>CM021103.1:93734251-93782338 GCA_007115665.2 Sequoiadendron giganteum
TGCATTTACTTGGCGAGCTCACATGAAAGTACCAAATGATGACATTCAATTTTTTGGAGCAAGGACAAAAGAAGACCATCGAGGTTGTTATTGATGCACCAGTATAGTAGGTTTCGGCTAATTAAGTAGCAAGCTTTTGAGATGGGAAATCAACTTCACCATTAAGGGCATACCACTAGGAACTATGGATATAAGAGAGGATGAATACCCTCTATATATCCGAGTTTTGCTAGATTATGTTTTGTGTTTGGGGACATGCCTCCAAGACTTGCACTAAATAGGAGTTTTCAACATACTATCAAGTTGGAGTTAGGAATGTGGTCTATCATTATGAATCCTTATAGACGCCCTCATGCTTTGAAGGATTAGATGGAATAAACTATGACAAGTCCATTCACATCTTCAGTGGTATTGATGCAAAAGAAAGATGGAATGATAAGGATGTGTAAACATTATAGGGTCTTGAACAAGAAAACCATCAAGAATAGGTATATAATACCCTATATTGATGAGTGACTTGACGAGTTACATGGTTCAACATGCTTCATCAAACTTGACTTGTGGTCTAGATGCCACTAGATAAGGGTTAAAATTGAGCATAAATTTAAGATGTTTTGGTTTCATCATGGGCATTTTGAGTTTTTGGTGACACTTTTGGGCTCACCAAGGTGCTAGCAACCTTCCAATCAACAATGATAGCTTTTTCAAACTTTAACGAGGAAATTTGTATTAGTGTTCTTTGATGAGGAAACCTTTTCCAAGAAAAGCAAATGCAAGTTTAGGATGTAGAAACTCTTGTACCTAGGACACATAATCAATAGGATAGGTATAGAGATGGATCCAAGCAATGTGCAATCCAGCCAATAATGGATTACTTTGAGGCCATTGACACTACTATGAGGATTTTTAGGCCTTTTTAGCTACTATAGGAGATTCATTAAAGGATTCTCACAACTAGCCTCACCCTTGATACAATTGATATAGAAGCCATTTGACCATTTAAAGAAGGTAACATACATTTGTTTCATTCTTGCAATACTTGATTTTTCATAACTTTTTGTGGTGCAGTGTGATGCTTCGAGAGAAGGTATAGGGGTTGTTATTATGCAAAAAATACAACCCATATCATTTGAGACTTGAAAATTTATAAAGAGAAAGTGTTAATTCTATATATTCAAGGAGATGTTGGTGTTCATACATGCACTGGTAAAATTCAAACACCTAGTTTGTGGATATTTGGAGTATATATAGACCAAAATAGATTGAGATATTCTTATCACAAATGTGACCTCAATGATAGGTAGAAAAAATGGGCGAAAAAGTTATAGGATTGTGGATTCGATATCAAGTATATCAAGGGAAAGAACAATATGGTAGTAGACACACTCTCCAAGAGACCAAAAATCTTAGTCATTTCTATAGTAGAACTAGATTGGAAGGATGTAATAACCTTAGGGTTTGTATACAGACTTAAACAATTTTAAAACCACAAAGCTAAGGTTAATACATACATCACAACTAGCTTTGTAAAGCAGCAGTAACACTAAAATGAATCAACAGTGTACATAAAGAACATCTTAGCCACCAAGATCATGCAAACAATATGACATTGTATAGTAAACAAATTAATATGAAATTATCTGGGATCAAATCCAATTCATACAAAAGCACAATAATGGACAAGATGCAGAAGATAATTTAATTTGGATCTTTAATACAAAATCACAGACCTTATAATGGAGCAGTTACAACTGTTCTAGGGATAGATAATCAACCAATGGTTGTCAGCTGTTAAGTGGGGGCGTCTAGGGTATTAATGCTGACTGGTTGCACCTTGTGAGGACCCTAAATCCTTTGTCTATACATGATTTGATTGTAGATTAGATATTCCTTGGACTTGCCACCCTAGATCTACACAAACTTCAAAATAGTGACCACTTGGGGTTTTGAGGCATGAAACCCTCAAACCCTTACTTTCCTAAGGCAATAGAAAATATGATTTAAAGTAGTTTGATCAAGTTCCTTACTATTGATCGTCAAATATGTGTTTGGATGTTGCTACCAATCAGTCTGAGTGCCCAGATCTAAACTTTGCCTTCTGCCTGTAGCAATCCCACAAACTCAACTTGAACCTGCCTCCCATAGAGATGTGTCAACACAAGGATATTCTTGCTCATAAACTCCTAGGCCTCCATGTGCATTCAATAGGGTTTTCATCTTTCAGATATGGTGCCCATAATTCATCCAAAAATCTTCATATCTTTCCCCAATTGGCAAGACAAGCATTTATACCTGCCAAATCATAGGCGCTAGGTCCCAAACTAGGTCGACCAACAATTTTTTATTCTGTTTTATTTATCCCTTATAATACTATTTAAAAATATTTAATTTAGGTCGACCCACATTGAATTTTATTATTTAGAAATATTTATTATTATCTTCTGTTATTTAATATTTTTTAAATATATTCAATTTAGTGTTGAAAAACACTTATTTTCTCGCTCTTTTCAAATTTTGAAATAGAAAGCATTGGGTACATGATAGTCCTCCCCTCCCAAATGTTGTTTGTCTTCAAGAAACCTCAAACTTGGATGCTCAAAAATCTCCACACCTTCCCAAGTTGCATCTTCAATAGGTAGGTTCTTCCATTTCACCAAGTACTCTAAGATTACCTTGTTCCTCAGCCTTTTCTCCCTCACATCCAAAATTGTTTCTGGTTCAAGTATCAATTTTCCTTCATCATCAAGAGGGGGCAGCTCCAATGAGGGTGTGAATTGTTGTCCATGTGCCCTTTTGAGGCATGAAACATGAAAGATATTGTGAATCATGTTGTCCTTAGGTAGCTTCATTTCATATGCAACCTCTCCAATCTTCCTTAGGATCAAGTATGGTTCATAAAACCTTGGTTTCATCTTCTTTGCACCACTCCCCTTTGTTGGAACACAACAATCTACTGAGAGGGGGGGTGAATCAATAGATCTTAAAATTTTCTTTTAAGCACTCTGTGCAAAATGATTATTTAAACCCTTAATGTGCAGATTGAGAATTAACATGTAAATACAAAAGTATGCACACACACAAGCATCACATAACACAAGATGTACGTGGAAAATCTAAGATGGGAAAAACCATTGTGAGAAATGCTGCTAGGAACTACTGTCCTAATCTAACCTCACAAACATGAAGTTCAATTACAATTCTTTAAGGGCACCAACCCTAAGGAGACACCAATCCCCTGGTTTTAGGAGCAACCACTCCAAGGAAGCACCCACTCCCTAATCTGAGCACCTACCTAGATATCTGATGGCACCCACCAATCAGACTTACAATTCAAAACATTACAATTTGATAGCAATTCTATGTTGCAACCTATTTGCAACTGCACAATGTTTTGTACCCCTCTTTTTCTGCTCTACTTTCCTTCTTCTTCCTTAGTGCATTCTTTGTTCGTCTCAAGAAGCTCTTTGTACTCTCTGCAACATATGCACTATATCTTTTGTAGCTCTTTTCTCACATACCTATTCCACACTTCCACACTTGGTCAAAAATTGATATCATACTTTCTTTCTCCTTCACCGGCCAATAGTAATTGCCTCAAGATTCTCATCCACATGCTTCATCTCTATTAGGGTTTACTTGGTATCTTCTTCGTCACACTACCTTTGCATCGAGCCACACCCACATTAAATTTTGTTGCAGAGAATTTGCTAAGAATAACAATCTACAAAATCCTAAGATCAAATGTGTATTTAATTTATTCCTCTGTTCATTCGATCTCATTTGATTTTCATCATCTTTGCAATTTGTTCTATTGCTTAACAGATCAAATCTTCACTAATATTGGTCACAGGTGTAGTTGAACGAATTAAATTCAATCACAGTGTCGGTTACCAATCGAAACCTTGTTTACACAGAATTAGCCATTTGATATCTTCACTTTTGAAATTGGGCCATCGATCCTGTCTCTTCACGCCATGATCCAGCATTCCTTGTTCATCGACATATCTTTAAAATGTTGTTGTCGGATGAACCTTCTTTAAATCTCCGTCATCAATTTCAAGACTTTAAGACCATTGTGTATCGCTGCTTTGTTCATGGCTTCAATGTTCAATCTCGCGATGTGAGGAACCATGGTGATCACCATTGGTTTAATCGCCAACAATCTGTACCGTTCTCGCTATATCACTAGCAATGGACACGAGCCCACGGAATCCTAGCGGGCTGGTGGGCTACTACCATTTGTCCACCTTTGATGTTGTCTTCTTCCACATCACATCTTTCGTTCATCACTCGTCACGAGAACCATCCTATCACTTTGCTTCACAACAACGATGTGAAGTGATCGAGCGATATGTCGCCACGTGTTTGTTGGACCCACCTCTCATCTCACATCGCGGGATGCATCTTAACATTTTGCTTTACAACAACGATGTGAAGCAACCACGTGATATCCGTCAGATCCTCCATGCATTGATCTCCACCATTCATTTCTCATCACCTAAGGCCTTCTTTCATTTTGATTCACAAGAGTGATATGAAGCAGTCGAGCGATATCTTGCCACGTGTTCGACTTGCATATTCAGGACCCACTAGGTACTTTGTCCTCCATCCGATAAAAACTTAGTTTGATCTCCATCATTCCCCACTCCCCTTCAAGGCATAGACGGGGTCCCACCACAAGTGTCGTGGGCTTGCAGGCACCGTTGGATCTTCAACCCTTGATCACAGTCGATGATCAAGTTCCATCACTCATCGTGCAAACCAAAGGCAGACACAAATACTTAGCCGCGATGTGAAGAACCATAGTGATAGTCGTCGAATGTTTAAACATTGAACGCACATCGTCCGATCTTCAAAAAGGATACATAAGCGACACCAATTGGAAGACTAGGTAAAGGGGTTGGTTCCCCTCACGGTGTAATAGGCTTAATTTATGACTTAAGTAACCTGCAATGGCCAAATACAAGTCACCGTTGAAATAGATATCTTGCTTGAATGCTATGACTGTGAAGCCTTAGGGTTTATTTGCCAAACCGTAAATCAACCAAAGAGCACACATAATTCAATTTTGAGCGTATTATACATCCTCTGGCCCTGCACTGCACTTTTCTAAGAAGCTCTCAAAAAACCCATATTGAATTTGTCCACAAATTTGCCATCAAATACTTGGAAGCAACTGTTGCAAAGAGATGACAACATTTTTTCAACATTGCAACAATTTCAAGATATGCTCTTCTGCACCATCAACCAACCACATACTTCCAGAACCAGGTTCACTGCTCTCACAACCATCTTCTTTCATCATGCCAACATTCTCCCTTGCATGATTTCCCCTTTTGACATCAATGACAACAATATGCCAACACCCTTCAGGGTAGATTACATATAGGACTGTAACCTCAAGTAAACCATATCGCCAACCTCAAAAACTCTCTTTGTTCTATGCTGATCTGCATACATATTTTGTTGATTTTGGGCATGATACAAATTCTCCTTGAGAGCATTCAAAATATCCATACTCTGTTGCACCACATCCTTTGCTCTGGAGACTCTACTATTGGTAACGATCAAACTCATCAATGAAGTAGCATCATAACCATAAATTGCCTTGAAAGGTGACATATCTGTAGACATGTGATGTGTGGTGTTGTAGCAAAACTCCCCTAAGTGTAACCACTTAATTCAAGTTGTTTTCTACCTTGTAACATAGTTCCTTAGGTAGCCCTCAATCCATTTATTCACAATTTCAATTTGTCCATCTGTTTGTGGATAATAGCTAGTGCTTGGAATCAATTATGTGTGATTCAACCGACAAAGCTCTTGCCAAAACAAGTTGATAAATCTACTGTCCCTGTCACTCACAATGTTCTTGGGCAGCCCATGAAGTCTAAATATCTCTGTAAAAAATAAATCAAAAAAACTTGAGGAGCCTTATACTCTAAATGAATGGTATGGAAATGAGCATATCTTGTAAGCCTATCAACCACCACATAAATACAGTGCTTACCTTGCACCTTAGGAAGCCCAATAACGAAATCCATGGAAATGCTCTCCCATTTTTGATTTGGAATGGGTTAAGGGCTGCAACAAACCAGATGGAAAAACATGTTTGGTCTTGTTTTGTTGGCACACCAAACACTCCTTAACATGTTGCAACGAATCATTCTTTAGTCTCTTCCATGAAAAACACTCTCTTACTTGCTTGTATGACTTGTAGAAACTTGGATGACCAGCAAGAGGTGTGTCATGACAAGCTCTCAAAATCCTTTCCTTCACCTTAGATTTTGGTACAAGATACACACGATCTTTGTAAAGGATGAGGTCTTCAACCACCTTGTATCTATCATCATGCAACTTTCCATCTAAAGTGTCAATAGGAAATGAATATTTGGCATATTCAGCTATTATGGCAGCCTTCCAATCAGTATATATATCAGATATAGAGTAGAAATAAGGCTTCCTAGAGAGTGCCAACCACCACATTATTTTTTCCCCTCACACACTCAATGTCAAAATCATAGGCTTGAAGTTTACTTACCCGTTTTTGCTGCCTATCATTCAAGTCACGCTGATTAAAGAAGAATTTGAGGCTATTATGATCCATTTTGACCAGAAACTTCCCACACGCTAAGTATTGTTTGAATTTGGCAAGTGCATGCATGATAGCTAGCATCTCCTTGTCATAGATAGAGAATATCCTCTCTAAATCCTTGAGCTTCCTACTCTCATATGCTATAGGATGTCAATTTTGCATCAAAACCACTCCAATACCCTCTTCTGAAGCATCACACTCAAGTACAAAAGAAAGTGAGAAATCCATAATAGCCAAGATAGGACATGTACTCATTACCTCCTTGAGTTTATCAAAAGCTTGCTGCAATTGCAGGACTCCAAGAGAATGCTCCTTTCTTCATCAAATTGGTTAAGGGAGCTGCAAGTTGTGAAAAATCCTTCACAAACCTCCTATAGTAGCTGCATAATCCCACAAATATTCTCAATAGTGAAAAATTTCTAGCTTTGGGCGACTCCTGGTATGCCTTAATCTTCTCCTCATCAACAATAACTCCTTGAGTATTAATCTTATGCCCCAAATAAAAAATTCTAGTCAAGCCAAATTCACATTTTGATACCTTATTGTTGGCCTCCTACAATGATTTTAACAACTAAGCCCTTGCAGCTGTGATTCAGAGATTGGACATCTAATCTGAATAGCCATTTCAATCATCATGAAGGTGCATTTAAATTGTCAACCCAGGGACGTAAACTTGAAATGGGTCAGCACTATATGCGCACTAGGAATCCAAAGTAGCCATATCTATCCTATAGCTAAGAAAAACACAATGCTGAAAGAAAATTGCTTGGAAGGAAATAACATAAATACTAATCATCACCCAACAAGTAGATTAAATTGAAATGCATGACAAAAATGAAGACCTGAACGAACACAAAGGAAACTACTCTGTCTTCTTTGGCTGCAAGAACAGTCACATAATGGAATTCTAGTGGCTGCAAGAACAGTTAGCACCAAATTCTTAACTAATTACTAAACAAAAAATAACAACTAAACTAAACTAAGTACGGGATGGAATACTCACCAAGTGGGCCCCCTTGGATAAGTATTCCCTAAAACTAAGATAGAGTCAAATGCGCAAACTTATAACTTCATTTTTATTTAGAAGAAAAACATGAGTACAATCATCATAGTTGTATTGCTGAAACACTCAAGAGTGTGATTACATCAATTAAACAATCTTCTAACTGAGAGCCAGAAACATCAGAGCCCTTATTTATTCAACCACCTAGCAAGGTGGTCAACTCCAACAAATGCGGAGGATGCCACATTAGGAAAAGCGCGAAAAAGAGCAGGGGTGGCTACGCATGCACAAAACCTGTTAGGCAATTTCCCTAACTCGAATCTGGAACAACAGTAATGCCAGTGCATGCTCAAGAACATTTAAGATCACAACAAGGCGATTACAATTCGATGCATGAGGAATCTCCAGTCGCCAAGAGTCTTCAATGACCACCTTGTTGACCGATATAGCATACGTCCAGCTGGCGGGATCTTCCTGAATTGCAGGTCTTAAATCATTTGCATGAAAACGTTAGCATACACAACAACTGCATATCCATAATTATCCTAAAGCGACATTCATTAATCACATGCAAAGTTAACACAAATAGTCCACATAGCATATCAATATCATTTGAAAGCTTATGAAAATAAATTCATGTCCAAGGTCTATGGTTTCAAGGAAATATTATGAAAGATCAACTCTCAAGCATCAAAGTCTCATGTAACTGGAGGAAATGGACAACAACCTTATCAATATTAAGCCATAAACTAGACTCATCATTTCCCCCCCAACCTAATGTCTTGTTGGTCCTCCAACAGAGGAAGAATTGAGCTTTTGTTTGGTCAAGGTCCTGAAGTTGGCAACTGCAAGTTGTCCCACATCTATTTCTGCTGTATCCAACTTAGGATCCCAATAGAATCTTTGTTGTCTTTCCAACTTGCTCTACCTTTGTCTTTCATTAGCAATGTCATACCTATAAAACTTGTAGTTTGGCACTGGCCACAATAGAATAGGAGGCTGAAAAATTAGTAGAAGCTAGAATTGCCCTTTTGTTCTTCCGAGCTGAATATACTTATCAATTCTTTTGAGAGCTGCAACATAGTTGTGCGTGGAATGAGGCTCTGCTTGCTTCAAATCATTAGATAGGATATTCCATGTTTGAGACAGGTATCCTATCACAGAGCCTCCTATGGTTCTTGCCATCTCTTCATACTCTTTGTAAATTGCCTCTCTCTCAAGGAGGATCTTGCAGCTATAGCTAGGCTGGTATAACATTTTGTGTCAATCCTTAAAAATATCTCTTGGATGTCTAGACTCAGCCCTAACGGGCAGGGGAATGCTGGATTCAACTTGCCTGTAAGTCTTGTACTGCTTTCCCCAACTTACCTCATTTTGTATCCAGGACATGAATGCCCGTAATTGGTCATCCCCAACATATAGCAATGGATTCTAGTCTTGATCTTTGGTCACAGCAAAATTATGTAAATAAAATTCGCACAACATATTTTTCATCTCAGGGGAAGCAATTCGAAAAGCATTGAAAAATTCAGTAGCATTTCAATTGAGGGGTTCAAACCTGAAACAATCTTTGCAACATTGATAGAAAGATGCTTTTATTTTAAATACAGGGCATATACCCTCAGAGGAGCTCTGCATTCCAATATCTGTGGCACCAAAGTTGCCATGTCATCCACCTTCTTCTTCAAATCAACAATTTATGCACTCTTATCTTCAATTTCCTTTTTCAACCTATGTTTTTTTGTGTTCCATTCTTCTTCTCTTCTTTGTATTTCTTTCCATAAATTCAAAATTACCATGTTTATTGAAAAATCAGAGGGCCTATGTACTCCTACCATTATTTTACCTGGCATTTGTTCTTGCTCTTGGTAGAGTACCACCTGCAGAGCTTTTGTTTGCTTAGCCAATTCTGGCTACAGGGGCTCCAGGCCTTCTTTTCTTGTTTCAATCTGCAGGGCCTCTTGTTGATGTTCTTGCTCATGTTGTTGGAACTCGTGCTGTAGGAGCTCCTGAATTTCCTCACACGCTCGGTTTTCAACTTGCTCAACAATATCCGCAAGATCAACTGGTGTTAAATTCGCTGCTTCTTCGAACAAATCCTTTCCATTTACATGCTCCATTGGATCGGTTGTTTCCTCCCATGATGTTTTCCCAGACCTAGGGATTTCCTCGAGAGGTACCCCAGCGGCTGGCCAATTTGACTTTGATTTTCTGGGAGGGTTTCTTCATTTTTCCTTTGTTGTAGGAAGAATAGTGTCAACTTTCTATTTCCTGGAGCTTGGCACTTCTTTTTCTTTCATTTTCTTCTTAGTTTTTCCTTCCTTCAACTCTGCCTTCCTTTTCTAGTGCCCTAGTTTTCATCAAGGTGCTAATAGGGACATCATCCTTAGAATCAAGAGAGGAGCTCTCTTTATTAGAATGCTTTGCTTCAGAAGAACTAATCTCAATAGCTTGTGTGGTTGCAAGAGGGTTTCCACTAGGGTTTGTGTCAAAAGTTGAGGTACTAGCAATGGTCCCAACATTGCTCCTTCTCCTCCCAACCCTACGAGGTTGAGGCAAAACCCTAGCTCGCAAATGTTCTGGTCTGATTTGATCAATTCTCAAAAAATTCTTCCCAAGAAATATTGGACACGTCATGCAAAGATTTTTCAACTAATAATTTAATTAGGCAATGGTGGGAAACGAAATTGTCCCTACTTTTATGAGTTTTCGCTGCCATGATCGAAAGAAGGTGATACAACACGTTGGGCACATTCATTCTCCTTTCGTGCCTCATGTGGTTTAGAAGCTTAAAGTGCACGAAATGCAAATTTGACTGGTGACCTTCGCAAGTGATATACTTGACAACATAGACAGCTACACACCTCCATAGGTCGGGCAGAGAGGTCCTCTTTGCTCCTTGTTTATCTATGCGCAATGAAGGGTCATTAGGTTATGTGAATTCGGCCCTAGCCGACCTGGCATCTCTAGCTGCAGGGTAATTTTCGCCATCAACAGGTAACCTCGTAACTTTTGCAATTCTTTCCTTCGTAGCTGTGACTTCCAACTCTTTTTTACTGTGGCCTTCCTCTCAGACAATGTTTGAGTGAATTCTAATGCAACACTTTCATCAAAACCATCGAGCTTTAAGAAATAGTCTAGCCATCCACAATTTCTAAACTCAACTAGGCAAGGCGCAACCTGGAGTAAAACATCATGAACTGTGGGTTCGTTTCGAATCAACCCACCTCCAATTGTCTGTAATCAAACAGTTACTCGACGAAGATTTTTTCTACAATTCCTGTCTGGAAACCAAAGTTCTTCTTCCTACAACTCTGCTAAATTCCAATGTTGGTGTTGTTTGAATTTTACCTTTTGGTTTAGGATTGTGATAGGAACAATTTAGGCAAAAAAATGAGTAATAAATGCAGGCTATGATTAAGAAAAATGGTGGTGGAGGATTTGCATTTCGCACATACGGGCCATCATTTCAAAATTCAAATTGGCTTAATCACTTAAATCTTGCTGACGTGAATCAGTACAAATAGACATGCAAACATGGCATTGACACGTTCCTCCCCCAACCTAAATTTGCACATGTGTCCTCACATGTGAGGTGAAAGGACGATTTGATAGGGGCAGGAAATGATGACATGCTATGGAGAACGTCCATATTAATTTACAACAATTAAATAAATGCACTAGAATACAATTAAGATATAACAATTAATGCGCACGTACCTGAATTCGTGGAAGATTATGGAGAAAGTATCAATCATCTTCAAGAAATTTGTTGAGCAATTAATGAAAGCGGAGTTGAATGACGTTGAGTGAAATGAAGTGAAATGATGGTGGTGAGGTGGAAGAGAGAGAAAGGTGGAACTTATGGGCGAATGGGTGAAGAAGTGGACCCCCACAAAGTGGGAATCTTTATTATGAGAAGTGACATACCCTAATTAGTCGAAGGAAGGGACGCAAGGTCCACTTCCTTCGGCTGTAGGAAGTTCGGGTGCTGCACGTTGAGTGAATTGTTGTAGGAACTCTTCCTTAGAAGTTGGCTTGTGATACAATCTCAGGCGATGACCATTCACCAACAACTTAAACCTAACAGGGTCAATGGTAGTACGTTGAAAAGCTCCATTGGAAAATACTTCAGCCACCTCATAAGGTCTGAGCCATCTTGTTTGCAATTTTCCTATGTTATCCTGATATCTTGTCATAGAGCAGTGCCCAATCTCCAAGCTGAAACTTCTTATTCATTGATTTTGCACTATCTCTATGTGATGCAAGGTTGCCTCCTCATCTCATCCAAAGCATTCAGCTGCATGATTCTATCTCTTTGTGCTTCAAAAATATCCATTCCCAATTCTACTGTAGTTCTGAGAGTCTTATGTTCAAATTCAATGGGCATTATGGCTGACTTTCCATACATCAACTCAAATGAAGTGAATCCTATAGTTGTTTTCCAGTTGGTTCTATAAGACCAAACAGTTGTTGGTAACCTGCTTGCCCAATCCTTTTAATGGATAGCAATTGTTTTGATCAGAATGGCTTCAATTTCTCTGTTAGTCACCTCAACTTGGCCATTGGCTTGGGGGTGATAAGGAGTAGACTTCCTGTGCCTAATGTTGTACTCATTGACCAGTGTTGTAACAAGGATTGAAGTGAATTGAGTCCCTTCATCAGTCACTATTTCTCTTGGAACCCCATACTGTGTGAAAATTTCCTCATACATAAATTTTGCAACCTTAGTATCTCTTGCATGCTTCGTGGCTTTAACTTCTACCCATTTAGTTACATAATCTATGCATACTAAAATATAGGATTTACCTTTCAATGGAGGATCAATGGGTCCTACAAAATCCAGTCTCCACTTATCAAATGGACTGATTACTATCTGGGGACAAAGTGGCATTTCATAAGATTTTGTTGGCCGACCCATCCTTTGGCATTTGTCACACTTCCTTGTATATCTCCCTGCATCCTTATGAAGTGTGAGCCAGTAATATTCTGTGTTCAAAATCTTCATTGTTGTCCTCTTGGCTGCAAAATGCAAAGTATCAAACGTCTCATCTTCTCTCACGCATCTCCTCATGACCTGGTCAGGTCCAGTATAGAACAAACATCCAGCAATCCATGAGAAAGGAGAAGATTTTTCAATGAGCACTCTCCTCTCCCCGTGACCAAAAAGTTAGCTATGTCAACATAGCAGGGTGTCTACACACTAATGGAAAATAAGTGCTCATTAGGGAAACAATCATCTATGACTTGATTGTCTGCTAATGTGGTTAGCCTTGAAAGAAAATCTGCAACAACATTGGCTTTCCTTGGTTTATCCACAATGGTTATGTCAAACTCCCGCATCAGCAGTAACCATCTTGCTAGCCTTCCTAAAATGAGAGGTTTGTTCATAAGGTATCTAATGGCTACATGATCGGTGTGCACAAAGATTTGGTAGCCGGTTATGTAATGTCTGAATTTGTTTAAGGCATAGATCACTGCTAACATTTCTTTTTCTATCACTGTATAGTTGAATTAAGCTCCTTGCAGATTTTTGCTGACAAAGTAAATGGCATTTTCAATAGCTTCTTTTTGTCTTAGGATTGCTCCTATAGCATATGCTGATGCATCTGTATGGATGTGAAAAGGAATCTCTCAATTGGGTCCCTTGAGTACAAGAGTATGAGTTAAAGCTGCTTTCAAATCAGAGAATGCCCTGTCACAGTCTTTTGTCCATGAAACTCAACATCTTTAGTGAGGAGGGTATATAATGGTGTTGCCATTTTGCTGAAGTCTTTGATGAACCTCCTGTAATAACCTGCATGTCCTAAGAAACTCCTAACATCTTTTTGTTTTGCAGGAATAGGCAGATTGGTAATTACCTCAATTTTTGTAGGATCTATTTGAATTCCTTTGTAAGAGATGTAGTGGCCAAGAACTATACCTTCCTACATCTTCATGAAGCACTTCTCACTATTTAAATATAGATTGTGGTCTTCACATCTTTGTAGGACTCTCTTAAGATTCTCCAATGCTTCATTGAAATCAACACCATAATTAGTGAAATCATCCATATAAATTTCCATGCAATAATGAGAGATTTCTGAAAATATGCTAATGACTGCCCTCTGAAAAGTTGTTGGTGCATTGCTTAAGCCAAATGGAAGTACAAAGTAGGAATAGGTTCCCCATGGACAAATAAAGGTTGTCTTCTCTTGGTCCTCTGGTGTAATTTGGATCTGGTTGTAGCCACTAAATCCATCAAGAAAAGAAAAATACTACTTTCCTACAAGTGAGTCCAAAACTTGATCTATGAATGGCATGGGAAAATGGTCTTTTTTGGTGGTAGATTTGAGTTCCCTGTAATCAATACAAACTCGCCACTTCCCTCCTTTTTTGGGCACAATAACCAATGAGGAAATCCATTGGCTATCTGAAATGGGGTAGATAAATCCAACATCAAGCAATTTTTGTAGTTCTCCTTTTACAATTTCTCTCAATGTAGGGTTAATTCTTCTTTGTGGCTGTCTTACTGGTGTACAATCATATCTGATATATATTCTATGAGTGCAAATTTTAGGATCCAATCCTTTTATATCATGATAATCCCATGCAAATGCATTTTGGTGGGCATTTAGTAGGTTTGCCAATGACAATTGTTGTTCTTCACTCAATTTACTGTTGATATTCAGATATTTCCCTTCTGACACTTGCACTTGTGTAGTTAACTCAACCATATCTACTTCACTAATGCTTGGTACCTTGAGTTCATGTGGCAATAATGCATAAAACATACTTGTTGCTGCAGGAAAGACGTCTGCAGGACAAGCGGTTGCAGGAAGAGCGGTTGTAGGAAGAGTAGGCAAAAGTGTTTTCACTGTATCAACAAAATGAGAGGATGATGCTTCCTCTACCTCATAATGGTTCTGAATTATGTTAGACAGTACCTCATCTTCATCTTGAAGCTGCAGGAAAGGACCTCTGCCTAACATCATAAGTTGCGCCACAAAATTAACTTCCTCGGCCTCTTCACCAACATGCGGCCATGCTGAATCATCCTTAACATGGGATGGCTGAGCAGGAGGGTAGAGAACAAGATTTTTGGTGCTCTTTCCATCGGAAATGGTCATGTCTCCTGTTCGGCATCGAATATAAGCATTTATTGTTGCTAACCATGGTCTTCCAAGAATAATGGGGTACCCGCCTAATGTGGCTTTGGGAGAAAGAATCATAAAATCTATTGTGTACTCCCAAGAGTCTAGAGTTACTACTAGATCTTCCACTATACCATCAAACTTAACAATAGAACTATCAGCAAGCTACAGGACAGTAGGGGTAGGTCTCATGCTTACAATATTTAGTTGCTACAGGATGTCCTTGGTCATAACATTTATTGTTGCTCCCAAATCAATCAGAGCATTATTTATTTGCATCCCATTTATAACAACTCCTACCATAGACTCCCTGGGTCATTATACTTGGGACAGTCACTTTCCCAAGCATGATGTCAGCAAGTTGTCCCATCACATGAACTGTAGTGGGGTCTTTCTTATTCCTGCCTGGCTTCTAAAGGCATCCTTCCTTGATTGCTTTGTCATAAATGGGAACATCTTTGATGGCCTGAAATAGAGGTATTTGGATACATATATGCTACAGCTGATCTAAAATGTCAAAAGTTGTGTCCTCCTTTTCTTCTTTTTGCTTCACAGTTTCCAACCTCTAGGGAAATGGTGGTTCAGGATCAGTCTGCTTGGTTGGGACTGGTTCAGGATTTGTAGGTGCACTTGGTTAAACAGGGACATTCAGAGGCTCCTCTTCCACAGGAAGCTCAGTGATAATAGGTGTGGAAGGAGTTGGAAAAGTGGCTCCTGAATGCAAACGGATGTCACTTACACTCACAGCATATGCAGGGAATTGATTTGGATCAACAAAGTATACTGGTTGTTGTTGTGGCTTATTATTTGGGTTAGGTGTGGGCTAGGTTAGTAGTTGAGTAGGTTTAGGCACATTTGAACTTGGATTAGCAAGAGGAGGCATTATAGCAGGTTGTTAGGGTTGAGAAGGTGGATGAATGTAATTGGTTGACTAGTTTGGCCATTGCTATCCTCCCCTCCATTGAGATGTTTGCTGCTAGTTTTCTGGACGTGGCTACCAATTTTCTTGAGGTTGTTGCCATTGGGGTGGAGAGTTTTAATGATTGGGCCAAGCATTTGGAGGGTTATTCCAAGGCTATGGTGGATATCCTCCATAATTGGATGGATATAGGGGTTGGCATTGATTACTAGATGAATAAGAATTGAAATATGGCCCAACAAAAGATAGTGGATCTAGTGGCATACCCTGTCTTGGAGCCCATGGCCTCCTTTGTGCAACATAGTAGATTTGATCTTCTTCTCCCTGGATTGGCTTGAACTCAGGTGACATCTGCTTACAATCAATATTAGCTATCATCTTGGATTTGTAGTCCTTTTATCTGCAATGAGGGCAATATTTTGCCAACATTGCCTCTGCCCCCTCTTGTTTCTTCTTGGCTTGAAGTGAATCCAGCTGAGTAGCCAGATTGTTTATGATGTCTTACTTGAAATCTGCCAGTAAGTGAGTAATCTCCATTCTGACATATTTTTATCTTCCCAAGGAACTTGGGTGATATCTCCTCTTCCTATTAGGTCCAAGGCATCAGTGCAGTTGTCATTAATTCCTCTCAAGAAAATCAGCTTCTAGGATTCTTCATTGAGTGTATGGTGTGGGGATTTCTGTAGGCAAAACATAAAACTTGAAATGAAATCTTCAGGCTCTCATCTTCCTTTTGTTGCATCCTAAAAATGTCATCTCCTCTCATGTCACTGCCCCTACAATACTCTTTGTATTTCTCAAGGAATTTTGTCTTCATGTCCTCCCAAGTCTCCACAGTATCTTTGCCTAGGCTCATGAACCATCTTAATGCAACTTCTTTCAAGGTGGCAGGGAATAGCTTAAGCCTATGGGCATTAGTGGTATAGTCATAACTTCTGTAGAGGATATCAAACTCAAACAAGAATGTATTAGGATCTTTTGGGACTAGTCCATAGAACTTGGGAAGAACTAAAGCAGGGATATTTTTGAGGTTGTCTACTCCATTCTGATGAGCAATGGGGAAGAGAAAAGCTAGTTGGTTAGCTCTATTAGGCCTATTTCCATTTGCATCACCCATGCCTGCTTGATGAAATTCCAAAGCAAAGGGTTCTTCAACTAGATTTTGATCTTCAAGGGAAACTTCAAAACCGATCAGATCAGGAAATGTATCAGCAAAGGGGTACGGCTCTTCTTCTTCTCTATTTCTAGGCAGGTTTTGATACTCAACTATCTGGAATAGATCAGGATTGTTAGGAAGGAATCTCCCACGGGCATGTCTTCTTCTTTCTCTATGCATATGGTATCAACTCACTATCAGCCAACTCACACAAAGAATTGGTAAAAGAATAGGGGGGTCATAACTCTTCTAACAAGGGGTGTACTAATAACAACTCCAAAAATACTACAGCAAGAAAAACTATCAATGACTCCAAAACACTAACTAGTTTGACACCATCCCCGACAATGGCGCCAAAAATGTTGGCCTCCTACAATGATTTTAACAACTAAGCCCTTGCAGCTGTGATTTAGATATTGGACATCTAACCTGAATAGTCATTTCAATCATCATGAAGGTGCATTAAAATCGTCAACCTAGGGAGATAAACTTGAAATGGGTCAGCACTATATGTGCACTAGGAATCCAAAGTATGTGCACTAGGAATCCAAAGTAGCCATATCTATTCTATAGCTAAGAAAAACACAATGTTGAAAGTAAATTGCTTGGAAGGAAATAACATAAATGTTGATCATCACCCAACAACTAGATTAAACTGAAATGCATGACAAAAATGAAGATCTGAATGAACACACAAGAAACTACTTTGTCTGCTTTGGCTGCAAGAACAGTCACAAAATGGAATTCTAGTGGATGCAAGCACAACCAACGCTAGATTCTTAACTAATTACTAAACATAAAATAACAACTAAACTAAACTAAGGTACGAGATGGAATACTCACCAAGTGGGCCCCCTTGGATAAGTATTCCCGAAAACTAAGACTCAAATGCACGAACTTATAACTTCATTTTTATTCAGAAGAGAAACATGAGTACAATCATCATAGCTGTATTGTTGAAAAAATCAAGAGTGATTATATCAATTAAGCAATCTTCTATCTGAGAACCAAAAAGAACATCAGAGCCCTTATTTATTCAACCGCCTAGCAAGGCGGTCAACTCCAGCAAACGTGGAGGATGCCACATTAGGGAAAACGTGGAAAAGAGTAGGGGTGGCTACGCATGCACAAAACTTGTCAGGCACGATTGCCTTAACTCAATTTTGGCACAACAGTAACACCAGTGCATGCTCAGCAGCATTTAAGATCACAAGGCGGTTACAATTCGATGCATGAGGAATCTCCAACCGCTAAGAGTCTTCAATGACCACCTTGTTGACCGATCTAACATACGTCCAGCTAGCGAGATCTTCCTGAATTGCAGGTCTTAAATCATTTGCATGACAACGTTAGCATGCACAACAAATGCATATACATAATCATCCTAAAGCGACATTCATTAATCACATGCAAAGTTAACACAAACAGTCCACATAGCATATCGATATCATTTGAAAGCTTATGAAAATAAATTCATGTCCAAGTTCTATGGTTTCAAGGAAATATTATGAAAGATCAACTCTCAAGCATCAAAGTCCCATGTAACTGCAGGAAATGGACAACAACCTTATCAATAATTAAGCCATAAACCAGACTCATCACTTGGCGTAGAATGAATGCTGCTCAAGAATGCCAAGTACCTCATTATATGCTTCAAATGATCCTCCCATGTCCTACTATAGATCAAGATATCATCAAAGAAAACCAATACAAATTTCCACAATTTTACAATGAATACTTGATTCATGCATGACTAGAAAGTAGTGGGGGCATTGGTCAACCGAAATGGCATGACCAAAAATTCATAATGTCCATAATGGCACTTGAAAGTTGTCTTATGCACATCTTCCTCTCTCATCCTTATCTGATGATACCTTGATCGCAAATTAATTTTGGAAAAGTATACCGCGTCGTGAAGCTCATCTATCAACTCATCGATCTTGGGAATCTGGTAGCAGTTTTTTATTGTTTCTTGTTGAGTGCTCTATAGTATTGGCACAAACTCGAGACTCGACTTAGGACTTGGGACTTGGCACCTGGACTCGGCAAAATGAAAAACCCTAGAAATTTAGAGATTTTTAAGGATTTAAAACTTGTTTCATGCACCCTTTATTAAATAAACCTTAAAGACGCAATAATATATTAAAGCACATTTGATGACATACACAAGTATACATCGATCACATAAGTATAAATGCAAATTGTAGCTGAACTGGTGAAAGAAATAACACACTTAGATATATAAATATAGTCAAATGTATATAAAACTCATGGAATATGAAATCCATGACATCAAATCTTCCATACAAATATGAAATATCAAAATAATAACTACAATTCTATGGCATAGAAGAGTCAACATCCTTCCTACGAAGGCATCTAAGGGTCTTGAATGATGTAGTAGCTGCATCCATAGTTTCTGCCTGTGTCTCCATACCACTCTCATCAATACCAACTGTGTCTACTCGCGCTCTAGCCTCCTTTTCCATGGCTACAGCCTCAACCTCTCTATCTGCCTGGTCCACCCAATCAAGGTCCTCGTCACTAAAGGTTGCATATGTAGCCTCACTGATCCACTCAGACTCTGGATCAACCTCCTCTAGCCTGATCGGGGTGGAGTCATGGTCTAAAATCTGCACGTGTCTAAGACGAAGGTGTAATAAACATATACTAGATCATTCAACCTTTCCACAGATAGTCTATTGCGCTTCTTGGAGTGTATGTGCTCAAACATGCTCCAATTGCACTGACAACCAAAAGAACTGCATGACTAGCTCAATATATGAATGGCAATATTCTGAAGGTTTGGTGTATTAGCACCAAACATATGCCACCATCTATTTGAGATGAGAAAAATAAAAAAATTCAATCTCATTTCTGTTGATGTTATTGAGCAGCTTCGGTCTACACTTCCCAAGAAGAAAAGAATAAATTAAATGTATAGCCTCTAGGCTATTTAATTTATATCATACAATATACTTGCTAAGGGCTGACCTTATAGCTCGCCTATCCTTGTCTCAACTTGATCCGACTTCAAGTTATATTATTTGTTTATCATTTATTATGTTTTTCCAACTAAGCCCGACCTAAATGAAGAGGCGCCTATGTTGTATAAATGAAAGGTCATTATCATTGTAAAGGCAATTCAACTCAAGCAAGTTCGCATATGTTTGTCAAGAGCAGAATTCGCACTTCAAGAGCAGCAGTCCGATTTCAAGAAGAAGACAGTCATTTGTATCTTGCATACTTAGAAGGAGGGCGAATATATTATCAAGCATTGGCCATTGTTGGGCCTGAGTTGTAAGCAGATTTCTGCTATTGTGTTATCATATATATAAGAGAACCATTTGCTGGGTTTTTCTCCCTCAAGAGGAGGGTTTTTCCAGGGTATCTTGTTGTGTTCATTGTTGCAATTCTATTGAGTACTTTATTGTCTAATCTGATCTAAGAAACACTAACAATTTCCAACTTTAAGTTTCAAATTCAACATCTAAAAAAAATATTATAATATAGAAAGAGGAAAATTATGCCCCTAAATATATTTTTACCTAGCTGTAATATTGTCCTACTATCTGAAAGACACCCTCTCAATTTTTTCTTGATTTTCAATATCAAATACAATGTAACCATGCACCTGTTAAGGTTAGCTCCAAAACCAAAATGGTGTGGAATAGTAACTCTAACCAAGAATGCACCCTACGACCCAATGAGGGAGGAGGGGCGGGCATATGGTCAGAGGATCTAATTAACTCAATAACTGAACTGATTACAACTGAGAGAGAAGAATTAAACTCAACAGCAAGAATGTTTACCAAGATCCATGGAAGGCGAGGTGATAGCATATGACGGAGTACTAATTACAAAATTGGAAAGAACTTAGGCGGATAACCAGCCATGAGAGATTTTCCACACTTCCACTCAATCAATGGGGGGAATGAAATTACAAATAAACAATTCATCTGCTGCGGCAGGCATCCACTCAACAGCGGGAATTCTTCACTTAACAGTGGGTGATAGATGTAGATGCAGTTAATTTCCTCCACACAGGCGGTAAACCATCCAGGGGTTACAATGTGTTTGCATTAGAAATCACAAGTAATTGCAATAATAATATTGGTTGGATTAGTACTACTAATTTTCAACCTTACAATTGAAATAATCTGCAAATTACGAGTGTTACAACAATAGAATGAATGCAAATAAATGAGGGACGAATATAGCAATATTTAGAACTCCCAAGGACTGTAAATGAAGCCAAAATCTGAACTTAATGAAGTCTGATCACAATAACCAGCAGACTGAAACTGTGAACCAACAAGTTGGAAATCAAAGAATGCTCATAACTTCATGAATTTACCTCCAAATTGATTGAAACGAAGTGCAAAGGTCTTCTAGGAGGATGGCGCCCAAATCAAATCATGAAACTACATCAAAACAGCCTTATTTCTTTGACACGAATTCCAATGCCAAGCAAGGAGGTACGACTTGGCTGAAAGGGCGATTTGGCTCTTAAAAATCAGATTCTTCAAAATAAAATCTCATCTTCTATGAGAAGGGTCACCCAAGGTAAACAAACATGAATCACCAAGGCCTAGAACAAAATCAAATTTATTCAAAAAACTGCTAACAAAAATCAACTTCAGCTGTATAAACACCAACAACATACAAACTGAAAATATCACCAAAATTCTCCAACTTATTGCACAGTATGCACTTTTGGATGAAGCACAAACAACCATCTAGGGTACCATAGTTGCAGGCCCAAAGAATGGAGTAGAATTGCTAAGCTCTCCCTTAGTCGGATTTTGAAATTAATTCAGCAGCACAACTTTACAATATTTTCAAAGATGATCAATGAGAGAGTAAAGGCCTTCTTTTATAAGTTTTGAGGTGACCCTTCAACTTCTCCATAAAAAGCTCCCTTTCTTGCTCTTGAAAATATTTAAATTTTAAAAATATATCTTCCCTCTTATTTTGGCATCCAAACTTTAGGGAGTTAATAAAATTTTAATAAAATAATAACCATCTCCAAAGTGGCATCCCATCCTTAAAATAATTAACTGACTTTAGAAATATTAAATATTTCTTTCATGAGACGTCCTCTCTTTTATGACCACTTTTAAAAAACAACTTGAAATTATGCTAGGCCAAGGTCATAAAAATATTAAAATCATTAAATGATTTAAATAAACCATTTATTCACAAATGCACCTCAAAAAACCAAATTAGGGAAAACTCAATTGCTTCGCTCAAAGTGAAAAGCTTACTGTGTTGTTGCCGATTGGAATCCTGCCAAAAATAGAACTTACTAAAAATAGTATATTTTGAAAATTTGCTTCGCTCACTTTGCATGTCATACCATTGCGAAGCTCTCAAAAAACCTAGAAAGAATCCGCACTCCAAATCTCGAAACTCCAATGTGTTGGCTAAAAATAGCAAGTTCTGGAAAAGGTTGTTTGATGGAGATGCATGTCACACCATCCCAAAGCTCTCCAAAAACCCAGAAAACATCACAAGACATGCATCAGAAACTCATACATGCAAACCCTCAAAACTACTCTAGAATACCAATAGCATAGGAAACCCTAATTTTACCTTTGACAAACCTATGGGCTTCTAAAAATAGGCTATCAAGCATTGAACGACGAATGGCAAAAATGGGGACATTACAGTCCGCCCTTCCCAAAATTGGTTGTCCTCAAGCAACTCAATTGGCATTCCAAAATCACTATGCCAAACCAACTAAAACTGAACATGATCCTAGGGTTTCAAATCAACCTAGGAGATCGATAGCACCAATTGATGTAAGTAGTGCATTGCTAGATGCCAACACAAGAGACCACCAAATGAAAACTAAACTGAAACAGCATCGAAGAAAACTCCAGAAAGCCAACATTGGCTTCCCCATCCTCAGCTGCTAAATTGTAAACCCAAGTGATTCCAAGATTCCAAATCATTCTCAGGAACATTGCTCCTCTAATCTGCTGCACTACTCCGATTAAAACATCAAGGTGGAGCAACATAACTCGATCCACAAAAGATGATGCACCAAACATGTCAGTGCCCGAGTCCCATATCAGTTTGTAGGACCTCCAAACCTCGCTGTCATAATTCTGATCAGCAACAAAAATATTTTCAAACAAGTCACCAAACCAATGCCAAACAATGAACCATGCTCCATACTCCATCTCAATCCAAAGGGATATACATTCATTGGAAAGACTCCAAGAAATCTTCACATTTTTCACTTCATGAGCCTTAATTTGACAAATCAAATCAAAGAACAACCCATATCTGAATTTTGACTATACTAAATCATTCCCTTGCTTAGTTGAGGCAAACCTTCAGTCCAAATAACAGAGGGAGAGACCTGAAATTGAACTAACCAACTGTCAAACAGGTCTGAAATAATCATTTGGACATTTGATTTTTGAAAAATCAGCATCCAAGAGGGTAGACATCAGCTGCAACAAAAGAATTTCTCATCAAATTTGTCATAGCTGCTCATGAACAAGGTTGGTGGCACTTTCAGCAAGGGTCCCCATGCCACCACAAACCAACTTCTGATCATATTTCCTTTCCAGAACACCAATTTATGATCGGAAATAAAGAATCAATGACCAAGAAAAAAGGAGGCAGCAAACATAAAACTGAAATTTTGACACTTATCACTCCATCCAACCTTCTTTTTATGCATACCATTCTTCATAAGAATATACTTGAGATCCCAAATACTGATTTTCAATTGAAAACTTTTCCCAACACAAAAGCCAATAATCACAACTACATTCAGAAGACAATGTGCTATTTTAACCCCTTTATAATTTTCAATATTACCTTGCCTAATAATGCCAGGATCCCAAACCATCAGCAATGAAGAACCATTTCTCAGACAAAGAACTGTTCTCACATGAATCCTCTGATTTTCTCGTTCCATCTGAATAAACACTTCTTGAAAATCCAGGAAGTAATCAACAAACCTAAGTTCATTGAAAAAATTGAATCCAAAATCTTCTGTCATATATTGCCAGAAAGATCCATGAATCCTTCATTAAATATAATTATGGAATTAGTTATTCTAAGAGAAGATGGAGACAGTGTGAAATCTGACAAGAACCTTACAAGCATCCTCATCAAATAATAAATAAAGTCCTCATCAGTATGCCAATCAACTCTTTGTTGTTGAATCAAAAGAACATCTCCATTTCTTAATGTTACTTGATTTACCATTCCTTGTTGAATGGATGTACTAAAAGCAGCAGTAGATTCCTCTTCATGTAGCTCTCGAACCACCTCTCCACTATTGAAAGACCAATTGAAATTTCTTCTTTCTTTGATATTACCTAAAGAAATTCCTTCTTTATTTTGAAAAAGAGGATTTTTAAAAATCCTGCTAGCATCTTCTTCATACAAGATATTGTCAAATGCTTGAAAAACTTGTCGATGAGAATTTGAATGCTCTTGCTTCTCAGGACAGTGTACCAAGTCAAATTTCTCTTGTATGAGATCAAGCTCATCAAGAATTTCCTGGAGCTCTTCTTCTCTTCCTTTGTTTTCTTGTTTCCATGAACATTGAACTGCAAAAATTTGATTCTCAGCTTCAATTAAAGTCTCATGCACTTCCTAGAGCTTAGCTTTGGTAAGCTCGTTCCTCTCCAATGCTTTATCAACAATTTTGGCCACTTTTTCTTTGTCACGAATGATGTGCAAAAGACTAGTTTTAATTTCCTCCAAGGAAAACTTAATGGACTTCATTTCATCTATGGAAATACAACATACAACTTCTCCTCTTGGCACTTCATAAATCAGATTTTCAACATGCTGATGAACTCCATCAAGTTTTGACAAAACTTGAATTCCATTTTCTGTAGTTTGTGATCTTGAACTGCAATCTTCATAAACTGGCTGAGATGTTGTAGCACAATTTTGATGGATGAAGATTTCAAAAATGGTTTGAGCCATACTCCTCAACTTTTCTCACATGTGATAAACACTCTTTGTCATTCCATCCATAATACCTTCCAATTCCTTAGCTTTTTGCCTTAGCTTGTTTTTAGGTGAAGAGAAATCTGCCTTATGACTACTAGAAGTTTCTCCTTCCAGGTTGTCTTCTACACATGATTTAAAGGAATTGGTCAAATCAGCTTTGAAGTGAGAAGAGACTTCAACTTCCTCTTTTTCTTGACTTTCAAACCGGCATTCTCCCGAATTGTGAAAAAGCAATTCGTTGGTTGAATACATATCTTCTACAATCCGAACTTCTCCTTCATTTGGATCTGCACTTAGGGTCTCTTCATGCAAATCCATGTCAGCTCTTGTTTCCAAAAATTCTTCCCTTGGATCATCAACTTGAGGCTCCTTATCACATGTTGACTCATTGTTCTCTACTGCAGGATGAATGGAAACTCCTCGAACATTTAATATGAATTCGAATGGATTCCAACTTTCCTCCTCCTTTTCAACTTCAAAAATTCCTCTTTGTTTTCAATAATCTTCTTCATGAGTGGTTTCAACTTATCTTCACATTGACTGAGAAGTTCTTTGACTAACAAATCAGCAGTAGGAGAAATTCGCTCTTCACGTTCATAGGCATTCTTGAGAAGGGATTGAACACTTTCAGAAAGAGTATCAGCTTCTTTGATGGTGTCAATTAGAACATTTTTAACAGCTGCAAACACCCCCTCTTCCTGCTCACTCCAAGTTGAAGTGAAGAGATAATCAAACAAATGGTAAATCTGATTTTCCATCCCCAATTCTATCAAAAGGATGCAAGTTCTTACTTTTGAAAATGTCTTTAGGACAACAGCTCTTCTTGGAAACAAAACACTCCCAGTTTCATCCATATCTTGAAAACTCTTCACAATCATACTTAATATGGTCTTCATAGTTTCTTCATCATAGGGCAATTGTGGTTCCACAATTCTTATCACTTCCATGAAATAAGAAGAAATCAGCAGCTTAGTTTCTTCATCTAGATGCCTCAACCAATAGGGCTGATGTCCTTTGAAAGTGATGGCTTCACTTGTCTCAAACATTGTTCTAACAAATAAAGAATATTCTCTTCATTTCCCCTTGACTGAAATTCTTTGCCAAGTCTCTTTCCAACCAAAAATAGAGTCTTTGCCAACTTCCTCTCTTTTTCATTAGCCATACCTTAACCTGACAAGACAAGGTTTCACAAAACCTTTGAAAATGTGTCAACTTCAAAAAACTTATGAAACTGAAACTAAACTCTTCTTCTTTCTGATGTAGTAGCGGTCTTCTCTGACTCTTATCTGATAACTGAAGTGTTGAAACTCACAGGATGGCAGGAAAACAGGCTCTGATACAACTGAAAGATACCCTCTCAATTTTTTCTTGATTTTCAATATCAAATACAATGTAACAATGCACCCGTTAAGGTTAGCTCCAAAACCAAAATGAAGTGGAATAGTAACTCTAACCAATAATGCGCCCTACGACCCGATGAGGGAGGAGGGGCATATGGTCAGAGGATCCCTAGGATCTAATTAACTCAATAACCGAATTCATTACAATTGAGAGAGAAGAATTAAACTCAACACCAAGAATGTTCACCAAGATCCATGGAAGGCGAGGTGATAGCATATGACGGAGTACTAATTACAAAATTGGAAATAACTTAGGCGGATAACCAACCATGAGAGATTTTCCACACTTCCACTTAATCAATGGGGGCAATGAAATTACAAATAAACAATTCATCCGCTGCAGCAAGCATCCACTCAACAGTGAGAATTCTCCATTTAACAGTGGGTGATAGATGTAGATATAGTTAATTTCTTCCACACTGGCGGTAACCATCCAGGGGTTACAATGTGTTTGCATTAGAAATCACAAGTAATTGCAATAATAATATTGGTTGGATTAGTACTATTATTTCTCAACCTTACAATTGAAATAATCTGCAAATTATAAGTGTTACAACAATAGATTGAATGCAAATAAATGAGGGATGAATATAGCAATGTTTAGAACTCCCAAGGATTGTAAATGAAGCCAAAAACTGAACTTAATGAAGTCTGATCACAATAACTAGCAGACTGAAACTGTGAACCAACAAGCTGGAAATCTAAGAAATGCTCATTACTTCATGAATTTACCTCCGAATTGACTGAAACGAAGTGCAAAGGTCTTCTAGGAGGATGGCGCCCAAAATCAGACCATAAAACTGCATCAAAACAGCTTTATTTATTTGGCATAAATTCCAATGTCAAGCAAGAAGGTATGACCTAGCTGAAAGGGCGATTTGGCTCTTAAAAATCAGATTCTTCAAAATAAAATCTCATCTTCTATGAGAAGGGTCACCCAAGGTAAACAAACATGAATCATCAATGCCTAGAACAAAATCAAATTTATTCAAAAAGCTGCTAACAAAAATCAACTTCAGCTGTATAAACATCAGCAATATACAAACTGAAAATATCACCAAAATTCTCCAATTTGATGCACAATATGCACTTCTGGATGAAGCACACTATCAAACAACCATCTAGGGTACCATAGTTGTAGGCCTGAAGAATGGAGTAGAATTGCTAAGCTCTCCCTTAGCCGGATTTTGAAATCAATTCAGCAGCATAACTTTACAATATTTTCAAAGATGATCAATGAGAGAGTAAAGGCCTTCTTTTATAAGTTTTGAGGTGACCCTTCAGCTTCTCCATAAAAAACTCCCTTTCTTGCTCTTGAAAATATTTTAATTTTAAAAATATTTCTTCCCTCTTATTTTGGCGTCCAAACTTTAAGGAGTAAATAAACTTTTAATAAAATAATAACCATCTCCAAAGTGGCATCCCATCCTTAAAATAATTAACCAACTTTAGAAATATTAAATATTTCTTTCATGAGACGTCCTCTCTTTTATGACCACTTTTAAAAAAAACACATGAAGTTATTGTGCTAGGCCAAGGTCATAAAAATGCACCTCAGAAAACCAAATTAGGGAAAACTCAATTGCTTCGCTCAAAGTGAAAAGCTTACTGTGCTATTGCCGATTGGAGTCCTGCTAAAAATAGAATTTACTAAAAATAGTAAATTCTGAAAAGTTTCTCTGCTCTCTTTGCATGCCATACCATTGTGAAGCTCTCAAAAAACCCAGAAAGAATCCGCACTCCAAATCTCGAAACTCCAATGTGCTGGCTAAAAATAGCAAGTTCCAGAAAAGGTTGTCTAATGAAGATGCATGTCACACCATCCCGAAGCTCTCCAAAAACCAGAAAACATCACTAGACATGCATAAGAAACTCATACATGCAAACCCTCAAAACTGCTCTAGAATCCCAATAGCATAGGAACCCCTAATTTTACTTCTGACAAGCCTACAGGCTTTCGGAAATAGGCTATTAGGCATTAAAGGGCGAATGGAAAAAATGGGGACATTACACTATCTTTGCACATTTGACGTGCAAAAAGTTCTCCTTGTGCAGTAGTAAAGGCGTATATCTCATGGACTATATGTGTAGTAACAACAGGCATCATCTGCTCTATCATCGAGTAGAGCCCACTAAGAACCTCATTTGCATGGAAATCACAGCAGAATTGGAAGGTCAAATTTAGGAATATGTGGTTGCATGGAGGGGCTTATGAAGCTTGCAGTGCCATCTCCTGTCAATGATCTCCCAAATGGGACAATACTTATTCTCAACTCCCCCATAGATGGATCTAATGGCCTCTTTGGCCCTACCCATGCCCTCATTATTCATATATGTATCCCATTGCGAGCTTCTCTCATTCAACAACTCGTAGGAGAACTAGAAAGGGTTCAATGAACTGCAAACATTGTGAAACATTAACTTAAGTGTGAACGAAAATAAACAAATAAAAGTAAAAGATGAATAAAAATTAAAACATAATGTAGAATTAAATTTTATCTTCACAATCTCCTCCGTCGGTGCCCAAAACCCTAGCTCATCAAAAATGCAATTTGTCAAATCAATCCCTACAGCGGTCATAGCATATGATGAGGAAGTCCACTCTTCACCAACAAAAATATGCCTCAAAGCTGCCTTTGATTGAATCTAGGATTGTAATTGTTGACGTGCTTTTTATGACAACGCCAGCACAGAATAAAGTTGTCCAACGGTCACTCTATTCTCTCTTGATCAAAGTGTCCCACATGCTAAGATTGCTTGAAAGTTCATGTGTTCGACTCCAAGGTTCCTTTTATCGCGAATAGACTCAGTTGGTTGATGTGTTTTGCTGGTTATTTCAAGGGGACTTACGTAGTTGTTCGATTCTGTGAAGCAATTAGGACATGAATGATTTGGCAATATTGTTCTGGTATCTAGACTGACTCGGAAAATGCAAAATTTAAAGGGGATAGGGATAGGAATTCTACAATCTACTCCTAAAGGGTGGAATGTAAAGATCAATTCGAACAATCTTCAAACCAGACTCCGCTTTGCCTCCCTCCGGACAACTTCCACAAAGTTGGTGCAATCTTCAAAGGATGAGAAAATATTCAAACCATGACACAACATGTTCATACCATCACAACGATGCATATGGACATATGAGTCACAATCGAAGTTAAGCGCTATTACTCCAGTTGACCACGCAAGGCGAACTCACCGTCAGCCAGTCCGCTAGTGGTATGGACGAGAAGACTTGCTCAAATGAAACACCACATTCCACAGCTAACAACTACTTGCATGAAATAAAAATCTATTTTACTCTATCTACCTTGAATTGGAAAGACGAAATGGCCTTGCTAGCTACTCATAACAAAGAAGAAATCACCAAGCAATGAAACTCTTTGTATTATGAAAAGTGTTCACAACAACCTTTTACAAAACTTTCAAAGGAAAGTTTTCTTCCCTCCTCAATCTAAAGCTAACTTCTAAGCTAAATGCTATATGCCTTCTACTCTCTAGCTCTGATCCAATTCCAATTCTAATCTCTATCTAATATTACAAATGAGGGGGGATGCCCCTTTTATAATAAGTCCAATTCAGTGGACGGTTTAGATTGAATTACAATGAAGGGCTCAGATCGAGCCACCTATGCCCTGATTAGGGTTTCTGCCCTAAAAACCGCCACAGAGAGGAGTGGGCAATGAATGCACAGAATATTCTCCACTCCCCTGCAGGAATCATAATGAGCAATTAATGCCCACTACCACCATCAAGAAGATCCTCATCTATGAGAGCGTTCCCACTGGCCTTCTCCCGGATAGCAAACTCGATCAACCGGGCCAATACTGCTTCAACCTCCTGTGCAGAGATCGGTGGAATATGGTTGAGCTGGAACTCCAAGACTGCTACCGTCTGTCCGTATCTGGTGTAAGATTTCCTCCATGTCACTAAGGCGTCCTGGGTATGCTGAATTATACTAGAGAACGTGGAGACATTCTCAAAGTCATCCAGGACAAGTGACCTCGCAGCTGAGAAGAATGGAGGCAGTCTACTTTTCAAGCCATCAGCAGTTATCTCCTCTGGGACCAACTTTCTAGCAAATATGGCTTCTAATGTATTGAGGACTCCCCCCAAGATGTTGCCCATTGCTTTCCTCACTTTAGCTGAATCTGCCCTTGCTGCGTCGTGAAATCCACGGCCTGTGACCACCGAGGAGTACCAACTGGTGAAATCATACCTATCACCTATCACCTCTCTGAATTACACCTCCATCCACCAAGGTTTCTAGAGGTATATGCATCAAAGCCCCCAAACGAAGTACAGTCTTCGTTTGATAGATGCGAGTATCACCCCAGGCCTGATCTACTATATCCATCCGTGCCAAAATACTTGAGGCCTGTCGATAAGCATCGGCGAGGTCCTCCATGAATTTCCCTGTCTCAGTATGAACACGGCTAACCCACTTGTCCGCCTCCGTTTCCATTTTCTTCAAATCCTCTAAGGCAACAACTGACTCCTTCGGAAGCTCTGATGGACGTTCCACTGCTGGGTTTGCTGGTTCACCTGGACGTGCTAGATTTTGCACGTATCCTATCAAGGTTTTGTGCTCCTTCTTCAATTTCTTATACTTCCCCTCCGTGCGGAGCAACTGATCCTTCAATGCCTGATAGGAGTTATCGAACTCCTCGATAACTTGGGCTCCCGTAGGACGACCCAACTCTACTGTGGTGATCACATAATTTTCAGGCCTCTCCTCGGTTCGATCACAATCTTCCCTCGGAATAGCCACCTGAAGCGTGCGAGAGCCTGACTCGTCAGTCGAGATCTTTGAAAACTTTCGGGCCCTTTTCTTCTCTGGTGGCGCACTGATCCTCCTGAGGAACTCCTCCATCTCAATGGCCGGATCCGTATCATCCTCGGGTTCTCTCCTCATTCTGTCGGAAAGCCAATCAGGCACTGTCTGCTGTGGATTACAAATGACAAGGGGCTGTTCTTCTGTTGCCTCCATCTCGTGCACTTCCTCCCTTCTTGCACTGGTTTGCTCAGGCTCATCCTCCTCTATAAGCTGGGTATCTCCCGACCCTTGGGTCCCCTGTTCTGTGTTTTCTTCTTCTTCCAAAGCCGTGTCCAACATCTGCTGAAAATGGGTGTCGGCCATTGTTTCCTCTTCCTCCTCCTGTTGGCCGCCCCTGGATAGACTGACACTAGCTGATTCCCGGGCGTTGGGCTGATCTACCTCCTCAAGTCCCCGCTCTTCCTCCAATCCTGCCCTCTGATCGGCAAATAATGAAACCACTCTCAAACTCGAAGACTGAGTTTGTGAGTGCACGGGTGATGCTTGTTCTATCCTCAACGGTATCGGTTGGGTTGGCACTTCTACTTGTGCCCTCGATGTCTGAGCAATTTGTTTCCCCCTTTTTACCGATAACGGCCTTGGGTCACCCATCAAGCTATAAGTAAGGGCGATCGACTTGCTCTTGAGTCTGCATACATGTCTGTCGACCCAAGTCCTGGTAAAAGTCATCACCGGGATAGAAAGCGTGTCCAAGTCCATGATCTCTGGCTCGGACCAATCAGGTGGTGGGACAGGAGTATCCCTAACTGAACCATAGTCGGGTTGCATAATGTTGACATCCTCCTCCACCTGGTCGGGAACTGGAATAATCTCACATTCTCTAATCAACTTGAGAGGAAGTCTGGAAAACATCCTTCTTCTTATCTCAGCCTCATCCACTGCATTTGCCCAAAAGTCCTCCAGATGAGCTCTGTGCCGGTATTCAACGTTCTGTATCATCCGGATGTTCCTGTAAGGATCGAAATCCTGCCTGCCTGTGTGATATGACAAATGATAAGATTGCAGCTCGTCCTCTGCCTCTCGGGCTGCCTGCAAAGAGGGACACACCTCAATGGAATTTCCCATGGTGATAGGGAAATCAAGTCCACCCTTCTTTTCCTTTTTTGAATCTTATCGTAGGCAATCAATTGCCTAGATACCTCAAGCATTACTATGTGATCAGTGGGGTATCGTGGTAACCGATACGGATACGAAGTGAACCCCTGCAGCCTAATATATGTGAATTTCGGGAATTGGATGAGCCAATACCCATATTCCTCAATCAATGTCTATGCTTCTTTAGATATTCTCTGCTGCGTCCTCTGCTGAAGTGTCCTCGCAATGTGCATTGTGAATGCATCATTTGCCCATTTATAGTTGGCAATGTTAGCTAAATGTAGCTGTGTGCAGGCTTCATGGATTTTGAATTGACCAGGGGCACAGCCGATTGGCTCCTTGTACGAAATCCCTCTGTACTTAGTCATTCTGGCCAACATGTAAATTACATATGAGCTCATGTAGAAAGTCTTCGTCACCCTCAAGCTCCTGAATTGCTCATCGATGTGGTTGCTAATCATCTTAGCCCAATCGACACACTTCTTTCCCTCCAAGATAATCTCGATGAAGTAGAACATCCAAGGCTCGAAAATGTAAGCCTGTGCACTCCCATTTACCCGGCTCAGCATCATTATCAAATCACAGTATTCTTGTTTCATGTCCTCGGCAATTATCTGCTTTGGGAGCTTAGTGTGGGGTGGCCTCGGCTTCTGCATCCAAACTCTGTTGATGACTGCAGTGACTCTTTCGAAAGAGGAAGAGTACATCTTATCTGCCCCCTTATTTGTCCTGTATAACATCTCCTCAGCAGTCGGGATCCCAAATGCCTCTCCGATGGCATCCGGTGTGAAGTTGACGAGCAATTTACCATCCGGAGAGACAATCGTCCTACGTTCTGGCTTGTAGTGATTGGTGCACTCCATAATTAGCTCCGGACACTGAATTGCTGGCGGAAAACCAGCAGCTGCGTAGATTCCACTCTTCATTATATTATGTGTCGTGACTGATGGTTGATGGCCCCCTAGCCTGAACATCCTCGATTTGAGTGCATTTAGATTAAATGAACCAAGGTTGGTGTCATTTAATCCCGCCAACTTTGAAACTATTACTGACTTTGGGAGAAATGGCTTAGCGAGCCTTTTAATCATTGCCTGCCAGGATGAGCTAGCCTTGCCTGCTTCGGTGTTTGCAGCTCTGCCTGCGGCTCTGCTTGTTCTTGCAACATCCTTTGCTCCGGCCATCTGCAAAATAAAATAGAATAGCAATAAGCTAGGCTGCAGATTTTTAAATAAAATGAAGTAACCTCCGAGACGGCAACGAACGTGGAGTTAGCTTTTTGAAAATAAAAACTCTCAGCATAAATTACTAACTCCAAACCTCGTACTGTATAAAAAAACTTCAAGCTTATAAAGAAGCTTTCAACGACTGCACTTCCGACTGGTGAAGAAAATTGCAGCCAACTACCAACTTACAGCAATGTGGATAATTTCTCAACACAAAATGAATTAAATCCTTTGTTTCGACTTCGTCAACCTCAGCAACTCTCAACTTCTAGCAGCTTGAATAAGTAAAATCTGCAGCAAGCACTTTGCAGTACTTTTGAAAATAAACCTCCAGCAGCTCCGGAAAACAACTTCAATCTTCGAAATTGCAGCAACAAGCTCTCAGCTCTTCGACAAATAGAAATTTCTTCAGCAACTTCGCACTTTCAGCAACTCAACACTCCGAAATAAAATAAACTTTCAAAGAAATTCTCTCCTCAACAACTTCGAAAATATTTCAAGAACTTCTTCAGCAACTTTAACTTCAAAAAAAAAGGTGAGGAGAAATGAGAGAAGAGACTGCTGTTTAAATAACTCTTTGCGAGGAATCTTGCTGAGTAGTGCTGGGGCTATTTTTAGCACCTTCATCAATTTTCCACTCTCTTCGTTCGGAATCTTCTAATTCAAGCACAGTAGTGGGCTAGTCGTCAGCCGGTCATTATGGCAGTTGCCATTAATAATGATTCCTTCCTTGTAAAAATTCGAATTCTTCCTCTTAGTCTGCCAGTTAACTCTTGGCGATTTAAACAACTCGCGAGAAAAAAATCACTTGACTTGATTTAAAATTCCATTTTAAAATCTCGCAGTGTTTAAATAAATTCAACTCGAAAAATTTCGTGGGAGTTGTAAATTTATTTCCAACTTTTAAAATGTCTGTCATTTAAATCCTCGATTTCATAAAATTTGCCTTAGACATTTTAAATTCTCTCTTTAAAATGTTCAACTCCAGGTGATTAAAAATTATTTACCTGCTCGAAATAATTCATCCTCTGAGATTTAATTTCCGTTAGGAAAATAATCTAGGCAAAACGAAATTCCTCTGAAAATATTAAAATTTCCCTTAGGAAATTAATTTTAAAATTATGTCAATTCACGGGTGCCGTTTAAAGAGGTTCATTTAATTTTCCATTTGACCCATGGAAAATATTCATCAATATTAAATCTTCCCCTTGAAAAAAAATATTCGTCATCCTTCAACTGCCTTTGGAAAATTTTAAAACTCATCAAATCATCCTTCCATGCCAAGGGCGTATTTTCCCTACTGAAATGTTATCTCACTTAGAAAATTTTTCTAACATTTTCTCTGTTGGCGTACTTGACCCTTGGTATATTTTTTATCTGATTAAAAAATCTCCATGCCTTGTGAAATTTTTTTAAAAAAAATCTCATCCTCCCTTAGGCGTATATTTTTTTGTGTGGAGTCCACATTTAAATTCCCACGCCTTAGTTTATTTTCCCAACCTCTCAACACTTCAAGAGCAGATTTCTTTCCTTGGCACTTTATTTTATTCAAATTTAAAAAAATTTCCATGCCTTAGCATTATTTCTCCACCCTCTTGACCCCTTGGGCGCATTTAGACACATGAGCTTTTAATCTTCATCATGGGCGCATTTAGCCCCTCCAACTTTTATTTCCTTGCCTTAGAAAATTTCAAGGCTTCTAACTTGATTTTCCTTTTACCTTGGGGGCGCAAATATGTGTGCTAGCTTTTATTTTCAAACACTTAGGCGTTTTCAAGGCCTCATCACAAGGTGGGCGCAAATGAGGTGATGTGCTTTCATTCTAAATGCCTTAGACAATTTTCAAACACCTCTATAACCTTGGGCGCATTTCCACTAGGCAACTTTTGTTTCATGCCTTAGAAATTTTTTTATAAAATCATCTTGGCTGGGCGCATTTCATAGGCTACATTTTCATGTGAGGGCGCATTTTGACCTTGAAGCTTTTGTTTTTGCCTTAGGCATTTTCCTTTTACTTAACCCCTTGGGCGCATTTTGAGGTATGAGCTTCCATTTGAGGGCGCCTTTTGCTAGGTGGGCTTTCAATTCCATACTTAGCCGCTTTTACTTAACCTCTTGTTCCTTAGGCGCATATTAGGGGTCTTACTTCCATTTTTGCCTTAGAATTAAAACTCTTGCAAGGTGGGCGCATTTACTAGGCCAAGCTTTCAACTTGGGCGCATTTCTCATGTTGGACTTTCAATTATGCCTTAGGCGTTTTTAGCCTCTTGACCCCTTGACTTGGGCGCATTTCCTAGCTGGAGATGGGCGCATTTTGCAGCTTCAACTTTTATTCCCTTGCCTTAGGAATTTTCAACTTGAGGGCGCACTTGGAGGGGTCAACTTTCGTTTTGTGCCTTAGAACTTTTTTCAACATTTTCAACAACTTGAGGGTGAGGGCGCATTTGAGGGGTGCCACTTCCGTTTTAGACTTAGAAAATTTTAAAGCTACCAATCTTGAAGGTGGGCGCATTCTAGAGCCTCTACTTTCAATTCCAACACTTAGAATATTTCAAGAGTTTGATCAAGGTGGGCGCATTTTCTCTGCTCAACTTTGAATTTTGTACTTAGAAAATTTCCAGATTTCATTCTTGAGGTGGGCGCCTTTTAGAGCTCTTGCTTTCATTTTCCCATACTTAGAAAAATTTTCATGTCTCTGCTTGCTATTGCTTTTGCATTCTATTTTTAGCAAGTTGTGCTATTTTTAGCAAGTCCCTTGATTTTCAACCTCTAAGGCTCCGTTTTGCCTGAAAATTTCATCATATGATCTTCTTCACCTTGTGAACCTGTTTTGCCAGTCCTCTGCCCTGACCTGCTATTTATAGCCACCTGCTATTTATAGTAAGTTTTGACTTTCTGACTTCAGTAGCTCCGTTTTGCCTGAAAGTTGCAACGCTTGATCTTGATAGCTTGAGTGTCACTTTGATGCCAACCTCGGGTGCAGACCTGCTATTTATAGCCATGCCCTGACTTACTAAAAATAGTAAGTTCTCCGATTTTGCTCAAATTTTGCCAGCAGGTACCTTGAAGTGTGTTGATGTTGGTGAGGTACTTCGTTTTGACAACTTCTGGATTTCACCCCCTATAAAAGTGGAAACCCTAATTTGACTTGTATGTATCCTGAACGGTCTCCGTTTGACTTCGTTCCTTCTGCATGTCGTTCTGTTTGCTGAACTGGAGTGTTGGGGGCAGCTGCCAGAGTGTACCTTCTAAAAATAGAAACTGCCTAAAAAAGTGACTCATCCACTGCCGGATGGTTTTGCATGTCATATTGCCCGTGGGATCTCAAAAAACCCAAAAAAACCCAAAAAACTGGTCTGCATGCATGCACTGGCTAAAAATAGTAAGTCCTCAAAACTCGATCTTCTCCGCTCGCATGTCACACCGTTGCGAAGCTCTTGAAAAACCCAAAAGGAAAAACCTGACATGCGTTGAAAAACACTGCATGCGAACCCTAAAAATAGTCTCCGAAGGCTGAACTCTGAAAGTGATCGTCTTGGTTTGCATATTACATCACTGCGAAGGTTTTGGAAAACCCAGAAGGATTCTCCAGACATGCATCTGAAAAGCTCATGTGGAAACCCTGAAAATGGCTCTTGAAGCTTGAACTGCCAAAAATAGCAAGTCGTCTGATCTGGCTCAAAATTTACGTGTAGGCAGCTTGATGTTACCCAGATGCAGTGGAACTGACAGAATTCCAAAATCTCAATAAAATAGTCCCAAATTGAATACTTACTAAAAATAGTAAGTTGCCGGAATACAGTGAAAATTTAGGGGGACTCTGCTGGAAGTCTTCTGACTGCTATACTAAGCTTAGATTTCAATTTCGTGACTCGGTTTGACCCTTAATAAGCCTGAAGGATGAAAACCCTAATTACACAGACTTAACCATACTTTAACCTGGGTCAAACGACAGGACATCCCCGGAAGGACCAGAGACCAGAGAGAGAGCGAACCAAAGCCAAAAGACCAGAATGGAGCAAAATTTAGGGGGTCCCCATCTTGATGGGGTGATGTGTGAAAAAGGTCACAACAGTAATGTGATAAAATTAGTGGCAAATCTAGTGATGCCAAGACAAGCCAACTCCCTCAACCCCGTGTATTGCCTCATTAGGCTAAGGACCCATGTGTGATTGTATACAAATTTGTAAATATTTTTGGCCGCATCCACACATGTTTTGATCCATGGAAGCTTGCCAAGATCCTCCAATATGAGGTCAAGGCAATGGGTGGCACATGGAGTCCAAAATATAGTTGGGTGCCTCTCCATCAATAGTCTACCAACAACAACATAATTTGTTGCATTATCAATCACCACTTGAACCACATTATGTTCACCCACCTCAACTAGTACCTCTATAGCCTCGGAAAGGTATGTGGCACTTTTTACTTCGGCGGAAGCATCAATGGACTTAATGAACACGGTGTCACCTGAAAAAGAAGCAAAACCAATTATTCAATAAATTAAAAAACATAAATCAGCCATATTAATCACTAAATCAAATTCAAATTCCAAATTATTCAATGCATTGAGAGAAGTACAATTACTTGCAGAGCAAACTAAAAAATTGAGCAGCGTCCTATTTCTCAAACCGTTCCAACCATCGGTCATGATGGTGCAACCCTTCTTGCTCCATTGCAAGCGTTGCTCCTCTATTTGGGCTTTTACATCAGCCACCTTTTGACTCAAAAGTGGGCTCTTTAATTCATCTTCATGATGGTGCAACCCTTCTTGCTCCATTGCAAGTGTTGCTCCTCTATTTGGGCTTTTACATCAGCCACCTTTTGACTCAAAAGTGGGCTCTTTAATTCATCTTCACTAGGGGCTTTGAAAATTGCCCCACATATAGTTATGGCATCAACCATATTTTTCCAAAAGGGAGACATAAAGCATGTCATAAATAAATTAATAAGATACTTAGAGAAGTATTGTAAAATGAAAAGTTTAACTTCAAATTTGAATTCGACAATGACATACATCTAGATTCTAAATATAAAATTCATGTGACAAAGATATTAAGAATCAACTATCAAACTGTAACACTCTACCTGTTTTATAGTTTAAAAATGCAACCAACTTCCAAGTTCAACTGAATTTGAACTAACTTGCTTTCCTGCTAGGTTCCCTTTGCAATTTGAACGGAAAAGAAAATCAATTTAAATAAACACATCATATTCAATTTCTCAACTAACTTTTAGAATTCCCATTTCAGTTGAAAGAAAACAACTAACTGATTTCTTGTAACTGAAAATACAAAAGAACCATAACCACTTTTCTTTGCTTTCATAAAGGAAGAGCAGTAAATGCAGTTGTCCTCCTACGGCTTACGGCTTAAGAAATGGAAAAGCTAACTACCACATTTCATCCAGCAAGTAACTAACGAATTATTACATCTAGGGTTCCCATTTAACAAATTAACTAACGCAAGGCAAGAAATGACTTCTTCATAATCATTTCTGCTGAAAGAGTCAATTAACTGTCTAACTAATCAACTACAGATTTTACAAATGAACTTTTAACAGAAGTAAATAACAATTTATTGCAGCATTGCAAATAATCTTAAATTGACAAATGCGTGTATCTGGAATTATGAGAGAGAGAAAGAGAGTACAATGTGACGTCATCACCATGTCGAATACTTGGACAACTTTATCACTGAGAGAAAGGGAAACATCATCAAGGGCTTTACCGCCCATTCGAAGACCTACTGGTCTCCCGTGTTTCTTCTACCGAAGAAACCCGTCCCTTCACGAGGATAATCAACAAGAATCATTTTATCATCATGCCCTTCTGAGCTTGGTGTCATGAACCTATACCACTGGTCGATCCCTCCTTTGTAGGTACCTTCTAACCAGAAGGATCATTCTGACCAGAAGTATATCTGGTTCACGATAGTTGACCATTGCCTAACTGGCATCATATCTTGGCCAAGGATTTTTATCATTATTAATTTTGGCACTCCTATGTCGTCAGCACTCTCACCCTTGCTCGACATGACAATACTTGCTTCAAGGATAATATTTTTATGATTTGGTTTCTATTCCTTTCCCATAAATTAAGAATAAGCTTTTCCTTTGAGTTTAGATTTATGTAGGGATAAACTCGGTATAGTAACAATTATAAGAAAAGACAACTTAGCATGATTCCATTTTAACTCAGCACCTTGTCTTACACCTCTTTATTAATAATTTACTTCTTCTAGCAATGAAGAGATAAGGATAAAGTCTTATCATACATGAAAGATTTATTAGATTATTGGACTCAGTTAGATAGGAGAAATAGGCATGTATCCAAACAGGAATTTAGAGAGCTTAGAAAAAGAGAGATTAAAGTTGTAACAGGTCGGAAAAATACTTGGAGTTGTATAATGAGGTTTGTACTAGCTTTTAGGTTCAAAGATCTTAATAAGGTAGAGAAACTCATAAAAGAATAAGATCAATATATTTCATTATGGCCAAAAGAAGGAGGAGTCAACCATCGAGTTGAACTGGTAATTAAAGAGAACCAACAACATAGAGATTTCAACAAGGCAAGACTGTAATATATTCACATTTAAGTCATGGGAAAACAAAACCTTTTTAAAACCTCGTTAGCAACCTTATCAAAATGAATTAGCTATACATGCCTGTTAATCGGCTAGAGCTCAATGTTTTATGGGAAGATTCTATCACCCCGACCACTATCAGCTTGGCGTCGATTGAAGGAAAATAGGTTGACGTTTCAAGGTCAGAGTATAAAGACCACCTCAAAACCCTCGACTGAAATCACAAGCTAGAACTCGAGCTGGAAATGGTAGTTAGTCGGTGATATGAGGTGCTCTCCGCTATCTTTGATAACCCACAAGGAAGGAGAGAAAAGATCTTAAACTTCAACAAAGAAAGAAAGAATCTTAAGAGATTACGAGATGCAATGCTACGAGATTGTCCTATTCCGTTTTGAAGAGCTTCAATGAAAGCTTTTTGAGAATCATGAAAGCTTCAGCCGGTATGATAGAAAAAATTGAAGAATGACAAAGTGAGAAGAGAGGGGGACGACAAAGAGAGACCTCCATAATAATACCCATGCTTTCTTGAAACCTCCACTCCCAAATTACAAGAACCCCCAGTTTGCTTGGCTTCCTTCCTCACCGTTTCATGCAAAGGCACGAACGAAAAAGAAAATGACGAGAAGACTACTGCCCTCCCCATCGACGACTCCCAACTATTAATTAATTAATTCCAATTTTGAAGCCTTTCATACAATTTCATATTTGATCGACGGCCTTAGAATTCTATCCGTTATTATTAATTTAATATTAAATGCTCATTGCAAAAAAAATACATAGATAACAAGAATTGTTCGCCCAACCTTCAAGAGGATATAATAAATACTTTAATTATATCCATTATTTTAATATTTATTAACCATTTGCAATCTCCTAAAAAGGTGATTATTGTTATATATTTAAATTGACTTATTTAATCAATAATAATATTAAATTACTTATGGCTAAGGTCATGACCTCGACACAACAGTCTTGCACCGACTCTAGGTTTGATGATAAAATTGATCCATTGTTAACCACATCCTCTCCATGATGATTTTTCCCTTTCTCTTGTGGTGTCGGCAATCCTGCATCCACTGACACGAAGTGTGGTTAGATCATTCCCAATGTTTATTTAAATGCACATTTAATTTATTCACCTGAACTCATTCTATTTCTTAAGTATAAGGGAATCATTCTCATAAAATAAAATATTCATTCACGAATATAAGAGAAAAACATTTCCATTAAGGTTATAAAGCAATTATTTCATCCTCAATTCACTTTCACATGAAAATAGATGTCTATAACTAACATAACACCCAAAATTTCATTGTCATACACATGTTCACAATAAAGGGGATGTAACACAAACTACAAATTTTAAAACAATTAAACAAAAAAGAATTACTTGGCTACATGGAAGCGAATGGCACAATAGTACCAAAATTTTGCAATTGATTTCTTGGTTGCATCATGTGCCTCCTTGTTCCAACCATGCTCTCAAGCAATGATTGGGAACATGAGTAGTGCGTGGTACAAAATATGAATCCATCTATGATTTATGAACTTTGGGACCAATGCTAATACTCCCACTACCACTACCATTACCATTACCACTACCACTACCACTACCACTAGCGGCAGCACTAGCACTACCAGTAGCACCAACATTAGCACAAGCACTAGCACTAGGACGGTATGGAGGCATGGAAGAAACATCTCCAACACCACCGATGCTCGCCAACTCCTCCCTTTGCCTCTTTTTCATTTCTCTTTACAATTCAAATGATTCTAATTGCACTTGCACCTCACGAATAGCCTCAGGAGGTGCAAGAGGGCGGCCCACTGCATCATGGATGGGTATGCATGCAATATGGTATTTCAATTTGTTTATCCCTCCATGAAAAGTGTTTTTGCAATATTTACATTTGGCCTCTCCTTTTTTCTACTTGAGAAACATTTCAGCATGTTTCCAAGCAGGGTCTTTTCTAGCTGGGGTTGTAGACATTGTGAAAAATATGGTTTGAACTTTGAATTGCAAATGAAGGCTACTGCAATAACAAGGTAGGGTTTCTAAATTTATTCCCAAAAAATGTAGAGTATGTAAAAAAAAGAAATGCAAACTAAAAAAAACAATGCAAATTTTGCTAAAAAAACACAAAAAAACCAAATAAAATAAAGCTTGCCTCTTAGATTAGGCTTGAAATGAAATGCAAACACCTTCCAATCACTGCTAAAGAGCTCTCAATGCACCTCCTTGTTGGTATGAAGCTTCTCGAATGCAATTTGATGATGGATTTATCTTCTACCTCTTGTTGGTTGCCCTACAATGCTCTCTTGTTTTTCCTCACAACTCTCTTTTCTCCTCCTATTTTGCGAAGTAAATGAAATGAAATTGCTTTTAGGGTTGGGGAGAAGATATAAGTAAAAAAAAAAAAATTTGATTAGTGTTTTATGTTTTTTTTTGCTTTTTGCAAGTATTGCTTCCGGTCGAGTCCAAGCGACAAGATTCGTTGAGTCTCAACGAGTCCGATGAGTCCGACGAGTTCGACGAGTCTCGCCAAGACTCGTACGAACTCAGCGGAGTTCGAGTTCGAGCCCACCAGACTCGGTTGGGGTGACTCGACCCGATACTCGCTGAGTCTAGGTGAGTCTTGGCGAGTCTCATTTTTGTGGTCGATACACATCCTCAATGCCTCATCTTTCATCTTGACCAAAACCACCGATGAGGCAAATGGGCTAGAGCTTGGACGTATATGCCCCATGTGTAGCAACTCCTTAATTGTCTTCTCTATCTCTTCCTCATATGCACAAGGATGACGATTAGGAGTAGTGATGACTCATTTTGCACCCTCTTCAAGCTCAATCATATGCTAGAATCCCCTCTTCGGGAATAACTAGGAGGAATGTCATCAAAAACCTTACTATGTTTATCCAAGATGGGCTGAATATCAACATGATAAGACCTCCCTTCCTTGGAGGGCCTTGTATCCATAATCAAGCAATCAACTGACCATGCTACTTGTTGTACCCCAAATTAAAAAATTTGCTACACTTAGGCATTTTGAAGAAATGGTCAAAAGTCTTGTTAAAATTGTTAGAAAAAGTCAAAATTGGGAATTTGCATGTCACGCATGAGGGTCAGAAATTCAAAAATTTCAAAATTTGACGATCTAGGTTTGCTCAGAGCGACCAAGTCTACAAAACCCAGATCTCCGTTTTTCGGCCCTAAATTTTAGGAAAATATCTATTTTTAGCAACTTTCTAAAAATAAAACTTTTTTTGGGTTTCTTTTGAAATGGATGTTGGCAAAATTTTCGAAAAATAGAAAGTTTGGCTTCTAGGGTTCAAATTGATTTTGATTGGCTTAAAATACTTCCTCACCAAGTTGGTCTAGTCAGAATCGTCAAAAGATTAGTTTTGCCCTAGTGGGTCTATTTTGCTTTTTCATAAGCTTTTTCAGGAGCTCCAAGGCCATTAATGGAGGTTGCTCAACTGCCTGGTGTTAGATTCAAGGTATCAAGCACTGCACAGATCAAGAAGTGACAAAATATGATTGAAGAACAAAGAACGAAGGAAGGAGGTTGAAGAATCTTGAAAACTACAAAATTTTGACAAACACTAGAGAGTTCAGGTGCCCTTGCTCAGCTAGGCACCGAAGATTTTGTGCCTTAGTCATTTTTCCCATCCCGACAATCAAAGCATTGGTGAGCACGAGGAATGAAGAGAAAATTGAAAAATGCAAAATAAATTCTAACTTTGGAAAGTAAAGGCGCCCCAAGTAGCCAAGGGCACCCATGATTTCAAGGCATCATATGTCAGAGTTAGGGTTTCGTGCCTCTAGCACATCGTGTTCAGAATCTTCTCAGCTCTGTAGTGGATCTATCAGTACAGTAGAAGATTTTGTGCCTTAGTCATTTTTCCCATCCCGGCAATCAAAGCATTGGTGAGCACGAGGAATGAAGAGAAAATTGAAAAATGCAAAATAAATTCTAGCTTTGGAAAGTAAAGGCGCCCCAAGTAGCCAAGGGCACCCATGATTTCAAGGCATCATATGTCAGAGTTAGGGTTTCGTGCCTCCAACACATCGTGTTCAGAATCTTCTCGGCTCTGTAGTGGATCTATCAGCACAGTCATCAGATCAACCAGTCATCTAGAATTTGAAGATTAAATGGAGAAGTCTTGACGAAGTAGCAAAATGAAAATTGTGAAAATCGTGGGAAAATATTCTATCTTTGGGAACTTTGGGCGCCCCAGGTAGCCAGGGGCACCTAAGGTTTTGAGCCACCTAATTCAGTAGTTAGGGTTTGCAAATATGCTCAATGTCTTCAGGATTTTTCCAACTTCGTAGTGGATATCTCAGCAAATTAATCAGATCATTCAGTCACCCATAGTTTCAAATCGAACGGAGGGCATAACATTAGGGTTAAAATCAAGCAAAAAAATGGTTATGGAGATGTTGGAAGCCCCAATTAGCCAAGGGCGCCCAAGCTTTTGAGTGCCTAAATGGATGAATTAGGGTTTGTAGTCTCCAACAAATTTTCTTCGGTTTTGAAGCAACTCTCCAAAGAAATCAACGACAAGCACATCAGAGTTGTCAATCATCAAATATTGTAGACTGATCGAGGGGTAAAAAATGTGTAAAATATCAAAAGTCAAGAAAAGTTGAAAACTCCAAAAATAAACTAACTCTAGAGGAGTTGGGCGCCCCTGGCTTTTGACCCCAAAGATTCATCTTTCAAAAGATATCACCTCCAAAAGACCCTCCTTTGAATTCATCAAGCTATTCAGTGAACTTGACAACTAGTCGATCAGGTCAATCTAGCTCCCAGAATTGCAAAATCATCTGAAGGTGAGTAAAACAAGCAAAAGTTGAAGAATGTCAAAAATGGCTAACACTGGTAAGCCTAGGCGCCCCAGGTAGCTAGGGGTGCCCAACTTTTTGAGGGGTCGGATGAAGTTTTTATCAGAAGTTGCCTCCAAGATAATCTTCTAAGAATTAGTCAGGCTCTACGATGGATCATTCTGCAAGATCACAGGATTCACCGAGTGTCCAGAAATCGAAGTCAAATTGGGGTCAAAACTCAAGCAAAAGTTGAAATTGTTAGAAAATTGGTTGTATACAGAAGAAAAACGCCTCTAGGAAAGAAGGGCGCCCAAGGCTCAATGCCTTAGTTAATTTTTTTAGTTTTCATCATACATCACTCAAAAAGAGACCACATTCAATGAACCTGCTTACGATTGGCTTCAAAAGTTTTAAAGGAGAGAATAAAGCATTTTTCTTCCTCTAAACCTATTTATGAAGGCCTTTGCATTCATTATTCACTTTTTGCAGGTTGGAGTAAGAGAGGAGAAAACAAATAATTTTCTTCAAGTCAAGATTCTGAGCCTAAAACAAGTTGCTTTTTCAAAGTTCTTCATATTTTCCAAATCAACTCACAGAGAGGCTCACTTTTCATGCTTCAAATTTCCAAGGCATCAATTTTCAAAAGACGTGGGTCAATATTTTCCAATTTCAATAATCTGGGTCAGCTTGGTTTTCATTTCTCTACAACTTTGGAAAATTTTCAAGTTTTTAAGGAACTGCTTTTTTCACACATGTCCAAGAAATCTTCAATATTTTCAGAATATGATCATCTGGGTCCTTCTCAAACGCAATTCTCGACAAAACCCAACTCTTAGCTTTTTTGGGAAAATCCTAAAAATTTAGAGTTTGGTGCTTTTTCCACCAGCCATCAACATTTTTCAAAATGGACGATCTGGGTCTCTTTGCATTGAAATTCTACACAAAACCCATATCTCCGATTATTTTTGAAAAATTTGTTATTTTGAAGAAGAAAAATCAGCAAGTTATTTTTAGTATTTGTGCTGAGCTTGTCTGAGCATAGTCAGGTTTATAGTTCAATCTTCAAGTTTTTCAATATGGAGAACTCTCCCATCGAATTCAGAGCCAAACAAGTGTTGTATCATGATTATCTGAACGGATGATGTTGAAAAGTGCTTTTCAATACCACCTTGGTCAAAAACAAAAAAAACATCATCATCTCAGTTGAAGAACGTGAAAAAATGTGGTATGAGCAAAAGGACAAGTATTGGAAAAGACTTGTACAATATTCTTCCAATGAAAATCGGGAGAAGTGTCAGAAGTATAAAAGTTGCAGAAGAAACGGAGGAATGTCGGAAAATGGTCACACACTGGGTAAAAAGATATGCTGAAGCAAGAGGATGTATTAATAAAAGGTCATCACTCTAGTTGCAGAGCCGCCAAAATTAGCAAGATTTGATAAAGCAGCTGAAGATGTGAAATATTTTCTAAGTTCAATTGCAAAAGGCAAAGAAATCCTAGAAAAGCGGAATATTGTTATAGATAGTATCAACGCACTTGATAGAGAGGCAGTTTCCAGCTTTTCGGCGGATGTGGTTGAGATTTAAAGCAGCAATGAACTTGAAGCTTTCTTCCAACTTTCTTTCCATTCTTATCTCATGCTTTCTTTCTATTTTGGTCTCAGGCTTATTCATTATTTGAGAGAGAAAGAATCAAAATGTAATAGTTGGCACTTTCCCTGTTTTTATGCTTTCAACCCCCCCCCCCCAACTTCAGTTGCAACCATGTAGACTTGTTAATTAGGCCTAAACTGTCTCTTAGTGCAAGAAAACTAAGTTTAAAGGCTACTTAACTTGTGAAAACCCATGAATGACACAATAGGTTGATGAGTTACTTGCAGATAACCTTGTCTTCTAAGTTTAGCATCACCATTAGTAATCTGCCTTGACAGAAGGGGAGGTACGTTGAACTAGTGGCTATTCTCTTGACCTTACTATAGTCATTTAAGACTGTTGTTGTATTTCATGACCACTGCTATGAGAGATATTGCTCTCCTATTGCATAATAACTGTGTTTATGCATCATATTTGATTGTCACTTCAAAAACTTTGTCCTTTTGACCATTTGACCTTTTGATTGTTCACTGTGCAATAATTGACTGTTGTACATTCATAGTCTCTTATCTGTGGTTTATGAATTTTATGAGAAGTTGCATCTTCATCACATGCCTTTGTCATTCTTGGCTGACATCCACCATTGCCATCAAAATTTGTGCTCACTCTCCTCTTTTGTGCCATCTAAGCTTTTGATTGTTCACTCATGGTATTTATATTCCTAAGGTCAAGGTTTCAGTCAGAAAGATTGTCATGATGGTCTGCCATGTCTTCATCTTCCATGAGCACTGTCATTGTGTCTTCAAATTACATACCATGCTCTTTTGTGACTATCTTTTCCTTGGACATCCTATCCAGTCAAACATTGATGGGGCTGTCCTCCTTTACTATCTTTGCACTTTGGTGCCAAAAACCTTGTTGTTGTCCTCCATTAATAAATGAATAGGACTGTCTTTTTAGGATTGTCTTTGGCTTCTTGCTACCCCTATAAGCACTGTCCTCTTCCTTCATAGTTCACATGGCCTAAGGTCTTCCATCCACATTGCACTATGGTTGTATAGTCATTTTGAGTGGTCGCTGTCATTATGGACTGTGTATGCACTTTATGCCTTCATAAAAACTTCCCCTCATGAGCTCTTCCCTCAACCATTTCAATTACTGCCCTCAACCATTGATACAGGACCATTGTTTTCTTTGCTAATCATGCCTATTATTCTTCATAGATGCTTATAAGGACTGTCCCTATTTTGAATGCTCATGAAGACTTATTATTTGTTGCTCATATACTCATTATTGCTGCTCATGATTTGCTCATTATTTGGTTCTCATTTGAACTTCCTTATTTGCTGCTCATACACTATATTTGCTGCACTTTTCTAGTGTCATGATTGCTACTGTCATTATTTCTGCTCATTATTTGATCATTATTTGCTGCTCATTTGAACTTCTTTATTTGCTTCTCATGATCTCATTATTTTCTGCACTTTTACATTGTGATTTGCTGCAGTTTTACATTGTGATTTTCTGCACTTTTACAGTCATATTTTCTGCTCTTTCATTGACATTATTGATGCTCATTCATATGCTATCACTGTCACTTTTCATGGATCCTATTGGTTTCTTTGCTTGTGATCAACTTAATCATGCTTTCAAGTCTTCATCATGTGACTGTCCTCATTGGTTTTCCTTTACTTCAAAACTTTGTGCATCATGGAGTATGCCTTTCTTGAAGATTT
>CM021103.1:93782438-93925520 GCA_007115665.2 Sequoiadendron giganteum
GCCTGATTCACCATGTCAATCCGTGCCAAAACACTTGAGGCCTGCCGATAAGCATTGGCGAGGTCCTCCATGAATTTCCTTGTCTCAGTACGAACATGGCTAACCCACTTGTCCGCTTCCGTTTCCATCTTCTTTAAATCCTCTAAGCCAACAACTGACTCCCTCGGAAGCTCTGGTGGACGTTCTACCGTTGGGTTTGCCGATTCACCTGGATGTGCTAGACTCTGCACATATCCTATCAAGGTTTTGTGCTCCTTCTTCAATTTCTTATACTTCCCTTCCGTGCGGAGGAACTGATCCTTCAGCGCCTGATAGGAGTTATCGAACTCCTCGACAATTTGGGCTCCCATAGGACGACCCAACTCCACGGTGGTGATCACATAGTTCTCAGGCCTCTCCTCGGTTCGATCACAATCCTCTCTCTGAACAGCCACCTGAAGCGTGCGAGAGCTTGACTCATCAGTCGAGATCTTTGAAAACTTCCTGGCCCTCTTCTTTTCTGGTGGCGCACTGATCCTCCTAAGGAACTCCTCCATCTCGATGGCCGGATCCGTATCATCCTCGGGTTCTCTTCTCATTCTGTCTGAAAGCCAATCCGGCATCGTCTGCTACGGATTGCAAACGACTAGGGGTTGTTTCTCCGTTGCCTCCACCTCATGCACTTCCTCTCTTCTCGCACTGCTCTGCTCGGGCTCATCATCTTCCACGAGCTGTGTATCTCCTGACCCTTGGGTCCCCTGTTCTGTGTTTTCCTCTTCCTCCAACGTCATGTCCAACATCTGTTGGAAACGAGTGTCAACCACTGTTTCATCTTCTTCTTCTTCTTGGCCAGCCCTGGATACACTGACGCTTATACTATCTGATTCTCGGATGTTGGGTTGATCCACCTCCTCAAGCTCCCGCTCTTCACCCAATCCTGCCCTCTGATCAGCAAACAATGAAATCACTCTCAAACTCGAAGACCGAGTTTGTGAGTGCATAGGTGATGCTTGTTCCATCCTCAACGGTATCGGCTGGGTTGGTACTTCTACTTGTGCTTCCGGTGTTTGAGCAACCTGCTTTCCCCTTTTCACCGATAGCGGCCTTGGGTCACACATCAAGCTATAAGTAAGGGCGATCGATCTGCTCTTAAGTCTGCATACATGTCTATCGACCCAAGCCCTTGTGAAAGTCAACACCGGAATCGAGAGCGTGTCCAAGTCCATGATTTCTGGCTCGGACCAATCAGGTGGTGGGACCGGAGTATCCCTAATTGAACCATAGTCGGGTTGCATAACGTTGACATCCTCTTCCACCTGGTCGGGAACTGGAATGATCTCACATTCCCTAATCAATTTGAGGGGAAGCCTGGAAAACATCCTTTTCCTTATCTCAACCTCATCAACAGCATTTGCCCAAAAGTCTTCAATGTGGGCCTTGTGTCGGTACTCGATGTTCTGTATCATTCGGATGTTTCTATATGGATCAAAATCCTGTCTGCCTGTGTGATACGATAGATGATAGAATTGCAGCTCATCCTTTGCCTCTCGAGCTGCCTGCAAGGAGGGACACACCTCAGTGGAATTTCCCATGGCAATAGGAAAGTCAAGTCCACCCTTCTTCTTCTTTTTCTAAATCTTATCATAGGCGATCAACTGCCTAGATATTTCCAGCATTATAATGTGATCGGTGGGGTACCTCGGTAGCCGGTATGGATACGAAGTGAACCCCTGCAGCCTAATGTAAGTGAATTTCGGAAATTGGATGAGCCAATATCCGTATTCCTCTATCAATGCTTGTGCCTCTTTGGATATTCTTTGCTACGTTCTCCGCTGAAGGGTCCTCGTGATGTGCATTGTGAATGCATCATTAGCCCGTTTGTAACTGGCAGGGTTGGCTAGATGCAACTGTGTGCAGGCCTCATGGATTTTGAACTGATCAGGTGCACAGCCTATTGGCTCCTTGTATGTAATCCCTCGATACTTGGTCATTCTTGCCAGCATATATATCACATACGAGCTCATGTAAAAGGTTTTCGTCCCCCTCAGGCTCCTGAACTGTTCATCTATGTTATCACTGATCATTTTTGCCCAGTCAACACATTCCTTTCCTTCCAATATGATCTCGATGAAGTAGAACATCCATGGCTCGAAGAAGTAGGCTTGTGCACTCCCATTTACTCGGCTCAGCATCATCATCAAGTCGCAGTATTCCTGTTTTACATCTTCGGCAATTATTTGCTTTGGGAGTCTAGTGCGAGGTGGCTTTGGCTTTTGCATCCAAACTCTGTTGATGACCGCAGCAACCCTCTCGAAGGAGGTGGAGTACATTTTATCCGCCCTCTCCTTTGATCTGTAGAGCATCTTTTCGGTAGTAGGAATCCCAAATGCCTCTCCAATGGCATCTAGCGTGAAGTTGGCAAGCAATTTGCCATCCGGCGAGACAATGGTTCTACGCTCCGGCTTGTAGTGGTTTGCACACTCCATAATTAGCTCCGGGCACTGAATTGCTGGTGGAAAACCAGCGGCTGCATAGATACCACTCTTCATGATGTTATGTGACGTGACTGATGGTTGATGGTCTCCCAGTCCGTACATCCTAGACTTGAGTGCATTTAAATTAAATGACCCGAGGTTGGTGTCACTTAACCCTGCCAGCTTGGAGACAACTGCCGACTTTGGAAAAACTGACTTGGCGAGCCTTTTAATCATTGCCTGCCGGGATGAGCTAGCCTTGGCCGTTTCAGCGTTTGCAGCTCTGCCTACGGCTCTGCTTGTTCCAGCAACATCCTTTGCTCCAGCCATCTGCAAAATAGAATAGAATAACAATAAGTTAGCTTGCAGATTTATAATATAATAAATAGCCTCCGAGGCGACTGCGGATGTGGAGTTAGTTTTTGAAAATGAAATTCTTCAGCATAATTTTCTAACTCCAAACCTCAAACTGTATAAAAACTCTAAGCTTATAACGAAGCTTCCAGCAACTGCACTCTTCTGACTGGCGAAGAAAATCACAGCCAACTACTAACTTTCAGCAATGTGGCTACTTTCTCAGCACAGCATAAATTAAATCTTTTGCCTCAACTTCCGTCAACCTCAGCAACTGTCAACTTTCAGCAGCTCGAATAAATAAAATCTGCAGCAAGCTTCAATTTTCGTGCAACTTCAATATTCAGCAACTTCGAAGTAAATCCTCAGCACACAATAAACTTCTGCAACTCAATGCTCTGCAGCAACTTCAGAAGATAAATCTTCCAACAACTCCGGAAATCAACTTCAACCTTCAACTTCAAAATTGCAGCAACACACTCTCAGCTTTTCGAAAGAAAGAGTCTTGGCAGATAAAAAATTCTCCAGCACTTCGCCCTTTCAGCAACTCAACACTCTGAAATAAAATAAACTCCCAAATAATTTCTCTCCTCAACAACTTCGCAAATATTTCAATCTCTCAAGAACTTCTTCAGCAACTTCAACTTCGAAAAATGTGAGGAGAAATGAGAGAAGAGACTGTTTAAATAATTCTTCTCGAAGAATCCTGCCAAGTAAGGCTGGGGCTATTTTTAGCACCTTCATCAATTCTCCACTCTCTTCGTTCGGAATCTTCTAATTCAAGCGCAGTAGTGGGCTAGTTGTCAGCCAGTCATTATGGCAGTTGCCATTAATGAAGATTCTTTCTTCTTCAAATTTCGAATTTTCCTTTCTAGTCTGCCAGTTAACTCTTGGTGATTTAAACAACTTGCGAGAAAAAATCACTTGATTCGGTTTAAAATCCTACTTTAAAATCTCGCAGTGTTTAAATAAATTTGATTTGAAAAATTCGTGGGAGTTGTAAATTTATTTCCAACTTTTAAAATGTCTGTCATTTAAATCCTCGATTTCATAAAATTTGCCTTAGACATTTTAAATTTTCTCTTTAAAATATTCAACTCCGGGTGATTTAAAGTCACTTGCCTGTTCGAAATAACTCATCCTCTGAGATTTAATTTCCGTCAGGAAAATAATCTAGGCAAAACGAATTTCTTTTGAAAATATTAAAATTTCCCTTAGGAAATTAATTTTTAAACTTTGTTAACTCATGGGTGCCTTTTGAACGGGTTCATTTAATTTTTTACTTAGAAAAATATTTCATCAAGTTGTCAACCCCGTTTAGATGCCTCTGGAAAATTTTCATATTCACCCACTCTTTCAATTTTTCAAATTCTCACGCCCTAGGGGTTTCTCCACTTCATACACTTAGTAGAAAATTTAAATTTTCATCCCCCCTAGGCGTATACTTCTCCTTGGCATTTCATTTCAACCTCTTCACTTTCACTCACTTAGAAATAAAATTAAGTCCTTTCATTCTTTGGGCGCCTTCACCTCTTTTCATCATTTTGCTCAACTTGGGCGTATTTGGCCTAGGGAGTTTTTGTTTTACTTAGGAAAATTTCCGACCTTTCTCCCTTGGACGCATTTTGAAGGGTCCATTTTTATATTTCTCATACTTAAAATCCCTTCTAACTCATCTTCTTCATGGGCGCACTTAGAGTGGCAAGCTTTCAATTTATGCCTTGGAAAAAAAAAATAAAAAAATTCACTTACCACTACAACAAGCTGGGCGCATTTCACCCTTGAAGCTTCCACTTTTGCCTTAGAATATTTTCCAACACTTTCAATATTCTTCCAAGGTGAGGGCGCATTTGGCATGTTGAATTTTCAAGTTGGGGGCGCAAATACACATGGCTACTTTCATTTTTATACTTAGAAAAAATTCGGCCCAACTATTCCTAGCACAAGGGCGCATTTGATGTGGTCCACTTCTACTTGAGGGTGCATTCTCACCTCATGCTCACATTTTTTTACTTTCCACGCCTTAGATTTTTCCAGGCATCCTCCAACATGGGCGCATTTGACATAGCTTACTTTCACGCCTTAGCACTTTTTGAGGGTCTTCACTTTACCCTGGGCGCAAATGAGGGGGTGAGCTTCCATTTGAGGGCGCATTTCCACCCCTCTACTTTCATTTCCATGCCTTAGCCGCCTTTTCACACACTTGAGGGTGCATTTTAACTCTTCCCACTTACCTTGAGGGCGCATTTTGCCATGGCTACTCCCGTTTTTGCCTTAGAATATTTTCTCCTCTTGAAGGTGGGCGCATTTCATCCTTTGAACTTTCATCTTAGGTGGGCGCATTTTAGAAGGGTAGCTTTCAATTTCATACTTAGGCGTTTTTTAGGCTCCAATAACCTTGGGCGCATTTTGATGGAGGAGCTTCAAGATGAGGGCGCATATGAGGTAGGCTACCTTCAATTTTCGTGCCTTAGGCATTTTTCACATGCAAGCTTTGACTTGAGGGTGCATTTCATGGGGTGAGCTTTCGTTTTTGACTTAGACAATTTTCACACACTTAGAATTTTGCTTGAGGGCGCATTTTCCAGGGGCAACTTCCATTTGAACACTTAGAAACTTTTTCATACCTCTGCCTGCCTTCATCTTCACTGTCTATTTTGGGTAAGTCGGGCTATTTTTAGAAAGTCCCTTGATTTTCGACCCATATAGCTTCGTTTTGCCTGAAAATTTCACCATACGACCCTCTTTGCCTTGTGAACCTGTTTTGCCAGTCCTCTGCCCCGACTTGCTATTTATAGCCACTTGCTATTTATAGTAAGTCCTTGATTTTTTTGACTTCCTCAATTCCGTTTGACTTGAAACTTGCAATGCCTGATCCTGAGAACTTGAGTGTCGCTCTGATGCCGACCTTGGGTGCAGACCTGCTATTTATAACCATGCCCTGACTTACTAAAAATAGTAAGTTCTCCGATTCTGCCCAAATTTTGCCAGCAGGTGCCTTGAAGTGTGCTGATGTTGGTGAGGTGCTTCGTTTTGACAATTTCTGGATTTCACCCCCTATAAAAGTGGAAACCCTAATTTGACCTGCATGCATCCCGAACGGTCTCCGTTTGACTTCGTTCCCTCTGCATGTCGTTCTGCTTGCTGAACTGGAGTGTTGGGCGGCTGCCAGAGTGTACCTGCTAAAAATAGAAACTGCCTGAAAAGTGACTCATCCACTGCCGGATGGTTTTGCATGTTATATTGCCCATGGGGTCTCAAGAAACCCAGAAAAACCCAGAAAACTGGTCTGCATGCATGCACTGGCTAAAAATAGTAAGTCCTCGAAACTTGATCTTCCCCGCTTGCATGTCACATTGTTGCAAAGCTCTCGAAAAACCCATAAAGAAAAACCCGACATGCGTTGAAAAACACTGCATGCAAACCCTAAAAATAGCCTCTGAAGGCTAAACTCTGAAAGTGATCGTCTTGGTTTGCATGTTACACCACTGCGAAGGTTTCGAGAAACCCAGAAGTAATCTCCGGACATGCAATGAAGAATCATATGTTTGACCCCTGAAAATGGCTCCCGAAGCCCGAGCTGCTAAAAATAGCAAATTGTCCGATCTGGCTCAAAATTTACGTGCAAACAGCTTGATGTTACCTGAATATGGTGGGACTGACAGAATTCCAAAATTTCGACAAAATAGCCTCAAACTAAATACTTACTAAAAATAGCAAGTTGCCGGAATACAATGAAAATTTAGGGGGACTCTGCTGGAAGCCTTCTGACTACCGTACCAAGCCTGGATTTCAATTTTATAACTCAGTTTGACCTTTAATAAGCCTGAAGGATGAAAACCCTAATTACACAGACTTAACCAATACTTCAACCTGGGTCAAACGACAGGACATCCCCGGAAGGACCAGAGATAGAGAGAGAGACGCACTAACCAAAGCCAAACGACCAGAATGGAGCAAAAATTAGGGGGTCCCCATCTTGATGGGGTGATGTGTGAAAAGGTCACAACATGACATACATCTAGATTCTAAATATAAAATTCATGTGACAAAGATATTAAGAATCAACTATCAAACTGTAACACTCTACCTGTTTTATAGTTTAAAAATGCAACCAACTTCCAAGTTCAACTGAATTTGAACTAACTTGCTTTCCTGCTAGGTTCCCTTTGCAATTTGAACGGAAAAGAAAATCAATTTAAATAAACACATCATATTCAATTTCTCAACTAACTTTTAGAATTCCCATTTCAGTTGAAAGAAAACAACTAACTGATTTCTTGTAACTGAAAATACAAAAGAACCATAACCACTTTTCTTTGCTTTCATAAAGGAAGAGCAGTAAATGCAGTTGTCCTCCTACGGCTTACGGCTTAAGAAATGGAAAAGCTAACTACCACATTTCATCCAGCAAGTAACTAACGAATTATTACATCTAGGGTTCCCATTTAACAAATTAACTAACGCAAGGCAAGAAATGACTTCTTCATAATCATTTCTGCTGAAAGAGTCAATTAACTGTCTAACTAATCAACTACAGATTTTACAAATGAACTTTTAACAGAAGTAAATAACAATTTATTGCAGCATTGCAAATAATCTTAAATTGACAAATGCGTGTATCTGGAATTATGAGAGAGAGAAAGAGAGTACAATGTGACGTCATCACCATGTCGAATACTTGGACAACTTTATCACTGAGAGAAAGGGAAACATCATCAAGGGCTTTACCGCCCATTCGAAGACCTACTGGTCTCCCGTGTTTCTTCTACCGAAGAAACCCGTCCCTTCACGAGGATAATCAACAAGAATCATTTTATCATCATGCCCTTCTGAGCTTGGTGTCATGAACCTATACCACTGGTCGATCCCTCCTTTGTAGGTACCTTCTAACCAGAAGGATCATTCTGACCAGAAGTATATCTGGTTCACGATAGTTGACCATTGCCTAACTGGCATCATATCTTGGCCAAGGATTTTTATCATTATTAATTTTGGCACTCCTATGTCGTCAGCACTCTCACCCTTGCTCGACATGACAATACTTGCTTCAAGGATAATATTTTTATGATTTGGTTTCTATTCCTTTCCCATAAATTAAGAATAAGCTTTTCCTTTGAGTTTAGATTTATGTAGGGATAAACTCGGTATAGTAACAATTATAAGAAAAGACAACTTAGCATGATTCCATTTTAACTCAGCACCTTGTCTTACACCTCTTTATTAATAATTTACTTCTTCTAGCAATGAAGAGATAAGGATAAAGTCTTATCATACATGAAAGATTTATTAGATTATTGGACTCAGTTAGATAGGAGAAATAGGCATGTATCCAAACAGGAATTTAGAGAGCTTAGAAAAAGAGAGATTAAAGTTGTAACAGGTCGGAAAAATACTTGGAGTTGTATAATGAGGTTTGTACTAGCTTTTAGGTTCAAAGATCTTAATAAGGTAGAGAAACTCATAAAAGAATAAGATCAATATATTTCATTATGGCCAAAAGAAGGAGGAGTCAACCATCGAGTTGAACTGGTAATTAAAGAGAACCAACAACATAGAGATTTCAACAAGGCAAGACTGTAATATATTCACATTTAAGTCATGGGAAAACAAAACCTTTTTAAAACCTCGTTAGCAACCTTATCAAAATGAATTAGCTATACATGCCTGTTAATCGGCTAGAGCTCAATGTTTTATGGGAAGATTCTATCACCCCGACCACTATCAGCTTGGCGTCGATTGAAGGAAAATAGGTTGACGTTTCAAGGTCAGAGTATAAAGACCACCTCAAAACCCTCGACTGAAATCACAAGCTAGAACTCGAGCTGGAAATGGTAGTTAGTCGGTGATATGAGGTGCTCTCCGCTATCTTTGATAACCCACAAGGAAGGAGAGAAAAGATCTTAAACTTCAACAAAGAAAGAAAGAATCTTAAGAGATTACGAGATGCAATGCTACGAGATTGTCCTATTCCGTTTTGAAGAGCTTCAATGAAAGCTTTTTGAGAATCATGAAAGCTTCAGCCGGTATGATAGAAAAAATTGAAGAATGACAAAGTGAGAAGAGAGGGGGACGACAAAGAGAGACCTCCATAATAATACCCATGCTTTCTTGAAACCTCCACTCCCAAATTACAAGAACCCCCAGTTTGCTTGGCTTCCTTCCTCACCGTTTCATGCAAAGGCACGAACGAAAAAGAAAATGACGAGAAGACTACTGCCCTCCCCATCGACGACTCCCAACTATTAATTAATTAATTCCAATTTTGAAGCCTTTCATACAATTTCATATTTGATCGACGGCCTTAGAATTCTATCCGTTATTATTAATTTAATATTAAATGCTCATTGCAAAAAAAATACATAGATAACAAGAATTGTTCGCCCAACCTTCAAGAGGATATAATAAATACTTTAATTATATCCATTATTTTAATATTTATTAACCATTTGCAATCTCCTAAAAAGGTGATTATTGTTATATATTTAAATTGACTTATTTAATCAATAATAATATTAAATTACTTATGGCTAAGGTCATGACCTCGACACAACAGTCTTGCACCGACTCTAGGTTTGATGATAAAATTGATCCATTGTTAACCACATCCTCTCCATGATGATTTTTCCCTTTCTCTTGTGGTGTCGGCAATCCTGCATCCACTGACACGAAGTGTGGTTAGATCATTCCCAATGTTTATTTAAATGCACATTTAATTTATTCACCTGAACTCATTCTATTTCTTAAGTATAAGGGAATCATTCTCATAAAATAAAATATTCATTCACGAATATAAGAGAAAAACATTTCCATTAAGGTTATAAAGCAATTATTTCATCCTCAATTCACTTTCACATGAAAATAGATGTCTATAACTAACATAACACCCAAAATTTCATTGTCATACACATGTTCACAATAAAGGGGATGTAACACAAACTACAAATTTTAAAACAATTAAACAAAAAAGAATTACTTGGCTACATGGAAGCGAATGGCACAATAGTACCAAAATTTTGCAATTGATTTCTTGGTTGCATCATGTGCCTCCTTGTTCCAACCATGCTCTCAAGCAATGATTGGGAACATGAGTAGTGCGTGGTACAAAATATGAATCCATCTATGATTTATGAACTTTGGGACCAATGCTAATACTCCCACTACCACTACCATTACCATTACCACTACCACTACCACTACCACTAGCGGCAGCACTAGCACTACCAGTAGCACCAACATTAGCACAAGCACTAGCACTAGGACGGTATGGAGGCATGGAAGAAACATCTCCAACACCACCGATGCTCGCCAACTCCTCCCTTTGCCTCTTTTTCATTTCTCTTTACAATTCAAATGATTCTAATTGCACTTGCACCTCACGAATAGCCTCAGGAGGTGCAAGAGGGCGGCCCACTGCATCATGGATGGGTATGCATGCAATATGGTATTTCAATTTGTTTATCCCTCCATGAAAAGTGTTTTTGCAATATTTACATTTGGCCTCTCCTTTTTTCTACTTGAGAAACATTTCAGCATGTTTCCAAGCAGGGTCTTTTCTAGCTGGGGTTGTAGACATTGTGAAAAATATGGTTTGAACTTTGAATTGCAAATGAAGGCTACTGCAATAACAAGGTAGGGTTTCTAAATTTATTCCCAAAAAATGTAGAGTATGTAAAAAAAAGAAATGCAAACTAAAAAAAACAATGCAAATTTTGCTAAAAAAACACAAAAAAACCAAATAAAATAAAGCTTGCCTCTTAGATTAGGCTTGAAATGAAATGCAAACACCTTCCAATCACTGCTAAAGAGCTCTCAATGCACCTCCTTGTTGGTATGAAGCTTCTCGAATGCAATTTGATGATGGATTTATCTTCTACCTCTTGTTGGTTGCCCTACAATGCTCTCTTGTTTTTCCTCACAACTCTCTTTTCTCCTCCTATTTTGCGAAGTAAATGAAATGAAATTGCTTTTAGGGTTGGGGAGAAGATATAAGTAAAAAAAAAAAAATTTGATTAGTGTTTTATGTTTTTTTTTGCTTTTTGCAAGTATTGCTTCCGGTCGAGTCCAAGCGACAAGATTCGTTGAGTCTCAACGAGTCCGATGAGTCCGACGAGTTCGACGAGTCTCGCCAAGACTCGTACGAACTCAGCGGAGTTCGAGTTCGAGCCCACCAGACTCGGTTGGGGTGACTCGACCCGATACTCGCTGAGTCTAGGTGAGTCTTGGCGAGTCTCATTTTTGTGGTCGATACACATCCTCAATGCCTCATCTTTCATCTTGACCAAAACCACCGATGAGGCAAATGGGCTAGAGCTTGGACGTATATGCCCCATGTGTAGCAACTCCTTAATTGTCTTCTCTATCTCTTCCTCATATGCACAAGGATGACGATTAGGAGTAGTGATGACTCATTTTGCACCCTCTTCAAGCTCAATCATATGCTAGAATCCCCTCTTCGGGAATAACTAGGAGGAATGTCATCAAAAACCTTACTATGTTTATCCAAGATGGGCTGAATATCAACATGATAAGACCTCCCTTCCTTGGAGGGCCTTGTATCCATAATCAAGCAATCAACTGACCATGCTACTTGTTGTACCCCAAATTAAAAAATTTGCTACACTTAGGCATTTTGAAGAAATGGTCAAAAGTCTTGTTAAAATTGTTAGAAAAAGTCAAAATTGGGAATTTGCATGTCACGCATGAGGGTCAGAAATTCAAAAATTTCAAAATTTGACGATCTAGGTTTGCTCAGAGCGACCAAGTCTACAAAACCCAGATCTCCGTTTTTCGGCCCTAAATTTTAGGAAAATATCTATTTTTAGCAACTTTCTAAAAATAAAACTTTTTTTGGGTTTCTTTTGAAATGGATGTTGGCAAAATTTTCGAAAAATAGAAAGTTTGGCTTCTAGGGTTCAAATTGATTTTGATTGGCTTAAAATACTTCCTCACCAAGTTGGTCTAGTCAGAATCGTCAAAAGATTAGTTTTGCCCTAGTGGGTCTATTTTGCTTTTTCATAAGCTTTTTCAGGAGCTCCAAGGCCATTAATGGAGGTTGCTCAACTGCCTGGTGTTAGATTCAAGGTATCAAGCACTGCACAGATCAAGAAGTGACAAAATATGATTGAAGAACAAAGAACGAAGGAAGGAGGTTGAAGAATCTTGAAAACTACAAAATTTTGACAAACACTAGAGAGTTCAGGTGCCCTTGCTCAGCTAGGCACCGAAGATTTTGTGCCTTAGTCATTTTTCCCATCCCGACAATCAAAGCATTGGTGAGCACGAGGAATGAAGAGAAAATTGAAAAATGCAAAATAAATTCTAACTTTGGAAAGTAAAGGCGCCCCAAGTAGCCAAGGGCACCCATGATTTCAAGGCATCATATGTCAGAGTTAGGGTTTCGTGCCTCTAGCACATCGTGTTCAGAATCTTCTCAGCTCTGTAGTGGATCTATCAGTACAGTAGAAGATTTTGTGCCTTAGTCATTTTTCCCATCCCGGCAATCAAAGCATTGGTGAGCACGAGGAATGAAGAGAAAATTGAAAAATGCAAAATAAATTCTAGCTTTGGAAAGTAAAGGCGCCCCAAGTAGCCAAGGGCACCCATGATTTCAAGGCATCATATGTCAGAGTTAGGGTTTCGTGCCTCCAACACATCGTGTTCAGAATCTTCTCGGCTCTGTAGTGGATCTATCAGCACAGTCATCAGATCAACCAGTCATCTAGAATTTGAAGATTAAATGGAGAAGTCTTGACGAAGTAGCAAAATGAAAATTGTGAAAATCGTGGGAAAATATTCTATCTTTGGGAACTTTGGGCGCCCCAGGTAGCCAGGGGCACCTAAGGTTTTGAGCCACCTAATTCAGTAGTTAGGGTTTGCAAATATGCTCAATGTCTTCAGGATTTTTCCAACTTCGTAGTGGATATCTCAGCAAATTAATCAGATCATTCAGTCACCCATAGTTTCAAATCGAACGGAGGGCATAACATTAGGGTTAAAATCAAGCAAAAAAATGGTTATGGAGATGTTGGAAGCCCCAATTAGCCAAGGGCGCCCAAGCTTTTGAGTGCCTAAATGGATGAATTAGGGTTTGTAGTCTCCAACAAATTTTCTTCGGTTTTGAAGCAACTCTCCAAAGAAATCAACGACAAGCACATCAGAGTTGTCAATCATCAAATATTGTAGACTGATCGAGGGGTAAAAAATGTGTAAAATATCAAAAGTCAAGAAAAGTTGAAAACTCCAAAAATAAACTAACTCTAGAGGAGTTGGGCGCCCCTGGCTTTTGACCCCAAAGATTCATCTTTCAAAAGATATCACCTCCAAAAGACCCTCCTTTGAATTCATCAAGCTATTCAGTGAACTTGACAACTAGTCGATCAGGTCAATCTAGCTCCCAGAATTGCAAAATCATCTGAAGGTGAGTAAAACAAGCAAAAGTTGAAGAATGTCAAAAATGGCTAACACTGGTAAGCCTAGGCGCCCCAGGTAGCTAGGGGTGCCCAACTTTTTGAGGGGTCGGATGAAGTTTTTATCAGAAGTTGCCTCCAAGATAATCTTCTAAGAATTAGTCAGGCTCTACGATGGATCATTCTGCAAGATCACAGGATTCACCGAGTGTCCAGAAATCGAAGTCAAATTGGGGTCAAAACTCAAGCAAAAGTTGAAATTGTTAGAAAATTGGTTGTATACAGAAGAAAAACGCCTCTAGGAAAGAAGGGCGCCCAAGGCTCAATGCCTTAGTTAATTTTTTTAGTTTTCATCATACATCACTCAAAAAGAGACCACATTCAATGAACCTGCTTACGATTGGCTTCAAAAGTTTTAAAGGAGAGAATAAAGCATTTTTCTTCCTCTAAACCTATTTATGAAGGCCTTTGCATTCATTATTCACTTTTTGCAGGTTGGAGTAAGAGAGGAGAAAACAAATAATTTTCTTCAAGTCAAGATTCTGAGCCTAAAACAAGTTGCTTTTTCAAAGTTCTTCATATTTTCCAAATCAACTCACAGAGAGGCTCACTTTTCATGCTTCAAATTTCCAAGGCATCAATTTTCAAAAGACGTGGGTCAATATTTTCCAATTTCAATAATCTGGGTCAGCTTGGTTTTCATTTCTCTACAACTTTGGAAAATTTTCAAGTTTTTAAGGAACTGCTTTTTTCACACATGTCCAAGAAATCTTCAATATTTTCAGAATATGATCATCTGGGTCCTTCTCAAACGCAATTCTCGACAAAACCCAACTCTTAGCTTTTTTGGGAAAATCCTAAAAATTTAGAGTTTGGTGCTTTTTCCACCAGCCATCAACATTTTTCAAAATGGACGATCTGGGTCTCTTTGCATTGAAATTCTACACAAAACCCATATCTCCGATTATTTTTGAAAAATTTGTTATTTTGAAGAAGAAAAATCAGCAAGTTATTTTTAGTATTTGTGCTGAGCTTGTCTGAGCATAGTCAGGTTTATAGTTCAATCTTCAAGTTTTTCAATATGGAGAACTCTCCCATCGAATTCAGAGCCAAACAAGTGTTGTATCATGATTATCTGAACGGATGATGTTGAAAAGTGCTTTTCAATACCACCTTGGTCAAAAACAAAAAAAACATCATCATCTCAGTTGAAGAACGTGAAAAAATGTGGTATGAGCAAAAGGACAAGTATTGGAAAAGACTTGTACAATATTCTTCCAATGAAAATCGGGAGAAGTGTCAGAAGTATAAAAGTTGCAGAAGAAACGGAGGAATGTCGGAAAATGGTCACACACTGGGTAAAAAGATATGCTGAAGCAAGAGGATGTATTAATAAAAGGTCATCACTCTAGTTGCAGAGCCGCCAAAATTAGCAAGATTTGATAAAGCAGCTGAAGATGTGAAATATTTTCTAAGTTCAATTGCAAAAGGCAAAGAAATCCTAGAAAAGCGGAATATTGTTATAGATAGTATCAACGCACTTGATAGAGAGGCAGTTTCCAGCTTTTCGGCGGATGTGGTTGAGATTTAAAGCAGCAATGAACTTGAAGCTTTCTTCCAACTTTCTTTCCATTCTTATCTCATGCTTTCTTTCTATTTTGGTCTCAGGCTTATTCATTATTTGAGAGAGAAAGAATCAAAATGTAATAGTTGGCACTTTCCCTGTTTTTATGCTTTCAACCCCCCCCCCCCAACTTCAGTTGCAACCATGTAGACTTGTTAATTAGGCCTAAACTGTCTCTTAGTGCAAGAAAACTAAGTTTAAAGGCTACTTAACTTGTGAAAACCCATGAATGACACAATAGGTTGATGAGTTACTTGCAGATAACCTTGTCTTCTAAGTTTAGCATCACCATTAGTAATCTGCCTTGACAGAAGGGGAGGTACGTTGAACTAGTGGCTATTCTCTTGACCTTACTATAGTCATTTAAGACTGTTGTTGTATTTCATGACCACTGCTATGAGAGATATTGCTCTCCTATTGCATAATAACTGTGTTTATGCATCATATTTGATTGTCACTTCAAAAACTTTGTCCTTTTGACCATTTGACCTTTTGATTGTTCACTGTGCAATAATTGACTGTTGTACATTCATAGTCTCTTATCTGTGGTTTATGAATTTTATGAGAAGTTGCATCTTCATCACATGCCTTTGTCATTCTTGGCTGACATCCACCATTGCCATCAAAATTTGTGCTCACTCTCCTCTTTTGTGCCATCTAAGCTTTTGATTGTTCACTCATGGTATTTATATTCCTAAGGTCAAGGTTTCAGTCAGAAAGATTGTCATGATGGTCTGCCATGTCTTCATCTTCCATGAGCACTGTCATTGTGTCTTCAAATTACATACCATGCTCTTTTGTGACTATCTTTTCCTTGGACATCCTATCCAGTCAAACATTGATGGGGCTGTCCTCCTTTACTATCTTTGCACTTTGGTGCCAAAAACCTTGTTGTTGTCCTCCATTAATAAATGAATAGGACTGTCTTTTTAGGATTGTCTTTGGCTTCTTGCTACCCCTATAAGCACTGTCCTCTTCCTTCATAGTTCACATGGCCTAAGGTCTTCCATCCACATTGCACTATGGTTGTATAGTCATTTTGAGTGGTCGCTGTCATTATGGACTGTGTATGCACTTTATGCCTTCATAAAAACTTCCCCTCATGAGCTCTTCCCTCAACCATTTCAATTACTGCCCTCAACCATTGATACAGGACCATTGTTTTCTTTGCTAATCATGCCTATTATTCTTCATAGATGCTTATAAGGACTGTCCCTATTTTGAATGCTCATGAAGACTTATTATTTGTTGCTCATATACTCATTATTGCTGCTCATGATTTGCTCATTATTTGGTTCTCATTTGAACTTCCTTATTTGCTGCTCATACACTATATTTGCTGCACTTTTCTAGTGTCATGATTGCTACTGTCATTATTTCTGCTCATTATTTGATCATTATTTGCTGCTCATTTGAACTTCTTTATTTGCTTCTCATGATCTCATTATTTTCTGCACTTTTACATTGTGATTTGCTGCAGTTTTACATTGTGATTTTCTGCACTTTTACAGTCATATTTTCTGCTCTTTCATTGACATTATTGATGCTCATTCATATGCTATCACTGTCACTTTTCATGGATCCTATTGGTTTCTTTGCTTGTGATCAACTTAATCATGCTTTCAAGTCTTCATCATGTGACTGTCCTCATTGGTTTTCCTTTACTTCAAAACTTTGTGCATCATGGAGTATGCCTTTCTTGAAGATTTGCCCTTAAACTCTGCTCTTGGTGATTTGTTTTGCCTTGATACACTTTAGGACCTAAAAGGCAACTGTGTTCTTATCTATGAATCATCATCATTCATATTAAAGACCTCATTCCAATCATTGAAGGACTGCCTCCTAATGACTGTCATGCTTTTACTTTCTTGAATGAAACCCTTTGAGTGATTTGACATGACTGTCATGCATTGAAATAGGTCTCTTTTTCATGTCTTGCTGCTGCCCCATGGTCTATAGGCTGTTGTACAGTCATTTCAAGGTTTTGAGGGCTCCATTTTCAACTGTCCTCTTGAACTATGAGGTCTTCCCTTACTAGTTCAAGGCTGTCATTCATAAAACTGACCTGTTCTTTGGCATTTTCATGATTACTGTACTTTATTACAAGCACTTAGCACTGCCCTCTATGGATATCAGGTCTGTCCTCTTCTTGAACTTCAAGGTGTCCTCTTTTCTTTGATTTTGCAATGGAATCTATCCTCTTTCAATAGGACTGCCCTTCACATGCCTCATTTCATTTCATGGGTTTTGACTGTCCTTCAGTGAAAAGACTGCCCTTTAATGTGATTAATGACTGTGCATGTGTTCTTCAAATGCATGCCTTTATGGGCACTCTTATGATCATCATTTATACTCTTGTTTCCATTACTGTTGCTTCATTAATCCCCTTTGGACGCATGTACTTGCATTAGGTGCATTGAAGTCTGCCCTCTTTCTTCAATTGTAGTGTTCTGGACTCCATTATTTGCTTGGATGCACACTGTCATGCTTGCTTTGACTGTCCCATGACTCTTGAATGTATGACTGTTGGTGCTTTGGATGTCTTTTTCTTTACTTGTCTTGAGCTGTCCTCTAAGGCATGATCACTCTTTCCTGGTAGCTGTCCTTAACTTGATGATGGACGAAAACTTCTTTGCACGGCCCTTTGACTTTTGCACTGCCTTGAAGACTTGACCTATACATTATTATTAGTTGTCTTTTGCTCTTGGACTGTCAATACACTTTTGATTGTGATTCATTCTTTATGACTTCCATTTCCTGTGTCATGCAAGGCTTCTTTGTCTTGATCCTCCTTTTTTGAAACTCCTCTTTGCTGATCTATGAACTGTGCCTTGGTTTCCTTGATGGCATGATTACTGTCCATTGGTCTGTAAACTGTCACATTCTTACCATATAAGGCTTTCTCTTTTTGTTGTGTTCTTGTCAACCTATGACTGAGTTTTGCATAATAGGACTGTCTTGATTCTCATCAACACTGTCAACTATTGGCAACTTTGTAACTCTTCCACCCTTACCTTTCTTCTACTTTGTTTTCTGGACTCTTTGGGCATGTGCAGGTCACTGTAACTGCAGTTATATGAGCATTTGTAGCTCTAACATGTATTGAGTTAAAGCTTCCCTGTTTACTTAATGAACTAACATATTTAAAACTATTGACCAAAAGCCAGATGTGGATTCATCATTTCCCTTCTGATGAGGCATATAGGCATTTATGGGCTGCACCTGTGCAACATACTCATCACCTGTAACAGGCACCAAATTCCATGCATCATCTACCTCTCCAGCATTTATGAATATGATTGTATTTCTTTGGAAATCTCCATATCTTGGTGTTCATCTTCATTTTAGATCTCTTAAAGCGCCGTCTTTTCAGGAAAACTTCACTATTGCTGCACTTTGAGCTGACTGTCATGCTTTGCAAGGTTATAAAGTTTGTCTGCATTACTTCATTCATTTATTTAGAAACATTAAATGGCCATGATTGTTGATTGGGGTTGATAGTTATCAAGCTACTTTCAAGAAGATACTTGTCCAAAGAGACCTTTGAATTGTTCAAAGAGTGAGTATCAATGAAGATTTGTAAAATTTTCACCTCACCACCAAGAGTAATCAAAAGGCACCCAAGGAAACTTCGCGCTGCTTTTAGCAGCAAAGAAATTTTGGAAGATACAGTGCATAGAGTATAAAAAACATGATGCTGATTCCACATCAAAAACAATGATATTCTTACCTATGCTTGAAAAGTATGCCTTGTTATCCACACCATAAGCGATGGCTGCAACATTTGGCTCATTCGCAAAGTTGCAACATAGCAGCATCCATTATAGGATGTCTCTCTATAAGCTAATTGTATCTCAACTCTCTCATTATACCAAAGCCTACGCATTGAATCAAATCAAAGAATATTGAAGGGTGCGGAAGTTGCTTAAAAACAAAAGATTTGGGTATTGTGCAAGGAGGCCTCTCTCAAGAGCTGACTGAACAAGAAGAAGCTTGAAAAAACTTGGAAACATTACATAGCCCAATCATCATTGCAATGGATCTCCATTAATACTTGATGGTAACTTTGGTTGTTAATTTTTTTTTGCAAAAATCATATAAAAAAATGCCATGAAACCTTAGAAAGACTCGACCTTCTTCATTAACTCAAACTTTACCAAGCCTTTTCTCTCCTTCTATTGCATGCATGTGAAACCTTCACGTTAAGCTTTCTTTTCCTTTTTGCATGGATATTGAAAAGTTAAAAAGGGCTTTAGTGAAATAGAGTTAACGTCCACTTCTTTAAAACATGCATCTTTTAGACTTAAGATTATTTTCACATTTGTAGTGAATATGAAAATAGACAACACTACCTCCTTCCCATTAGGTTTGAACTTCAGCTCCATCACCTGATAGTTCTATGTATATTCCCCAAGTGAATGTAATCATTGCACTCCTAGAACCACCTTTGTGTGGCCTATGCCAATCACATAGAAATCATCCCTCATGATCGCCAAGAGTCAATTCCAACTTTTGAATCCTTCGATTACATGGTAGAGTATACCCATCGGCCACCATGACATTAAATCCTTCAAAATCTTTAGTCCTCAATCCCATCTTAGCCACCAATCTCTCATCAATGAAATTGTGGGTGGCCCCACTATCAATCAAAACTATCACCCATTGTCCCTGCAAAACTCCTCTGACCCGCAATGAATGATATCAGGTGCTCCTAATAGTGTTGCATGTGTGCCCCCTGGGTGCCCTCCCTCCTAAGTTTTGTGCTCATCCTCATTCACAACAATTTTTGGATCAACTTCTTCAGTCTATGGAATCCTCATCTGAAACCACCTCAATATAGTGTTTTTAGACCTTCCCCAAACAACAGTGACCTAGCTGTCATGGTTCCCTACATGCGAAACACATATTTTTCCATTGAAGCTCATTCTTAGATACCTCTGTTTGGTTGGGTTTGGGAGGTAATTCACTAGGTGGAAGAATGTCCTTCTAAGGAAACTGCTTGGGCACAATAGGAGGTGCTTTCTTGGAATATGACTTGTCCTTAGCTATCGAGTCTTCCAATTTCAAGGCTCTCTCCTAATAGCATCTTGCAGTGAGTTTGGATCAAATTTCCTCACCAATCCTTTGAGGGGTTCGGATAGGCCTTCAATAAAAATACTGAGTCTTCTTTTTGTCACATCAAGGACCATCACTGAAAGTCTCTCAAATTCCACTACACAGTCTTCCACTTTGCCCTCTTGCTTCAACTGTGCTAATTCTCGAAAATGAATCTCTAGATCTTTCCTATCAAATCTCTTTGTCAATCTTTGAGTGAATTCTTCCAAGGTCATAATGGAGCCATGCCCTTGCGTTACCATACCATGATACCACCATTTGTGGGCCAAACCCTCAAAATGCAAGGTGGCAAACTTGATGGCTTCTTCCTCATACATTGGATTCAAGGAGAAATATGTGTCTAGATTCTGCAACCAAGCCTTGTTGAGGAGATCCTTGATCCATCAAAAGCTGGAATGATGATCTTTCCCAAACGGTGTTGGATGTCCTTCCTCTCTTCATACTTTTTCGTCCTATGCCCACACATTGACTTCATGTAATGGAATTATGTGAAATTTAAATCTCTACGTATGGCAACACTTAAAGCATGGTATTCATTATGAAGTCTGTAAATTTCATCCTCCTGTTCAGGTGGCAAGTGTTCTAATTCATTTTTTGTTCCTTTTTCCAAGAATTTGGCTCCGAACGTTTTTTACAAAGGTTGTTGACTTCACACCACCTAAGCTGCTTTCTTTGCTCCATTTTGCACATTTCTACCAGCACTCAATTGTTGGTTAAATCCCCTCAAAAATTGGACCATTTCCACCATAGTCTCCCTCATGTTGGATTGGAATTATTTGGTTTCCCTAAAAAATTCGTGAGCATTGTTGTCTTCCTTGTCACCCATGGTAGCCTTCTTCTTTCTTTGTTGGTACCTTAGATCTTTGTCACTCATGAAAAGATACTCGGGCTAGCAGGATGCCAAGCTCTGATACCAATGTAATAACCTAGGGTTTGTATAAAAACTTAACCAATTTTAAAATTGTGAAGCTAGGGTTAATCGATACATCACAATCAGCTTTGTAAAGCAACAGTAACACTAAAATGAATCAATAGTGTGCAGAAAGAACATCTCAACCACCAAGACTACACACACAATATGACACTACATAGTAAATAGATTAATATGAAATTCTCTAGGACCAAATCCAATTCATAGAAAAGCACAATAATGGACAAGTTGTAGGAGATAGTTTAATTTGGATCTTTAATACAAAATCACAGACCTTATAATGGAGTTGTTACAACTATTTTAGGGATAGATAATCAACCAATGGTTGTCAGCTATTACGTAGGGGTGTCTAGGGTATTTATGTTGATTGGTTGCTCCTTGTGAGGACCCTAACTCCTCTGTATATCCATGATTTGATTGCAGATTAGATATTTCCTAGACTTGCCACCCTAGATCTGCACAAACTTCACAATAGCGACCACTTGGGGTTTTGAGGCATGAAACCCTCAAACCCTTACTCTCCCAAGGTGATAGAAAATCTGATGTAAAGTTCATTGATCAAGTTCCTTACTGTTGATCTTCAGATCTATGTGTTTGGATGGTACTGGCAATTAGTCTAAGTACCCAGATTTAAACTTCACCTTCATCCTATAACAATCCCACAAACTCAACTTGAATCTATGGCATATGGAGATGCACCAACACAAGGGTATTCTTGCTCATAAACTCCCAGACCTCCATGTGCATACAACAAGGTTTTCGTCTTGCAAATATGGCGCCTAAAATTCATCCAAAAATCTTCATATCTTTCCCCAACTGATAAGACAAGTATTTATACTTGCCAAATCATAGGCATTAGTTCCCAAAGTAGGCCGACCAACATTTTATTTATTTATTTATTTATTCCTTATAATACTATTTTTTTTAAAAAAAAAATTTAGGTCGTCCCAAATTGAATTTTATTATTTGAAAATATTTATTATTATTTAATATTATTTAACTATATTTAATTTAGTGTTGAAAAACACTATTTTCCCTCTCTTTTCAAAATTTGAACTTTAAAGCATTTGGGGACATGAAAAAGGAGGCATTGTTAGTTGAGTATGCCAAAGGCCCACTAGCTATAGGGATGATTGAAGATACTAGTGCTACCTTGGAGTAGGATAAGAGATATTAGGTTAAGAACGATATTACAAGGATAGAGTTTTTGTGGTGTTGAGATTCAAGTTGAAACATAAATTGTTGCAACATTCCATAATTCTCGCTTGGAAAGGCTTGAAAGAGGATGTATTGCAACATGTACAATATTGTAAAGTGTTTCAAAGGATGAAACATGAAACCACATGCCTAGTAAGTTTGCTTCAACCCCTCCCCATTCTCTAGTAGATATTGGAATCTGTGTCAATGGACTTCATTATATGCTTTCCTTGAGTAAGGGAACAAATTGTATCTTTGTGGTTGTTGATTGATTTTTTGACGAAGTTTTCCCACTCCATCTCCATTCACAATGAGTTCAAGGCTACATAGGTAGCAGACATTTTCTTTATGGATGCAAATTTCATCAGTGATTTTTGGTAGGATTTATCTAGATTGACAAGGATAGAGTTGAAACATAGAACCAATTATCACCCCAAAAGGGATTGACAGATGGAGATATTAAACAAGTGGGTTGAGGGGTATGTGAAGATTTTTTATGACTATTCATTAGACAACTTGGGTATGGTGGTTGCACATAGGAGAGTATTGCTACAATACTACCTACCACATGTCAATTGGGTTTTCCCTTATGGTATTGTATAATATATGATATTCCAATATTTGTTGAAGTAACACTTTCATCTAAGCCTCCACACCTTGATAATGGGGGAAAGTTATTGTTAGTGCTTGAGAAAATACTTGGAACTAAAAGGAAATGCTTGTTGAATTGAGTATGGATTGAGTTCTTGGTGTGATGGAAAGGGTTACCTTGAGAGGATACTACTTTGGATTTGGCTAATATCTTAGATCACCTAGTACTATCTTTCTTGAGGGCAAGCGAGTTTGGGGAGGGAGAACTTGTAATGTCCCCTTTTAAGTCAACAACATTAAGTCTTTGTTGGTAATTATATAGGATTGTGTCTTTTAGTTAGAGTAGTTGTGTTGTATTGGTATCACATTTATCCATACTTGTCAATTAGGGAAAATTGATTAATGGAATAAATCAGTTAACTTGATCTACCACAAAATAATTATCAATTTAGTTTTAGTTCATTTGGAGTTTATAATTTGAATCTTCATGTGAATGAGGAACAACATAGTAGTAGGAATTTATGAAATTTTTTGTTGCTATCTATTATATTCTTCAAAATGCAAGTAGATGGTTTTATTGGCCTCTAACTTGACAATTGACAACCTTAATTTGAGGGATTGACTTGTTAATTAAATGCCCAGTTACTACCAAGATTTGAGTGATATATTGCCTTTGATTGAGGTGTAATGGAAAAGGAGAGGTTGATTTATATAATGCACTAGGAAGAGGAGAATTGATGCAATTGAATTTTGAAAAAAACAAAATAATTTCTTCTCCCAAGCTAAATATTGTGGTTCAACAACTATAGCTTAGAAACGCAACCCTTCAAGTGTAGAGATTGGGATTCTTGAGAACGAAAAATCTTAAGCAACAAGTTGGCGTTCAAATTGACATTTGGAAAACTAATATTGTCCAATTTCGTATGGCAAAATACAATTTTTATTATTTCGAAGAAATATAAAAAAAGCAAAAAAAATGTTGATTAGAATAGTTCTAGGTTTTCATTTTGGCTCCAATTATTTTTCTAGGTTATTTTACATATTGTTGGTGTAATAACTAACACCTCTGGAGTGCAAGTTGGTATGGAAAACTATGCACACTACATAATGAGTGCTCTTCAAATTAGGAGGGGAAGCTCCCTCATAGTGCTAGAATGTGTGGAAAAGAAAAGTAACCTAAGTCCTATCTTTTTGTTCTCAGCTGGAAGAGGCACAAGGTTAAGAAAACCAAGAACATTGCAGCTAAGGATTTTATGGTTTCCGAGATCATTAACTACAACTAAACTAACTACTTTAAATCTATCCAGTTTCCTCAAGAAAACATAGCATGAGGAAATGGGGCAAGAATGTTCTGTACCATAAACTTCAGGTACAATCTTACAGCGTGAAGGCAAGGTGGGCTCAACTATTAGCTTGGTTGGGAAGAAGTTTATTGGAAATGAAAAATATACGATAAACTGGGTACAGATTCACAATGTGACAATGTGAACACAAGGTGGGATCAACTATTTGCTTGGTTGAATAGGTTTATTATCACACACATTTGCAACATGAGGGCAACGTGGCACAACAATTTACTCATCGAAATAGGCTTATTAGAAACAAAACATAAGGTAAGCAACTAGGATAGTGTATTGCATAGATGAAACATGCATACAATAATGATCAAACTAGCAAACCCATTTAACTAAGATTAGCATTCACCATAATAACTGCATGAAACCCGAGTGGCATAACAATTCATCATAATAAATACTTGTCAACAGATATAGAATAAGCAATATTATAGGCAAGGCGACACAATATATATTACTCCTTCGTGCAAAAGTTCTAATTACAAGGGTGAACCAATCTTGAGAATAGGCATGTTGCCGACAGCGCAACAATTCTCTATCACAAGCAAAAGTTATTTACAAATGAGCTGAAAGCTCTTATTTATAGACATCAAAGGTGTAGGCAACCCTAAAATCACCTTGATTCAACTACAGTCTTGCATCATGCGAGATTTTATTCATCTAAGTCTAAATAAAAGAAACTATACAGTTAATTGGAAAGCTACCACCAATTAACCGAGACAAACAATGCTAATTGGAAATGTGCAACATGCATTTCTTTATTAAAAAGAAAGCTAACTGATAACTACCATCAGTTAACTGGTTCTAACTAAAAGTCTATCCTCCTATGAAGATATCTCCAAGAATGAGATAGGCATGTCTGATATCAAAAAGGAAAACGCAAGAACTGACTTTGAGTTAACCATTGCTTCTGACTCATCCTCGTAAATAACTGCAAGACCCAACCGGGCATCTACTACAAGCCCTCTTTGTTTATCACTTTGTCCAGGAATTTATCAATCATATCACCATCTGGCACTCTGACATTGTCCACGATGACGAACTGCCTGTTCAACTCCTTCTCTCCATCCTAGATCGCCCTTTGATTGTCATTGACTTCTGCAGTTGCCTTTTTGAAACTGGTAGTCATCACTAAGAAGTCATCCAATTTGGACGCCTCAAGATCTCCACCTAGGTTATCAGGAACCAACTCCTCAAACTCAACTTGAACTTCCTCCAACTCAGCGCACACACCATAATGGCATGGGATTTGAGTGACTTTGGCGGCTCTGTAAATGGAGTGATGGCCTCTATTTCTTCTACAACTTTATGCCTTTGGCGCTTTTCTCGATTCTTCTCATGGGGAATGTGTTGCATGATGAAACCATGAAGTTTGATTGCGAACACTCTAGTTGTGAGAAATGCACACGAACTTGCCATACACGCAAAAATCCAACGATATCAACCCTCTAAACTGGCCTGGGAAGGCAATTAGCTATACGAGGTATGAAATTGTGTGGACTTTGAGGACTATGCCTATCAAATTGTCTGAATCAACCCTTCGGATGTGCTTGATGCAAAACAGTGTCAGCTTTTCTTATGAAATCATGAATTAAGACCAATTTGGTCTTGAATTCAGTTTGAGTGAACTGCATTCAAAAAAACTTGCCTATTGACTGTAAACACGACTATGTTCTGACAACTTTTTTGAAAAGCTAAAATATCTCTTGATGAAGCTAAAAATAGCATGTCGAGGGACAATTTTCACAAAAATTTTTGGAACGTGGGTTTTGTAGAGAAAATAATTCTAAGCAAACCCTCAACGTTAGAAGTTCGAAAAAAATGTCTTTTGCTTTGGCATGCAAGAGCTTTTTGGTCAAGAACTAAACTGGCAGTTAGGGGTTCTAGGGTATTTTTCCTCGAGAAAAACTGGCATATGGGTTTTGTTGTCATTGATGAGCTATGAAGATGCAAAATCTTCGTTTTGTAAAAAATTGAGTTTTAGGCCCGCATGCAAAAGGTTTTCAATCGAGAACTGCAGGGGCTGTTGTAAGGGTTTTGGGGGTAATTTTTCCTTGAAAATCTGAAACATGGGCTTTATGCAGAACTCAATTCTAAGATGACCCAGATTGATAGCTTTTGGAAAAAATGTGTTTTAGGCCCACATGCCAAGAAAACTATGGAAAAAAGAACAGTGCTCTAAAATAGAGGCAACGAGGCAATTTTCACAAAATAATCTAAGACATGGGTATTGTCGTTGATGTTGAATGATACAGACCCAGACGATGTGTTTCTCAAGATTTTTCGTTTTCTTTGACTTTGAGTGACTACGCCTATCAAATTGCTAAATCAACCCTCCAGATGCGCTTGATAAAAAACGGTGTCAACTTTTCTTATGAAATCATGAATTAAGACCAATTTGGTCTTGAATTCAGTTTGAGTGAACTGCTTTCAGAAAAAACTCACTTATTGACTGTAAACACGACTATGTTTTGACAACTTTTTTGGAAAGCTAAAATAACTTTTGTTGAGGCTAAAAATAGCATGTTGAGGGACAATTTTCACGAAATGTTTTGAGATGTGGGTTTTGTAGAGAAAAAATTCTAAGCAAACCCACAACATCAGAACTTTGAAAAAATGCCTTTTGCCTTAACATGCAAGAGCTTTTCGGTCAAGAACTGAACTGGCAGTTAAGGATTTTGGGGCATTTTTCCTCGAAAAAAACTGGCATATGGGTTTTGTTGTCGTTGATGAGCTATGAAGACGCAAGATCTTCGTTTTGTAAAAAATTGAGTTTTAGGCCCGCATGCAAAAGGTTTTCAGTCGAGAACTGCATGGGCTATAAGGGCTCTAGGGGCAATTTTTCCTTGAAAATTTGGAACATGGGTTTTATGCAGAACTCAATTCTAAGATGACCCAGATCGATAGATTTCGGAAAAAAAATGTGTTTTAGGCACACATGCAAATAAAACTCTAGAAAAAAACATAGTGCTCTAGAATAGAGGCAACATGACAATTTTCACAAAATAATCTAAGACATGGGTATTATCGTTGATGTTGAACTATATGGACCCAAATAATGCATTTCTGAAGATTTTGCCATTTTCTTTGACATGCGAAGAATACCTAAGACGAGAATAGAAGAAAATAAGACAGAAGATAGAAGTTTTTATTTGTTTTTTTTCTCTCTTCTTCTATAGAAATTTGCCTATGCTTGAAATGGATTCGATGAAATATGCATGCAAACAGAAAATGAAGTCTAAAGTGTCCCTCTAAAAATTATGAATCTGTAGCTACGAAGATCACTGAATTCTAACACCTGTAACATCTTTAGATTAAAAATTGCTCAAGAAAGGCGTGTTGAATCAACTCAAATTGAGAAATACTGGATGCCATATGCTTAATTTAAATAAGAATTAACTTTCAAAGGCGTCATAAATGCATGCACGGCCTTGGAAAATGTGCTTGAACTCTAACTGAACCTTCAAACCCATGCATGGCCTCTGATTGGCTCTCAAAACAGTTAACTGAATGAAAAATATACCCTAAATAGGGCGCAACCTTCAATAGTTCAATTAACTAGTGCATGCAAGCTAATCTCGCTCACTTTTTGACCTCAGACAAAAATTTCAGGCATTTTCCATCATTTTCACTGTAATTTTGACCTCACTTCACTTTACGCTTCCTAGTGTCCGACGAAACTTCAGAACGAGCCGACTAGCTTACTACGAAGCAGATTGAATTTTGAACAAGAGCTCTTGGAGAGCACTTCTCGTAAAAACATCATTTTGATAGTCCAAAAACATGGGCGCCCTTAGCCTCCAGGGGCGTGTTTCCTCCCAAACTTGGTCATTTCAAAAACTGGCTAAAATTCACTAAATCTTCGATTGCAGGCTACTGAGAAGTCTTTTGACCCGACTGAGACAAGCAACAACAATTTGAACCTGACACAGACAGGATGAGTACTTGAAATCATCAAACAGATTGAATTCAAAGCTCCAAAACCTTGGACGCCCCTGGCCTCCAAGAGCGCTTTGACATTTCTGGATAGAGCGCTTTGACATTTCTGGACAATTATGAACATGTTTGGAACCTCAAGTTTGTCCTTTGATACTGGCAACTCAACAACTCAGATTCACCCTTTGATGGATGCATTGCAAAGCCAGATCAAGATTGAAATAAGCCTCCTAGGTGTCACTTGATCAAAAAACCTCATTTGGAGCTCCAAAAGGATGGGCGCCCTTGGCTGAGAGGTGCGCTTTTCACTCCAAAAGTCATTTTCAATTTCCCTCATTTTGCGTTCAATCTCTAGTTTCAGATGATATACAAATCCGTTGGACTGATTGGCTAGCTCAACACGAAGCAAATAGGATTCCAAAGAAGACTTATTGGAAGAGACAGGTCATAAAAAGTTGATCTGGATCCCCAAATCAAGGGAGCCCTTGGCTAATAGGTGCGCTTTTGCCTTGGTGACTTTTAGTTCAACCTTTGTTTTACGTGTCCATTCGCCCAACCGCTGTTGCCATTTGATAAGTCGTGCGAACAAGCTAACATATCCCTTGCGAAGCTGGGCTAAAGATGAGAAGATCATCTTGGAGATAGTCAATGCAAAAACTAACATCTGATGCCTTGAATTCTTGGGAGCCCCTGGCCTATAGGTGCACTTTTCTCTACCAGTGTTAGCCATTTTTGCAACTTGTTGATTCCTCATTCAATCTTCGGTTTTAGGTGCTAGACCCATCTTATGGATTGGCTGATAGGCTCATCACGAAGCTGCCAGGATTCCGAAGAAGACATCTTTAAAGTGACAAACCTCGAAAAGTTGATTTGAGCCTTCAAAACCTTGGGAGCCCTTGGCTAACAGGCACTCTTTTTTTGTTTCCTTTCCAGACATAGAAATTTTTTGATGATTTTCACCACTTCAAAAAACCCCTCCATCGCGAAGCATCATTTTGAACATTTCTTGCCATAGAATCTTCACTGGAGCATTTTAAGCTTAGATTTCGACACCTGGTACCTAGCAATCTACCATTGTTGAGCTCAGAGATCCTATTTTTTCACTTGAAAAAAATGAAAACTACCCACCAAACTTAAACTGAGTTTTAACTAAATCTTACTTCACCATTGTGATCGTGAAGCAAAATAAGCCAATCAAAACAAATTTCAGCCAATTCTAACAAGTTTCAATTTTTAGGGTTTTTTGACCTAAAATAGGGGTCCAGAAACCCTAATTTTCATTGTTTTTCAAATTTTGCCAGTATCTTCGTGGCATCACACTGACTCAAATCCCATTTTCGATTTGCCCAAAAACTATGTTTTGACATCATTTTGACAAGGTTTAGACCATTTTAAGCAAAATGCCTTAATGAAGCAAAAAATTTGGTTTGGGTACAACACATCTTATTAGTAGACGTCTTTAAAATTTATGTATCTGGAAATTTGTTATCTTATTCTATGTACATTCCTTTACACTTGTAGAATTTCCAAGTAAAATCCTTTGCAGGCATATGCTTTGCTTCAAGATTGCAACTTTGTAACCAAATTGACCATTAATCACTTGTTTCTTAGTACTTATCTTTTATTTTCCATTCAAACTCTTTCTAATAATGTGATTTGATTAAAGGGATGCATGTCGCTTGAACTCTTCTTCTCTATGCCATCTTTATAGCATCAAAATATGCTTGCATAACTATCACCATCTCTACAAGATCAACATTTGGTTCTTGACATCCTCTTCTTCTTCCAATATTTATTCATCTTTTTTTGTAATCTAACTCTCCTCTTTTATGAAGTTAACACCCGATGACCTTTCTCATTGACTTCTCATAGTAGCTCAACTTATCGATGGTAGGATTAATCCAACTATTGCTTCCAACTCAAATCAACTCAAGTTCAATTCAATTTTTCTAAATTTAATTGAAAAATGGATGACCTAAACCTTCACTAATACTAATTTGATGGTGTGTTAAGAGGGATGATAAAATAATAATCAATCGATCAAAGTACATAGAAGAAGTCCATATATTCATATAAAAATATCACTCTTCAACAATTCTCAAAAATACATATATTTTTTGTTCTCAAACCTACTTATCATTGATAATGATTTTCCTTCTACCCTTATACCCCATTTTTTCAACACTTTGTAGATTTGACAAATTCTATTATGCTCTTCAAACACATTGATATGATTTTTAGATAGAATGAAGCTTAGTGATGTCAAATTAATATTAAATGGAAAGGCAAATACCATTTACATGTGGGAATTTTCATCTTTTTTTTAATATATTTGACACGTCTTTATGGTCAAATTATACTTTCACACTCATCCTTTGATTTCTAAACAAACTCGATGTCTAATCAACATGCAAAGTTTTTACCCTTTTAACTTTGAGTTTGTGTTCCAAGTTGTTATCTTTCCATTTCTCGTGCTAACTTTTTCAAAGTATTCTTGATCCCACTTGATGGAGTCCTTTTAGTTTGATGCATGCCAACTTTTAGGTCATCTATTTTCTCATATATAAAATAACATTCTAATTCTAATCCCATCTATAAACTTAGGGATATCAATTTTTTATTTTTCTCTTGATTTTAAAATAGCTTTGATGATATTTTTCTAGCTTTATACCCTTCCCTATTTTCTAGTTGTAGGACTACGTAGTTGTCCCAAAAATCAATATTTTTTATTCTCTTCTGCAACAGTTCCTCTTTTTTATGTTTTCTCTATAGCATCCAATTTGTCTTGCATGAATCCCAACATCTCTCCAAGATCAACAAATCCACCTTTCCTTCTTCCAATTAGTATCCCTCTTTGAGTTGTATCTCATACTCTTCTTTCATCTAATAAAGCCCCATAATTTCTTCTTTTTGGAGTTGTTATAGAAACTCAACACACGAACAATAGGATTAAATTCACTTTTACTTATCTACTAAATTCAACTTAACTTTAAATTAAATATTGGACATTCTTCATCAGTTTTTGTAAAACTCATTACATTAGAATTACCTTGGCACACACATTTTTTCTATCTCTTACCTCTCCTCTAACATCAAACACTCTACATTGAACTTGACTAGTGGACTTCTTTGGCCATTTCTTTATGATTTGCACTCACTTTTCAACTTCGCTCTTAGTATCCTAAAGTTGGGATTTCAAAAGTTTGACTATCAAAAAGTCCAAAAGCCACAACCGTTTATATGGACAGCTTATTTATCTCTTATTATATCTAAAACACCATCAAATTTTCACCAACCTCTTCTTACTCTTAAGTCCACTTCTTCCTTGAGATTGATTATAATTAGTTACTCACACTCATATGAGGAGAATTTGGTTTTGCTCCTCCATTTTATTGTTAATCTATGACTTTTGACCCAATTTTGGAAAGGATTTAATGATCTTTTCTTTAGGTCAATACTCTTAAAGTTCTAATTATTGGTTTGCATGTTCATCTTGAATATCAAATTCTTAACTTTCTTCTACAACAACTCTTCTTCCAATGTTCAACTCTTCTTCTATTGTCCCCGTCAAACACTCTTTAACTCAATTAAACACCATACTATAGATAGGGTGAGGGCCTTTCTTATCCCTTTCTCTCTAGCCTATTTTATTTGGACTCATTAAAATAAATGGATGCAATAGATGGCCTTTTCTAGAAAAAAGGACCAATCCCAAGGAGAGGATGAATGACCCTAGTCCAAGAGAGTAGAGCATGGGAGAACAACTCAACTTAATTTCCAACAAGTTCTCTCAACTCAACTACACAAGATTTTAACGTGCTATAGTTCTACAATGATGGTATGTTCGAGGTGGAATAAATAATACTTAACCACTCAACCAAAGTAGAAGCCAATCATGAACACTTCCACACACAAAAATCTAATGTTATTGATTAATTCTCATAACTTATTACATCAAATACTTTGGTAGAATTACATTAACACACACTACACTTCTAGACATATTCCAATTAGAAACCGTGCATGGTTGTGAAGTTCATCCCTATCTGCATCCCATGCACACTACTTTGTGGCATACTGGGGTTGAAAACTCTAGTTCAAAATTTGTGCTTCTTTGTCTTCAGCTTTGGGGTACACCTAAGGAAATTGAGGTTGGCCTTCAACTTTTACATCATTTATGCCCATGAGTGGTATTCTATGGTTGTTAGCAAAGGATCCATCTCACGATCTATGATATCCACTTTTTCATGAGAAAATGATGATACTACATTGTGCCTTCGTTGGTTTGCTTGTACTCCTAGTTTGAAAACCATTTCCAATCAAAAAAATAAAAGCACCCAAAATTTCCCTTGTCAACATTCTAAAAAAGGCTTGAGGTTTCAAGAACATTTTGTGGGTTAATTAGATTACCAAAATTATATCCTATGTCCAATCTTGGCTCCTTTCCTTCCTTTTCTAAATTACCATCCGATCTTTGATCCTTTCCTTCCCTTTCACAATTACAATCTTTGAATTCTCATTTAGTTTTTAATCTCTCTCAATTTTTATGTTTGTTCTTTGTAAGATTGGCACCAAAATTATATCCTATGTCCAATCTTGGCTCCTTTCCTTTCTTTTCTAAATTACCATCCGATCTTCCTTCCTTTCCTTCCCTTTCACAATTACAATCTTTGAATTCTCATTTAGTTTTTAATCTCTCTCAGTTTCAAGAACATTTTGTGGGTTAATTAGATTACCAAAATTATATCCTATGTCCAATCTTGGCTCCTTTCCTTCCTTTTCTAAATTACCATCCAATCTTTGATCCTTTCCTTCCCTTTCACAATTACAATCTTTGAATTCTCATTTAGTTTTTAATCTCTCTCAGTTTTTATGTACGTTCTTTGTAAGATTGGCACCAAATTTCATTACTTCTGTAACTTTCTCCACCTCTTTTCCATTTGATTTATTTTATCTTATACCATTGCTAGTTCCATTATCTATACTATTCCAGGTTTCTAATCAAAATCCCAAAAATTGCAAAAAGAACTCAAATAACAAGCTCATAGATTTCCAATCCAAGAAAACCACTTTTGTAATTAAAAAAAAGATGCCATGATGCCAAATTATTTCCATTGTAGGAGTAGCCAATGTGAATGAATTTCCCAATAGATGTAATCAAGTACACGAACCATCAAAACACAATCATATGTTAAAGTTACTCGTTGCATCATTTTGAATCCCTTACATTGATTTAGGTCAACCTCCCTCTACCATCCTTAAATTATTTGCAAGATAGTAGTAGAAAATCCAATGTTAGGAATATTATTTCAAGTGTTAATCAACATGATTTTTTGTAATGTGTTGGAAACATTCCTTGTATAAATTAATGGGATGGGAATTTCTTTGAGAAGACAAGGTGTTAGGGAAACATACCTCTCCAATGCCTCCAACACCACCACCAAGTACATGCCACTATAATGTTTGGGGATATTTTTGGGGCATCCCCCATGGTAGGTACATTGAGTTGTCACCATGACCCTCAAGAAACTTAGACATTTCCCTTAAAAATCATGTAAATTTGTAGCTATCCCACTTTTGGCACTTAAAATAGTAATTTAAAAAACAAGGCATTTTTTAAAATATGGGCCACTAACTGTAATCCTAATAGCCTAATAAGCCCCTGTAATGGAAAAAATGTATAATAAAATAATATAATAGAAAATATGCTACAAATACTTGATAATAATGGAGCGTGATGTACTTTGGGAGGCACATCCCCAACAACTATAATGACTTAGATTTTCTTGTGTAGTAACCTTTGAATTTTCTTGTTCTTCTTGTTTTCTTCTTCTTTTTCTTTTTCTTTTGCCCAAGGCTTATTGTGAAGATCCACGAGTAAATCTCTAGAATCTTGGTGAGAAACTATTCATCCAATCGTCACCTTGAGATCTTCTATTTCATTCATTTTTGATAGGATTTCTACCTTCATCTTGTTGATCTCTACTCTTACATCATCCAAGGTCATGGTATCCATCTTCTCTGTCAATGGATCCTTAGGAGTGACAAGATCCTTCCCTTACCTCTTGTTGAAGTCCCCACCATGATTTTGGATATATATGTGTAACAACCACCCCTCAGTTGCTACCATTTTTTTCCTTCTTAAAATCAATTTAAAATAATATACCAAACTTAATCGATGGACCATCTTCCTTGTGGCTTAGACTTGTGCTATTTTCAAAACTTCTCCATTCACCATGCTAGCATCAACTCAATATTTCCACTTATATTCTTACACATAGAAATGGTAAGATCCCAAGGTTAAGGTCATTCCTAGACCTAGACCTAAGCCTCAAAGGTTCATTCTTGATAACCCTTCCTACATATCCCTTCGTAGGAAATTGGAGGCTTTGTAGTTTGCCCAACAAAGTCAAAGAGAGTTCATTATCTCCTCTTGTATAAGATCTTTGATCTCACCTTTAAACCATGTCTATTCATTAAGCGTAATCTATCACCTTAGCCAATTATAATATAATGATTTCAACTCACCATCAAGTGTTGGTTCCATACTGAACATTACTAATCAATAGTGTGCAAACATGCACAATACACAAGGGGTCATATCTTTTATAATCCCCTAATTCCCATATGGAGTGACTTGAGCATGCATAGCATGTACACAAGGTGACTAGCTCATACACATCACATATGCATAGTGATTGGTTCCAACATACATCACTTATACATAGTGACTAGCTCCAATTTATGTCACATATACACCATGACTAGCTCCACCATATGTCACATTTACACAATGACTAGCTCCAACTTATATCACATATACACCATGAGTAGATCCACCATATGTCACATATACATAATTACTAGCTTCAATATATGTCACATATACATTGTGACTAGCTCTAGCATACATCATATACACATAGTGACTAGCTCTAGCATACATCACCTATACACAATGGTTAGCTCCATCATACATCATAAATACCTAATGACTAGTTTCAACATATGTCATATATACACAATGACTAGCTCATACATATATCACAAGTACATTAGTGATGAGCTCATATGTACATCACATCACAATAATGACTAGATCATACGTACATCACAAGTACATTAGTGATAGGATCATATGTACATCATAAGTACAATAGTGATTGGCTCATATCACATATACCATAGTGACTAGCAAACACATTCATTCACATTGGCTAACACACACTTTCCCTTAGTGCATCCCAAATAGAAAAGGAATGTTGATGCATTATGCACTACATCATGGGTCTCATCCTTTTCCTTGATCTTCTACACCATTGGACATCTAGGAAGAGGATTTGGTGCATCCCATGCTACATTGGGGGCCCACCCTCAACTCAACAGGGTCAAGTATACTATTTCCACATCAAGATATGTCAAAACTATACTATGAGGTTGGTCCAACTATTACCCACCTATTCTTCATTAAAAACTCTCTTCCCTGTAGTCTATCAAATAGCTAAGCAGCCAAGCACATTCATCATTGGCATAATATGCTCCTTGACTACTATCAATCTTGAGCATCATAGTATTGCTCCTTAACTACTGTCAATCTTGAGCATCATAGTGCTACTCATTGACTTCTATCAATCTCGAGCATCATAGTATTGCTCCTTGACTACTATCAATATCAAGCATCATAGTATTACTCCTTGACTAATGTCAATCTCGAGTATCATAGTACCACTCCTTGACTAATGTCAATCTCGAGCATCATGATACTGCTTCTTGACTAATGTCAATCTCGAGCATCATATTACTCCTCCTTGATTGCTGCTTAGCACTATAACTGGAAGATAGATTCCTAAGTTAGAATAAGTAGATCACAATCAATTGATTTAGGAGCCTATACATAGTCATATAAGTTTAAGGTTAATTTTCACAACACATAAAAGAAATCACCTAGAACCAACACGAGACGGGCTCAACTCAACATATAACCACAACCAAGTAGTCAAATTCATTCCCTTCATTTAGCTTACTATTTAGAAACACATTATGTTGTAAATACAACTAATTAGGTTTATTTAACTCTTTCATAAACATTTAATACCCATTTCAGCCTCATTTGAAGCATACTAAAGAGATAATGCCAATCCAATTGGGAACAACCCATAAATCTAGAAATTGTCCCCCTAGACCCTCCCCCTATAGACTTGAGGTCATAGAGGCATCCTTCGCCCAAGGACTACCTACGTATCCACTTCCAAATGAATCAAAGTCACCCATAGTTCTCCTTTCAAGTTTTCTCTGAAGGATCATGCATCTAGGTTCTCATTCCCAATATTCCATAACCACTCTTGTACCATTACACACAACTAGGGGGAAGTAGAATGAATACTATAGAAATAAACCCATACTATGGTTTAGGATCATGCAATGTAATAATTAATAATGCTTAACAATATGAAGGGAAAGCCAACCCTATTCCCAATTTAGTAACCTATACCAAGGCACATCCGTCCAAGGATGTTGAGATCCAAAATCAAACCTCACCACCCTTATTATTCCTAATTCAACATGAACATCCCAAAATATCCTATAGGTTCATCTCCTTGACCCAAAGGTTAAGTTGATTACTTAACAAAATAAATAATTTGTATTTGCAATGACATAAATTTAACCATTATCTTATAGATCAATGATATAGATATCAACAAGTCATAGAAGAAGTAAAGGCGACCATGTATATCTTACAACATAGGTATATCTTTGTCTTATCCATGAATAGTACTCAAGTCCCACCTCGAATAGCTAAAGAATACCTCATTTATGAAGTCAATCAAGGATCTCACAATTAACCTAGGCCACTAATAATTCTAACAAATTTTACATAGCAGACACAATAGGTATGGGGAAAAATCCAAACATAGAATTATGTCCAAAATAGTAAAAGATATCTAAATGAATGTTATAATATCTCCTCAAGTACTTTCTATTTGAATATATTTGATACACGCCTTCTACTGAGAACCTTAAAGTAACTTTATAGTGTCTCTTTGAACCTTATTGTACCATAATACAAGGTAGGATACTAATAACAATCGATATTAATGCAATAAACAATATCCCTTTTCCATATCAATCTACGTTCATAATGTTAATCTAGATCACATTAATGATCTTTGAGCACATTATTCATATCAAGGGTATGGTCAACATCATGATCACTTTCCCTAATTGCACATGATAGTAATGGACAAGTTATTTTTATAACCCAAAGATTATAACCATAATACTTAAGATATAGAGTTTGATAAGCAAGCCCTTAAGGAAAGTTAAGCCTCTTCAACTCAATACACTGTGGTTAACAAAACCTTACCATGAATGGTTCGATTTCACCTTAAAAACTTAAATTTTGCATACCATTTCCAAGCTAAAGCTCCAGTTAACCCAACTTCACTATCCAAGACTCATAACAACTTAATAAAAGTTTAATACTTTATCTAATCGCTTAGACAATTTAGCAATTCTGAAATGTAACTACTAGGCAGTCATAAAATTGTCATAACTTCGTCATTTTTATCTAAATTTCAAAACTTTAAAATGTTTCAAAAAACTAAGAAAGAGAAAAATAAAACCCAGAAAGGAATTAAAAATATTAATCAAGACATAAGAGCAGTTTTATTTGGTATCAGCCGAATGTTTAAGGCAACAACCAAGATCGCAGATTCAAATTCAACAACATACTCCTTTTTCCAGTTATAAATCACTTTTTTCAATATTAAGTATGATTATTATGTCTTAATCCACCATTCTTTCAATCATTACCATTTTTTAAAACCTTTAATTATACCAAAATATTATGGTGAATACAAATTCTACAACCATAAATCTTTTGACAACACCTTTAATCTTTTTAATAGTAATACCCATAAATACAAGCCAATCTAGATTAATTATTGTCTTGTTGTGCAAGAGTATGATAATTCAAAATTAAATGTTCATCAAAATGTCATATGCAAGTTTCGTAGCATGCATGAGGAAAATGAAAGACATATTTTTGTTTAGAGTTCCTTGTCTTTGATTACCAAGAACATCCTATAGTAGTTTGGGTTGTTTCACATGTTATAGATGGTGTTGTCACATAAAGGGAAATGCAAAGCATTCATGGAAACATCAAGAGGGTAACAACATAAAAATACAAATAGAAGAAAGGAAGGAATTTGGGAAGGAAAATAAAAATACAATAGAAGAGGAGGTGCCCAACATTAGATACATTATTGTTTATGCTTCCTTTTCCTATTGTTATATCGATATGGATGTTTCCCTAAGGGTTGTGGTTTAATGGTGTGCACTAGTGACCTAAATATTAGTAGTCATTGGTTATGTGTTTTGGAAGTTTGTCACCACAACAAGGCAAACACACAATTTATCATTCTCATTCTTCTTGCTCAAAAGTTTTATGTGCCATATTAGGATTTGTTAATAGAGGATATATATTGTCTTATGCATGAAGAAAGACTAGTATATCTTACCCATATTAATCTTGAAGGCAAGTGCAATAAATTTTGAACATTCTCTTGCTTCATACACTTCATCCAATCCTTATCAAAAACTTCCCAAAGACTCCCCATTTCCTTGTAGAGGCTCTTGCTAGGCAGCTAAACTTCAATGTCTTATCATTTCAATTACTATTGCCGGTCAAATAAGCTCTACTCACCTTGTTGCAACTGCGAACTTGAGGAGCAAGTGTATTATATTGGAACTAAACGTCAAGGCCCCCTCCCTCTTCTCACGTTTTATGGTCTTCCTCTTTGCATTCCCTTCATATTTTTCTCACATTTTTATCTCTTTTGTTCCTCACTCCCCCCATTCTCTACATTCTTCTCCTGTGGAACTTTTCTATGCACAACTTCAAGAAAAAATCTCTCAATGAATGCACCTTTATGGAGGTTGTGGGTCCATCCTTCTCTACACACCATATCTTTTCCCCTATTATGCAATCTTCTCATGAAGAAGAATGGGTGCCCATACCTTCACATGACATTGGAGGAGAAATGACTAAGGGTGCCATGTCTTATTAAATGCACCATCTCTCGTCCTCTTTCCTTTTTGTGGCACCCATACTCCTGCCTTTCCTTGATTTCCTTTCTATAGGCTTAATTACATGGGATGTGACAATATGTTGCCCTTGCTTTTGTTGTTGTTGGTGAGTGAGCCAATTTTCTAGTCAAGGAAGGTCCCTAGCTAGTTCTAGGGAATCAAACATTGTCAGTCTGAATTGTAAATGTTAGAATAAATTTTATAAAATGTAGAAAGGTTCATGAAGCACATATGTATGTAATGGTAGTTAAAACTATGTATTTTTTTCTTATCAAATTTGTTGATATGATTAAATGGATGTTAGAAGAAAGTGACAAATTTGAATGCATTGCAATGCTATTGTAATGGTCTTTCCTTTATTAAGTACAAATATTTTGTAGGATGTAATATTTGATTTGTGTGTAAATACATCATTGGTTTTGTTGATGTTTGTTGGATGTAATCTCTTCTTACTTTTTTGTTCATGACTTTGTTGCCCAATGGAGTAAGCACCGGTTCACATTGGTGAAACATCAAACATCTATCATTTAAACACCTATCATCCTTGTTAGAGTAGAGTAGATTAGATTTAGCTTAGGCTATGTGTATTATTCATGATTGAGTATTGTAAACTAAGGAACTAATCTTAAATAAACTTAATTAGTTAAATCATCAAAGAATCATGTCTTGGATGTTTGCACCTTGCCATTATATATGGAATAATAAATGAAACCATCTAAGGGAATTATAATACTATTGTTAAATTTATATTTACATGTGGAAGGTGTTAAATCAATTACATAAGAGGTTTTATGTAACTAGTTTGTCTTGACCTAATGAAAAATATAGGAGTCAAATGTACATTGGTTATAGTTATTGATTGTTACAATCATACTACATTTTATATGATTTAAAACCATGTTAAGGATGCCTTTGGGAATACCATATCACAAAGTGCAAAAGGGAGTACCCACTCTCATCATTAGCCTTTAACTCTCCTCAGTGTATTGATGAACCCTTGTTTTATCTTCTTGATGACAAGTCCTCGACCTTGAGGTAAGAAGAAGTTCTAGGATTGTGGGAGATGTGTAACAAGAGTTTGGAACCATTGAACTTTTATGAATATTGAAATAGGATTATGAAAGAATTCATCTCTCATGAAAATAAATGGCTTTCTTAGCATATTCATTGAACCTTGTGAACATCACCTAGATGTAATGAATGCTAGGTAAACCATTCATGATCATGAAAAATGGGTTCTTGTGAACCACTAATTATGAAATATGGGTCAATGAGATTAAATCAAAAAAGTCTTGATGTTTCACTCTTATGAATATCACCTAGATGCAATTAATACTAAGTGGACCATTAATGATATAAGAGATATATTTTTGTGAACTTATACTCCCTTTCTCAATTCTTTTTTTAGTTACTTTCATTATTTATTTTTTACGTCCCTTTCTCAATTTATTTTTTGTTTTTTTGTTATTTTTTATTTTTATTTTGCTCTCCCACACTCTATTTTGTATTCCTCTTTTCTTTTCTATATTTTATTGTTTTTTCACTTAATATTTTTTATTTATTGTTCTTTTAATTGTTCTCTCTCAATTTCATATACTCATTCTTTTTTTTGTTTCATGTTTGTTTTATTCTTTCTCCTTTCTTTCTTTACTTTTATGTCTCGAATTTCTATTGTTAATTTTTTTATAAATTTATTTCATTCCTTATCTATATACCATTCTTATTTTCCTACACTTTTAATATTACGTATCATTTTCTCTATGTTACTTTTTTCCATTCGTGTATTTTATATCAAATTAATTTCTTATTTTGTATCTCTTTTTTTTCATAAATCCTTTATTTTTTTCTTTTTTTCTTTGTTTTTTTTTAATCTATCATTTATTTCGTAGTTTTCTCCTTATGTACATTTCCTTAGTTTGTCTCTCTCTCTCTCTCTCTATTTGTATTTATTTTTTGCATATCTATTTTAAAGATTCTTTGTTTGTTCACCAATATTGTTTTGCTTTTGTTTCCCTCTTTTGATTTGTCATTTTCTCGAACACTTTTTGTAATCTTTATCTCTATGTTTGGAATCCTCTATCTCTCTCCACTTTATTTATCTCTTTTATGTCTTTCTAAATTTGTTTATTATTTTTTCAAATTGCTTACATGATTATATCTTTGTTGTCTCTCTATCTTCATTCTCTCTTTGTATATGCTTTTGGTCATTTATTATTTATTTATTCATCTCTCTGTTATTCTTTATTTATTCATTTTTGATATTTTTAACATTTTTGTCTACTAGTCTTTTGAATTTTCTTTCACAACCTTTTCTTTGTTGTCTCACCATGTCCCTACCTCTTTCTCTCTATTTATTTTTTTATATTCACTTCTCGTTCCATCTATTTTATATCTAGATCTATTTTCCTATTATCTTTCCTTGTATCTAGTTTATCAAGTTCTTTCCTTCCCTTCATGTTTTCTCTCCATCATTCTTTTTTTACTTCAATTTTTAATACATAACATGTTTTCAAGCATTTGACGATGTTAGAGATATATATAGTAATTGGATTATTTATGCTAAAATTCAATTAAAAACCGATCTTCATGTAATTATTCTCTCTTCTAAGAAGGAATAGAAACTTTGAATTCATCTGAGAGCCCACGAGAATAGTGAAAGAGGCTTAAGTTGTGTGTATGCTTCCCATGGTCTTGGGTTTGACTTCGAACTCTAGGTTTATTTGATGCATGTGGTTTACAGGTCATTGCATACATCTTTAGGGGGCTAGTTTCATGCCAGTGTGACACCTCTTCTCGACCCCAACTTGGCAGAATATAAGACCAAGGTAAGGCAGGTTGGGTGTTGTGCTAGATCGTAGGGATATTCTAGAGTCTAAAACAAATAAGAAACAAAAAATCATAACTTTTTATCATCTTTGAAAAGGGTTTGGATTGAAATATTTTGACTAATTGGAGGCCAATCTATAAAAAATATCATAATGTGATTTAAGTGTACATGTTGATTTATACACCAACAATCCATTCGTATTAAGTAACATAGAATCCTTCCCCTTTGCCTTTTGGATCAAAGGTGTCTTACAAGAATTTATATTCCTATGACCCAGTTCACCCCTTTCCAACCCCAACTTGGCAGAATGTAAGACCAAGGTAAGGTGGATTGGACGTTGGATTGGGTTGTAGGGATTCCCCTAAGTCAACAAAAAAAGAGAGGTTCATACCCTTTTATCATCTTTGAATTTTTATTCTTGTGATCCAACTCACCTCTTTCTGACCCCAACTTGGCAGAATGTAAGACCAAGGTAAGGCAGGTTAGGTGTTCGATTGGGTTGCAGGGATACCCCTTAGTCAACAAAAAAAAAGAAGAGAGAAGTAGATACATTTTTATTGTCTTCGAAAAGGGTTTGAATTGGAATATTTTGATTAATTGGAGGTTGATTTACAAAAAAATCATAATGTGATTTTAGTGTACCTATTGATTGATACACAAACAATTCATTTGTATTAAGTAACATCTTTCTCCTTTGTCCTTTAGATCAAAGGTGTCTTAGATCTCGAAACCATGGTTTAATTATTTATTTATTTTCTCTCTACATATGTCTTTCTATCTTTTATTTGTTATCTATTTTTTTTTTCATCTTCTCAATTATCTCTCTTTGTCTATCTATTTTTCTTGCTCATTTCTATATTTTCACATTTTATATTTTTCTCAGTTTCTTTCTCTTTGTTCTCTCTCACTTGCTCATCCACTCACTCTCTATTTGTTTTATTTTCTCTTGTTTCATTTCTTTGTAATTTTTTTATTTTTGTATGTAGATCTCTCTCTCTCTCTCTCTCTCTCTCTCTCTCTCTCTCTCTCTCTCGCATTTTTTCTCTTTTTATCAATCTCTTATTTCTATAACCTTTTTCTTGTTGGCTAAGGTTGATTGAGCATCTTTTGTAGATCACATAATTTTCAATTACTTTTGGTAGATTATATTTATTTATCTCATTCTATCACTTTATTTTTCTTTGTCTTGATTTTTAATATTACCTCTTTCAAGAGCACAAAGATACACTAAGAGCGAGGGGGGTGAATTAGTATATCAACAAATGTTTACCCTCTGAACTTTATCAACTTAAACTTTTATCCAATATCAACTTTCTAATATGAACCAATGCAATTGAGTTGACTCCAATTGATTGAAATGTTTAATATGATTGTTTAGTAGGCTCAAACCTACAAGGAGCACCAACCCCTTAAACTTGTTTAGTAGGCACCTAACCTACAAGGAGAACCAACCCCTAATGTGCAAGGCACCAACCTTGACTTGATGGATGTAAGATGATTGCCTTCAATTAGATCTGCACTCTCCCAATCCTCCAATCTACTTTTGTGATGAATGATATCACCCTTAGCCCACACAAGAAGATGAGACTTCTAACTTGAACTGCTTACAACATTACAACCACACTTACAACCTTGAATGAGATGTCAAATATATATGTTGCTCAAAGGTTGCATACTTCCAATGATAGAACACATCTATTCTTTATTTTGAAAATCTGCCTCTTCAAAAGACTAATTCAATTTTTTTGATCTATGTCTTTAGGCACACAACTTTTATTTTATTTTCTATTGATTACTTCAACATTGTTTATTGCATGTGTAAGATAATAAAACATATCCCTTCAAAACAGATCACGTCCTTTGAGCAAATGAATGCATCCTTACAAAAAGACGTCTTGGTATGATGTACATGTCTCTTCAAAAAGCATTCTTCCTTAACACTACGTGTCTTTTCATATATGTTTGAATCGTGCCTTTTTAAATATCGACCCTTTCACTTAGCAAGTCTTCTTTAATTCGTGCCTTTTCATATTTAATTAAATTGTATCTTTTTACTAATCATTTATCTTCTTAATATAGGATTTTAATCATCGCTTTATCTCCTTAATATAGATTACCTTTGTAGAACATGAGATAAGTCAACTCGTCTCACAATGGGCATTTGTCAAGAGATTGATATTCAATTCTATCGAATATCTCCAATTCTTAAGAACTCTGATAAACATCTTAACCCGCATCCTTTAACCACCTGAAAATCATGAAGTCTATATCTCCAACAATTCGATCAGGTTTGAATGTGTTTATATTTTTGTTTTGAACCAATATATCGACCATTTTGAAGATTCTTGCTCAGAATTTAAGTTGACCCTCTCAATGTGTCTTTGTAACTTTAGACTCTGTCTTGACACTATCGATGATAGATAAGATTTCTATAATCATTGGCTTCTTAGATAGGTCAGTTGTAATGTGTCTACTATGCATATACTCAACAATCGCCATTAATTGATTTGCCAAGTTTTTACTGCCAATATCATTGTATGTAACATCTGAATTTTCTTAAACTTATCATATTATAAGCATTATTTCTTCAGGTTGCAACTATCAGTTAAAATGGGACATTGTATCTTCATTCCTCAAATGGATCACTTCATGAATAAAAAATTATTAACAATCTTGTACATACATCAATGATACTATGCTTAGACATTAAAACCCCTCTTGATATGACTTTGACATCAATGACAACATTTCCAACAATCTCCCCCTTTGTCATTGATGGCAACCTATCTTTTTGTCGTCTCTTCTAACTCTCCCCCTTTATCATTGATGGCAACCTATCTTTTTGTCGTCTCTTCTAACTCTCCCCCATTCTACTTCCCTCCCCCTTTGACATCAATGGAAAAGGGACTTCCAACAATGTCTTGATTTTCATGTTCCATGGAGCTACAAGATACTGTGTATAGCTCCCCCTGAATTTATGCTCCCATCTACTAATACTCATCTTTCTTTAGCGGACATAATTTAATATCAAGAATAATATTCCACCTTTAATGTTGCTTCCTCAAGAGATGATGGACAATTCTACTCAAATAACCTTCTTACAAATCTACTATAATCTTCTATGTGGGTCTGTTATACAAGCTATGTCTTCTTCAATTGATGACAAATACTTTTTATGCCTTCATAAAGATCTTCTCGTTAATAATATCTTCTTCACCAACTTGATGCAATTATTCATATATCTCCCTCTTTAAATCAACATCTTGTCAAGTCTGCTCATATACTCTTCATACAAATTTGCATCTCATAAATTCTTCTTACAATGGTCTTCAAATTATATTTATTTTCACTTCACACTTCATTGTATCAATCAAAGATAATATTCAATTAATTCCACACTTCAAATCTAGTTGCTTTCTTTCTCAATCACAGATGATATTCAATTAAAATCCTTGATTCCAAACTCCAACACTTTACATTTTTCAGATGATATGCATTTTTTACTCACACACTGCTCATGTTTGGATGATATAATCTTTATTCCACAACTTCTAAATTATTTTGCTTCTTCTATGTGGAGACTTCTTCATTTTGACATCAATACGATTTCCAACAATTGAGGCCAAAACATCATCTTGTTTAGATACCAATCCATAGGTAGATTTTTCTCTTCAAAATTTTGAGGTACTTCATTTTTCAATTATCTTCTTCATGGGGCTGAAGGATAGTGCCAACTTAGCTCCCCCAAAATTTGTGCTTCTTTTCAAAAGAATGTATGACATGTATCTTGCATGATCATAGATTTGTCACCATCATCAAATTTTGAGGTACTTCATTTTTCAGTTATCTTCTTCATGGGGTTGAAGGATTGTACCAACTTAGCTCCCCCAAAATTTGTGCTTCTTTTCAAAATAGTGTATGACATGTATCTTGCATGATCATAGATTTATCACTATCATCATTTTGCTTTTGTTTCCTTCACCATACTTTTGTAAGCTTTCTCTCCTTTTCCATGGTGTTCTTCATATCTTATCTAGGTGGTTCCATAAAGCCATATCTACAAAATCATGCTATGTGTCCAAAGTTATTGCACTTGTAACACATAATGTCATGACTAAATGAATTATAGTTTTTCTTGATGAAGCTTGAAGTATTTCTTGCACAAAATCTGCAATTCATTGCTTTATGGCCAAAATAGTTGCATGAAAAACAATATCCATTGAAAGAATAAAGTTGGCTTGTGTCATTATCATTAAGCTTTGTACATCTCTCCTTTGGTTTTAACAATTCATTTTTCAACATGTCAATTCATTGTTCCAACTTGTCACAGTCTATCTCTTTTGCAATTAACTTGTTCTTTATTTTATTTTCAACTTGCTCAGCCTCTACAAGTTGAGTCCTTAAGTCTTCAATGATTTTGTTTAATTCCTCCAAGCTTTTTGTCATCTCTTTGATTTTTGCTTTGTGCTTGGTAACCTTCTTCTTTAATGTTTCATTTTTCTTGTATGCATAATGAAGTTCTTCCTCAAGATTTGTTTCCTCTTCTCCATTGCAATTTTGTTCACTTTCTTCTTATTCATGCTTGTTGTTTGTGTCTACTTCTGCCATGAATAAAATTTCTTCTTCAACATTGCTTGGGCAATCATCACTTTGCTCTTCAGAAGTGTTGCAATCTTTCTTTGAGTAAAAACTCTTTTTATGTTTTTGGAATTTCTTCTTTGACTTATGTTTAGGATGTTTCTTTCCCTTTTTTCTTTGTGTATACTCCCTATTCATCCTCACTTGTGTCACTTTCATTGTGAGGACATTTAGAAGCATAATGTCCAACTTCTCCACAACTGAAACACTTAAAAGGAAATTTTACTTTGTACTTTCCTTTTCCTTTCTTGAGCTTTCTCATTAAGTAGGATTCTGCTTCATTACTTGATTTGTCCCTTGGTTCTTCATGTTTGGTTTTTCCCTTTTGGATGCTTTGAACGAGACTTCCTTTCGTGGTGCTCTCCCATCAATCCTCATTTCATAGGCAACAAGAATCTCATGTAGTTTATCTTTTGTTAGCTGGTATAGGTTTGTCAATTCTTCCAATGCTACTACCTTGGCCTCAAATTTTGTGGATAGAGATCTTAGTATTTTATCAACAATAAAGGCATAATCAACATCTTCACCAAGTCCTCTCATAATGTTCACAAGTTCATCAACACAAAGAAAGTATGATGCTATGTCTTCGTCTTCATTCCTTTTGAGAGTCTCAAATTTCCTTCGATGAGTTTGTAGCTTAGCCTTCTTTACTTTGGCATCTCCTTCATAGATGTTTTGTAATTTGACCCATATTTCTTTTGTTGATTTGAAATGCATGACCTTTGTAAATTCAAGATTTGTTAAGCTACAAAGAAGAGCATGCTTAGCTTTGGCATTGTTTTTAGCTTTCTTCTTTCTGGCTTGATCCCTTGGAGGGGTTGATGGAGGTGTATACCCATCAACAACAGATTGCCAAACATCAAACCCAAGGGCATTCAAATAAACTTCCATCTTAATACTCCAAAAAACATAATTAGTCCCATCAAAGATGGGTGCCTTGATTGCATTCTTATTATCTACCATATGCGCTCTTAAGGATCTCCTTCAAGTGGTTAGGCTTTCAAGAAGGACCTTGCTCTTATACCAATTGAAGAGCACAAAGATATACTGAGAGGGGGGGTGAATCAGTATATCAACAAATTTTTACCCTCACAACTTTATCAACTTGAACTTTTATCCAATATCAACTTTCTAATATGAACCAATGTAATTGAGTTGAATCCAATTGATTGAAATGTTTAAACGGTTTTACAAAAAAAAAGTAGGTACCAACCTACTTGAATTATTAATAATATTGTTTAGTAGGATCAAACCTACAAGGAACACCAACCCCTTAAACTTGTTTAGTAGGCACCTAACCTACAAGGAGCACCAACCCCTAATGTGGAAGGCACCAACCTTGACTTGATGGATGTAAGATGATTGTCTTCAATCAGATCTGCACTTTCCCAATCCTCCAATATGCTTTTGTGATTAATGATATCACCCTTAGCCCACACAAGAAGATGGGACTTCTGACTTGAACTGCTTACAACATTACAACCACACTTACAACCTTGAATGAGATGTCAAATATATATGTTGCTCAAAGGTTACATACTTCCAATGAAAGAACACATTTATTCTTTATTGATTACTTCAGCATTGTTTATTGCATGTGTAAGAGAATAAAACATATCTCTTCAAAATAGATCACATCCTTTGAGTGAATGAATGCATCCTTACAGAAATTACTTTGAACCTTTCCAGTGATACAATATCTCCTTTTGGTAGAACATGTCCTTTCAATCTCATTAAGCAAAAGACGTCTTGGTATGATGTGCATGTCTCTTCAAAAAGCATTCTTCCTTAACACTACGTGTCTTTTCATATTTGTTTGAATCGTGTCTTTTTTAATATTGACCCTTTCACTTAGCAAGTCTTCATTAATTTGCGCCTTTTCAAATTAAACTAAATCTTGTCTTTTTACTAATCATTTATCTTCCTAAAATAGGTTTTAATCATCGCTTTATCTCCTTAATACAGATTGCCTTTGTAGAACATGAGATAAGTCAACACGTCTCACAATTGGGCATTTGTCGAGAGATTGATAATTCATATTCAATTCTAATCAAATATCTCCAATTCTTAAGAACTCATATAAACATCTTAACCTACATCCTTTAATCACCTAAAAATCATGAAGTCTATATCTCCAACATGTCGATCAGGTTTGAATGTGTTTATGTTTCTGTTTTGAGCCAGTATATCGGCCATTTTGAAGATTCTTGCTCATAATTTAAGTCGACCCTCTTAATGTGTCTTTGTAACTTTATACTTTGTCTTAACACTGTCGATGATAGATAAGATTCCTATAATCATTGGCTTCTTAGACAGGTTGGTTATAACGTGTCTGCTATGCATATACTCAACAATCGCCATTAATGCATTTGCCAAGTTGTTACTGCCAATATCATTGTATGTAACATCTGGATTTTCTTATACTTATCATATTATAAGCATTATTTCTTCAAGTTGCATCTATCAATTAAAATGGGACATTGTATCTTCATTCCTCAAATGGATCACTTCATGAATAAGAAATTCTTAATAATCTTGTCCATACATCAATGATACTATGCTTAGACATCAAAACCCCTCTTGATATGACTTTGACATCAATGACAACATTTCCAACACTCTGTTTTTCTTTGTTACTTTTTTCATTCATATATTTTATATCTCATTTGTTTCTCTCTTAATTATTTTCCCTATTTTTTATTTGTTTATTTAATTATTCTCCTCATTTTTTTTTCATTTTTTTTAGTGTGTGTCTCTTTTACCTTGCCCATGCACATCTCACTATATTTTTTATTACTTTTATTTATATTTTTACTTTCAATCTATATTTTCTTGATTTACCTTTATTTTTGTCTCTCTTTTTTTTCTTTAAAATTATCTTTTTTTTACCACCTTTTTATTTATTTTCAACTCTTTTTTTAATTACCTTCACCATGTAATTCTTCATTTTTACATGATTGTCTCTATCTTTCTTATTTGGCATTCAATGTTTCTCCTTCACTATGTAATTCTTTGTCTTTATATGATTGTTTATCTCTCTTTGTCTTTGTTATTTGATGTTTAATTTTTTATTTTTTTCTTTTTGTCTTTATATTTTATTTTATTTTATGATTATTTCTATTTCTATCCCATTTTTGTTTTCTATTTATTTATATCTTAAATTCCTTTTTAGTTACTTTCATTATTTATTTTTACATCCCTTTATCAATTTATTTTTTTGTTTTTATTTATTTTTATTTCACTCTTCCACTCTTCATTTTTATTCATCTTATTTTTTCTATGATTTATTGTTTCTTTCATTTAATACTTTCATTCATTCTATTGCTTTTTTTTCTCTGTCCCATGCTTTATTTTTTCGCCTCCTTTCTTTCTTTTTATGTCTCTACTTTCTATTGCTAATTTTTCTATAAATTTATTTCATTTATTATCTATATACCATTCATTTTTTCCCTACACTTTTAATATTACCTATCAGTTTTTGTAAGTTATATTTTTTCATTCATGTATTTTATATTAAATTAATTTCTTATTTTGTATCTATTTTTTCCCCTTTATCTTTGATTTTTATTTTTTTTGTCTTTTTTTAATCTATCATTTATTGTGTAGTTCTTTCATTATGTGGCATCAAGGCTCTCTCAATATCTATCACTTTGACTTTTTACATTTCCTTAGTTTGTCTCTTTTTATTTGTATTTATTCTTTGCATATTTATTTTAAAGATTCTTTGTTTCTTCACCAATATTTATCTGTTTTTGTTTCCCTATTTTTATTTGTCATTTTCTCAATAATCTTTATTTCTATATTTGGAATTCTATGTCTCTCTCTCCACTTTATTTATGTCTTTTATATCTTTCTAAATTTATTTATTATTTATTTAAATTGTTTACGTGAGTATATTTTTGTTGTCTCTCTATTTTTTTGGTCATTCATTATTTATTTATTCATCTCTATGTTATTATTTATTTATTTTAACTTTAATTATTCATTTTTGATATTTTTAACATTTTTGTCTACTATTTATCTTTTGACTTTCTTTCACAACCTTTCCTATATTGTCTCACCATATCCCTATCTTTTTATCTCTTTTTATTTCTTTTATTTTCCTTTTTAACTCTTTATCTTTCACTTCTCATTCTATTTGTTTTATATCTAGATCTATTTCCCCATTATCTTTCCTTGTATCCAATTTATCAAGCTCATTCCTTCCCTTCATGTTTTATCTTTATCTTTCTCTTTCTACTTCAATTTTTAATACATGACATGTTTTCAATCATTTAATGATGTGAGAGATATAGATAGTAATTGGATTATCTATGCTAAAATTGAATTAAAAAACCGATCTTCGTACTCTTATTCTAACTCCTAAGAAAAAATAGAAATTGAGTTCATCCCAAAGCCCACATGAATAGTGAATGAGGCTTAAGTAGTGTGTATGCTCCCCATGGTCTTGGTTTGACTTCAAAATATAGGTTTATTCAATGCATGTGGCTTGTGGGTTGTTGCATACATCCTTAGGAGACTAATCTTGCCCCAACATGACACCTCTTCCTAACCCCAACTTGGAAAAATGTAAGACCAAGGTAAGGCAGGCTATGCATTGGGCTGGATCATATGGCTACTCTTGAGTCTAAAGAAAATATCATCTTTTTTATCATTTTTTAAAAGGGTTTGGATTGGAATATTTTGATTACTTGGAGGCCAATTTACAAAAAAATAATAATGTGATTTTAGTGTATTTGTTGATTTATACACCAACAATTAATTCGTATTAAGTAACATAGAATCTTTATCCTCTGCCCTTTGGATTAAGGGTGTCGTACAAGAATGTTTATTCCTGTGATCCAATTCACCCCTTTCTGACCCCAACTTGGCAGAATGTAAGACCAAAGTAAGGCGGGTTGGGCGTTGGATTGGGTCACAGGGATACCCATGAATCAACAAAAAATAAATAGAAGTCCATACCCTTTTATTGTCTTTAAAAAGAGTTTGGATTGAATTATTTTGATTAATTGGAGATCGATTTACAAAAAAATCATAATGTGATTCTAGTGTACCTATTGATTGATACACCAACAATCCTTTCATATTAAATAACATAGAATATTTATCCTCTGCCCTTTGGATCAAAAGTTTCTTAGAATAATTTGTATTCATGTGACCCAACTCACCCCTCTTTTTATCCTAGAATGTAAGACCAAGGTAAGGCGGGTTAAGCGTTGAGCTCCGATTCAATAAAATAAAAGAAGAGAGAATTTCATAGTTTTTATTATTTTTGAAAGGGGTTTGGATTGGAATATTTTGATTAATTGAAGATTGATTTACAATAAAAACATAATGTGAGTTTAGTGTACCTATTGATTGATACAACAACAATCCATTCGTATTAAGTAACATAACATCCTTCTCCTCTGCCCTTTGAATCAAAAGTGTCTTAGATCTCGAAACCATGGCTTCATCAATCAATTTTATTTTATTTTCTCTCCCCATATGTCTTTCTATGTTTTATTTGTTATCTATTTTTTCTCATCCTCTCAATTATTTATGTTTGTTTATCTATCTTCTTTGCCCATTTCTATATTTTCACTTTTTATATTTTTCTCAACTTCTTTCTCTTTGTTCTTTTTTTTGCTTGCTTGTTCACTCATTGTTTATTTGTTCTATTTTGTTTGGTTTCATTTTTGTCATTTTTTGTCATTTTATCTTTTTATGTAGATTTGTCATTCTCTCCCTCTTTATTTATCGTATTATTTCTCTTTTTGTCAATCTTTTTTTTCTATAAATTTTTGCTTGTTGGCTAAAGTTGATTGAGCATCTCTTGTAGGTCACATAATTACTTTTGGTATTATACTTATTTATCTCATTTTATTATTATTTTTTTTTTTAATTGATTTTTAATATTACCTCTTTTTCTCTATGTTGTTTTTTTCATCCATGTATTTTATATCTCATTTATTTTTCTCTTAATTACTTTCCCTATGTTTTATTTGTTTATTCTTTTGTATGTGTCTCTCTTACCTTGCCCATGCACATCTCACTTTATTTCTTATTACTTTTATTTATATTTTTTCTTTCAATCTATATTTTCTCCATTTACCTTTATTTGCCTTTCTCTTTAAAATTATCTTTTTTGTTTTTACCACCTTTTTATTTATCTTCAACTCCTTTTTTAATCACCTTCACCATGTAATTCTCCATCTTTACATGAGTGTTTTCTCTCTCTTTCTTATTTGGCATTTAATGTTTCTCTTTCATCATGTAATTCTCTCTTTCTTATTTGACATTTAATGTTTCTCTTTCATCATGTAATTCTCTCGTTCTTTGCCATTGTTATTTGATGTTCAATGTTCCTTTTATTCTTTTCTTTTCTTTTTCTTTCTTTTATGATTGTTCTTATTTTTACCCCATTTTTGTTTCTATTTATCTGTATCTTCAATTCTTTTTTTAGTTACTTTCATTATTTATTTTTATGTCTCTTTATCAATTTATTTTTTGTTTTTTTTTTAATTTTTATCATTCTCTCCACTCTTTCCTTTTTATTCATTTTTTTTATGATTTATTATTTCATTTAATACTTTTATTCATTCTATTGTTTTTCCTTTTTTTTCTCTTTATCTCATGCTTGTTTTATTCTTTCCCCCTTCTCTTTTTTTTTTCTCTACTTTCTATTGTTAATTTTTCTATAAATTTATCTCATTTTCTATTTCCTTTTTTGCCTACATTTTTAATATTACCTATCATTTTCTCTATGTGACTTTTTTTCATTCATGTATTTTATATTAAATTAATTTCTTATTTTGTATCTATTTTTTCCTTAAATCTTTGATTATTTTTTCTTCTTTTCATCTTTGTCTTTTTTTTTAATCTATCATTTATTTTGTAGTTTTCTTATTATGTCACATTAACACTCTCTCAATATATATCGCTTTGATATTTTACATTTTCTTAGTTAGTGTCTCTCTATATTTGTATTTATTCTTTATATATTTATTTTAAAGATTCTTTGTTTCTTCACCAATATTTCTCTATTTTTGTTTCCCTTTTTTGTCATTTTTTTGGACACTTTTGGTAATTTTTATCTCTATGTTTGGAATTCTTTGTCTATATCTCCACTTTATTTATATGTCTTTTATGTCTTTCTAAATTTGTTTATTATTTATTCAAATGTCTTACATAAGTATATTTTTGTTGTCTCTTTATCTTCATTCTCTCTCTCTATGTTTTTTGGTCATTAATTATTTATTTATTCATCTTTATGTTATTCTTTATTTATTTTTAATTTTTTAAACATCAAGGGGGGGCAAAAAAATTATTAAGACAAAAAAATTTTACAAAACAAGGGCATTAAATAGCCCTATCAATCTCCACCAAGTATTCCAATTGTTGAGACAAATCTGGGGGGTAGCTAACCGCAATCCACCAAATTCCAATTGTGAATATGATCAGAAGCCCATTTAGCCAAACAATCAGCAACACCATTCCATTCTCTGGGAATATGAGTAAAAATAATAAACTCCAGAGAAGCATAGAGATTGAGAGTTTGTTCAACAATCAGAGCCAACTGTCAGCTAACATCATCTAAATGTCGCCTATTCAGCAAGTTCACCACAACCTGGGAATCAGACTCACATATGATTTGTGAAGACCCTTATAAATAGAGAAGATAAACTGAACATCTCCTGAGCTATCCCGACCAACACCACCAATTCCAGCATGACCAAGATTTCCTCGAGAAGAGCCATCTGTGTTGATTTTTAGAACTCCTTGAGGAGGAGATGACCATCTTCCCACTCTATTCACCTTCTAGGTAGGATGTCTACATATGTTACGCATGAGTTGTCATTGCAGAGGAGGAAGACGAAGACGATTACAAAAACTAACATCAAAAGGGTCCACCGACTCAGTCAGATCACACTTAGCCGCAATAATTTCTCCCAAAGAATGCAAAATTTTCCACCACAGGTGAGGGGCCATCAACAACACATCCTCAAAAATCCACCCATTCCTCTCCAACCACAAGCTCCAGATAATAAAGGATGGGCCAAGAGCCCAAGCAACATGAAGAAAGGAAGTAGAAACAAGGGCCTTGCCCCACAGTTCCACAAAATCCGCCAACAAGGAAACATGCCAACAGGGCATATTCCACACCCTCCACCAGAAATGCCAAATCTCCCTAGCCTAGGAACAATGAAAGAAGAGATGGGAGACACTCTCTTCACGATCATGACACAAAACACACATAGAAGGGCCTTAGAAACCATGCTCACAAGTAAGACACGGATTTTAAGCCACTAGCCACATGAAGAAATTGCACTTGGGCCATGACAACTTGTTCCAAACTTGCTTCCACCAAGGAACCTCAATGTCCTCAAACAACTGCCTACCCAACTGCTTATAACCAACAGACATAGAGTACTTCCCGGACAAATTAGAACCATCCCAAGCTAAGACATCAAGTCCCCTCAAATAATTACAAGCATGGGAAGCCAAAAGCTAAGTAAGCTCATGCCTATCTCCCTCAGACCCTCCAGGTGGACACTCAGAAGGATGCTTCCAATGAAAAATTACAACCGAACCACAATGTTGCGCAAACTTATAATGCTCCACGGTATCCTAGCTAGCCGCAATAAAAACATCACAAAGGGACTGGAGGTGAATAAAAGAAGAGAGAATAAGTGGGTGACCATCCCAAGAATCTGACTACAAAAAGAGCCTGTGACCTTGAATGATAAATCCAAAAAAGTGCACACTTAATCAACTACGCCCCCACTTTCAAAGTATGTCAAATCATAGAACCACTTCCTTCCAGAGGATAACGAGGAACCTCAAAAGAAGCAACACCTTGAAGATACTTATGGTTGAGAATACGAGCCCATAATTGGTGTTGATTAGTACACCATCGGTAGTAAAGCTTGGCAGCAAGAACTTGCCTGTTTAAAATAATAGAGCGTAAACCAAGACCACCCTCCTACTTTTCTCTACACACAAATTCCCACTTAATAAGGCTCCACTTTGAAGAAAGAAAATTACCGCTCCAAAGAAATTGGCATGAGAGAGCATCAAATTCCCTAAGGAAATACATAGGGGCCACTTGAACAAAGCACCTATAGATAGGAAGGGTCTGGATAATAGAGTTGAGAAGAGTCACTCTAGCAATTGTAGACAACCATTGATGATGAGTCCAATGAGTAACCTTTTGCCTCAGCTTATCCAGCAACAACTGCCAAGAGGACCTAGACTGACGACCAACAACAAGAGGAATACCCAAATAGACAAAGGGAAGAGACCTTATTTGAAATCACAAAATAGTTGCAATCTGTCGTTGGATAGCCTGAGGAGCATTAAAGAAGAAGATGGAAGACTTATGCCCATTAACTCTCTGGCCTGAAGCCGCAAGGTAGATATCTAAAGCTTTCCTAAAGGATTCAGCTTCTCGAACATGAGCCAACCCCATAAGAGAGGTGTCATCCACAAATTAGAGATGAGAAAGCATAGGCAGGCCCAACCCCCACCGCCAACCATGAATCAAGCCTTGTGAAACCCGAGATTTAAGAAACTGACCCAACCCCTTCGCCATTAGAATAAACAAATAAGGAGAGAGTGGATCCACTTGACAAAGGCCCCTAGCAGCCCCAAAAAGCTCTAAAGGTTCCTCATTCACAATAATCAAAAAAGAGGAAGAAGTTACACGGCTCAAATTCCAACTCACCCAAGCAGCAGAAAAACCAAAGGCCAACAAAATCTTCTGAAGAAAACTCTATTTAAGTTTGTCATAAGCTTTGGTCATGTCCAACTTGATGAACATAGACGTGTTCTTAGAAGTTGCCATGGAATGAATGACCTCGGATGCAGCCACCACCCCATCCAGAATTTGACGACTCGCCACAAAACCGCCTTGCTCCTCAGAAATGACAATAGGCAAACAAGATTTAAACCTCTCAATGATCAATTTTGTAATAATCTTATACACCACATTATAGAGCGCAATAGGTCTAAAGAATTCAAGCCTATCAACACCTTCCTTCTTAGGAATGAGAACTAGAAAAGTAGCATTCAGGATTCAAAGCATCTACTTGCTATAAAGAGACTCTCAAACCACCTCCAACAAATCCAGCTTCACAATATCCTAAAACTTTTGGAAAAAATCAACTGGGAAACCATCAGGGCCTGGAGCTTTCCCTTTATTCATCCCAAACACAACCGCTTCCACCTTGAATAAAGTAATCGAACGAATAAGAGAAGCATTCAAATCATTAGAGATCAAAGACAGAATGCAAGCCAGGATCATATTCTCCTCAGCCTCATCATGAAGTGAATCCTCAGTAAACAGATTAGAGTAGAACTAATGAGCCTCTCTAGACAAATCCTATCGCGAAGAGATAGAAAGACCCTCAAAATTAACAAGAGAAGAGATATAACACTTATTCCGATAAGCTGGCACAAAATGATGGAAGAAAGCAGTATTCTTGTCACCCTCTTGAAGCCAACCGATTGTATCCTTTTGTTTCCAGAAAATCTCCTCACAAAGCTCCCACTTCTCCACCAATTTCAGAGCCTAGGCGTCAACATGCCCAAGAGCTTCGAAAATCCTAAATCTTGAATCTCACGAGTAATAATAGCAAGGCGATCCCGCGCCTCTCTTTTCCTTGCCCGAAAATTACCAAAACATGACCTATTCCAATGCTTAAGATGATACTTGACATATTGTAGGTTATTAACCAGAGAATTCATAGTTGTACCATACACAGGGGCTCCATCCCACCACCACTGAGCAACAAGATCACCCAAAGAAGAATCACGAAGCCACAAAAGCTAAAATTTGAAAGGAGGATTCTTTGGATTAGGAAAAGCAGAAGTAGAAAACTTAATTAGCCAATTATCAGAGCCACACCAATCAAGAATCTTAGAGCAAATGACCACGCTACTGCCAACCCAAAAACTAGAGATAGGAATCTATCTAACTGCTCAAAAATCTCATCAGACCCACTCCATCTATTATTCTAAGTGAATATTCCATTAGAGGGTTTAACATCAACCAGAGCAAGAGAATCCACATTTTTTTGAAACAGATCAGACGCAGGACCAAGCCTAGGCAACCCTCCTCTTTTCTCCTCCAAGCTCAACACAGATTTGAAATCTTCAGCTAAGATCCAAGGCAGAAAAGGTGCACAGGACCTAACATACCTGATATCAATCAGAGCATAAACAGTTTTAACCAAAATAGTCTCACCGGATTCCAGAACCGAAGCCACCACATAGATAGCAGACTAGCTAGAAATCCACCAACGAGGAACAACCTTACATGGATCCTAGAAAAGAGCCAAACCTTTAGAGTTTCCTCTAGCACCAATACACTGACATTGACCAGAAAACCAAATTCGAGGAGAATGTTGAAGCATGAAGTCCACCCAAAGCTTAGTCTCCTTAATACAAAAGATATCTGGAGAATGAACTACAATCAAGTCTTGAATAGCCTTTTGACGGGAGGTGTTATTCAACCCCCTTGCATTCCATGAAAGAATAATCATGAGGAAGGTTGAGAGAAGTGGGCCTCAATGGTCTTAACAAATTTTCAAAATGCCCCTTCTTGAGAGGGCGTTGCAACACCCCCAAAGCAGGAGACGATCCCAGACCTTTAGCCGAAGAGAGCACCTCCTTCACTAAATCCGCTAATACAATATCATCATGCACACCTACAGAAGCACCAAAAGGCCTAGAGAACCCCTGCTCCACATCCGAAGAATTATCCTTAACAACAATTGCCTGCTCCAGCACTGTATCCAGCCCAGTATCTATACTAATGGCCCCAAAAGAAAACTCAAGAGGAATTCCCTACTTGAAAGCCTAATTATCCAAGACCTTAAAACAATTGAAACCCTTATAACTTTGTTTATCCTTATAGGCCCACTTTTGACCCCTCCCTTTAGTCCTTGACTTAACAGGAATAAAGCCATCCTTATCAGGCTCACCCTCAACCACAGGTGCCTTGCCTTTATCCCCCTTCTCCACTGAAGCCCCTAAAGAAGGAGAAGAATAAACCTCAGCCGCTTTGGGAGCCCGAGGACATTGGCGTTGAAGGTGTCCATACTCATGGAAAAAGTTACAATGAAAAGGGGTGGACTCATAATCTAATTGTTGAATCCACGAGGTAGAACCAATAAAAATTTCCAAAGAATCTGGAAAAGGGTTATTTAAAACAATTTCCACACAAATGCGAGCATAAGAGAATAACTTTTTATCCAGAGTATTTTGAGCAATGGCAGTCAGCTTCCCCAACAAAGCATCAATTCGGTGCAGAATATCCTCCCTCCAAAACTCCAACGACAAACATGGTAGACGGACCCAAACAGGGACCCTGGTAGGCAGATCCTCTACCGCATTAAATCCTTCATGCTAGGGCTTAATGAACAAACCAACATGATTGTAAAAATACAGTCTGCCCTAAAAACCATGATTACGATCTGAGATGCAAGAAAAATCAACTAAGAAATAGCCATTCGTCGCCACCAAAAGATCAAAATCACCTTCAACCTGTCAGGTCTGACGAATCCAAGACTCTAAAGCCGAAAGAGGGACACGAATACCCAAGAACTTACAAATCATAACATGTTAAGATATGTCTTGTACCGATTCGGGAGAAATAACCAGGATGGGTCAATCTTGACTCCGTGGCAAGCAGTCGTTCACTTTCTTGAGCTTAGAGATCTCACCCACAAAAGGCATCCTTCATTTGTGCATGCATGGTTGCCAAAAAATCCTGAGATGGCTTTGTCCTAGCAAACACCAAGCTTTTGGAAGCCTCTGCCATATCCTCGCACCGAACCCCCTACGCACCGAAAGAAAAATTGATGCACGCAAGCAACACACAACAATAAGGAGAGGCGTTACCAAGCAAAGAAAACACAACCACAAGGATGGGCCCATGCATACACAACCACCAAACACAGGAACAAGTCGTCAACCGCAGCCCATGCCGCCAACAACCAAGCACAAATGGTAAAAGCAGCAAGAAAAAAAGATTGCAGAAGATTGCCACCCCACAAATGCTACAAATGGCCCCACTCCCACACGAAGAATAAACCAAGAAGTTGAATCAATAAAGAATGAGTGCATGCAATGAACGAGAATGACATGCAACTCGGCCTCAAAGGCCATGGGCAGCCATTTCCGAGCAAAGCCGGTCCACAATTGTATTCTTAGATGCAACATCTTTACTTTTTTTAACTTTAACTATTTTTTTTTGTTATTTTTATCATTTTTGTATACTATTTGTCTTTTGACTTTCTTTCACAACCTTTCATTTGTTGTCTCACCATGTCCCTACCTCTTTCTCTTTATTTATTTTCTTTTTTTACTCTTTTATCTTTCACTTCTCATTGTATCTATTTTATATCTAGATCTATTTTCCTATTATCTTTCCTTGTATCCAAATTTTGAAGCTCATTTCTTCCCTTCATGTTTTATTCATTTCTCTTTCTACTTTAATTTTTAATGCATAACATGTTTTCAATCATTTAACGATGCTAGAGACAGATAGTAATTGGATTATCTATGTTAAATTTGAATTAAAAATCGATCTCCATACCCTTATTTTATCTCCTAAGAAATAATGTTGGATTCATCCCAAAGCCCAGACAAATAGTGAGGGAGGCTTAAGTCATGTGTATGCTCCTCATGGTCTTGGATTTGACTTCAAAATATGGGTTTATTCAATGCACATGGCTTGCGGGTTGTTGCATACATCCCTACAGGACTAGTCTCGCCCCAACATGACACCCCTTTCTAACCCCAATTTGGCAGAATGTAAGACCAAGGTAAGGTAGGTTGGGCGTTTGGCCAGATCGTAGGGATACCCCTGAGTCTTCAAAAAAGAAAAAAAAATATATCATAACTTATTATCATCTTTGAAAAGGGTTTGGGTTGGAATATTTTGATTAATTGGAGGTCAATTTACAAAAAAAACATAATATGATTTTAGTGTCTCTGTTGATTGATACACCAACAATCCATTCACATTAAGTAACATATAATCTTTCTCCTCTACTCTTTCAATCAAAGGTGTCTTACAAGAATTTCTATTTTTTGTTACCCAGTTCACCCCTTTTTGACCCTAACTTGGCAGAATGTAAGACCAAGGTAAAGCGAGTTGGGTGTTGGGTTGGGTCACAGGGATACCCCTGAATCAACAAAAAAAAACAGAGAAGTCCATACCCTTTTATCATCTTTGAAAGGAGTTTGGATTGAAATATTTTGATTAACTAGATGTCGATTTACAAAAAAAATCATAATGTAATTCTAGTGTACCTGTTGATTGATACATCAACAATCCTTTCGTATTAAATAACATAGCATCTTTCTCCCCTACCTTTTGGATCAAACTTTCCTTAGAATAATTTTTATTTTTGTGACCCAGCTCACCCTTTTTCGACCCCAACTTGGCATAATGTAAAACCAAGGTAAGGTGGGTTGGGTGTTGGGTTTGGTTGCAAGGATGCCCCTAAGTCAACAAAAAGAGAGAGAGAGAGAGAGAGAAGTCCATATATTTTTATTGTCTTTGAAAGGGGTTTGGATTGGAATATTTTGATTAATGGGAGACTAATTTACAAAAAAATCATAATGTGAGTTTAGTGTACTTATTGATTGATATACCAGCAATCCATTCATATTAAGTAACATAGTATCTTTTTTTGCTCTTTGTATCAAAGGTGTCTCAGATCTCGAAATCAGGGCTTCACCAATCAAAATTATTTCTTTATTTTCTTTCCCCATATGTCTTTTTATATTTTATTTGCTATCTATTTTTCTCATCCTCTTAGTTATCTCTCTTTGTTTATCTATCTTCCTTACCCATTTCTTCTTTTATATATATATTTTTCTCAAAAAAAAATTCTTTGTTCTCTTTCTTGCTTGCTTGCTCACTCACTCTTTATTTGTTTTATTTTCTCTTGTTTCATTTTTTTGTCATTTTTTTTCTTGTTCATCTTTTTATGTAGATTCGTCATTCTCTCCCTCTCTCTATTTATCATATGTTTTCACTTTTTGTTTGTCTTTTTTTTATAACATTTTTCTTGTTGGCTAAGGTTGATTGAGTATCTCTTGTAGATCACATTATTTTCAATTACTTTTGGTATTATATTTATTTATCTCATTCTATTATTTTATTTTTATAGTCTTGATTTTTAATATTACTTTTTTTTCCCTATGTTCCTTTTTTCATCCATATATTTTATATTGCATTTGTTTTTCTCTTAATTATTTTCCCTAATTTCTATTTGTTTATTCTTTTGTGTGTGTCTCTTACCTTTCCCATGCACATCTCACTTTATTTCTCATTACTTTTATTTTTTTCAATCTATATTTTCTCAATTTACCTTTATTTTTGTTTTTCTTTCTCTTTGAAATTATCTTTTTCTTTTACCACATTTTTATTTATCTTCAACTCCTTTTTTAATTACCTTCACTATGTAATTCTTTATCTTTACATGAGTGTTTCTCTCTCTTTCTTATTTGCCATTCAATGTTTCTCCTTCACCATGTAATTTTGTCTTTACATGATTGTTTCTCTCTCTATCATTGTTATTTGATGTTCAATGTTTCTTTTATTCTCTCTTTTAGTATTTTTTTTATTCTTTTTTTTCTTTCTTTTATGATTGTTCCTATTTCTATACCATTTTTGTTTTCTATTTATTTCTATTTTCAATTCCTTTTTAGTTACTTTCATTATTTATTTTTATGTCCCTTTATCAAAAAAAAAAATTCACTCTCCCATTCTCTCCTTTTTATTCATTTTTTTTCTATAATTTATTGTTTCTCTCATTTAATACTTTCATTCATCTTATTTTTTATATATTTTTTTCTCTCTATCCCATACCTGCTTTATTCTTTCCTCCTTTTTTCTTTCTTGTTATGTCTCTACTTTCTATTGTTAATTTTTCTATAGCTTTATCTCATTTTTTATTTATACACCATTTCTTTTCCTACACTTTTAATATTACCTATCATTTTCTCTATGTTATTTTTTCCATTTGTGTATTTTATATTAAATTAATTACTTATTTTATATCTATTTCTTTTTTTTCCTAAATCTTTGACTATTTTCTCTTCTTTTTTTTCTTTCTCTTTTTTTAATCTATCATTTATTTTGTAGTTTTTTCATTCTATCACATTAATGCTCTTTCAATATTTTAGAATTCTTTGCATATTTATTTAGAATTTTGTCACATTTCCTTAGTTTGTGTCTGTCTCTCTATTTGTATTTATTCTTTGCATATTTATTTTAAAGATTCTTTTTTTTTCATCAATAGTTCTCTATTTTTGTTTCCCTCTTTTTATTTGTCATTTTCTCAAACACTTTTTGTAATCTTTATCTCTATATGTAGAATTCTATGTCTCTCTCCACTTTATTTATGTGTATTTTATGTCTTTCTAAATTTGTTTATTATTTATTCAAATTGCTCTTACGTGAGTATATCTTTGATGTCTCTCTATCTTCATTATCTTTCTCTATGCTTTTTGGTCATTCATTATTTATTTATTCATCTCTATGTTATTCTTTATTTATTTTTATTTATTTTAACTTTAATTATTCGTTTTTGATATTTTTATTATTTTTGTCTACTATTTGTCTTTTGACTTTTTTTTCACAAACTTTCCTTTGTTGTCTCGCCATGTCCCTATCTCTTTCTCTCTGTTTATTTCTTTTATTTTCCTTTTTTACTCTTTATCTTTCACTTCTCATTCTATCTAGTTTGCATCTCAATCTATTTTCCTATTATCTTTCTTTTTATCCAATTTATCAAGCCCATTCTTTCCCTTCATGTTTTCTCTCTTCTTCAATTTTTAATACATAACATGTTTTCAATCATTTGAAGATGTTAGAGACAGATAATAATTGGATTATCTATGCTAAAATTAAATTAAAAAATCGATCTTCACACCCTTATTCCCTCTCCTAAGAAGGAATAGAAGTTGGATTCGTCCTAGAGCCCACACGAATAGCAAAGAAGGCTTAAGTCGTGTGTATGATCCACATGGTCTTGGGTTTGACTTCGAAGTCTGGGTTTATTTGATGCGTGTGGCTTGCAGGATGTTGCATACATCCTTAGGGGACTAAACTCGCCCCGGCGTGACACCCCTTCCCGACCTGAACTTGGTAGAATGTAAGACCAAGGTAAGGCAAGTTGGGCATTAGGTTGGATCGTAGGGATATCCCTGAGTCTAAGAAAAAGAAGAAAGAGAAGATCATAACTTTTTATCATCTTTGAAAGGGGTTTGGATTGGAATATTTTGATTAATTAGAGGCCAATTTACAAAAAAATCATAATGTGATTTTAGTGTCCCTGTTGATTGATACACCAAGAATATTTTGATTAATTAGAAACCATTTACAAAAAAACTATGACTTAGCATCAATAGTTTGTTTATATGCTACCATAAACCTGCAGAAAATTTCACCTTTTAAACTTGATAAGGTTTGATAAAGACCCCTTTTGCCCCAGTTAACCCTAGTTTCAGAATGGATTTACTTTCAAAAATTTAATAGACTTTCTAATTTGATTTCCTATATGTATGATATTCCTCTTTCTGGAAGTAACTTAGTAATATATTCAATTGAGTTCTTTGAAGATGACATTTTAGTTTGGTCTTGATGTCTGTACAATATGAATTTGTCCTTATGTCGGGAAACAATATGCTATGCAAATTGAAAGGATAAAATAGGTCCCTTAACATCCTTTTTCTTCTCCACTTGAGGACGATAAGCAGGTGAAGTATTCTACCAATTTTGAGCAAAGATTAAAAGGTAAGTTTACCATAATGCCCCTTTTCATGATACTATCACTAGTTAGAACTGCTCCATGGAGAAATGACTAAACAAATGTTTTATACTTCGTAATAACAGTGTGGCTCATAGGTCCTTATAGATATAGCGGATTTTCATTGTTTCTTGGTTGTTGCTTCTAAGCTATTCATAAATTATTGTCACGTGAACATCCACCAATTTAATATTCATTTTCCAAGCAACTTGGTTAAGGCCATATTTTGACTAAATTTACAAAAGTTTTATGAGAAGGAAGGCTTAAAAGGCTACACACTAAGCTTTGTGTAAAAAAGCCCAGTTTAGATTAGGGTAGAAATGTATTTTCTTCACCCTGCAAAATAATACATTAACATGCTACACACAGTTCAAGCCAGTAGTATTGAGAGTTAAAGATATTAATCATGCAGTCACAAATGCACATTCACTAGTTCGGCAAAAACCATGGATAACCTATGATGATTTAATAACAGTATTTTGATGTTTGTAACAAATAAATACACAGGATCTCATGGTACAGTAGCTAGTTCTAGAAATCTGATGTCTATTGAAGTACAAAGTCCAGTTCGCAAGAGTAATCAGATCATAGTGCCCGTGAGTAGTGAGATCATATGCGCCAAATTTTTTAGAGACATCCCACGATGATGATGAGTCTGGCCGAAGCCTTGTCAGGAGATCATCCAGTACAAGTATCCAAATGGTGAGTGAATGTAGTGTGACCAAAGCTTAGAGCTCGACCACCCTTCGCAAAATGCCCTTGACACCAATCGCTCCACCAACCTGTTAGATCACAGATACAATTGTAAGCTCTGAGAATTGCGGAAGAATAGATTTCACAAACTCATAGGATATGTTGATGTCTCTACTTGATGAAGGAAGCAAAGGGGTTTTCGTCCCTAGTAGCCAGTCTTGTCAATAGACCAAATTCGAGATTATTACCAATGGCAACAAACACATATAAATATCAAACCAAAATCGTTCACCCAAGGAGGTCGGCCAAGAAACATGAATTTCAAATATTAACAAAGCACCAACCAAGGGGTCGACCCCAAATTTAAATATTATGTAATACCCCTCTAACCCTAACCTGGTTAAGTAAGTGATTTGACAGTGCCCTTCCATGTTCCCTTCATGTTCCCTTCTATGACTGACCCTGATGGATTTATATTGATGTTTATGATACTTTGTTAGACATGTGTGGACATATTCATAAGATCTATTCATGATTATTTATATTGATGATCTCATAGTGGTGTTTACTGGCGATGCTTATGTTGTTTCACATTTGGTGTTACTGATGTTATTAATGATTCCTATATGTTAGGATTTATCGATATCCATGATGATTATGCTACATGTTTCATGATGTGCTAATTTATGTTACAAGTGATTTTATTAGATTGGATTATGAGTACTAACGTTATCTGATGAGATCATTTCTAAGATGTCTTACTGATTGTTAAGTGTTAAAAGGACGATGTCGTATCATTCATTCGTGAGAGGCATACGGCATGGCAATTCACTCTACACTAGATTGATTTGATATTTTATATATATGTTGTACACAACATTTGCTCTTATGCAAGATGCAGGTACCAAACATCGACTCCACCTGGTCCCACAGGTTTGAGCATGCCTTTATTCCCAATGGTTGTTGATGGGAGATAGTACAAGGCCCAATATCCAAACCTAAGCCATTGTCCTAACATTGGACAAGTATCACGAGTCTACCCATCGGACTATCACATAGATGATATCTGAGTACCTTGTTGATTATGTTGATTGGGTTGTATCTTATTCTTTGGACTTTATGTGATTGTACCCTTTTTATAGGTTATGTATGTGTGAATTATTCACGTTATGTAATTAATATTTAATAATGTTATGTTAATACACTATGTAATAAAGTATATGGGTATAGGGGTTATGTGCTAAGTATTATATGATATTTAGTGAATATTTGAGTGGGGGTATTTGTGATGTGGGAAAAGATATTATAATTATTATTATTTTTATTTGGTTTTTGTTTCAACTTTCTTGCAAATTTTGGGGGAAATTTCCTTTTGGTTATTCAAAGAGTTTTGTGGGAGAGATTGGAGGAGTCTTTTGAGAGATTTTAAAAGGAGTCTTTGGGGGATTGTGGTGGTTGGTTGTTGCATCTTTTTGCTATCATTTTGGCTACAAGTTTTCTTGGCTAATAGGTGTTGGGAATTGGTGAATTGGTGAGAGATTGTTGTTGTGTATTAGGGAGCTTGGCTGCAAGTATTGTTCTTCGAATTTCTCTTCTTGCGTTGGACCAAGGTAGGTTTTAATACCCTTTGTCATTGATGTTGTACAATGAAGAGGTTTATTGTGATTGAATTATGTGCATGTATCAAGTGTTTGATGTGTTTTGAGTTTTGGAATTTCTTCTTCTTCTTCTTTTCGATTTTTCGTTGGATTTGAGGTAGGGTTTGTATCCTTTGTAATTTATATTTTGGGCAATGTAAAAGAGATTGTAGCTATTTGATTATGTGTTTAAATCAATTGGATTATGTGTTTGAAATTTTGAAAATTGTATAGGATTGTTGGTTCCATGTTCCTTGAAATGAGATTTTTGAAAGGTTATGACAGCAATAAAATTGTCATAAGAAAAACCAGTCTGTTGCGGCTTTAATAACTTTCTTTTTCAGATCCGGTTTCTTTGAAATTTTTATAGAAGGTGTGCCACTAGGTAATTTATAACGTATAAAAAAATAAGCTATACCCAGTTCGTAAATTTTTAGTTATGATTAATTTAGTGACTTTCTATCTCTGCTTTATTTTTTTAATTATTTCCTGGTTGGTTCTAGAGGTTGGGGTTTGTTATAGAAACCTGTTATTTGTGGAATTTCATGTTGTTATATCTGATTAATGCTGGTTTTAAGATTCTATGGCTTTTCCCTTTGATTGGTTAAGAATTATTTTGTATTTCTTCATTTTGAGAGTATGAGACTGAAACTTCGTATTGGAAGGTTTCCTTGGGAAGTCCTAATTTTGATTCATGTATTATTCTAGGAAAGCCATGTATGATTATTTGGTGACATTCTTATGGAAATAGATTATATTTTGATTAAGATGAATGTTTAGTAAACTTGAAATGGTTGCTTGTAAACCCATTCTTGATTCCATGTTTCTATTAGTGTTTCGAGTTGTTTGTATGGAGTAAAGTGAATGATTATTGATTGGGAATGATTGTGGTTATTGTACAAATATATAAGTCATTTTGTGAGGTGAATATTAGGAGTCTTCCAGAGGCTTGGGAATTATGTTATTGGTTAATTGTTTATGTTGATCCTTAAACTCGGTTGATGTGATACATATGGGTCTTTTGTCATGCACTCTTTATTTGTACTACAGTTGTGTTGGAGAGCGAGATGAGTTATGTCTTGCTTGGGTTAATTATTTTTGTAGTTTTCATTTTATGTGCATGATGGCTTTACCCTATTGGTCTTATTGGGTCTTCTTATTTTAGTAGGGGGAATGGCTCTCAATGGGGGTTGACACACAAAGTGGCGACCAAGATAACCCATGTGGAAGTTTCTTAAACAAGTTATAACCTAATTAATAAACTAGGGGGTTGGGTAGAGTCTAACTTTAATTAAGATAATGAAATGCCTCACCCATGCTTGAAGTGCTCGTTTAGGCTAAGGATGGGTTGAGAAGGCCTAGTTGGCAAGATCAACCTCCTTGTCCTCATGAAAGGAAGTTGGTTCCGCATGTGTTACCTTATGGGTTCAGCGCCTAGTGTGAGGTAGCCAAGATAACCATAGATGGGGGTCGACGCCTAGTGTGAGGCAGCCAGGATAACCCATTTCAAGACCATGCAATGACACTCTTCCCTACTGCAACCTCGTATTTTCTTGTCTTGTATTTCTCTTTGATGTTTGTGTGCCTCTAGATCATCTTTGGTCTTATTTGATATTTTCTTGTGTTCTTGAGTACAACCCCAAGAATTTATTGTTGATGCCTCCTTTCAATTGTTGATGTTGCATATATGCCTCATGGCAACTTTATTGATGCTAATGAAAGGTGCCCATTGATATTTATTGTTGGTTGATGTAGCGTTCTCATTTGAGGGCTTTTGGATCTTATTATTGTTGACACCTCTTTTGTTTATTTAGTGTTGATCTGTGATATTGGAAATTGGTTCTTGTTAGATTTCCATTATTTTGTTGTGGTTATGTGTTGATGATGATATAAGGTGTTAAGCTTCCTTTTGAGAATGTTCTACATTGAAAGATCCCTTACCAATTCTACCCTGAATTTTTCAGTTTTGCTCTCTTGCCATAATGTCAAACAGTTGTCTTGCATGGTCCGATTTGGTTTTGTTGATTGTTTGTTTGAGTTTCATTGCTTGTTTTTAATTGCAAAATCATAGAAGAAAGCATAGAAATGAAAGAGAACTATTGCATAAGTGAAAGACAGCAATTGCAACTCAATAGAATCCCTTTTATTCAACTATATCAGATCTGATTACAAGTTTCAGTCTGTAACAACAGTCTAAAACCCTTATATAATGCAATATTTGACTACCCAAAATGATAAACACATACCCAGATGTATAGCTCTAATTTGTAGCTTGATTATTGAAGTCAAATCATGAATCACTTCGTTGTTACAACTTCAAACGGTATGGCTGAGTATGATGACGAAATAAATGTTGTAGAGGATCACCAATAGGTTGGAAATAATGATAAAAATCAGGAACATCAACCTTTTACCAAACCCTAGGTGCCTCCCAAAATACCCAGCAAGCAGCCTTGATCAAAACTCCACGAATAAGGTACCAAATCAAAGATAAATTGTTGTCGTGGAAGAATATGCCATAAAATCAAATACCCATGTGCCTTAGCTGCCATAAACTATCAAAATCTGCAAAATACATATTTGAAACTCATCCAAATAAGCCCAAATGAAGACCCGAGGTAGGCCCTCCCCAAAGGTGAACTAGGTTCTCGTCCAATCCACGATAGCCTTTGAGAGTTTTCGTTCCCAGAAGGCTGAAGCAATGCTGAAACCCTTCTCCAGAGCTCAGACTTGCAAGGTGTTTTGTAAAAATGAAAGTAGAATCCTCAAAAAAGAGCCCAACACTTTGCTTTATAACCTCTCATGGACTTTTTTAATAAAAGTCAATAAATAATTTTCTTGAGGGTCTTTCCTTATCCAAATAAAAGGGCCACTTTTTAAAAACAACTTGAGTTGCTAGGATGGGGGCACTTTTCACTATTCACCTTATGATTTTCAGTTACTAGTCACCTTTTACTATTCCCATAAAGCAACTTTAATCTTTTCACTTTAGCTCTAGATTCATCAACTGAAATTTAAACTAAAAGGCTCGTAAGGCTCCCAGCTAGACTCCACAGCCCTCGGTTGGGTACCCTAATCATGTTGTTGACCTATGAAAACCCTAATAGTAGGCCAACCTTCGCTATAGATTGAGTTGTCCAAGGAAGGGACATTACATACATTCTTGTGATTTGATGGCCTTCATGATTGAGTGTTGCTCCATTTGTATTTCTATGGTTGTCAGTGGTGACCTTGTTATTCTTCATTTTATGCTTGTGTGTGGAGCCTTGTGTCTATCTCCTAAGCATGGTGGCATGGACTTAAGGGTTCCACATGGTTGGGTGGTCGTTGCTTTTCCATTGGGAATCCGGAGCCTTGTTCATGTACTGATGGTTGGAGCTTGCTTTCTATTTCCAAGTATTATGTTTCAATTGCAAATGATGTATATGTATCTTATGATTAGAATTGTAATTGTAGTTATTATTGTTGAACACTCCTTAGGGAGATTGATGTAATTGTATCAATGAAAAGATGTACTAATGGTATGATTGTACATGGTTAGCTTAGTGTTTAGATAGATTGGTGTTGGAACCATCTATCCCTATGTAGTTGAATTTTGTTCCTTTATTTTTGGCAAATGGTTATCATTGGAATATTTGGGTTGGTGCTCTAAAATGAATCTGTTTAGGTAATGGGAAAATAAAGATGTTGTAGGTTATGTGATGTTCTTACTTTATGTTTTGTGGTTTCATTTATGGAAAGATGCATCATGATCTAGTATCTTAGCATGTTACTGATGTAGTCTTGATCTAGATTATGGAGTTAGTATATGTGGCTATTATTGCATAAGTAATGTCATTAGGGAACCTTAGAGAACTTTTATGTTCACTTGATTAGTTACAATTTGCATTATGATAGATTCGTTATCTTCTGCATGTGCAGATGTTCTTACCTTCTTAATGTAAGTGTGTACTTTTCCTTAGAGTGATTACTTGATATGATGTCTCACTTATAAACAAAATATATATTTGTCTCTTGTTCTTTCTTAGTTATGGTTAGTTCTCTTGGGTTCCCTGGCGGGGCATTACATATTATTTTTAATAATTTAAATTTATCTTAATTAATATTATTATTTAATTTAGGTTAATGTTAAAAAACACTATTGATTGTTTTCACCACGATCAATTCGAAAATTCTAGGACATGACAATCCCCTCCTCCAAATTGTTGTTTGTCCTCAAGCAACCTTAGGTTAGGATGCTCAAAAATCTCCACTCCCTCCCAAGTCACGTCCTCAATTGGAAGATTTTTCCATTTCACCAAGTATTTTGGGATGACCTTGTTTCACAACCTTTTCTCCCTTACATCCAACACAGTCTTGGGTTCAAGTGTCAATTTGCCTTCATCATCAAGCGAGGGCAGCTCTGCTGAGGGTGCAACTTGCTGTCCAAGCGCCCTTTTTAGGCATGACACATGAAATATGTTATGAATCTTATTGTCCTTGGGGAGTTCCATCTCATATGCAACTTCACCCAACCTTCTTAGGATCTTGTAAGGGCCATAAAATCAAGGTTTCAACTTCTTTGCTCCATTCCCTTTAACCAACACTACGAATGAAGCAAAAGGGCTAGAGTTGGGACAGATGTGCCCCATGTCCAATAACTCCTTGATTGCCTTCTCAATTTCCTCTTTGTACATTCTAGGATGTCGATAAGGAGTGGTGATGATGGGCTTGGCTCCCTCCTCAAGCTCAATCACATTCTGAAATCCTCTATCAGGTGGAAATCTAGAAGGGATCTCTTAAAATACCTTGCACTTCTTATCTAGGATGGACTGGATGTCGATGGGGTAGGTTCTTCCTTCCTTCGAAGGGCTAGTATCTGTGATCAAACACTTTGTTTCCCAAGCCACCACAACTCTATAGAAAGATTGTTCCATCCTTTTAGCTGAAACCACCATTGGACCATCCATGGATAGGCCTCGAAGGACAATCTCTTTCCCATCATGTTTGAACTCCAACTTCATGGTTTAGTAGTTGGTGGTGTACTCTCCAAGTGAATGTGACCATTGCACTCCTAAGACCACATTCGTATCACCAATGTCAACTACGTAGAAATCATTTCACACCCTATGTCCTTTAAGGGTCAACTCCATCTATTGAATTCAATTGGTGCAAGAAAGGATGTTGCTACCTGCGATTGAAACATCAAACTCCTCAAAGTCTTCTACCTTCAAACCCATCTTGGCTATGGTCCTCTTGTCAATGAAGTTATGAGTGGCTCTATTGTCAATCAACACTGTTACTCTTTGTCCTTGAAGAACCCCTCTAACATGGAGAGAATGGTATCGTGGTGCTCCTAAAAGTGTTGCAAGAGTGCCTCCCATTGGTTCTCCCTTCAAGGTTATCTCTTGCTCCTCCTCATTAGAAGCTTCCCTGACTTCACCTTCATCAACCTCTACTTCATCATCGGAAACTACCTCAATGTAGTGGATTTGGGATTTTCCCAAACATTTATGGCTTCTATTCCAAGGCTCCTTGCAATGGAAGCATAAGCCCTTTCGACAGAGCTCATTCTTAGATATGTCCATCCCGCTAGGCCTTGGAGGAAAGATCTTACGAGGATGAGTAGCCTTTTGGAATGGTTTCTTTTGTTTCCCCATGGTGTGCTCTTGATCACAGGTTTATTCTTCATGGTGGAGTCTTCAAGGTTTAAAGCTCTATGAATAGCCTCTTCCAAAGATGTTGGCTCTAAAGCTCTTACCAAACCATGAAAAAAGAATCTAATAGTCCCTCGATGAAAAGGAACATGAGTCTCTTGTCTGAAACATCTAGAACCATAACAACTAGCCTTTGGAATTTTGCAACATAATCCTCCATTGTTCCAAGCTGCTTCACCCTTGTCAATTCTTGGAAGTACACATCCGGATCCCTTCTATCAAACCTCTCCATAAGCTTGTGTGAAATCAACTTATGTAGTAACAATGTCAAACCCTTGTGTCACAATGCCATGATGCTACCATTTGTGAGCTAAACCCTCCAAATGTAGGATGGCAAACTTGACAGCTTCGTCTTCAGTCATAGGGCTGAGAAAGAAGTATGTATCTAGCTTTTGCACCCATGCACGTGCAAAAACTTTCCCTGAGCCATCAAATGTAGGGAGTGGAAGCTTGCTGACTTTGCACTAGAGATCTTTATTAGTTCACTGGAATGTTGTCTCCCATCACTTCTAAATCGCTTCCTAGCATTGTTGAATTGATCAAAAGGGATCTCTACTCAGGTGATGGCATCAAGTTTCATATAATCATCCAAAATGTTGCTAAAATCATGTTGATTCTACCCTTCTCCTTCACGTGGTACCTCTGTCCTAGGTGAAAAAGTGGGTTGGGAAGGTCTGAGAGTCGATCCATTTGATGTTCTACTATGATTCTCTCCTTTAGATCACTCAAACTTGCCTTCATCAGCATGGTTAGGTCTTGATTTGTTGTTGGTGATAGCAGTAGCGAGGGCCTACATCATCAGCAACAGCGTTTGGTTCACTTGATCTTGCCTCTATAGGAAGGATTTGATCCTCATTCTGATCTGCCATCTTCTTCTTACCTCTACCTCCTATTCCACTATCACTGCTCTAAGAGGGTGATTCAGTCTTCTTCCTCTCTCTCCATCGCCCTCAAGTCTCTTTGACTCAATTGCATATATATCAAATCGTCCATGGGTTGGCCAGGATTGTGGCTCCGATACCACTATAAAAAGCTCGGTCCAGATTAGGGCAGAAATGTATTTTCTCCACCCAACAAAATGAAATACATTAATATGCTACGCACAGTTCAAGCCAGTAGTATTGAGAGTTAAAGATATTAATCACAGTCACAAATGCGCATTCACTCAATTCGGAAAAAACCATGGATTATCTACGATGATTTAATAACGGTATTTTGTTGTCTGTAACAAACAATACACAGGATCTCACGATACAGTAGCTGGTTCTGGAAATCTGATGTCCAATTAAGTACAAATTCCAGTTCGCAAGAGTAATTAGATCATAGTGCCCGTGAGTAGTGAGATCGTATGTGCCAAATTTCTGAAAGACTTCCCGCGATGATGATATGAGTCTGGTTGAAGCCTTGTTAGGAGATTGTCCAGTACAAGTAGCTTTCGTGCAGGCTCCAGAAATTATCACAGTTTCACTAGAAGTGTATAATGTGATAAGCTAGCAATCCCGACTCTGTCTAAATGAAGTCGCTTATCCAAATGGTGAGTGAACGTAGTGTGGCCAAAGCTTAGAGCTCAGCCACCCTTCGCAAAATGCCCCTGACACCAATCGCTCCACCAACCTGTTAGATAGCAAACACAATTGTAAGCTCTGAGAATTGCGGAAGAATGGATTTCACGAACTCACAGGAGAGGTTGACGTCTCTACGTGATGAAGGCAACAAAAGGGTTTTCGTCTCTAGTAGGCAGTCATGTCCATAGACCAAGTTCGTGATAATTACCAATGGCAGCGAACACATAAATATCAAACCAAAATCGTTAACCTAAGGAGGTCGGCCAGGAAACATAAAATTTCAAATATTAACGAAGCACCAACTAAGGGGTCGGCCCCAAATTTAAATATTATTTTTAATAATTTAAATTTATATTAATTAATATTATTATTTAATTTAGGTTAGTGTTAAAAAACACTGTTGATTGTTCTCACTGCGATCAATTCGAAAATTCTGGGACATGACACTTTGTCAATCCAGAATCAGGGTTGGTGTGAAAGTCTCTAGGTTGATTTGTTAACACCTTCCTTTCTAGTACTAAAATTCCTTAGAGATGCTTGTGTGGTTTGTGGGTGCATTGCCTTGTTATTGCCGATGTGAATGTCATTCTAAAAATATATATATACCAAACTTCAATACAATATAGTGGCATGTCCCTGTTGAGGAATTAGTTCAACCTAAGAATTACCTATCTATCTTTCCAGGAGGTTTTCCCTGAAGATTGATTCCTATTGGACTATTCAAGATTATAGTCATTCTAGAGATTTTCTGTGTTGGTCATTTTTATGCGTCTTGCATTTTTTAAGAGCCTGTAGAGAAGAATACACATACTTTGACTAACTCAAGTTTTAAATGTTAGGGTAAAATATTGTTTTGATCCATATTGCATTTTCAAAAGCATCAATATCAACATCCCTGATTGATTGCAATTTTTCCACGGTTTTTAATCCCATAAAGATGTTTTCCTAGAGCTTTCTTCCCACATGATAGGATTCATTTTAATGAGTGTCCTACACAATATAATATAATCCTGGAAGTAGTAGACCGTTGTGATTTGACTTCTTTGCTCAACATGCACTCTAAATTTTCGGCTAGGCCTTAGTAATTAAGAAAGGATACCTATGCATAGTTTATCTTCTTCAACGGATTTTTTCATATTAATTCGAGATGGTAAGTGATTTTTTTCATGTTGCCTTTTCTACCTCGCTCTAAATTTGCAAATATGATAATCAATTTGGTTCACTGTAAATTTTCGAGTTGTTGAGAGAACATTAAAGGCACCACATAAACATTCCACATAGGTTCGATGTAAACAATCTTTCTTGTTGGATTTAGAGTTTTACTTTTCCAATATTCTATTGCTCCTTTAGTATTTCAAGAAATTTTAAAATTAGAATAGGCCTTCTTGTAAGATTTGGCCAACTATTTTTTGAGTCTTTTGCTAGTTTAATCTTGTGAAGCTCAAATACCTGAAAGGTGCCTTCTAATTCCCTTTTCAAAATTTTAGGATTCTAAATATTCTATTGTGGAGAAAAGAATAGGAATTAAAACAGGAAGATCGTGCATGTTCTGTCATCTGTCTGCTTGCATAAGTTTGTATAAAGTTGAGAGAATCTCTTGTTGCTACTTAGCAAATTCACTAGTAAAAGGAAGTGAGAATTGCAAACATAGTGCAGACAATTTCTTTAACACCATTGTTTATCTTTGACTTATTAAAATTCATTGGCTGGATGATTAGCATTTGTATTAATGGTCTACGATGTTGGGAAAATCATATTAATTGGTTTTTTCACATGCTTTGGGGACGAAGCATGCTAAGGGCAGTGGATTAAGTTAGATGGGGTAATTAGTTGATTGAATGCATGTAATCTGTGGATTAAGAATCATCTCCACTCCCAATGCAATTGGTTTAGAGGTTTTATATTGGTGACTCATCATTCTATAGGGTAATTTGGTGGGTTTAACTTTCATATTGGGAGATATTTGGTAAATCCAATCTTAAGGATTATTGTATGTTTTAAGTTTTTAACATCTCAAAAGTAGTCTTCATCTAGGTCATAAGAGTTACCTGATGGGAAAAAATCATTAAATTGTGGAATTGAATGAGGTATAGCAGATTTTGAATTCATGAAAATATTGGAGAGAACAACAAGAGGAAATGAAAGCATTCAACAAAGAGAAGTCAATATTGACAACAAAGACTGAACTGGAGAATATTAATCATATGATGGTTATGTACAATACTATAAATCACTGAGAAGACATTCAAGCTATGTCCCTCTGACATTGGACCTACAGATAATGCACCTTTAAAGAATTATGTAGGATGGAAAATGAAGAGGCAGTAGTGGAAGATGGAATGGTTTATCTTCCAACAGTTCTTGGAAGGTTGGTGCCACACCCAATTGTTAAGTTGTTGTTGAGTTGTACATGCCATTTGGGAATTAGAACTAAGTTGTTGATCATTTTGTTTGTTTCTTCGATCTTGTGTAACCTTTGCCATCACAACTCAAAGTTTCAAGATCCACATTGGACTTGCCTTTTGGACAACCAGATGAACAAAGTTGGTTCATGCCACCTCCTTGATGATAAATATTAAATATTGACACATACTTCTTAGGAAATGCAAAAGGTGTCGTCCTCAATTCAGGTCCCTTGAATTTAATTCAGGACTATCACCTGGATTAGTTACTTCTTCTTGAGAAGTGACAAACTCCATTGCGTCATGTTCTTGGGACTTACTGAGGAAACCCCTTTTCAGAGATATAGTATATGCCGATGAGAGCTTTGTAAACTTCTTTCTTATCTTGTTCTTTGTGGACAAGCTGACCTACTTTGGGAACCTGGTATAGTGGCATTCTATAGTCTTTTATTACTCTAGACTTGTATACACAATTTGATATGTTATTACAGGTGTAATGGAATGAACGTCAAATTGTGGAAGCCTATGAAGTTTGGAAATATGGGTAGAGGAGCTCCACACTGGATACTCATGGTAGGGTGGAAGATTCAGCTTGAAAGTTGAAAGCATTCTCTCCTACCTTCATGATTATGGTTCAAGGCTCATAGGGAGTGCTTTGACTTTTTTGTTGTGGCCTTTGAGTCTTTCATTAAATATGCAACCATATGTTACCACCAATGTTGTTTTCTTCTTGTGTTGTTTGTATATGACCCTAGCTTTCTGTAAGATGTCATGTACCTGCTATTGGATGTGTTGAACTCATTCTATGAACTTTGCTCTTTGGCTAATTCCTTCTATGCATGTGATGAGTCTCTTGTCAATGCAATAAAGGGAGCTAAATGTATGGGTGCCAATGGATGGAACCCCAAACAAAATTGAAATGGTCTGCTCTCAACAGAGCCATGTAGAGCTTGATTGTACTTATGTTAGCTATCTTAAATGCAAGATGGACTCTCATCCCATCTACCTTGCTTTGAGTTGTACATTTTGAGAATATTCACTTCTATGATTTTATCCAATTAATGATCACTTCTGCCCATTAATTTAGTCAGCTTCACATCCATCATAAATTAGAGCTGAGAACAAAAAGTACCAAAATATTATGCATCCTTGTATGAGACAATTATATACAACAACCTAAAGTGGGTCCATACATGTTTGTATATAGTGCGTTCTGATGTAGTTCGTAGAGATGCCTTTATGACCTGGTGCCATGTAAAGATCCAAACTTTCAATAATATAAAATATGCAAAACTATCAGATCAAACACGACATGTATGGTAGGTATGGTTGGATGCAAAACATTAGGGATAATATTTAAAATCTGAAATTGATGCAAAACATTGTACACAGTTGAGAGCTTGAGGGGTGAAGTGATCATGCAGCACAAATTTTGGCAAAAAGTCATAACAGAAACAGGCAGAATTGGAGATTTTTGAATGGGAACAAAACAGGGATGAGTGAATGAGTTGGAGATCAGGTTGATCGAAACAAGATAGGAGTGAGTGAAACAATTGCTGCTCCAACCAATGGAATCCCTTCCGCAAATGGCAATGGTGGCCAGTTTGTTATAGCAAAGTGGCTTGCCAATAAGGGCCAATTCCTTAGCTACCCGTGCAAATTCCATGCTGATTGGTTGCAGAAAAAACTCTCAACCCAAAAGCTCTGACATCCAAAGAGAAGAAGCACCTCCTAAAATCAAATTTGATATTGATAAAAATGGAAATTCGTTCCTGTTCCAAGTTGTACAGGTCTCATGTAGGCATTGTCAAATTTGCCAATTACTAGCCATCCAACGAGAATCTTGAAAAGTGGGTAAAATCCTCGTTGGGGATAAAATCTTCAGATCACCTTTCTGCCAAAGGGTTTCTTTATATTTGTTTAGAAAAAGAAGATAAAGGTATAATTGTTAAAGGCTCTTGGATGATAGATGGGGTTGGACTCTTCTTGCAGCATAGTAACCAAATTTCGATCATTTATCAAGAAATTTAGAATCTGCCCCTTGGATTCACTTATACATACTGTCGTTGAAAGATTGGGAGGAATAGGTTCTGTCTAAGGTCAAGAATGCAAGAGGTGAATTTCAAGAGATTGACAAAAATGTTAAATAAGGGAATTTAGGAATCTATGTCCATTTTTGCACCAAAATCAATTTCTCTAATCTTCGACCAAAATCAATTCTCTTGGATTCCCTTGAAGTGAATGGCTTCAAAAAAATTGAAATTGGATCTGCAAACCCTAGATGCTTGGTGTGTTCAAAATATGGTCATCATAGGGCTTCCTATCTAGAATTGGGTAAAAGTATTCCCTCCCCTTGTTGAAACTTCTTGGGATGAAATTGACAATCCTTTACCCAATGTCTGACTCAATTTGGAATTTCAAGCCAAGCCTTCTAACAATGGGTTTGTCATATCCCCTAGAAACCTTGATAACTCTCTAGCATGACCCTAGCCCCGATGTAATTTGGACTAGGGGTGGAACTTTGGATTTTATTATGTGGACATACATATGTATGTGTGTGTTAAATGTGAACTGTGACGTTAACATAATTGAATGTGATTATTAACCTTATTATGTTATTCTAAATTTAATGCATTGAATTGTTTAAGCTAACTCAAACTAATGATTTGGTTGTTGGATTTGTGTGAGGTTTGTCATTGGTCGCAGGTACTTGGGGTGCAAGATGAGGCGGATTTTGTGGTTTTGTTGGATGAGAGACAATCAAATGGTAATGTCATTCTAGTGTCAAGACCTTGCTGTAATTTTTGTCAACCTAAAGCTCATTTAAGCCTAGGACCTTAGTTGTCTATTAAATCGACATAGTTATACGTTTCGGCTAGGAGAAAACATCAAAATAACTTAATTCATTCAAATTAATTAAGGATAACGAATAATGTTATAATTTATTAAGAAATGGTAAATATATAAACAAAATTAATTTTATATATATATATAAAAGTTAAAATAAGTAAATAAGTAAATATAAACTATAAAATGTAAAATCCATGAAGTAATAAAATAAAAACAATTTATATAACCAATACTATATTAACTTGGCACCTTATTAAATTACGGGCAACTAAATAAAAGACTATCATCGGACTATGTGAAAGAAAAAAATATAGAAGCACAAAAAATAAGGAAGAGGGCGTTCAAATAGCAATCGCCATGATGGCGCAACTCTCCACCCCACGGCCAAGAGACGAGCAAAATTTAATGGGAATGGGAGCAAGCATGGAGGGAGGAGGGGTGGATGTGCCATTAATGGGCATCGAACCCTAGTTTAGTGATTATCGCCTACAGATCATGCAAATGGGAGTCATTTTGCCCTTTTTAAACACTTCAAAACCCCTATAAAAATGACGAATAGCTGGAAGGAGGAGAAAAAGGAGAGTTGTGCAGATTTTCATACCATTTGTAGAGTAGAGAGGACGGTGTGATTGAGGCACTTGGAGTAGATTATCCTGCCAATCTCAATGCCAGACTTTTGGTCGCCCAAAACCAAGTCCGAGATTTCTATTTGATGCAAATTTAGCTTTCTAAAAATTGTATCCTCTGTAAACCCATTATAAATGTCTTGATTTAATTTCAAAATAAATATAGTTACGGTTGCTACTGTGAAGTTGGTTTAAATTTTCCCTCTGCTTCTTCCTGCCTCACTCACTCTCCTCAGTTACCATTAGTAAACTTCAGTTGGGTAAGTCGTGAAACCATATTAGAATATACTCTTTCTTTTGTCTTGAAGAGATTACTTACCTTGGTCTGTGCAGTTTCCTCAATTTAAACACCTCTAATAGACACCATCCTCTTAATTGGATTTCACTCTTAGAAATTAATTGGGTTACCTTTGAATGGTCAGACATACTCCTCTTTTGGCCCTATTGAGTGTTTAGCGGGTTAACTACCATATACTATGTACGTGTTAAAGGCTTCAAGGTTTCCAAACTCAAGGGTTGGCATGTGCAAATGTTAGCCTCCATAATCTCAGTTGCATTATTTTTCCTATACGATTAAACTAAACCCTTAGACAGCTTTACAGGTGAAGTAGTAAAATTATTGCAAACAAAATAGCAATCCCTTGATTGATGGCTCTTAACTTGTCGCTTTTAATGATTATCTGGGAGAGAAAATTCTGTTATATATCTACTCTATGCCTGCTTGCCTCTCATACAATTTCCTGCCTTGAAGCATTCCAATACAAGAAGATAATGTATCCCTTTTCTTTTTGCCAGTTTCCTCTATTAACCAAGGCATCTAAAAATGCCAGGGTGCTAAAGCTTATATTTTGACTATCACAAATATTGTAAATTATTATTATTCAAGAAAATGACTCTTCACAGCATATATTAAACTGAAAGAGAAATACGTTAGAATGTAAGCAACACATCTATATGAAAATGGAAAAGATCCATACAACCCAAGTTATAAATCTGCACACCACCGTATTGCACTGCTGGTTGCTAGGAGTGTCATAATTTCTGATATGTTCTGTTGGTTGCTAGGACAGCCATAGTTAATCACATGGTTAATTTCTGCCATGTACTGCTGGCTGCCAGGACTGTCATAGTTAATCACCTAGTTAATTTTTTGATATACTTTGTTGGCTGCTAAGACAGTCTTATGTAATCAGGTAGCAAATTTATGTTATGTTATGAGAAAACAGTCACCTATAGGTCCTTGTCTGAAAATATATTGAGGGATTAAAAATAAGTTGGGTATCAACCCCAACTATAAAGGGGTCGGTTAGTTACCTATATCCCCAACCGGAAGGAGTCTATGAGCATGTATTGGTTCCTTATGAAATATTTATTAATGCCATACATGGCTGCAACTAAGTTGGGAAACTGCTTAATCAAGTTATGGACCTATCTTCCAATCATATTGCTAAGTCGTAGCCAAGGAGCAGTACTAGGCTCAAGATTGACAAGTGTTTAGGGGTAGTACTATGCTCGAGATGGACAATAGTCAAGGAGCAGTAGTATGCTCGAGATTGACATGTGTCTAGGGGCTGTACTATGCTCGAGATGGCTAGTAGTCAAAGAGTAGTACTATTATGCTCAAGATTGACAGGTAACTAGGAGCAATACTATGCTTGAGATGGGCAGTAGTCAAGGAGTAGTACTATGCTCGAGATTGACAAGTGTCTAGGGGCATTATTATGCTCGAGATAGACAGTAATCAATGAGCAGTACTATTATGCTCGAGATTGACAGGTGTCAAGGGGCAATACCTTGCTCGAGATGGCTAATAGTCAAGGGGAATTCTATGCCAATGATGGCTTACCTCGGTTGCTTAGCCGTTCGATAGACTGCAGGAAAAGAAGTTCCTAACAAGCTCAAGTAGGTAACATATTAAACACCTTGTAACCTTATAACTGTTGTGAAATGGTATCTTAATTCTACCAATGGTAGGTGTACCTTGAGTTTTGGTCACTAGGGAGATATTCTATACACCACTTATGGGTTTGAATGACAATTCTCTCTCACCATGGGCCACATAATCCGCTTGGAGGGGTGGATAGGGTTAGAATCCACTTTGGTTGGGATCATTTTGCACCCCACCATAATCTAGAGCAAACCATGGACATGGAGCCTTTTTGAATCGTAAAACATTTAAGGTATGTGCAATTCATATTAGCAGCAATCGTCTATTAGTTATTGAAGTAAGCTTTTATTAGTAAGATGTGTAATTGACATGATGATTAAGAAGTATATGCTGATTTCTCTTGCTTTTGTTTAATTGTTAGCTAAATTCCATGTATTCCTTCTTATAATGATAACAAAAAAAATTGTGCAGAAATTCTTCCTTTCGTTGGGGTTGATGTCACAGGGTTGTTGAAGGATTCTCCTTCTCCTAAATCTCCCACAGATTCCCTTTGAAAATACTTTTTGTTCCTCAAGTGACACCTTCCCTTTCAAATATTCCTGCCTTTAACACATTACAAGTGGCAAAAGGCTTGGTTGAAACACTATTGCTCCCCTCAAACACAACCGATTCGGAGTTCAATTCAGAATCCTCGGATGATGATGGGGAGAAACTCATCTCTAAGGACATATTGCGGATTTCACAATTGGAGTCTACAAAGTTAAAAGCAAACTGTGGTTCCAAGCCCAAAAGAGGCAGAAATTCTGGCAAAGATGTTGCACTGCAGGAAGATGTTGCAGCTTCACCCAACAAATTAGAGTGGGTTTCAGCAACACTTCTGAATGTCTAGATTGCTTTCTATCCTCTCCTTCTTAGCTATGCAAAAACTGAATCCTCAAAAGCAATATTCTGCCATTATTGGGCTCTGATCATTTTCCAATTTCTCACCATTGATGGAGATTACCCTCCAGCAAACTGTCCTTCCTGAAATTTGTTGATGAATCAATCAAATCCTGTTTGATGAAAGGTACCAAAATGTTCACTTAGTTTTAAAATAATAGGTCAAAGCTCCTTTAATGAAAGGCGCCAAAATCTTCACTTTGGTTTTAAAAAATGGATCAAAGCCCCTTTGATGAAAGGTACCAAAATGTTCACCTTGGTTAAAAAAATTGCACACTTGAAAGGAAGGATACAAACTATGAACAGGACACATTTAAAAGATGTATTTGCAAAAAAGGCTCAGATTGAATCTAATTTATCTAGCCTGAATGCAGAAATATTAGAAAAATGCTTGGATTGGTATTCCTACTCATTAGAGAAAAGCTTGCTTGCAGAACTTGTTGAAATCCATCAAAGAGAAGAAGAATATTAGAGAGAAGTCTAGGGAAATCTGGCTCAAAGTAGGTGGCAGAAACACAGTTTACCTTCCCCCACTCCACCCGGCATAGAAGGAATGCCCACAAGATATCTTTGATTTCTTTGTTTGAAGACGTATCACTGACAGAGCCAGCTGCCATCTTGACCGAATAACTCTACTTTTTTGAAAAAGGTTGTTGGGGTCTAGAGATATGCTTCTGACCTTGCAAACCAAAACAGCCTTCTCCTAATATTCACTATTTAGTTTCAGAGGTGCAAAACAAAGCCTTGATGGCCCCTCATTTCAGAAGTAAAATCGACTCTTTCCCAAATGTTGCTGGATTAAAGTGCTGCTGGATTAAAGTGCTTGGCCTGCATGAATTTCCTGCTTCTCTCTTCCAAAAATATTGACAAATAATGAAAAAAGACATTTTGGCAGCATTGGAGGAGTCCCATATGCCCCAAAATGGTTTTAAGGACATGAATTGCGCTTTCATTGCCATCATTCCAAAAAACCATCTCCATCAACTTTTAGTGACTTCTGTCCATTCTCTCACTATATAAAATTCTGTCCAAAGCCATAGCAAATTGTCTTAAGGTGCTGCTACCAAGCCTCATTTCAGATGAGTGAGGTGGATTCATACTAGAAAGATAAATAGCAAAAGGTATTATTATTACCGACAAAACCATCCAATCTATTATATACAACAAATCTAAGAGCACGTTACTCAATTTGGGCATTAGCAAAGCATATGACCAAGTAAATTGGCTCTTTTTCGCTTTTGGCTTTGGAGCATCTTAGCTTTAGTAAGAAATGGAGATAATGGATTTTTAATTTTATTGCTTCTTCAAGATATTCAATATTGGCTAATAGAATCCCATTTGGTTTTTGAGGCAACTTGTGGCTTGCACCAAGGTGATATTGTTTCACCTTTTCTTTTCATTTTGATGGCAAAGGCTTTGGGTCATTCCATTTATTAATTAATGATTCAATTACAAAGATGGAAGGGCATTCATATTGCTGATTGTCTACCTTATATTATGTACGAGCAATTTACTGATGTTACCATGTTTCTTGGGAAGGCTTCCAATATTGAAGCAAGGGTGATCAAGGGCATTCTCTCTACATACTCTAAATTCTCAAGTCAGTGTGTTAATGAAGGAAAATCTAAGATATAATTTTTTAACTCATCTCTGTTTCTGCAAGTTTGAATTGCAAACATCTGGGTTTCAAAATTGGCTCTTAGCAAAGTACATACTTGGGCAGTCTCTGTTTTGCTAGGGTAGGCAGGACATTTCTTTGGAAAAAAATAATGAACTCTTTCTAGTCCAGGCTAAGCTTGTGGAAAAGCAAATGGTTGACGCTGTCTGGGAGACTGCTTCTCACTAATTTGGTTTTAGCTGCATTGTTGATTTACATCATGCCCAAATTCAAGGCTTTAGCTTCTACCATTTTAAAAATGGATCAATTCATGAGAAATGTTCTCTAGAGAGGGAGGGAAGGTAAAAAGAGAATTCCATTGGTACTTGGGAAAAGGTTTTCATGCTGAAACAATTTTGGGGGGCTCTGTTAAAAAGTTTATAGATCCAGAACAGAGCTTTAGGTGCAAACTTGTTTGTAGTCTTTCATCCAATCCTCAGGCTAAATGGTGCAAGATTCTCCACAAAAAGTATTTAGATTTTGATATTTCAAGTAGAATTTCATCCATTTGAAATCCATGCCGAGGCTCACATTTGTGGAATTTCCTGTTTTAGTGCAAAACCTATCATTACAAATCACTTAACTTGAGAAATAAGAAATAGCAGAACAATGGACTTTTGGTTGGACTCTTGGAATGGGCATAGGGTTTTGAATCACCCCAAAAGTTTCCAGGACGGGGGATGGCGGGGGACAGCGGGACAGGTCCCCAAGTTTCTGGATTTTGAGGCCAAATTCCGGGACGGAGAGGGGACGGCTATATAAAAATATATGGAAAATTTTAAATATATAGGGAAATTTTAAATATTCATATGATAGCATGGATAAAGCATGCATAATATACATTATAGAACCTTAACATATAACATTTGTGTTCAACATTATTTGTCAATAGACTAAGTGTCTTTCCTGTATGTTGAATTATCATTTGTTAATTCTTAGTGATACTGATAACTGTCAAAAAAGAACACAACAGTTAAATTAAACAGTTTTATTGTATTTTCTGTGATACCAGTACATATTGGAAAAATACTTATGCTATACCAGTTAATGGGAGGATTTGTCTAGCTATAGGTATGGTTTATGGAAGACCAAATGTAAACTGCAATGAACAAGGATAGGATTTCCTACTACGTTGACATCCTTATTGGAATTACTAATCAAAAGAATTTAGAACTCGAAGTGAAGTCTTCTAACAGAAAGTTGACTTAGTTTAGCTATTTAACTATGGAAAATTTATGCCTAACACATAATTGCACTTGCATACAATAAAGCATCATAAGTATGGTATGTGATCTTGAAATTTAGCACTGACATTTGAACTAGATGCCACAGTCAATACAGTAATTTGAAGAACGAACATGTTCCCTTTAAGATCTTGAATGGGCCCTAAACAGTTAAAAACATAAAAGTAGACAGTTTTGAGTTACTAAACCCCCCCATGATTGATAGGAATGCTGGGAGAGACCCTTCATGTACTCTGAATTGAATTTTAACTTATAGTCTTATAGTAATGAACATTGTTCAATCCTGTTGTTGAACTAAGACTGATGAAATATTAACGAGATAATGAGTGTTGATTGACTTCTTTAGTGATATACTTATAAAGAATATAAATACTGAAATGCTGGACAATAACTAATAATTGGTTGTTTAGACAAATGATTCAATGAATAAGATATGACTCGATATGGTTTATTTGGTATGCATTGATCTTAATGAATAACAGAATAAGTTAGAAGTTATTCAATGGAAAACTTGACTTTTAACTAAGAAAACAGATACTCTGATGATAATTTTTTTGTTTATAGGTAACTGGAACAAGGGAGCACAGCCTTCTGAGAATGATAGTGAGTTGCATTAGGCAAATAATCTGCACAGTTATCATGTTATTGTTTTGCATGATCAGATGTCCCAGGGCCTGCTATGTAACATCCAATCATCTTCACAATATAGTAAGAGCTGTGAGATTTATTTATGAGGTACAGTAGCATTGAGAACAAGCACTGAGTGTTGGGTTGTTCACTGGAATTCATCTAGGCACCTCAGTGCTAAACAAGTCATATGTCGATGAAGGGGCCCCTTGTCAAATGTTCTGATAAATATCAGTAAGGAATTTATATTTATCATAACTGATGATTATTAAGTAATGGCACCTCTATCAGACACATGGAAAAGAAAATGTCTCAGATTTGAAGTGTTATTAAGATAATAAGCAATAGCAATGCATATCAAAATACCCTATAATCCACTGAAACAATTTGCAATTTACACTTTGGAAAACCCAATATCGTATAATGTACTTACAAGGCTGGAAAATCAAAATACATTTGAATTCCACATTATTTGAAATTTAGGACAGGAAGACTCAGGATTAAAAAAAACATCTAAAAGTTGTCTAAGAACTGTACATTGCCCATAATGAAGAAGGCCCGGGCTTTATTTAAGGGAATAGAAAATATGTGAGTCATAGAAAACTGAGAATCTGTGAATATGCTCAGATTCATGGAATGAAGAAAAACTTAAATAGAATCATTTGGACAAGTACATAACCAATATTGAATAATTGTATCAGTTACACTTATCCAAAGTTTCAAGACAAGCAGCAGTGGCACCAATTTATTTCATGGGTGGACATAATTAAGTTCACACTCCCTTGCTATGAAAATGTGTTTTTTTTTGTTTTGACCATGCTTTGATGTGGGGGATGGCTGACCGTCCCCCTTTTTTGGGTTGACCGTCCCCGGGTTTCTAGGACGTTTCCTGGAAAAAGTGCAAAAAAGGGGACACCAGGGGACCGTCCCCCAGCCGTCCCCCTGTACCTGGGACGTCCTGGAGACAGGGACGGGGCATTTTAGGGTGGGGGGGGGGGACATGTCCCTGGGTTTCCCTGATTTTGATAAAAATTGCTGATTTCTTGGAGAATAAACACATTCTCACAATCCTTTGGGGCAACAAAGTCTGCAATTATGCTTGTTCTAAGGCACAAAATTGGATTGTCATTTATGAATGGAAAAGTCTAGTGCTCCTTTCCATCCGTGACTTTCAACACTAGTCTCTTCTTTAGGAATTTGAGCAAATGAAAAACTATTTGTGAGGAAGATATAGATAAGATTAAATGGTCAATTCGTAGTTGGGAAAATATTTAGCCAAACTGGGGTATCAGGTAGCTTTTTCCAGTGAAAATAAATTTAATTGACCTTCTCATTTAAGCTGGAATAAATGATGGGTACCAAATGTAGAGGCCTTTGCATAGATAGCTTTGCACAAAAACATTTATGAGAGGAAAGGTTGAAAAAATGGGGCTTGTGGGTCCTTCAAGATGCATCATGTGCCTACAAGTTGAAGAAACAACTGACCACCTTCTTCATTGCACTTTTGTTGTGAAATGCTGCCAATGGCTTTGTTCTTGGCTCAGTTGGCATAGAGATGCTCCATATTCTCTGCTAGAATGGGTTAACATTTGGCCCCCTTGCATCATTCTTCCACTTTTGTTTCCTTTTGGGTGTTTAGTCTATCCTTGGTGATTTGGCATGTTTAGAAAGTGTGCATCAGGAAGATTTTCAAGGAAAAATTATCTCATTGGGAAGAGGTTGTGGTAGAGTTGGAGGTTGCAATTTGTGAAGTCATAATGAACAACATTAAGAATCAATCAATGAAGAAACTTCCCTTCTTCTCTTGGGACCAAAAAATTATTAAAGATCGGCTGCTCTTACGTTTATCTTGGCAAGCTTGGACAATGGTGTAGAGTTCTCTGTCATATGTTGTATACCTTCAAAATGTGTTATTGGGTTTCAGTGTGATTGACAATAGGATACCCTTTCTGAGTGAGGATGGCAATGAGTGTGAATTCCCAGGCATCTGTTTTTATTTTAAATGATTGCTGTGAATGTGGCAGAATGATAACTGGTTGAACAAACTTGATGCTTCAACTCTTTGGATGCATTTAGTGAAGGGTGAACTGTCATAGGCAGATTCAACCTTTTCACAACATCTGTAGAGATCTAGTTTTTCCCATGGACTTGCATCTATGAATGGAAGAGACACCTTTCTTCCTTCGGATTTTAAGGGTTGCATATGCATAGTGGCAATGTGTGTTTCAGCCAACAATGCTTATGTAACATGATATTCTTTTTTGGAGTGCCATTTACTCATGAATAGAGCACCGTTTGTCAGTGTCCCTTTCTATCTTCTTATTGAGAAGCAGTTCTTTGAAGGAGCCTTTCATGGATTTGGGATTAAGACCTTGCTCTGTTGCTTATTGTCAAACTTTTTGCTGCCCATGTTTATTTCTTGGATTGTGATTTAGTGCCTACAACATTTTCTTTCTTTTCTTGCCCTTATTTTAAAATTCTTTTTTCAATCTTGACTGCCTATCCATAGGCATGCTCCAATGACCTACACACCAATAATTCTATTTCAATTTGGATGTCTTGGTACAAGCAGCAAAGATATTTGAAGACTCTGCTTTCTGTGTGCAAACAAGGCCAGGAATGTATCAGTGCACTCTCCCATAGATTGATTTTTGTCCTTGGCACAATTGCTGTCATAATATTCTTCCCTGAGAGCTTCCATGAAACACTCCCAAGTGTTCATTGATTGGTTCTCAATTATATCAGCATCCTTAATAGGGTAACTGTAAAACTCTATTTTGAGGGGATCCACAAAATCTTTACAAGTTGATCCAAGTTAAGCGTAGGAGACACTTGGAGGACAATCTATAACCCATCTAGGTGAAATGAATCACCTAAATAATATTATGAATTACAGAATGCACGATGGAACTTGTAAGACAAGATGCACAAAACCATAACACATTCAGAGAGTGTGATGTTAGCAAAAATGCTCTTCTATTTAGTGGCAGAATAGGGATAAATACGTGAGTATGAATTGAAAAAAATGCTAGGAATGCAAATTCTCATGATCAGAAAAGGGATGAGACATCTTCCCTGATTTGCCTAGACTATGTGGAGCATGAAAGCAGATGCATGGAGTATGAACATATAAAGAACCATTTGGAGTGCTGGATTGCCAAGTTGGACTGCATTGGCTATCTTGTTGACTCCCCATACGTGGTGTGTAATGCCCCCAATTTAGAATTTTGAACTTGTTGTAATGCTGATACAAACAGAAATAAATTGAAATCCATTGAAATTACTGAGCGTATAAGAAAACTCAGATCAATTATTGCTGGTAATTTATATGACAGAAGTTTGCAACCTCGCCAGATGATATTTTATTCAGTGTCAAAGAAATACAATGTTGTTATACTGAACTGAGTCATAAACTTAAGAATTACAAACCAAAATGCACTCACCAAGTAATGTTATAGTCAATCTATATAACTGTGGAGATATCTACAACTTATATGGCCGCAGTTGTGCTGGTTACAGTCACAAACAGACCTGTACAAACCTCCAATTAATGCTCAGAACTGTACCAGGTGTGAAGGATCGACAGCAGGTTCAAGTATGGACTGATCGCTGGTTTAGGAGGTTATCATATGTTGGATCAAACCCTGTTTGGAGCGATATGGTCCTGTTATCTGATTATATAATGTGTCTTAACTCCTGTGTGCAAACTCTGAAATGGCGATTGATCCCCCTAGAATGAGGCGCGGCTGAGTGTAGACCTGTTACCTAGCTGTGATCTCCCCCTTTAAGGCTGCAACTGGTCATAAACTGATGTGGCAAGGTTTGTAGAAGTGTGGTAGTGTTTAGACTAATTTAATCAAACTTTGATTGCTTGGAAATTCACCCAGTATACTTTAAAAATAGGTGTAATTCGCCAGTGCCCTCCAAAAGGATGCAACTGATCAATGAAAGTAGCTCGCCCCTCCAAAGAGTTCATGATAACAGCTCTGAAAATCAACAATTAATAATTTACTTGCAAATGCTTTATCGCCAATCCTGAAATCATGCACAACAAACTCTGATTCAGTCCACCGTGCAACCCCGTGGAATTGCCAATGAAAGAGGCAAGGGCTTTCGTCCGTACCTCCGGAGAAGAGAGCCAAGAGGATTTTTGTCCTCCTAGATCATAGAAATCCAGCCAAGGTTTTTATCTTTGGATGCAAAATTACACACAAACTCAAAAGGAAGAATGCCAAATGAAATCACGATGATGAAATGAAGCTGGGCGTCTCCTCGATTTACCTTTTCAAATTGGGCCCTTGAATTTAAATTTCCCTCTAGATATTTAAAACTAGCAATGGCATTGGTGCGCAATGGGGTATGTGGAAGAGGTGTGGAACGTCAATTAGGGAAAAAAATGATTTAATTTTCTTTTGCATATTTTAATTTTTTTTAATTGAAACAATGTAAATAATATAATGAGGCAACGAAGGTTGTCAAAAGAGAGAAAACAGTTACAATTAGCAAGCAGTCATAAAAACTGTCACTTACAGCCACAAGAAAAGCAAACAACCAAGTCTAAATATACACAATTGTTGAGACAATTACATCAATTGGCGTAGCAAAATCTGCCAAGAGAATAACCAATTATCCAACTCTAAATTTCAACAATTTTTGAAACTGTTGTGAACAAAAAACATCATTTGTATGGAGCTACAAAATTTGTCATTTGATCATGTCCAAATGATTGTTGAATTTCATATTCACCTTATTTTGCCTCCCTGCAATTGAAAACATAAGAAAATAATTTGCAAAAAAATGTTAGAATAAAACCGTAGCATTCATGTTTCCAAATTAACATTATGAACTGTAAATACAACAAAACATCTACTTTTCCATATATTAAAAAACACAATCTGTCGTATGGAATCAGCCACAATATTATTATGTAGACCAACACCCAAAATTACTTCTTTCTAGCTCAAGTTATGCTCAAGAATTGTAGGGAGGTAAGCAAAAATAGCCCTCCATTTCCTTTTAGCCACAAAACAATCCGAGAAAATATGTTTCAAGCTTTCAATACGCTTACAAAAAGGGCATTTGACATCATGAATCTACATGTAACCCAGTCGATCACCAACCGATAACTTGCAATGCAAGAGTTTCCACATAAAGAGTTGAACATTCGCCTCAGTTTTAGAGTGTCATATTTGAATACTCAGCTTCTTCCATGTGATTTCATGGAACCTGCACTTCCATTTCAGATTCAACCTGGGATTTAATGGCAAATGAGGGAGTAGATTTAAGTAGACTTTCTTAAGCGAAAACAAGGCAAACTGACACTTGGACAGCCACCACCAATCCTTGAACAGATTGCAATGAAGGGGATGTTCGACTAACCGCCAGCATCTCCCTTCGGGTTTGCGACATGGTTTAACCGTCTCACGTGGATCTTAACTGACGCTTGTATTGGGCATTAACAGGTCAATCTTTTGGTACAACGACAAGGCCAACAATTGGTATCAGAGTCGGTCACAGGTTCGAACCCCTCAGGTGATGCTGAGGGGGGGATTGTTGGACTAACCATCAGCATCTCCCTTCGGGTTCACGACATGGTTTAACCACCTCCCGTGGATCTTAATTGACGCTTGTATCAGGCATTGACAGGTCGATCTTTTGGTGCAACAACAAGGCCAATAGGGGAGCACATTTTCATGACCAGCTCGAAGGAAACCAATGACTTAACAAAAATAATAAAACTTGTATATTTAGAATTTAAACCCAGGTTAGTTTTGAGAGATTGCCAATTGATCCACTCACGAGCAGAAAAGTCTCACAAGTCCCCAAACCTTTGAACTCCTTTCCTAAATAAGTAATAAGCCATCCTAGGAAAAGCAACCGTAAGAGGCTAACCATGATATTGTACCAGTTTATTCCACCAGATAGACAAAAATCTGAAGTTGAACCCATGTTGAAGGGTGCTTTTCCAATCCAAAAGGTTGTTGACATGTTACCAAGCTTTCCAGATTGAAAGAAAGGGAAATGAAGCTTTGAGGTGCAAGAAAAGAGCCATTAAAATTTTATCTTCCCAACTGACAGCCTGCCATTTACCTTTGACAGAGGCTTGAGAAATATGAAAACGAACCAATTTTTTCCATGGAACATCTCCATTCGATGTTCTAACAATCCATTTAGCTGCTAGGAAAATCCCTTGCGTCTTTGGATCGAAAAGGCCCAACCCACCTTTGGCTTTGGGTTGTATACAATTGAGCCAAGAGGTAGATTTAAAACCTGCTTTGTCGCCCCAACTAGCCCACAAGAAATTGTGAACCATTTTAACCAAATCCTCATAGCCTTTTTTGGATGGAATCCAATTGGAGGAATAGTACACATGTGAGGCCAAAAAAAATCAATTCACAACTTGAATTCTTCCAACAAGAGATAGAAATTTATTTCCCCAATTACACAATTTATTCTTTAATTTCTAGAAGTACCAGTTCCACATCTCAAAAATTGAGACCCCCATTCCAAATGGAATGCCAATATATTGAGTAATTTGCCCATGTTTAATTTGCCTCCACTCTTTAGGGATCCACCACTGGGGTGAACCAAATTGAACCATCAAATATTCAGTCTTATGGTGGGCAAGTTTTGATCTAGACACTTCACAATACAAAGTAAGGGCTACCAAAACATTATTGATCTCTGCCTCAGAATTTTAGATAAACAACATACTATCATCTGTGAAGTGCGAGTTGATCACCACATAATCATGGGGGATAGAAATACCCTTGATTAGATCTAATTGATTGTATTTTGTAGCAGGTATCCAAGTGCATTAGCAACCAACACATACAGGAACGGAGACAAGGGACAACCTTGTCTAATTGAGCGTTGCAAGGGGAAGACATTAGTCAACTCTTTATTAATCACTAATTGAGTATTAGCGTCATTAAATAACATTTGCACGTGATTACATAGTTTGGGGCCAAAACCCAACCATTGTAACATCTTAATTATAGCAAAAAAAATGTATGTAGTTTCATGGTGGTTGGCACTTATAGCCATACCAGATAAACATGTGCAGAAATATACCAAATAAATTCTAATATAAATTGTGAAACTCCTTGCCAAAATTCACAAAAAACTCTAGGGTTTTTTTGCAATGCCAAACAAATCATGATTTCAACAATTTTTTTGGTGATCAACGTGCCTAAAAAAATCATGATTTCTAAGGGAAAAAATCGGTAAACTTGTAGAGTTTTTAAAAATCATGATTTTTGTAATTTTTTGCGATTTATGCTTCTATGGTATTTATAGGTGCAGGTTTATAGCTGATAGACATGTCTATGTTGACATGTGTCCAACATGTGTGGTCATGTGGCATGCGTAGAGAGGATGTTGTTGAGTGTCAAACTTGTATGGTATGGATTACATGTGGCACAGAGCACCACCATGTGTTGGATGTTATAAGGCCAATTGTTAGAGTTGTATGGAGTCTATTCCTATGTTGCAAGGCTTGCTAGGTGTCTTTCACATATGGAAGTATAAGATGTGGATGTTGAAATTCCATGTGTCACATGCATATGGTCCAATGTGAAGTCACATAGGTAGAGCATGATACTTAAAGAGTCTTGATGAAACTTACACACAAAGCATAGTTGCAAAACCACAACTCACAAAACTCGCGAGTTGAAACTTCCTACAAGTTAATCATCAACGATAACATGACAACCATCACAACCTAACACAGTTTTGGATAAAATATTTGTGAAATTTGGTACTCTAGAAGATGAATCAGAAGACAAGGCCATCCTCAATTGGCTATACAAAGATGACAAAGCATCAACATCAGCAAATATTAGCATAAAGACAAATCAGTATGGGAAAGGAAAAGCTATCTTAGAGAAAATTGGGTATGAGGGACAAGGACCTATTGGAAAAAGAAAAGAAGGCATCATAGAACCCATTCAACCTCTCACACTTCAGCCAAAAGACAAAACAAGACTAGGTTATATAGGGGAATCAAAAGAAGAAATGACTCAAAAATCTATGGAGAGAATTCTTCAAATGAGAGATAGTTCTGAAATAGATTCAATGAGTATGAATGGGATCTTTATTTTGATGTATCGTACACAGACATGCAAATTGACGTCATAAAAGAGTATTCACCCACACATGAGGAGGGACAAAGCTCGGGGACTAGACCACTTGTATTTGAATAATAAAATATCAACAACTCAAGTGAGGATGGACAAACATCGAGTGAGCTAGATGATTTGGAGGAAAGTAATATCATAGACCTCGACATCCTTAATGACAACCCTGACACCATAGTTGTTCAAACCCTTACTATCATTGACCAAAGTCAATCTAATGACTTTTTCCCTTAGTACATCTTGAACTTATTGATTGGGAACCAACTGAACCTATTAATGTACCCATCTTTGCAAATGACGACGCTATTGTAAACTTCCTTTGTTGTGATGAACCTAACACAAGTTCTAATCATAAATCTCATAATGACACGTTTAGATAGGAGGGTGTCAAATATTCCAGTTGCAAAATTGAAAACAAGAATAATGGATCTAATGGTGAAAACCATTCAATGGCAGCATTAGATCTCAAAAAAGTAAAAATAAAGAACGCATCGAATGGTGAAAACCTCTCTGAGGCACTAAAAGATGGAATATTTGACACCCTTCAAGAACATTATCATGAAAGGTCATCAATACTGGTGGAGCCTACACAGTCTATTAACACTGGCACAACATAAAAGGCAAATATTTTGCATTTGATAGCATCTATGACTGAACAAGAAAAGCCTGAATTTGTCAAGTTCTTTGAAGAAAGAAGCATTAACTTTGCTTGGTCATACTCTGATATGCCAGGTTTGGATCCAAATCTTTTAATGCATCATTTATCTCTACCTACTAGAATTAAACCTGTGAAGTAAAATCTAAGGAAGATGCATCCACATATCGCCTTGATGGTAAAGGTTGAGCTGAAGAAGTTGTTAGATACAAGATTCATCAGGTCTATCGATTATGTTGAGTGGATATCAAGTATTGTTCCTGTATCAAAGCCAGACAATAATATCATAATATATACCAATTTCAAAGATCTGAATAAGGCGTATCCCAAGGATAATTTCCCCTTACCTAATATCGACATCATTGTGGATTTAGTAACAAGACATGCCATGTTATCAATAATGGATGGTTTTTTCAGCTACAACTGAATCAAGATAGCACTAGATGATTAGGAGAAAACCACATTCACATGTCCATGGGGAACTTTTTGTTAGGAGAAAACCACATTCACATGTCCATGGGGAACTTTTTGTTGGAACATCATGCCTTTTGGGTTGAAGAATGCAGGGGCAACATATCAATGTGCAATGACTACAATCTTCCATGATATGATGCATACCTTTATGGAGGATTACGTAGATGATATCTTAGCGAAGTCATATTCCAGAGAAGGACATCTAGATATCCTGGGCAAAATATTTACAAGGCTAGAGAAGTTCAATGTCAGACTAAATCCTAAGAAATGTGTCTTTGGTTTTACATCAACAAAACTCCAAGGATACATAGTGTCAGAAAAGGGTATCGAAGTGGATCCTACAAAGGTCAAGGAAATAATGGAAATGTTGCCGCCAAAGAATATCAGTCAACTAAGGTAGGCTACAATCAATCAGGAGATTTATCTCCCAGTTAGCAGACAAAAGTCATCCATTTAATCACTTGTTGCATAAAAATGTCTTGTTCAAATGGGGTCAAGGGTGAAATGAATTTCAATCAAATAAAACAATATCTGATGTCACCACCTATTCTCATGCCACCTACAAAAGGTAGAACTTTACTACTATACATTGCAACAACAAACATTTCATTAGGAGCATTGTTGGCGCAGGAAGATTATGAGGGAAGGGAACAAGCCATTTACTACATCAACAAGACTCTGAATGGCTATGAAATAAATTACACCTTCATCGAGAAATCTTGTTTGGAAGTGGTATTTGTTACCCAATAGTTGTGGTATTACATGTTGACTCACACAGTTAGGCTCATAGAAAAGATTGACTCATTAAAATATCTACTCAATAAGGTTGCTTTAACAGGTAGACTGGCCAAGTGGGTCATGATTTTAAGTGAATTTGATATCCAGTATGTGGAAAGGAGATCCATCAAACGTCAAGTGATTTCCGAACAATTATCTGAAGCTCCATTAACCGATGATCATCCTATGACAATAGAGTTTCCTAATGCGAACATTATTATTGTGGCAACACAATAATGGAGGCTTTATTTTGATGGGTCATACACACAAAGAGGATCTGGCGCAAGAATATTGTTTGTTACACCTCAAAGACACACCATCCCAAGGTCTTAGAGACTCATGTTTCCATGTACCAATAATGTAGCTGAGTATGAGACACTAATCATTGGTGTCAAGGTAGCAATTGAATGGAAGGTCACAAAGCTACAAGTGTATGGAGATTCACAATTAGTCATTTATCAAGTCAATGATGAATATCAGACGAAAGATGAGAAATTGATGCCATATAAGAATTTGATTGATGATCTCAAAAATTACTTTGTGGATATCAAATTTGAACAAATTCCAAGGGCATAAAATAAAGTTGCAGATGTTATTGCGATAATTGCTTCTCTTTTATAGTTGCCAGAAAAATGTGGTCGTTATGATTTTATGGTAGAACAAGTGTCTAATCCCGCTTATGATAATCCAGAATCTCAAACCATATGCCATGTAGATGTCTTTGAATCCTCCATCTATGGAAAGACCTATGCTTACCTAAAAGACAACATACTTCCTCCTAATCTTTCCAGAAACTAGAGACACAACTTCATTTGTCAGTCCGACCGACATACCTTAATCGTTGACATACTTTACTATCGAGGTCTAGATGGTACTCTTCTTTGGTGTCTAGAATATACCGAATTTGAGACAACCTTACATGAGGTTCATGAGGGTGTTTGTGGAACTCCTTCAAGTGGGCTAACTCTCGGAAAGAAACTCCTCCGTTTGGAGTATTACTGGCCAAACATGGAGAAAGAGTCTTATCAGTTTGTTAAGAAGTGCCAAAAGTGTCAGATCCATAGTAACCTAATCCATGCACCAACACAGGAATTGCAACCATTTACTTCAACATGGCCTTTTTATCAGTGGGGACTGGACCTGGTAGGAAAGATAAACCCGTCTTCATCCAATGGACACAAATTAATAATCACAACAATGGAATACTTTACAAAATGGATAGAAGCGGTTCCGTTAACAACAATCACTGGTAAGTAGATATCTCCCTTCATATTTAATTATCTCATCTATCGGTATGGTATACCTCAGTCCATTATCAAAGACAATGGAAGACCATTCAAAAATCAAGATGTCCAAGAACTGTGTGAGAGGTTTACCATCCAACATCATTTCTCAACACCGTACCACCCTCAGGGGAATGGCCAAGCAGAGGCCTCCAACAAAACAATTCTAAAAATTCTAAAGAAAACAATCAATGATGTTGGACTTGATTGGCACAGTCAACTAAACCCAACTCTGTGGGCATACAAAACTAGCATCAAAATGCCTACAGGATCTACACCATATTCCTTGGTATATGGATCAAAGGCCATACTATCCATTGAGGTAGAGATTTTGTTGGTGTTTTTTCATGTAAACCAGGTTTATCTCCTATTCTACCTATGGAATTGCCAATTCCAATCAAGGGCAACTCGGAGGACCTGGACCAACTGACGAGGATTTTAATAGTAACCTCCTACACTTCGGGCTCTGCAAGACCCAGGAGGGTGGTCCCTATAACATATTTATGATCTCTGCACCAAACTCATAAACATGTTATTAAAAGTTCACAGATAATCTCACTTAATAGCTCAACAAAATGAGACAAGACTGAAATGAATCGGCTATTCATCAGTAATATCAACCACTTGGAGCATGAGATGGTTATAACATCATTTCGTAACTTATGATAGTCATTTTAATTGCAAGTTGGTGGCAAGCCCTAAGTGAAGACATACGGAAACAGGATTTCATAAATTCATGCAATTTAGATCAGTGCCATATACCATTGGGGAGTCAAGTTTACAAATATTCAGAAAGCAACAACAGATTCAAATACGTAACACATATGATCCCTAGCAATATTGCATTACAATATTGTCAATCCCTATCCCATCCCAATACTTCTTACCAAATCCTTTTACAAACACACCCATCTATGATTTCATGCAAGCATTTAATTAATTCTTTGAATTAAAGCCAAAACAAAAACATACTCATCACAACAATGAGATGAACATCATAATCCTTGATCATTTTATTCAAAATTATGATATGTCTATATACAGGAGAGACAAGAGCTCGAGATATATCATCGTAACTCAAATGCTAGTACAGTTATTAAACCTTGGAATTTCATAAACATAAAACCCATTACAAGTGAACCCCAAACCTAAATTGCCTTAACATTCAGAAAACGAAACTCCTACAATATGTTCTGCAACTAGACCTAGACTCAACCTTCAAAATTTTTGGCTTGCCAACCCCTACTTCTGGCCTTGAAATCCTTCTTATAGAAATGAAGGAGAAAACAAGCATCGGGCCAGAAGTTACACATGTCATTAATCAATAGGACCGCTATGCACCCCTTCAAAACAATGATTAAAACTTCCCATTCCTTGAACATCTTTCCGTTGATCTTTTGCCTCCATACAACAACTGTTGCATTAGTTACATCTCAAAATATGCACTCAAAAACCATCATGGAATCAAAACCATAATTAGTTATACCGTACCCGCTGAGTTGTAAGTTGTCGGTGGAAAAATTGTTTCATTCCTCATCAGTTAGGTACTTGTCTACCCAAATTTGATACTCTTCATCCGTGGGCCGATTAAAATTCATCACCTCAATCACCCTAGTATTGTAAGGTGTGAATTTCACTGCAACTTGGTTGGCTTCTCTCTCAAATGACTCTAGAAACATGCTAGTATTAATTATTTTATCCATGTTGCTTACTAACAAGTCATGATCTGAGTCATCACAAATCAATTTGATTTGTGCACTGATAATTTCTTCTGCCCTTTCTTGCCACTGTTGAAGTGCCTTGATGTTTCCTTATGCATCCAATATATCGGGCAAAAAGGTATCACTCCAATCATTAAAACCTTTTACTAATTCTCCAATTTTCTTACTCAAGTCATCAGGTAGAGCCTGGAATCCCTTTAATGATTTCACAAAACCTTGAGTAGGTTTTAATAATTGAGGCCTGTTATTTGCATCAAACTTGGAAGCCCTAAACATAATGTCCAAGTCAATGGCATGAGGGATCCACTTCTCAACCAAGGGTAAGAAAACATCCTGATCCCTATTAATATTTTGTAAACCAGTCAAAAATAAAGAATATAAAGAATGAATAGATGGCATCCTAGAATCAACCTTCTCATTCAAATGCCTCAACACGGTGTCCACCACCTCATTGTGTTTGGCCATGGCATCGTTCTCACTAGCTTTTAGGGTAGCCTGTAACTCTGTGATCTTATTCATCATCTGCTTTTTGGTGGGATCCACAAAGTATTCCATTTCCTCTTCAACCGGCTCTGACACATGACTAGGATCTGATGTCTGAATTGGGGATCCAGGGATAGAAATGATTGGGACAGTAGGGGGTAATGACCCTGAAGTAGTAGGTATTTCTCTGACAACAAGAGCATTGGAAGATTCTCCTACCTTCCCATACTTTAACCTATCTACTTCAGACTGTAGCTCAACATTTCTTTGTTGCATTTTACTATATTCCCTGATTATTGCATTATATTTTTCCATCAGACTCCTCCTTTCAGCCTCTTCCCTATCTACTGTCCTCTGGGCCAATTTGGCCACATTTAGTGTCAGGCTTGTAACTTCTGTTACTGAGGTTTCAGAAGCTCTTTTGATAATGAGCCCGCCTCTTAGATTTGGGTTAATATCTACCACATTTGGTTTTCTGCCCTGAGGTGCCAGTGCCCATATGGCTAATGTCTCATATTCTTCACTAAAAGCAGAATCCTGCAAGGCTACCTTGACCTCTTCTTCACTACTCTGCATAGGATGTTTGGATTGCATAATAGCATTGAATGCCACAACATCAGCTATGTCCCATTCAGGGAGGAGTAAGACACTTGCTTGGGTCACAAGTTTCCTTCCTTCCTCAGGAGTGATGCTTTTGAATTGCTCCATCAATTCAGCCTTTACTTCATCATCATTCTCCTAGTCTGACCTATCAGGTCTTGACTCCCTCCTGCTCTTGCACTTATCCTGATATTCTTCTAGCTTCATTCTCCAAATCAATTGCAAGAATACATGAGTTTTTACAAAGGCATCATCATCCATGAATGCCTTGCAAGCTTCCATCCTAGCATCTTGCACATACTGCCCCTTTATATCCATATCAGTGAGCACCAATTGTGCTGATCTAGGAGGAGAGGGGATACCAACCTACATTTCTTAGTCAGTTATGACTATTTCATCCACCAGAACTTCTTGTGGTTCTTCAATCCTTTGCCTCTTAGGGCTTGCCTCTGATGACGGCTCCATAGGATCATTATTCGGTGGTGAATCCAAATCTATAATTTTTATCCCACCAAGTTTCCTGATCCCATGACTCGACAGTGATGATGTTTTCATTATTTATTTTCCCTTTTTATTTCCTGCCTCTTCATCACTGCCATTATTTTTCTTCCTCCTATATAGAGGTCTATCCACTGATGGCTAGTAAGTTGGCCTTGTTTCCTCAGGCCTCACCTCTGATTCCTGAATCCCTAAGTTTAATTCTAAATTAGCCTTCTTGGTCCTCAAGATGTTCATAATCTCCTTGAAATTACTCATCAAAAAATCAATTCTTTTATGAAATGGAGTAAACTCCATCAATGGATCATACCTTGGATCCAATTTATGTACCATGGCTAGCATTTTCTCATATGCAATCCACTTCTCTTTATTCAATTCTTGCTGGTTCAAATCAAATTCATTTCTTATTAAATCCTCATGGAAGTTGAAAACATGAATGAATTTACCACCCTTAATTTTCTGTCTAACTAGGGCAAAGAATCCCTCAGGGTCATGTTGTCTTCTAGATCCATTCTTCAAATGGTATTCATCAAAATAACGATCAAAATGGACCCATCCTCCCTTTGTGAAAACAAAGTCAGAGACAACTGTATAATCAGGGAACAAAGTCCCTTTTCCCCTTCCTGTCAAATTTTCTTCATGAATGCAACCTAATTGCCACATCACTTCTGCAAATCCCATTCTTGATGGCATATTACATGGGAGAATATGAGGAGCTCCCTGGAAACCATAAACCCTCAAAACAATACTCACAGGGTAAAGAATAATGTCACCCCAATTGTGGCATACCTTCAAATCAGGTTTCCTTATTTTGGGTCGGAGGAAATCATGCAAATCCTCAGGAATTCTTGGCACATTTACCACCAATTTAGCCCTAAGCCTAGAGGCAAAGCAGTTATCAAACTACACAAAACTAGCACCTCCCTTGTTATCGGACATGTCTGCACTCCAAGCCTGTACTGATAATCTCTCTCCATTTACCTCTCGCCTCAGCTCCATTTTTTCCGAGAAGAAGTCAGCATTCTCATGCAAAAACATATGCATTAATAAGGAGTACCAAAAGAAAGGAGTACCAGAATCTCCATTGTGCAACTTCAGCAAACCCTCATGTATCCTTTTAGCAAGGAATGAAGCATAGTCATAAATCACAGAGAAATTAGGGTGCTGAATCTGAGCCCCCATGAACATATAAGTGATGGGTATCATAGTGTTAGGGTTGAAACCAATAATTTGGCAAAGTGAATAGAATGTTGCCAGGAAATGATTAGCAAAACAACTTAGCCTGAAAGGCTCTCGGTCTATTGGGCTGATGTGAATTGTTGAACTGCCCGCCCTGGCCAAATGAGGGGGAAGCAATCTTGACCTAAAAAGAGGCTGAGATCTGGCATATTCTTGCCTCATCTCCTCAAAGTCAATTCAAACCAGAAATGACCTATACTCACTCAAATCAAAGACTTGACGAATTGTATCTGCATTCACACTCAATAGAACATCGCCATCATTATCTCTGATAATTTGTGTGACAGGGTCATATCGTGCAACAACTACCCTAAGTAGGTCAACATCCATAAACACATTTGGTACCACAAGTTTTCCCATATCATATCTCCAACTGTTTGAAAAAGGGTGAGACACATTGCGTTGCCCATACCATCTTTTGAACAACTCCAAACCCGTCATAGGTACTCTGGCATCTACAATATTATAATTTTTACATCTTAATCCCTCACCTAGGGCTGTCCCATTCATTAAGACCAAACCTTTCTTCCTGTCGTTTGTTGATAAAGGGAATTGGTCTAGGAAATCATCATATAAATTTTTGTGTATGTAATCTATACAACCAGAATGTTGCTTTGGTGGTGCCATTTTAACAATTAGGGCTTCTTCAAAAAATAAATTCGAAGACAAACTAAAATTACCCAAAATGGAACTACAGCAGAGTCTTGCAAATTTCTCACAATCAAAAGGAACAGTAACAGTAACCCCAGAACTTTCAACCAAGAAAACCACCGATAACACAATGCAACATTTTCTTGGATCACGTTCAAACAAAAATAGTGGTATGTCATGTCCCCGAAATAGCAGAACTATAAAGACCAAGTGTTAAAATACAAATAAATTAATAAATAAAATAAATAGCAATATTAATATTAAAATATAAAATAAATGTGTATCATATCAATATAAAAATATAAAAATATGAAATAACAAATATAATAATAATATATAGGCAAATTATTGTTATTACATTCTATTATTAAATAACTTAATATCAAAAATAATAATAATAAATAAATATTATAATCATTACACATCAAAAATTGTAATACATTAGAATAAAATAATAATAAGATATTAGCAAATTGTTTTATTATTATACTTTAATGTTAAAATATGTTCAATAAAACATCAAAATAAAATAATAAAATAAATAAAAATCTTAAATATCATAATTATAGTAATAATATATTATTTTATAAATAGATATTATTATGATAATAAAGGCAACAATTAAATCTAACAAAGGGATGTATTTTATGAAAAGTCACCTCTTTCACCAAACAATACATTCCCCCCATGAGTCACCTACCTTAAATGGTATAAATAGAAGGAAGGAAAATAAGGAAGGGAGGGAAAACATTGAGAAATACAATTTGCAATTTAGAACAGCAGCAACAATGATTGTTATGCATTGGAATATAGTCATTATATATATATATATATAAAATTTAATAGGCATACAAGTATATATGCATAGATATAGATAAATTTTCTAATGAATAATATTCAATAAACAAAGAATATATATGAATAAGAAAGGAATAATTATATGAATACAAATGGTTATAAGTAAAAGAATAATTATATAGATGTATATAAAGTATATATATATATATATATATATACGATTATGCAATAATGATACTTATAAGTAATGATGATTCTTTAATATAAACATGAGTAGATTATGTATATTTATGAATTGTCCTCATCCTAGTAGTATAAGGTTGAAGGAGGCGAGTAAAGAAACATGGAGAGATATAGCAACTCAGGTGATGTACTCACTTAGCAGTAATATTTAGCATATTTTGAATATAAGAAACAAATATTGCTAATTTGGTTATTGGTGTAATGTTTTCTTTAGTATTATCATGATGATAATGATGTTGATATTGACTTAAAGAATCAGTAATAACTGCAAATGTATTTGATTGCTAAAAGATTGTCTTCTCTGTTTTTGTAAGCCTACTAAGGTGGAAGGACCTGAGACAGGTGGTGCTTAAAAACCCCACTTAACAATCCGCTGCGGCCATGGAGGGGTGGGGGTCCCACTTAACAATCCACTGCGGCCATGGAGGGGTGGTAGGCCTAGGCCACTTATGAGCTCCACTGGCTTCCCCCAGTAGGTCATGTGTCTTCCGAGGTGATGACGTGGGTAGAAGGTACAAGTGTTTCCACTAAGCACACCACTCCAGGGATGGAATGGTCTTAGTTGGACGTTCAACTCGAAGCCAAGGGGTGGGTTATCCTGATAGGATGCTTGTGCCCTTGGGCTTAGATGGATAGCTTTAGACGGACCTACCCATGCCACTCCTCATTTGTCTTCATTATTGCTTTTGTGATTATATTTATATTTGGATATCTAGATATTAATGCTAACAGATATATGTACATGTGGAAATATTAAATGCAGACTTCAATCCAAGATTACTTAGTCAAAGAGAACATTCATTTGAAAAAGAAGAAACCCTAAACCTAATCAACAAGTGAATTTTAGGGCAAAGTCGGGTAAGGGACATTACATGGTAAGAGAAATCAACTTATGGAATTCGCGCTACACAGCAAACAAACCCGTGTTGAAATTGCTTTGAAAACTTCTATCTCTGGCTTTGGATCACTTCACAAACACTTGCATGTCTTTATGGCAATGTGATTATGAACTTAAATACTCAAAAATGATGAAAACAACTAAGTAGATGTCTCGTCTGCCATTAAAGCTTACTTGTGTGCCGCACCAACGACTTCAATTTCATTTGATGCAAGTTTAAAATCTCACCGTCGATCTCATCTTTCTGCAAATCATCGAACGGTTGTCTTCAAAAAAGATGACAACACTTCCATGTCACCGTCAAGGGCCCACCATAGAACGTAGCCTCAAAAAGTACACGTGGCACTCGCCCGCGATATCGCAATCACTAAACTCCTCTTGGTTTAGGATCACGCGATAGCGGGCAACCGTTGATCTCAACCATCTACGATCTCGATGATCAAAACAGGAGGTAGCATCAATATATATCTGTCGAGCGACTTTCCCATCAAGATTAAGACATTGTCATTGATTACAAGCACGTGCATTTCTTATGTGATTAAGTAACATGCTTGATAATGCCCTAAAGTTCAACGCATAAATTAAAACACTTTATTTACTTCCTTCAGCACAGCAACTTAAGACATGTGGCGCCCGCCCATGATATCACGATCGCCCAAAAGCCAGCAGTGATGTCATCGCGGAATGGCGAGCAACGGTCAAGATCAAACTTAAGAAGATCAATGGTCGGTAAAATAACCCTTGCAAAATATTTAAAATACACAAGAAAATAAAGGGGAAAAAGACACCGCCTAGGGCAACGACAAACGATGACTTAAGGTTATTTTAACAGATAAAGCACAGACCAGTTTAGACTTAGGCGAATAAAAGGTTGGTCAAAAATTTTCATTTTATATTAGAAGGGGCCACGCCTAGACGATCACATGGGACATAAGTTGTTCTTAAAAGACCCTCTCCAAAAAGTAACGATGAAATAGACCCAACCCAACAATAGAATACAAGGTCCCATGGAAGCAAGGCATAAATCCATTCTCAGGTACCCTTAGAAAAACAAGATAAACCAGAAATAACAGAAGACCAAGGACTTTAAAAATTAGACTCCATTAGATTCCATCACTCCATGTGTTACTGAAAGGAATTGTTTTAGATGAAGATTATAGAGTGTCTAGGCTTCAAGAACTAGATCTGGAATTGTTGGATGAATGTCATCAACAAGTTATCAATCATTTGTAGGCATACCAATAGAGAATGTCCAGAAGCTACAATTACAGGGTAAAATCTAGAGTTTTTTAGGTTGGTGACTTGGCTCTAAAGGAAAACCCTAGAAATCAACAAGACAGAGAAAAGAAAGGAAAATTTGAACCTAACTAGCTAGGTCCTTTTGTCGTCATATCAGTCTATCGATCAGGAGCCTATCAACTTTCAACACTTGAAGGAGATCTGTTTGATGAACCTATCAAAAGTATTCATCTTAGAAAGTTCTACACCTGAATCACCTAGTGCACAATGTGAGTCATGTGAAAATAGTCGCCTTGATGAAAACCTGGCAAATAGGCATCTTGGTAACAGAAAAATACAAAAAAAGTAAAAAAGATCAAAAATACAAAAAAAGTAAAAAAGATTAAAAAAAATACAAAAAAAAAGGAAAGAGGAAAGTACAAAAAAAATCATAAAATATGAAAAAGTGCAATAAAAACATGTAGCGAAAACTTGGAAATAGGCACTACTTGTGATTTAAACTAGCTTTTCGATCTATGTTGAGACATGTCATGGTCATTCATTTTCACTATCATTTCCATTTAGTATCATATCATTACAATGTGGTCGTGTCTCACCCTAGCTTGGGGGCAAAATCCTGAACTCATTGGGACAATAAACTTGAGCTTAAAAAAATAGACAAACAATAGTATGACAACACAGTAAACACAATGATCAATGTGGAACTCAAACATTGGACATACATTGAACATTTGAACATTACAGGAAATCAACCATCCAAATCAACACTGTTGAAATCAATATCAAATCAAGACAACTGTTAGGTGGATGATACTCTTTTGATAAAAATTTTATCGCAATATGCTTGAATGTTTAACATGTTTACTTTGATTATTGTTATCATTTCTTTGGGGCAACTCGATGATGTATTAAACTAGAGAAGCTAGGAAGGAGAATGATATTTTCATTGTCTACTCTTTGTGAATTAATTATTTATTGTGTGAATTGTCGTGGGACGTGCTCTACAAAGTATCACTGATGACATTCCAAATTTACATGGTACAATGATTAATTATTGTCTGTTTACGCAAGAAATGCTCAGGTCATCTCAATTTAATTATACCTAGATGCTTGTGTTCACCTGCAATATCAAAAAATCATGAAAGAAGTACTCAGTTCATCATGGTCTAACTCATACCATCGATTCTTGTACTCACTTTCAACATTCTAAAGGCTCAATGATGACAAAAAGCACATATAAGAGGACCGTTAATGTGACAATTTTGCATATAGATTTGCATAGTAGACATTAGATGAAATTTATGTTAGTTATGCATATGTAGAGTATTTTTGTTCCAAAGAGGGGTAATCAAATTCCAACACGATGTTAACTTTCTTCAATAATAGATTGAGTATACTTGACATTAAAAAAAAAACATCATCATGACCATGTAGTTGCATCATCATTTTCATTTGCATACATTAGAAATCATTTTTATTATCATTTCATCATTCATACATTTGAATCAAATTATTTTTGCATTCATCATATCATATTTTCCATATCACATAAAAGTTGCATAAGAAAATCTCAAAAATAAATCTATATCATTGCATTTCCACTCACATTCATTCAACATATCATTTATCATACATCATTTTCATCCATTTATTACATCATATATTTGCATTTATACCAAAATGAGAACGCACACATCTCATTTACACACATATCATAAAGTATTTAAACCATTACATCCACATACATGTATATAGGCACATCATCATATAAAATACAAATCATCATGCATCCATACATCATATATCCATACATCAGCATGAGTCACATAAACACATTGAACGTAATAGATAAAACATCATAAATCATCATAGCATATCACATGATCTTTAAATGCATCCATAACATATCATGTAAATGATCACAAGCATATAAAAATAGAAATTAAAGTGCATCCATCATAAAATCATGATACCCACATATAGATCGATCAATCCATTGCATGTAATATAGATCTCAAAAAATCATAAAGGTCAAGTATGCAAAGATGTCTGAAATATAAAGAGATACAACATCAAAACTGGAAAAACCAGAGTATACATCATGTCTCAATCCATCACGAATCATATCATGCAGCTAGAATCTACTACTGCCAAGTAGTGCAAGCATCTCAGGGCCAATACCTCCCCCTCCAGATGGACCGAGACCTCTTGGATCTCTCTGTGGCGGGTGAGTCACACCCTCACTAATAGTCTTGGTATGAGTCCTGCCTGATCGTGACTGTGCATAACTGACTCTTCGCTTAGAGGAGACTGCATCATGGTATCTACCTCTATAAAAATATACCTCCTAGCCCACATAGAGAACCTCTCTCATGTAATCACCCATAGTAGTACCCTCGGCTATCCTTTGTAATCTGTCAGCAGTAGTCTAGGCCTGCTCTACAATCTGTCTGGTACTATCCCGCTCTGCTATCAATGTGGAAATCTATGTTTGTGTAGCTACCAACTGTCCCTGTACCTGTGCAAGATCCTATGCCTGAGCCAAGGCCTGGGTCTGCATCTGAGTCTGGGTCTGTGCTAATAAACCCTGCCCCTATACTAGTTTCCCATGTAGAGTCTGTAACTGCACTTGTAGATTGGAAATCTGAGTCTGTTGATGCTTAGAAGGCACCCTAATATGCACACACTGCCCAAACGGTGCTACCAGTGATTGCCTCTTATGAGGCACCATAAACTCCCATACATCCACATCACCATCATCTCCACCGCTATCATCATCACCCCTGTTGTCATCTCCCTCCTCACTACTATCATCACCCTCATCCTCATCACCACCACCTCCTCCATCATCACCACCTCCACCACCATCACCACCATCATCCTCCTCCTCATCATCATCATCGTCCTCCTCCTCCAAAGGTAATGGCACTGGCTCATCCAAAATGGTAATCCGTGGAAAGGGATGTAATACAAGATACTCTGCATAATCAGGAGTGACAAGTGCCACGATGATGTTTGGATGAATGTCCCACTATAAAGGCTATAAATCTTGGTACTCATGGACTATGACATCATAGGAAAGACAAGGTCCCCAATCTACCACATCAATCTATCAACGACCATAACGAGCAACGCCTTGGGGCATGCCTTGAACACTACCATACTTTCTGAGCACTCTCCTCAATAAAAATTACTCCAACACAAACTGAGTCCGATCAATCAATATCATCGACTAGCAAAGCTATGGCAACTGAATATCATCGTCATCCCAATGCTCGCAGTCGAGGTAAGGTCGCCATGTTGCAGCCTCAACATCATCCAACACTTGTCTCCAATGCTCTAACTTACCCAATCTAGGCTAAGTAAGTCAACCTATATAAATATGCACATGTGGCCTCATGGTTGACAATTGTCTCACCATCGCTAAACGTGTAACCACAATGTGTTCCCACCCCCATACCTGTAGTAAAGTAACCCCTGCCAACAAATTGTGACCTCAGAGGTAGACAACTGAATGAAAATCATGATAAAGGTGGGCAAGCATGCACATGCCCCAAGAATATCTCATCTGATGAACTATCATACTCTCCAAACAACGACCCCAACCAACAAAAATTCCCTTTGACCTACAATCAAGACAAAGGAACCCTCCAATAAAGCCAACAAGTACTGAAGGTAGAGTGGAATAGGCATCCACCATATCACACCATGGAATATCATACCCACAAATGTGATCATCCTGAAAAACTTTGCAGAGAGCATCAGTCCCACCCTGCTCAACAACATCATATAGCACAAGCTCACGTGCAACTAGAATCCTCAAAATTCGCCATACGTCCTCAAGAGTGACAGTCATCTCGCCAGTAGGAAGGTGGAAATTATTATGCTCACTGTGAAATCTCTCTGCTAAAGCCGTCAACAGACCTTGATTAATCATAATTTGGGGCATATCTAAGAGACAAGCCAAACCACAATGCACAATCACCGTTGTCTCAAGCTGCATTAGCTATAGTATCAAATCAAATTTCCTCATAAACCTCTCTCGAACCTGGAGGTTTGTCAATGCCTCCTATCAACACAAAATGTTTGAAGTCAATAATCTATGTCAATTTCACAAACATCAATCAACATATCAAATCTAAATAGCTTTGGTGAGACCTTGGTCAAATCTCGTGAGCGACCATCAATCAACCTTGCCTATCATGAGGTCATCATTAGTTTATTATTGTACCTCGCCTATCATGATGTCAATTAAACAAAATCAACCTCACCTATTATGAGGTTTATCAATCAAAAATAATTATTCCTCGCCTATCATGAGGTTAATTATTGTCAATCAATCATCAAACCTCGACTATCATGAGGTTAAACATCATCTGCTCTACTAAAATCATCAATCATCATAATAGACCAAAGGTTGCAACAATAAAAAATTGACAACATCAAGGATGAAATTGAAAAAATTCATCATTCTGATATTGATGCGTCAAAATTTTCAACGTGCTATTTCATTCGATTAAAGCACTAAAACAGATAATCAAAGTGCTAAAATAATCAATGCGCTATTTCATTTGGTCAACGTGCCATTTTAGGCGGTCAAAGAGCTAAATCATCCCATGCGCCATTTTATCTAACTATGCGCTATTCAATTTTTCCTATGCGCTAAAAAAACCTATGCACTAAACTAATCTATAGACGCGCTACATTGGTCCATCTATGCACTAAAATAATTCAAAATTTTAAAAACCGAATAAAAACGCGAAAATTCAAAATACACGAAAAACGAGGAGGTAAAAGGGAACATAATAGAGGTCCGTACACGGATGGGCAGTTGTGTCAACGCATGTGCTTGAAACGATAAGTGTGATAAGGAATAGGCATCTTGCTCCAAATTGCTCAAAATCACTCTCACAAATTTGAAAACTCAAATGCACAAATGAATTCAAAATTACCTCTTTTTCACTTTTTATAGAGTGATTAAGTGGATTTTTATGGGATTTATTTAATTTATTTACTGGGAGATTAATTCAACTTCTTCAAAGGGGGATTTTCACAACTTTTTATGGGGAGATAAATTGTTTCATCATCAAATCATTATCAAATCAACAAAAAAGTCACAAAAGAATTTGAAAATTTTCCAAAATTCCAAAAAAATAAAAAATTCATCAATTTATCTCCCAAGGGGGCATATATCCATCATCTCATCACAACAAAATCAACGTCCGGGGCATACTGAGAATTTTTCGTTAATACTAGCAACGTAAGCAAAATTTTCTCTGAAGCAATGCGTAAACACATCACTTCAAAGAGGGGCAAAATGTATACACTTAAAAATGGTCTAGACAATCTAATTAATTAAATACGATTTTTTTAATTAATCACCTTTAATTCTTCTAATATTAAATAAATAGAAATATTTATTTACATAGCTCACCTTTAATTCTTCAAATTACATTATTTCATCTAAAATTAAATAAACAAATTTAATACTTTGTTTTATTTAATTATCACTATTAAATTCTATTTCACATCATCATCATCTAAATTAAATAAACAAGTTTAATACTTCATTTTATTTAATTTTCATATTTTTTTCCACATTTATTTAATAAATAGACTATTATAGTTTGTTTTATTAAATTAAATATCTTTTTGCATACATTGAATAAATCCAAAATATTCAATTAAAATGCATTCTACAACTATCTCCTATTTTCACTCAAAAGTTGCACAAATCAAATTAGATATTATATGTCTAATTTATGTCTAAATTAATTGACTCAAACCTTTATAGGAAAATTCAGAGACAAATTGAAGACAAATTTATAGACAACTCCTTCATCTTCTTCCATCAATCCTTCCTATCATCTGCTTAATGTTTTTGTGGGGAGAAACAATCCCCATAATCTTCTCAGTTCCTTCATCCTTCGCCATTTAAATCTTTAGATTGAATCCAGACCTTTGCTTGGTTGCTTCTTCACAAATATGTTGTTGGAAAATCTATAAATACAACCATTGTCTACAGGAAAAGGATTTGAAGTTTATGCAATCTTACTCTACAGAAATAGCATTAGAGCAATTGAGCAATTATCATTCAACAATTAGCATATCATTAGTCATAGCAATCATAATCATGGTTTCTTATTTGGCTGCATTTTGGTCTGTTTTACCTTCATTTATTAAGTTTCATGTCATATCATCAATATCATTTATCAATTATCATATAGGATTAGTTTCTTGCATTTTGACAACATCTCGTTCTTTAGATTATCATTTTAACAGTCACAGTGCTTACCCGATTTGAGAGCCATAGTGATTTAATAAATCTTTGGAGATAAAGAGAAATATGACGCTTTCAATGGATTTCAAACTTTCAATAGCTTAATTATTGATTAAATTTATTGATATAATGTCGTATTAAGAAGTGTTATTAGTTGTTTACTTATTTACTTTTTCCACACTTACAAGTGTAATCAAGCTATCAATGACATCATGATAACAATATCCTCGTGAAGAACAACCAAAGGTCCTCACACAATCAAAGAACTCAAATGTAACAAGAGCTCCCAAAAGACAAAGTAAAATCATGATTCTCATACCAAGAGGATACATCGCCACAACCATAATCAAGAACCAATCCAGCACCACCAACAATGGACCTGCATAAACCATCATGACATGCCAAAGTCTCTAAAGCACAAGAAACATCCATGACACCATGATCACCACCAAAAGTACCAACAATTAATAATCCAATTGTGTCCACATATCTACATAGCATAGTCAACTACATAGGTCTCATATCATAACTATGCCTACTAATACCATCTCACCTCCTCAACATGACATCAAAACTAGCAAACAAAGTGACTAAACCAAGCCACCAAATTGAATATGCATCAACACTGAAATATTTATGGGCATAAACAACCCATGTCCAAGTCATAAATGCAACTTGTAAGTATAGACTGCCTACAACATTGCTCAACTTGTAGATACTGTAGACATGAAAAATTGACCAACGCACTTGATCCTGATTATTAACATCACTTCGTCCTAAATCATACTTTTAGCTTATCATCACGTTTCATCCCTTAATTAAATAAATCATTATTTATTTAATTAGGTCTTTCTCCTTTGTTGATTAAATTAATCAATTTAATTTAATTAACCCTATATCTCTCTTTAATTAAATAATTCATCTTATTTGATTAAATCCCTGAAATTCTTCTAATTAAATTAAATAAATTAAACCTTATTTGATTTAATCTAACATTGTCCCCTTTAGTTAAATAACTCAAAACATTTATTTAATTAAACCCTTCCTCTCAATTTGATTTAAATCAATTCATAAATTTAAGTCTAAATTATCACATATCCTTAATTCTTCATTAAATTAATTAAACTTTGGTTGATTTAATCTTAATCTATGTCACATCCTCTAGAGAATGCAACTTGCACAATAAATCAATTACTTTGATTTATTAAATCTCCTATTTTCCCTCAAATTTGAATTCAAATTCAAGTGGACTTGGTCCTTCCAACAAGGAATTCATTTCACCTTACAAGTCCTTTTTCCTTGAACCAAGTGGCCATAACTCCATTTTCTACCCTCTCCAACAAGTCATTTCACTAATTTGAAATTCAACCTAATGTCATTTATTGGCACTTTGATCAAAACTTGCACAACTTTCAACCATTCACATCTTGACAAGTGGCACTTGGCCATTGGATGTTGAATGATCCCACATTGCTCAATTTCACTCTTTCTTCCAATTTAGAAATCTATAAAGGAGTGACTCTTCTTCTCATTTTAGCATCCACAAATTGAGTAAACTTACTATACTCAACTTGATCCTCAAGCATATATACTTTCATCCATTTTATCAAGTTCTTAGCTAGGTTATGCAATTTTTTCATCATGGAGCTTGATTGAATTTGCATCAAACTAGATCACTCATCAACATTGCATCATAGGAGGGAAAGGGCCAATTTCTACACATAATTGGCACGAATTCCCCCATGGAATTGAGGATTGGCATGCTTAATTAGGACCTCATTTATCTTTCATGTTTTGTTCTTCATTTTCCTATTATTGAGCATTGCGAATGAATCTCATGGGGAATCTTGATTCTCACTTGCATATGAACCTAATTATGTGTTTGTTTAATGTGTTTGTGTAGGTATAGGATTGAGGTTCACAGATACAACAATGTAACATAAAAATCCAACCAAATACTAATAACCATGTCAAAAAGAGAATAATCTGAGATGTACAATTGAGTGTACAATGAATCCAACACCAAATCTCCAAGAATCGATCATCCATAAACTCATAGTATCACCATAGTCAAAGTAACCCATAAACAACTCAGATAAAGAAAATAGCAAATAGATCGTGTCAAAACAACTCCAAACTTGATCCGTTGTGTAGTGCTCTGAACAAGTTTTTCGTCTATTCAAAATCCAAAATTTGACTCTATATGCACTCGATATCACCTCTTGAAGCTCAAAACAAACACTTGACTTCCAGCTAGCAAAATACTATCAAAACTATAAAATGTCAAAAAAAAATTGGCATCATAGTGTAAAGCACTGAATTAACTTTCCAACAAGTCCAAGAAGACGAAAATCGAACCACCTGGCCGAAGTATGATATAATTGTGACTATATGTTTTATCCACATTATACTCTTGTCTGTGCATAAAGAGTTTGTAATTTGCAAACAATAAGCAACCATTAAGTCATAAAATGATAGAATAATTTTACGCCTTTTATGGAAAGCCTTGGACTTGGTAAACTGTAAGTGCCATGTTATTTTGCATAAACCAACATCTATAGAGGTCTATTAACAAGTCGATGACTTTGTCAAACTGATTTATTATGTGAGTCAACTCATACCTAGACTAAGTCGATGCAAGCTTAGTGTTGCAAATCTGATGTTGACTATTTCAGATGTAAATGAGATCGCACCAACTCTATATGTGAATATGAAGCTTTGGTGCCACCTTTGAATCCTTATACCTGTAGATGCCCATTTTGAAATGCAAACTGAATTCTATCATATGGATATTTGAATTAGTCTCTAATTGTTGTTGATCAACAAGGCCGGTCTGTAGCTATTTTAGTTGAGTAAGTGCTTACATGTTCGCCACATTTTAGTTGTGATTTATGTGTTGGTGTGCATGCAAATCGCTATCATAACTCATGCCTAAACTATAGGCTGACAGGTCCTCAGATTGTTGTATAAACTGTGGAACTAGTGCACTTATTTGGGATGCATTCCTTGAGCAAGTTTCTGCATTCTATTTACATTTCTATCTGCAATATTCTACCAATTATAATGAGTGAGAGCTTTGAGAATTAGAGAGAGTTATTATTATTATTTTGAGAGAATTATTTTCCAACTTGTGAGATAGTGTTTTTTGAGTCTTTGTTGGAGGATTGATACCAAGCTAGTTGTTGTTCAGGAAAGTGTTGTGTTTGCAGCCAGTTGACTGGAAATATTATCACATGCATGAGGATTTTCTTCCCTTGTTTGTATTAGTGTTGAATGATTTTCTTCTTGACTATTTAAACTAGTCTTTTATAGTTACTTGCATATAAGGAAAAGTAATGTTTTCTTTGAAAGAAAAGTGGAAACTATTTACTCTACTTGTGTGTAATGTTTGTAATTACTCCATGATAGGAGAGATTACTTGTCATAGGTATTGTTATTATACTCTATATGATTAAACATGGGTAGGAGAGATTGTTTGTTATAGGTATTGTTATTATACTAGATATGATCAAACATAGACTATTTAAAGTATACTCAAAACTAGATATTTAATTATGCTAGATGGCTAGTAGGTCACTCCTAGGATTATTATCCAGTGAAAGGAGGGAACTAGTACTTTGATTTATGATTTGTGTTTCCTTAGGTTGTGTTAAAGAGATAGGTTATCCTAGGGAGTAGCTTGCTTGTGGAGAGGGATTGCCTAAGCATAGATATAATGGCCTTAAGTCAAAACAAGTTTGCTATAGTGTAAGTGGATGGTAGACCATCACTTGATTATACTAAGTGAGAAAACTTTGGCCAAAGTAGTGTGATTGCTCAGGGCTCCATTGGCAGTTCACCGTGTCCATTTAAATGCATGAGGGGTACCTAGCATAGGTTATAAATCCTAGTCATGTAGGGTACAACACTAAGCTCAGAGTGGTATGTCATACGGAGTTACCCAACCAATACCTTCACCAAAGGGTAGGGCCATATATCATTGATAGATGTGCAAGGGACCGCATATGATTTCATGGTTGGCAACAAAGTGCTTGAGTGATGCTTCTCCTCCTCAACAGGCAACAAAAGACCAATGTTTTGAAAGGTGGATTCCTAGACCATCTATATCTTATGCTAAGAAGCTCAGAGGAGCTGTGTATGTAGTTGTGTACTTTCTTGGAATATTGTACTTTGTGAATTATTGTAATGAAATGGAAATCCTTATTGTATTTTTTTATAGCATCTTTGATCATATATTCTTAATAAAGAGAATTTTTTTATTGCAATGGTATATTACATAGTTTATTTTACTCACACAGTGAAAACTCGGGAAAATTTACTTCAGTGAACTTTTGGCATATTACAATAAACACTAGAGTATCAAAATGCTGTAATTTTATTATATATATATTGATGGCATTACAAAAAAAAATTGTTCGATTACAAAATTGGGGGTATCAAAATGATATTTTCTTTTGGCATACAAGACAAACATAAGTACGTAGATTCCTTCAACCACCACCTGGAGGTGCTCTATCTGGGCTACTGACAACATATTTTTGTGGGATTGCAAAAATTGGGCAAACAACCCCATGGCATTCCTCACCAGCCCTGCATGGAGAAGGGTCACAACTTCCTCAGTGGCTTTGTTATGAATGGTAGTCACATTGCAGATAGTGTCACCAACTAGTCTACTCCATAGGTAGTTGTTGAGCCTGACGATGGCTACATTAACTCTGTGGTGAAACTCAAGCCTAACCAGGTGCTCCACTGCCCTCATTCCCCAGTCTCGACGTCCAAATGTATGAATGAAAATATACATAAAACGCTCTAGGAGCATAGAATTATGTACATGCACTTGATTTAGGAAGGCTTCCCCCAGTATGTTGTGCAACACCTCCTCTTCTACCTTGCTCTGGACAATGAAGATCTCTCTCAGCTGGTCAGACAATCGCCTAAAGAGAGGAATCGATTCCTCAATGACGATGAAGTCATTCATGCACAATCCATCACTCTAAAAACTCACCCTATTAGATACTTCATGATGGTGAAATGTGGTGGTTCCCGTTGAATTTATTGAAGGTTGGCAAGACATCCAAACTGGTTTTCTTTAAGATTGATCGAATGATAGGATGAAAATGTGGTTGAAATTAATTGTTGATGTGACCAAGATTTAATTAATATTCCCAATTGATCTTTCGGATAGACAACTTGCATGTGTGACTCCATTGCACCTATGTGATAGCTATTTAATGTGTGGTTTGTGAAGCATGCAAACTACACAAGAATTGATGACCACTGGGCAAAAATTAAAACAAGAAATGTTTGATTATTGCCTGAAGTCATATCATTGGCGATGTAATTATTCTAGCCATTAATTATTCTCATCCATTGATTTTCCTGGGTGGGCACTTAAACGACAAGAAAGTGTTGCTATGATTAACAACTGATTTGTAACTGAAAAATAAAGGAGGAAGACCTATATATCTAGGTAGAGGACAATTCAGTGGGGGTCCAAATTCTTGAGAGTGCACTATGTTGTAACCAAGAGAGTAATAGTTTATTATGGTTTTTAGTATAATTCATATTGCAATAACTCACAATCTATGAGTTGTGAGGCTAAATGCAATATTTTTGTACTGGTTTGTGTACCATGTGCATAATTAGAGTATATTTTCTGTGAGAAATCTCTGCTACATTTAATTCATTTATTGCAATTATGAAGCTTTCCTATTTATATTACATCAGACATTCGTCATTCTAGTATGTGCGCTAGTAGATTAATGATCTTCTCAACACTATTTCACATTGGCTTCATTTTTATTGGCTAATATTAGTTGCCTTTACTGTTTTCTGGTAAAAAGCATGTTAGTCATCAATTAAATCACATGAGGGAGTTGTACCTCTAAAATTCAGAGGAAAGTCACAAATGCAATTGTGACATTTCCAGAACTGTTAGCGTGTTGGCTCAAGTGCTTTACGGGCTATAGAGTTAATGATTCAAGATATATTTCTTAAAGGCCAATCCATTCACTAACATATTTTTGGTGACTCCACTGGGGAAAATGGATTGTAATTTATGATAAGTCGCCATCATGTCATGCCGAAAGATGGTACTTCTCCATAATGATGTATTTTGTGTACTTCAACTTGAGTTAGATTGGATGCTGGAAGAGAAGGAAGATAACATATCACAATTAAATACACTTGCTTGGAGGTATAGAAGGAGTACGAAAAATTATATGTGAGCTAATTTTGTATTGGAAGAAGAAGAGTGGGCCCAATGTCCACCTAGACCTGTGATTGAATGCCCTCCAAGGTTAGTATTTGAATATTATGACAACCCACCTCATCATCTCAATTAGTGCCCTAATCAACATCCTAACCAATCACAAAATCCTCCTCCAACTCAACCGCCACCTTGGCATTAATCTAGGGGTACCCACCCCCTTTATGCTCTATTAGGAGTTAACAACTTTGAATACCTAAGGATTTAATCCCCTAGGGTAATTGTATTGGACCCTTCAACCTATCACAATGCAATGACCTTCCATGTGGCTCTAGGAAAAGATTCCCCAAATTCTCTGGTAAAGGCACACAAGATCTAGAAGAACACATTCTAGTGATGATTGCAGTAAGTGCAATCTGGGAATTTAAGAGGAAGACTTTTGTAAGGTTATTTGTTGATAGATTAGATGAAAAATAAGTCAAGTGGTTTGGAGAACTGGAGAAGGGTTGTATAACCAGTTGGAATATCCTTCATAAAAAAATTCTCTAACGCTTAAAAGGCCTTGTTGATGTTGTTGCCTTACTATGATAGTTCTTTCAAATTGTGAAAGAAAGAAAAGAGCCTATGAGAGATTTTATTTATCATTTTAATCAATCACTTTGATAGATTCCTACACTAGAACAACCAAGTAAGATAATTCAGTTTCATGTATTTACTTTTGTGCTTGATCCTGATGTCCAACTCATGTTAAAAAGGGATTTTTTTTGGGGATTGAGCAAGGTTAGCTTGAAGCAGTAAATATTGAAAATGACTTAACTGTGGTGGGAAAATGGAAGTCAGATGACACTAATAAGTCTTTTGTTTCTTACTCACCCCCCATTTGTAGATTCTATAGATCCTTGAATGTTATTAATCAACCCCATCCTACCACTAAAACTATGAACTTGACAATATTGGATGGTATACAACCCCTGCATGAAAGAAAAAGGGATGAAAGGAAGGAAAATCATTGTTGGTATGCCCAGGAATACAATTTAAACACTTCAATTGAATTGGAAGATGATCTCATCTCATCAAGTGATGATGAGGAATTTTCATCACAAGGAAGGTATTCTCCCACATCTCAATTTACTTCTTCCTCTCTTGAGGATAACTCACTTCCTTGTAGCCCTACCGGAGAGGGTCGAGTTTCAAACTCTCTTTTCATTTTAGAGTATGAAGCTTTCACCTTCGAAAATATTGTTGATAAAACTGAATGTGAAATTAAGAAGGATAACAAAGAACCTTCAAGTGAAAATTCCAAGGGTGGGGTAAAGTGGTTGATCAGTTCAAATCCTCTGTTCATTTTTTATGAATCTTTTTAAATTCATGAGAATCTTATGTTTGAAGATCTAGATTTTGGTTTACCAGAATTGTCAACAAAAGAGGTTATTTTTTTTAGTTGATAGTAAAGGGAAAATTCTATAGCGATGGAGGATCAGAATGCAATGGAGCTACCATGCAGTTGTGGTAATGGCATAACGACTTGCAGGTTAAGAGGTTGTGATGTACGACAATCCTAAAAGATTCAAATTTGTTACAAGGGTGGGAGATTATTCAGATGATTAAATCTTAAGAAGGAGCCATTTTTTTTTGGATGTTTCAATGTGTGACTATTTGCATTAGGAGATATATGATGAAAAATGGTTGTTCGGGGACATTAAAATTGGTGGATTCTTCTGCTATAGCACCCATGTTTGGGTAATTTTGATCTCTACTTTACTTTAGAAGCTGCATGCAATGACATGCCTTTATAGGTCTAGATCATTTTTCTCTTAGCCTATCAACAGTTTTGTGTGAGTGGTTCCTTTCTCTCTCCTTGGTAGGTTTCATCCTACCCTATACATAGTTTCTTTTTGGTGTGTCATTTTTGTTTTGTTTGCTTGGGTTTTGGGTTTTTGTTTTTGTTCCTCCTCTTTTCTCAACTCTATGCCCAATGGATATAGGATTAATCATAATACCTCTAGGTCCCTTGCTACATCCTTTTCAGCCCTTGTCCCCAGTTAGAGCCACTGTTACCTTAATTTTGGTCCTCACTCTCAAAATTGACACTCCCATTCAATTTTTTGGTTAAGTCTACAAGTTGAGCAGTGTTTTATGAGGTGTTGCTAACTTGGGTGGTGATTTCACTAGTTCGTCTAGCTTCCCCTTTTACCGCCCTTCGTTAATTTTTTCTCCGTTCTCTCACAAGCAACGTATTATAGCATTGTTATAACTTCTTGAGCACTATAAGTCTTTTAATTTTGGGGGGCTTGTCATCCGTACTCGAAGTTTGTGAACTGGTTGAAAAGACCACTAGTGACAAAGCTTCGAAGTTTTCAAGTTTAAGCAGGAATTTTGATGGTTTTTGAAACCATCAACAATGTTGTGCTTAGTTTTGTGAACTTCCTATTTTACTACTCAAGAGCATTTTCAAAAGAAATTAAGGGAGCAACAGTGCAGTTTTTTTTGTTAAGATGCATTCCATTTTTAAACAACAAACCCATTGATGTGGAAATAAATAAAAATGGATGCCATCAAAGATACAACAAATGAAATTAAAAGATAGAATTGCTCAAAGTAAGAATGTAAACACCAAAGTGTCAAAATGTTGTAATTTTATTATATATATATATATATATTGATGGAATTACAAAGTTTTTTTGTTCAATTAAAAAATTGGGGGTATCAAAATGATATTTTCTTCTGCCACACAAGACAAACATAAGTACGCAGATTCCTTCAACCACCACTTGGAGATGCTCTATTTGGGTTGGTGACAATAGATTTTTGTGGGATTGCAGGAATTGGGAAAACAACTCCATGTCATTCCTCATTAGTCTTGAACGGAGAAGGGTCACAACTTCCTTAGTGGCTTCATTATGAATGGTAGTCACAATGTAGATAGTGTGACCAACCATGCTCTATGGGTAGTTGTTGAGCCCGACAATGGCTACATTAACTCTGTTGTAAAACTCAGGCCTAACCAGGTGCTCTGTTGCCCTCATTCCCTAGTCTTGATGTCCAGAGGTATGAATGAAAATATACACAAAACACTCTAGGAGTGTAGCATTGTGTACATACACTTGATTTAGGAAGGCTTCCCCCAGTATGTTGTGCAACACCTCCTCTTCTACCTCACTTTGGATAATGAAGATCTCTCTCAATTGGTCAGAGAGTCACCTAAAGAGTGGATTGCACTCAATTTCCTCAATGATGATGAAGTCATTCACGGAAACTCCATCACTTTGAGCACTCGCCATATTAGATACTTCAGGATTGTGAAGTGTGTTGGTTCCCATTGAATTTATAGAAGGTTGTCAAGACATCCGAATTGGTTTTCTTTAAGATCAATTAGATGATAGGATGGAAATGCAGTTAGAATTAACTGCTGATGTGACCAAGATTTAATTAATATTCCCAATTGATCTTCTGGCTGGACAACTTGCGCGTGCGACTCCATTGCACCTCTATGATAGCTATTTAATGTTTGGTTTGTGAAGCATGCAAAATGCACAAGAATTGACGGCCATAGGGAAAAAATTAAAATAAGAAACATTCGATTAGTGCCTGAAGTCATATCATTGGTGATGTAATTATTCCAGCCATTAATTATTCCCATCCATCGATTTTCCTAGGTGGGCAATCAAAAAACGATAAAGTGTTGCTATGATTAGCAACTGATTTGTAACCTTTAAAGAAAGGAGGAAGACCCATATATCTAGGTAGAGGACAATTCAGTGGGGGTATGAATTCTTGAGAGTGCATTGTGTTGTAACCAAGAGGAATAATTAATTATGGTTTTGAGTATAATTCATAGTGCAATAACTCACAATCTGTGAGTTGTGAGGCTTGAATGTAATGTAACTGTACTGGTCTGTGTACCACGTGCATAATTAGAGTATATTTTCTATGAGAAATCATCTTTGCTACATTTAATCCATTTATTGCAATTATGAAGCTTTCCTATTTACATTACATCGGTCATTCGTCATTCTAGTTTGTGCACTGGTAGATTAATGATCTTCTCAACATTATTTCACATTTTCTTCATTTTTATGGGCTAATGTTAGTTGCCTTTACTACTTTCTGGTAAAAAGTATGTTAGTCATCAATTAAATCACACAAGGGAGTTGTACCTCTAAAATTCAAAGGAAAGTCACAAATGCAATTGTGACATTTCCAGAGCTGTTAGAAACTTGGCTCCAGTGCTTTATAGGTTGTAGAGTTAATGATTCAAGATATATTTCTTAAAGGCCAATCCATTCGCTAACAAATCCATAAGTAGATTATCAACATTGAAATTTTAAACTCTAATTTATAATTTTTATTTATATTGAAACTTGAAGTTGATATGTAGCGATCTTGTCTTTTTTCTTGGGTCTGTGACATGTATTAAACCATATTTTTGATCCATATATGAATTTAGTTAGTAATATGTTCCCTAAATTAAATAATATGCATGTTTTTGAAAAAAAATTATAAATTTCAAAATTTATGTTTTTTAATGTCTAGAAAATTTGTTGAGTTTTTCCTTGAGTTTTTGCCAAGTCTTAATTGTTTGATTTTTTGGATCAGGAAAGTTAGTGTTGTGTCCAATTTTTTCAACTATGGTCAAATAAATCCCAAGGCAGTGTGGGTGTGGTGCTTGAAATGTATTTAGAAGGAGATACTTTTTTAGCGAGAAGCTAATCACTATGTTGCCTTCGAGCCTTAAATCCCATTGTCTCTCATAATGCAAGTTTATGTTGTAAAAGTAAAACCTATAGATAAATGATCAAATGCACTTTATACATGTTGATCAAGGTATTTAAAGAAAGGAATCATGACTTACTGTGATAGTGAAATTTGGCATACTCATGCCAATTCCATTTAGTTTTGTGGCCATTTTTGAGGGAATGGCTTGATGCAATTACATATTGACAAATGGTGCAATCTTGTGCAAAGTTGGGTTCATTCCTCCAAACAGTAGTTGTCCCATGCACACAAATTCCCCCTAAATTTATCCCCACTTTATTCATATACACATATTCTAACACATTCATCCTGATTATCCATTTTTTAAGTCTACAATATAGTTATTCCCAAATATTCCATCTTCATAGGTCTCCATTCTAGCATGTTTTTATCCAAATTTATTGATGGGGCACATGTACAATCTCACCCTTCTGAATCTAACCCCTTAAATTTTAAATTCAGATTTATTTTTTTAAGACTCCTACCTTTTCTTTTCTCATCCTAAGTTGACTTGGAAAATGTTTGTGTAATTTATTGCTATGTCCTTATATTTAAAGGCATTAAATTACATTCATATCATATCCTCTCAAAACTCCCCTAGGTGTTTCTAAACATTGCTAGTCCTTGATATTTAACTAAGCATAGAGAATTGAATGAACCATAAAACATGGTTTCACTTTGTACTAGATCAAATCCATGGGCCACAAGTAGCTATACATTGAGGGAAATTTCATAATGGTGCACATTCAACCCTTCATAGAGTTTATCGATTGTTTTGATTGTAAAGGACAATATAGATAGAGGGACTAATTTCAAATCTATGCAAAATCAAATACCCCCATCAAGTTTTGAAAATGGTACTAAAATTTGAAATCCAATCAACATAGTCAACAGGTCTTATAAATCCCACATCTAGCAACTTTTGTAATTCATCTTTTACCAATAGAGCGACATGCGGGTGCATTTTTCTTAGCTTTTTCTTAACAGGTTTTGCCCCCGGTGGAAAATACAAGTGATGTATTACTAAATCTAGATCAAGTCCTAGCATGTCTGCATAGGACCACACAAAGTTGACTTGTATTCCCTTGTAAAACTATATATGCTCTATTCTCTCTTCAGGTGTTAATGATTTTGCTAGATGAGTTATCATTGTCTATGCCCAAATTTGTTGGTACTGTCTTCTCCACCAACATAGATGATTTTTCATGATAGAGTGTAAGGGGAAGTGTGTCAAGCCTTCCATCCTTAGGCGCTTTAGAGAGGTTTTCACCATTGGATACATCCTTTATTTTTATTTTTTTTGGGTCTAATAGTGTCATAGAGCGGTTTTCACTAGAAGACCTATTTATATTTATAATAATTTTGTGACTGAAAGGCTTGGCACCTTCCCCAAAATAAGCCACACTATTGAGTTCTATGGAAAAAATTGCTTTATGATCCCCAAGAGGTGTGTCTTCTTATGCTCCTAGAAAGTTTATGATTTCCTCATCATTTTGAAATATATCCAATTATGGTGGTCCCTTTGGATACCAATTGATGATTTCGGGATGAACCAGGGGTAAAGGGTTATGATTTGAGTCAAGATTTTGAATGGATTCAAGGGTACAAATGTTATGATCAGTTTCAGGGGTAGGAACACTATCACAATCATAAATGTCAATGAAGTCATCAATTTCACTTTCCTCATTTGTCTGTGTAGCATTAGAGGACTCTACTTCCTTACTTGAAGTACATGTGGTACTCAAGGTCTTATCTTTCTGTGTGTCATATACTAAACTAGGGAATTTTTGCATACAAGTAGGTTGTATTGGTTCCAAGATACCCTATTTTTGTAAGCCTAAAGGACATTTACCATCATATCCCATTTTTTTCATAAGATCAAATCCTTTTCAAGACTGTTCAACAGGTAACTTTATCTTAATTTTTTTAGTTTGTTCGTTTTCTACATCTTCATCTTTTTATAGCCATTTCAAGAGATCAAATTCTTCTGTTTCATTATAAAGGGCTCCCCATTTTTTTAAAGTAGTTGATTTAAAAATCACTATAGTATATGCATCTAATGTGGTCTTAGTCATCTATGGTTTGCCATAGGTGTGAGGAGATAAAGATAGCTTTCCAATGTAAAAGGCATGATTCAAGGTCTATTCTCCTACTCCTTGTTCTTTTACTTGTATTTTGATCTTAGCTTCATTGGATTTTGAGGTGGAAGCTTTTAAGGACTCGGGATCAACAAATGATTGAGAAGAGAGTGCTTCATAGTTTCTTGGGATTGTGATTTTAGTTTTAGGACTTAGATTATGGAAATACATGAATGGGTTAGGATCCCCTTGCATTGTAATTTCGACACCATTGTGTGGGAATTTAATGCACTGATGGTATGTAGAAGGCACCACATGCATTTCATGAATCCAAGGTCTTCCAAGGAGGATGTTATAGGTCATAGGGAGGTCAAGAACTTGGAAAACCACATCCTTTACCACAGGCCCAACCTTGATTGGTAGACTAGTTGATCCTTTAGATGAGCATTCATCTTCATCATACGCCTTTATGGTAATCTTTTTCTTTGGATCAACTGCATTTTCAAAGGATCCTAATTCTATGATCAATTTTTGAGTACAAATATTAAGACCTCCTCCTTCGCCTATCAAAAATCACTTGATCTTATCATTATGGACAAGCAATTCAATGTGTAAAACTGTGTTATGTGGTTTTCGAATGGATGAATCATTGTTCTCAGTAAAAGTGAGAGCGTGAGGAGAGGTGATGTGTCCCACCATAGCTTGGAATTTATCTAAATGTAGGTTTGTATGCATTGTAGCAGTAGCAAGCACCTTATATAGGATAGCTTTATGCTTAGGAGATAGGAAAAGAAACTCAAGTATAGAAATTTGTGCGGGCATTTTACCTAAATTATCTATGAGGTTGTATCGTGAAGTTGGTGCATCGGGTTTTGAATTAGGATCCCTAAGGGTAACCATTCCTCTATGGGTAGTAACATTGCAATTCGGTTCTTTGCCTTTTATAATGAAAGTGTTTACATGATTATCCACCTCACTGATTTTATTTATGATATAGTCATACTTAGTAGTATTATAGTTCACACCATCACCAGATTTAAGGGTCTTTCCTTTATCCTTGTCATGCTTAGGGAAAGGGTTCTTAAACATCTCGCGATCAGAGTTACCAGAAGGAGTGTGTTCATCAAATACTATCTTATTGTTATCAATAAGGTCTTTTATTAGATGTTGAAGTTTATTATAGCTATTAGTCTTATGCCCTTTGTGTCTATGATAGTCACAAAAGTGATCCTCATTCCACCATGGGGGTTTGACTTGTGGATTATATTCTTTCATCTTAGGTAGCATTATAAGATTATTTTCAAGTAGCTCTTTTAATGTGGATTCAAGTGAGTCCTAATGGCATAAAATTTTGTTTAGAGAAACTTCTTTGTTTTTCTTTTCCTTTATCTGAAGATGAACCTTTAAGGTTGTATATAGGTGATGAGGTTTTAGTTGTTTTCACATCAACAACTCTGTCATTTACTACATTATTTTTCTTTCTCCAAAAATGTGTCTTGTTGCTCAAACTTGATTATTGATCTTTGTCATTATTAAGTTTAATAGTTCCATCATGCTAGTCCCACAGTTGTCATTGCACCAAAACATAGACCTTTTAATGCCTGATATAACTGTCAAAGTTAATGGATCCACGAGAGGCAGTTAGTACATGTCATGAATCCCAAGGGGAGCACTGACCATCTTTCAACAATCTCCCCCTCAGCATTACCTGAGGGGATTCAAACCCAACACCTTTGGCTCTGATACCAATTGTTGGTCGCTTAATTGTTGTTGCACCAAAAGATTGACCTTTTAATGCTTGATACAACCACCAGAGTTAAAAAATCCATGGGAGGTGGTTATTCCATGTCACAAATATCGAGGGGAGCATTGACCATCTGCCAACACATCATTGATGAGAGTTTGTTCGATTCAAAATCCCATTTCTATGGCTTCATCAAAGGAATCCAAGAATTTGAGGCAAAGTTCCCTTCCAATTTCCTTGTTCAAATTTTGACAGAAGAGGCCAACCAATTCTTTGTCTAGAATGGTATAAGGTAATCATTTTGTTAAATATCTCCATCTTTATAAAAATTACATGAAAGATTCTCCTTGTTTTTGTTTGGAGTTAAAAAGGTTTGTCATGGTCACTTTAAGTTCACAATTGAAACTATAATTGGAGACAAATTTATCAACCATTTCTTGAAAAGATTTGATGGTCAGGGGTAATCGAGAAAAACATTCCATAGCTTCCCCTCCTAGACTGTGAGGGAATAATATCATAAGGTATGTCTCATCAACTACAAATTTCAAGGTAGAAGCACAAAATTCTCTTAAGTGGTCTTTAGGATCTCCTTTTCCCTTATATTTATCAAGTCTCGGTATGTCCCAGTGAGTAGGAAAAGGTGGAATTTGTATGCTCGGATCGAAAGGATAAGGACATATATCTTCAATGGAGAACTTGTGGGATGATGTTTTACAGTTCTTGAGATTATCCAATTCTTGTCCCAGTGCTCTAAGCTCATCCAAAATAGGATTGTTTCTAGGTGCAAATTTTGATGTCTTTGAAGATTTCTTGTAACCAGGTTGTGAAAAAAAGGGTCTATGATATTTGATTCTATCCTCATTGTTTGTTTTTGTATGCTTAGGTTCACTAGATTCATGTTTGTCATTCATCGTAAGGATATGTCAAAGTCAAGAGGTAGTTTGATTCCATCATCAACAAGGGCCTTTAGTATTGTTGCAGATTACATTTGACTACCTCAGTAAGTAGTTTAGTGAATCTATGATCATTAAGTGCTTCATTTATATGGGGTTGGGTTATTTCTTCATTATTATTTTCATCAGTTTCACTAGTTGCAACACTAATGTGATCTTTCCCATCAAATTGTTTCCCCAAGGGTTCCCTTCTTGAAATAGTTTTACTCTTGTTGTAGAGGTCATAAGTGATTGTTTTGATCTTCAACCTAGGAATATATAATGTATGAGACCCAAGATTAGGATGCAATGGTAACATATATGATTCTAAGATGAGATACGAGAATGGTATGGTATGATAAGCTTGATAATAATGCAAGAGATCAAGGAAAATTCTAGGTACGAAGCTAATTAGGATGTAAGGCTTTACTTGTGCTACAAGGAAAAGTGATTAAGAGAGGGTAAGTAGGAGATGATGAAATCCAAAAAGATTTCCCTACTCCAGGATAATGGTAATTCCCTAACTCAAGGATGATAAACATCAAGTGATACAAGCGATTAATAGCCAAAGATTTTATTTCAAGACCTAGGAAGAGTAACCTAAATGCAAGATAAAGGTTTGTCTGACCAATGCAAGAGCGAAGGATATGCAAGGAATAGGTATAATGCAAGGATTGAAAGATCATAACTGAAGGATGATGCCTCCAAGATATTTAAATGATAGGTTCATTTTGGATGTTTTTATTGTTTGACTTTTGGGGGTTTCAAGAGTTGAGATGTTGCAGATTCCTAGGTGTGATGTTTGTTTGAGATTTGTTTTGAACACACATGCAAGACACCAAATGTTTTTGAGTTTGATCTTTGGAAAAGTTTTGAGATTCACAAAATAAGTGTGGTGTTTGATTTTAACTAATAATGTTTGTTTTTTTATTGTGAATGTTGTTTGACTGTTACAATTGAGATAAATTCACATTCAAGTATAAATCCTAGGCTGGACGAGACAATATTTATTGGATTCCCACTGCGGATAAATCCGAGCTACACTTATTCAGAGTGGATAGCTTAGAAGTTTGGTGGCACTACCTCCCCATTACATGACACACACTTCTCGAGCACACCAAAATTCAAATTCCCAAAGATTCGAAGATCTCAAGGAACTTTCTATCTCAACTTTGAACTGTGAGAAAGTGGGACGACTTCAAAGGTCTGACCTCTTGCGCTAACAAATAGAATGATTTTGGCTACTACAATAGTTGGTTCTTAGTAAGGGAATTCATTCAGGTGGCCATACAAGTTGCAATTCACTCTGATTAGGAGGCCTCCTAGGCTATAGAGGTTACACTTCATGGGGTTTTAGGCACCACAAGGGTACTAAGGGATACCTTCATCGTTATGACACATCTGCACTTGTTTCTCATGAATTTCATCACAAACACATTTTTTGTATAGTGGTTTGAAAGAGCTTGGATTTATCTTGTTATCGCTTGGGTCATTCCCACCTTTTGAAGTGAGGTGGTAGGCCCTTTAAGAAAATAAAACTTGAGTGTTGCTAACACTTTTCTCTAGCACCCAAGACCATGAAATCCAGGGGAGAGGATAATACGTGTTAGCAGTAGGTCCACTCAACACATGCACAAGCGTGCCAAACATAGAATTTTGGATATTCTTTTTAATCACCAATCGAAGTGTTCACTATACTAAAAGATAATTGGTTTAGAAAAATTAAATCTTTAACGAATGTCCTGCACCGAATTTCATTAGTAGTTTTTGATTTTCAAGTCTTTGACATGTGAAAGTATTTGACATGCGAATCTACAAAAAAAAACTAGTCAACACAGATTAGCTACAAAATCAAAATTAAACTAAAAAGGAGAACTAACATTAATCTAAAATAAACAAAATTAATCTTAATCTAATTAATCTAAATCTAAGTAAAAATATAAATTTAAATTAAATCAGAAATCTCTAAATCTAAGTTAAATCTAAATGTTTGACCAATGCAAGCTAAATGTTTGCTTGACCAATACACGAGTGGAGGATATGCAAGGACTAGGCAGAATGCGAGGATTGAAAGATCAGAACTGAAGGATGATGCCCCCAAGAGATTTAAATGATAGGTTCATTTTGGATGTTTTTGTTGTTTGAATTTTTGGGGTTTGCAAGTTTGAGATGTTGCAGATTCCTAGGTGTGATGTTTCTTTGAGATTTGTTTTGAACACACATGCAAGACACCAAATATTTTTGAGTTTGATCTTTGGAAAAGTTTTGAGATTCACAAGATAAGTGTGGTTTTTGATCGTAACTGATAATGTTTGTTTGTTTTTTATTGTGAATGTTGTTTGACTGTTACAATTGAGATAAAAGAACATTCAAGTATAAATCCTAGGTTGGTCGAGACAATATTTGTTGGATTCTCATTGCAGATAAATCCGAGCACTGGCTCCCCTTTACACGAAACACACTTCTTGGGCACACCAAACTTCAAATTCTCGAAGACCCGAAGATCTCAAGGAAATTTCTATCTCAAATTTGAACTGCAAGAATGTGGGACAACTTCAAAGGTCCAAACTCCTGCACCAACAAATAGAAGGAATTTGGCCACTACAATATTTGGTTCTTAGTAAGGGAATTCGCTCTGAATAGGAGGCCTCCCAGGCTGTAGAGGTTATTCTCTATAGGTTTTTACGCACCACAAGGGTATTGAGGCAGACCTTCATTGGTATGAAACATCCACACTTGTTTCTCATGACTTTCATCACAAACACATTTTTTATATAGGAGTTCAAAAGAGCTTGGATTTAGCTTGTTACCGCTTGGGTTGTTCCCACTTTTCGAAGCGAGGTGGCAAGCCCTCTAAGAAAAGAAAACTTGAGTGTCGCTAACACTTTTCTCTTGCACCCAGGACCATGAAATCCAGGGGAGAGGATAGTGTGTGTTAGCAGTAGGTCCACTCAACACATGCAAAAGTGTGCCAAACATAGAAAATAGATGTTCTTTTTAAGCACCAATTGAAGTGTTCATGGTGCAGTCAGGGTAGGAGGGTCCTCAAAGAGAACAATACAAACCATGCAGCAAGAGTCACACAACAAAAGAAACATGAAATATGGAGGAAAATGTAGTTAAAAACATTCTTATAATTGGAAATCTTGATTACAAATAGTCGGCCACATCTGGGCTTACAGATTCGACGCATAGGCTTGATTACAACATGCTCAAGATATAGTTCTCATACATGCGAGTTAAAATATTATAGATCGAAATATATGTACATCATAATATGTCTTCTTAATTTTTTTCCCAATCTAATGATTCAATACTAGCTTTATATCACATCCGCGGGTCAAGAAACATCCACATCGGCCCAAAGATTGCTACAATCTCCGAGAGGAAAAGTATAACATGTGCAAGAACAGGTTGGCCTCAAATCTAAAATTCATCCATGGTAGATGCATAAGATGAAGAGTGGTCCTAAGTGTAAGGTCAGGGAAACTCCATGGAACAAATCTAAACACACCCTGAGGATCCACAAGTCACGGGAAAGGTCCACGATCGATCCAACTAGCCTTTAGGTTTTGAAGTTATTTCGAGGCCAATCCCAAAAACTATCACGTACTCCAAAAGCGATAACTTGCTGGAAAAGGGTCCAAATGAGCTGAAAACTTGGAATACAACAATTGAACATGTCCATAATGAAATCCTAGGTACACAAGATACGACGAGAAAACATGAAGAAACACTAGATCTACCAACTCAAACTAGAACAAGAACAAAACTGAATGAAAATATTTTTGGTTGATGCAAGATTTCTAAGAACCAAGAATGCTCCTGCATTAGACATCCAGGGTTAATGAAAAGTGAGCTTCTCACTTTGTAGGGGCCAAAGGAAAACCAATATGGTCTACCTCAGCCCAAGAAATCCAAGAAGAATTCTCCATTGGTCTATCCTTCCATTTCACCAAATATTTTGTGTACTATCTTCCACGAGTCCTTCCATCTCTGACATCCTAAATATCTTCTATCTCATCTGATTGTTGTTTAGGAAGCTTTTCTTCCAACTTCACCTTATCTTCTTCATTGAATTCTGCTTCATGGTAATAATGTAAATTGGCAATATTGAATATAGGCGATATACCCATGTCATCTGGTAACTCCACTTCATAAGCATTCCCCAAATCAAACTTCTTCAAAATCCTATAGGGTCCAAACTTCCTCATCTTCAATTTACAGTAAGTTCCAACTGGAAACCTTTCCTTCCTCAAATACACCATCACTTCATCTCCAACTTCGAACTCCTTATGTCTCTTCTTTTCATCTTCTTTCTCCTTATACTTCTGGTTCATATTTTCCAAATGTTATTTTACTTGAGTATGCACTATCTTCATATATTCTACAAATTCTTTTGCTTCTGCACTCCTTTTATCTTCGTTACTGATGTTTCTCAAGTCTGATATACCTCTAGGGTGAACTCCTGTAACAATCTCAAAAGGTGTCTTCCCAATACTCTTGTTCACTGAATTATTGTAGGAAAACTTTGCTTGTGCTAGAGCTAGATCCCAACTCCTGGTCTGTTCTCCAACCAAACATCTCAGCAAATTTCCCAAACTTTTATTCACTACTTTTGTTTGTCTATTTGTCTGTGGGTGAAAAGTAGAATTGAACTTCAAATCTGTCTTCAATTTCTTCCAAAGTGTCTTAAAAAAATAGCCAAAAGACTTTGTATTACGGTATAAAACAATACTCCTAGGTAATCCATGCAATCTGACCACTTCTCTGAAAAAAAAATCTGCTACATGTACTGCATCCGTTGTCTTCTTATAAGGTATGAAATGTGCCATCTTAGAAATTTTTTCCACTACCACAAATATTGAATCATTATCTCTCTGTGTCTTAGGCAAACCAAGTATGAAATCCATGTTGATATCCTCCCAAGGTCTTTATGGTACTGTTAAAGGCTTATACAATCCAAATTTCTGACTACTTACTTTTGTAACTTGACAAACTCTGTAACTCTGTACAAATTTCTTGACATCCTTACGAACCTGTGGCCAAAATTAATTCTCACTCACCAATGCTACTATCTTGTCAATTCAAAAATGTCCTGCCAATCCTCCACTATGTTTCTCTTTTACCAATGTATCCCTCATCGAGCCTTGGGGTACACACAACTGATTTCATCTAAACAAAATGTCCTCTTGGATGAAATAATCCAACCATTGAATTCTATCCTCCAAGACTGGTTCTCTACATGCTCTCCAAGGTTTTGCAAAATCTGGGTCTTCCTTATACAAGTTCCTCAATTCATCAAATCCTAATACCTCCACTCTCATCTGTGCCAGTAAATCACTTCTTCTACTCAAAACATCAACAACTCTATTTGACTTTCCACTCCTATGTTTCAAGACAAAAGTGTAACTCTGTAAGAAATCTACCCATCTCATGTGTTTTTGATTCAACTTACCTTGACTGTTCAAATACTATAAAGCTTGATGATCCATATACAACACAAATTATTTAGATAACAAGTAATGTCTCCACTTTTTCAAAGCTTGAACTATGGCATAGAACTCCTGATCATATAATGAACATCTTCTCCTTGCATCATTCAACTTCTCACCGAAATAGGCTATTGGTCTTCCTTCTTGACGTAACACTGCTCCAATTTCATTTCCACTTGCATCACAGTTTACTTGAAATACCTTATCAAAATTTGGTAAAGCCAACACAGGCTGCTCAGTCACCTTCTACTTCAACAATTCAAAACTTATGTCTGCTCCAGATGTCCACTTAAAATCCTTCCTATCTCCTTCCATTGTCTTTTTCATAGAGCTACAAATAGAACTAAAACTACTAATTAAATTTTGGTAGAAACTAGCCAATCCATGAAATAATCTTACCTCTCCAATGCTTTCAGGTGTAGGCCATTCAATAATAGCTCTCATCTTCTCAGGATCCATCTTCAATCCATCCATTGATATCACAAATCCTAGATATACCAATTTCTCCATGAAACTACACTTCTTTAGGTTTATCAACAATTGTTCTTCTTTCAACCTCTACAAAACTTGTGCAACAAGTGTTCCTCTCTATTCTTACTAAAAATCAAAATATCATCCAAATATACAATGACAAATTTACCCATGAATTTCTTCAATACCTCATTCATCAACATCATGAAAGTACTCGATGCATTTGTCAACCCAAAAGGCATCACCAACTACTCATACAATCCTGCATTTGTCTTGAATGTTGTTTTCCACTCATCTCCTTCTCTGATTCTGATATGATGATATCCGCTCTTCAAGTTTATCTTTGTAAAGTACTTAGGTCCCCTCAAACAATCTGTAATGTCATCCATCTGGGGGAAAGGAAATATATACTTCACCGTGATCTTGTTTATGGCTATAGAGTTGGTACATATTCTCCATTCTCCATATTTCTTAGGTACAAGCACAATAGGTATTGCACAAGGACTTAAGCTTTCTCTTATCAAACCTTTCCTCAAAAAATCTTGCACTTGTTTGTTCGATTCTTCATTCTCTATCGGTGTCATCTGGTATTTTTCTTTATTAAAAAAACTAGCTCTAGGAATCAGATCCATGCAATGACTAATACTCCTTATAGGTGGTAATCCATCATGTACATTATTTTAAATGATAGCCTCATATTCTATCAGCAACTCTTTTATCTCCTCAGGTTGTCCTTCTACATGCTTCAAGTCTTCAAGTTTCTTAGGCACCAATGCATAACACATGTTCTCATATCTCAGTCCATCTAGAAATCTCCTTCCATCAACCAAACAGATTCTAGCAGTCATACAAATCTCAGCCTTAAGAACATCTTCCAAGGGTAACAAAGTCTACTTCATCCCATTAGCAACAACGGTGTATATGTTCTTCTTTCCATCATGAATAGATTTTCAATCATACTGCCAAGGCCTTCCCAACAAGATATGGTATATATCCATAGGCATAATATCACACAAAACTTAATCATGGTAGTTTCCTATCTTCAATTTCACTAGACATAATTGTTCACTTAACAATATTTTATAATCATCTTGAATCCATGCTATCTGATAGGATTTAGGGTGTTTCAACCTTTCCAACTTCAATTTGGTTACCATTTCTTTAAAAGCCAGGTTCTCTAAACTTCCACTATCAATGATCACTTTGCAACATTTACGAGCTACCTTGCATCTAGTCCTAAACAAATTATTTCTCTGCAATGGTTCTTTCTCCAATTCACTTTGACACAATACTCTCTTATTCACCAATACCTCTCCTTCTTCCGGTTGATTAGATGATCCAACATGATCCTCCTCAACAAAGGTCATTTTCCTATTGTTCTCGGTCTTTTTGCTTGTCTCTCCTTGTTTGCATTCAAAGGCTCTATGTCCTTCTCCCCCACATTTAAAGCAAGTTCCCCTGAATAATCTTTTCTCTTATCCTCTGTCATCTTTTCTATACCCTTCATTTCTGTAACCACCATATCCTCCTCTTCTGTAAGAGTTTCCATCATCTCTTCGGTAGGACTTTTCATTCTTATTTACCTCCTTATTCTGATCTGCAAAGGTTTCTCTTCCTCCTCCAGTAAATATTCTCCTCTCTAAAATCTTCCACCTCTACCTCTTTGTCTTTGTTCATGTCTTTTATTCAACTTCTCTTTCACTTTTAGGGCACACTAATATACCTCTTCCACACTCAACAACTTAATCAAACTAATCTCATCTTGAATAGATGAACTCAAACCATTCACATATCTGGCTACTTCTTCAATCTCATCTTTTGGATGTCTAGATCTAATGTTCAACTTATAGAATTCCTTAGTATACTCTGTCACACTTGATTCTTTCTGCTTCAGGTTCTACAATTTCTTGAACAAACTAATCTAATAGTCTGCAGGCATAAACTTTGTCTTCAATTTATTCACCATCCGATCCCATGATCTTATCTTCTCCTTTCCTTTTCTTTGTCTATCTATCTACAAATGTTCCCACCAAAGGGATGCATGTCCTCTCAAATTTGTACAAGAAAATTTCACCTTCTTATCATTTGGGGTACCTTCAAAATTAAAGTATTTCTCCATTTTTGTTACCCAATCCAAAAATTCATCTGAATCCAAATTACCATTATAGTTCGGTGGATTGAAATGTGGATTAGTGTTCACTCTGGTTAGAGCTCTTATGAACCTCTCTTCTCTTGAAAATTCTTCTTGTTCTTCTAGCTCTTCGTCACTTATATCATCAACTGGTCGACCTTTTCTTTGCACCGTTTCAACCGCTTCTAATCTAGCAAAAAATTCTCTCAACATTTCCATTACAGTAGGGTTTGTATTTCCACACACTCCATTTCCTCTACCATTCCTTCTTCCCACAATCTTTACACAAGTCCTCTGCAATTGCAGGTCGGATCCTTAATCTGCCACCTTACAAAAAATCTTCAATAGGACTGTGCAACTTTTGACGATCTCACAAGGAATGAATCTTGCTCTGATACCAGTTTGGTGCAGTCAAGGTAGGAGGGTCCTCAAAGAGAACACTTCAAACCATGCAACAAGAGTCACACAATAGAAGCAACATGAAATATGGAGGAAAATTCAGTTACAAACATTCTTACTATCAAAAATCTTGATTACAAACAATCGGCCACATCTGAGGTTACAGATTTGGTGCACAGGCCTGATTACAACATACTCAAGATATAGTGCTCATACATGCAAGTGAAAATCTTACAGATTGAAATCTATATACATCATAATCTATCTTATTAATTATGTTTCCAATATAATGATTCAATGATAGCTTTATATCACATCCGTGGGTCAAGAAACATCTGCGTCGGCCCAAAGATCGCTACAATCTTTGAGAGGAAAAGTGTAACCCGTGCTAGACAAGTCAGCCTCAAATTTGAAATTCATCCATGGTAGATGCATAAGATGAAGTGTGGACCTAAGTGTAAGGTCAGGGAAACTCCATGAAACAAATCTAAACACACCATGAGAATCCACAAGTCACGAGAAAGGTCTACGATCGATCCAACTAACCGTTAGGTTTTGAAGTTATTCTGAAGCTAGTCCCAAAAACTGTCACGTACTCCAAAAGCGATAGCTTGCCAGAAAAGGGTCCAAATGAGTTGAAAACTTGGAATACGACAATTGAACATGTCCACAATGAAATCCTAGGTATGCAAGATATGACGAGCAAACATGAAAAAACACCGGATCTACCAACTCAAACCAAAACAAGAACAAAAGAAGAACAAAACTGAATGAAAATATTTTTGGTTGATGCAAGATTGCCAAGAACCAAGGATGCTCTTGCATCAGTTCACTATACTAAAATAAAATCGGTTTAAAATAATCAAATCTTCAACAAACGTCTTGCACCAAATGTCATTAGTAGTTTTTGATTTTCAAGTCTTTGACATACGAAAGTTTTTGACATGTGAATCTACAAAAAAAACCAATCAACACGAATTAGCTACAAAATAAAAATTAAACTAAAAAGGAGAACTAACATTAATCTAAAATAAAAAAAATAATCTTAATCTAATTAATCTAAATCTAAGTAAAAATCTAAATTTAAGTTAAATAAAAAAACTCTAAATCTAAGTTAAATCTAAATCTAAATTAAATTAAAAGATTTTATATCTAGAAAAATCTAAACTTATATCTAAAAACCTAAATCTTAACCATATTAGAAAAATCTAATTTTAAACTAAATTAGAAAAATTAAAATCTAAGATCTAAAATCTAAATCTAAATTTGAATTTTAATTAAATCCAAATCTAATCCAAAATCTAAATCAAACTTAAACTAAATCTAAAAATCTAAACTAAATATAAAATTTAAATTAAATTAGAAAAATCTAAAAATTTAAAATATAAATTTAATCTAAATCTAAATTAAGAAATTTAAATCTAATCTAAATTAAATTGAAGAGCTCTTTCAAGGATTATGTTGATTTTGTCAACTCATGCATCAAGTCCTTTGAAGTAGTCGAGTCAAAACATTTATGGTTATTGTCATTATTGAATCATTGTAATGTGCATGTTTATGATAAGTGCTTCCTTGACTGTAATGCTCACACACATTTTACCCTGATTGTGCATAACCCAGAGGAGAACGACTGTCAACCAACCTCAACAAAGGAAAATTCATTCGCCTGAGCAACGTCATACAGATGCGGTGGATACCAAATCTTACGCTTCTGCCATTCGACGTCTCAAACAAAATGTTGATGGTCTTTGGAATGGGAAAATAAGGTTTAGGCATAAATTGAAGGCGGTGAAGGATAATTTGTGTATGATCGCTAATTCTGTGAAAAATTTGCTAGATCTGAATGTAACAACAATCTCTTTAACACCACATATGCCTGAAAAAATGCAGCCATTTTTATTGTACTTGACAATTATAGAGATAGCAAATGAAGCTCAATTTGATTCTTGTTTTGAGCGGCTGATTTGACATAGAATCAACATTGAACTTTATCGAAAACGTAGCGATTGCTTCATAGTTTTCCAGCAAAGGAAGTTGTGGTATTGAAGTAAACCATTTCTTAAAATTAGCAGTTGGTGTGGACATAGAAATCGTGAGAATCTTCAACAAAAAAGACAACAGTGATGTGGATGATCTAATAGCTATTCTTGAATTAAATTATAACCAGTGTATAAGAGTCGAATCACATGCAAAGGAGAAAGCGAGATGTGAACGCCATAAAAGAGAAAGAGATCTACAAAGAGTGAATAATAATCACATGCAAATATTTACACTAAGCGCAACAATTTATTTGATCAATCAACATCAACATCAACATCAATATCAATGGCTGATTACAAACACGAGTTAGTTGCTACGACCCAAATGACTGGAAAACACCTAACAGATCCTCTGAAGAGTAGTGTCCCTTTTAGAAGCATTTATGATATTAGAAAACTTTCTATGCAATGAATGTTCACAATATGTAAGTTTCTATCAGAGTATTTAAGACTTTGTGACAAAAGCAAGATTGTCGAAACAAAGAATCACTTGTGCATGATATTTATTATGCAGTATTGATTGTAGTGGATAAATATAGAATAGAGGAATAGATGTTAGAGAAAACATTCAATGCTACTGCATCTCGTATAATTGGAAGTGCAATGCATGTAACAGATGCCAAAATTGACCCATGATTCACAAATTATGATAGCTCCATAAGGATCAAACTAACAACCACAAAATAAAAAAATGGATTTATTGGAAAATATACATGCTAAATGGAGAAGAATACACAAAACTAATTGACAGAAGGCCTCAAAGATAATATGTTGTAACTTTAGTTTCATGTCGGATTCACCATTTTTTAGATGGAGGAAAACAAGTCTGAAATCTTATTGGATTAAGATTTCATATTTCCAATCCTCAATGAAGTTACCTGCAAGAAAAAAGCACACACACATGCAAAAACAAATATTTAATCTAAACACACATGCATGCTAACAGGGATTTACTCCATTGTCTTCCTACAATCAAAATCTTGTGTTCAGAAATAAGTGCTCTCAGTAGCATGCACAAGAGGTTATGATTGATGGATGTGAGAGATATTCAAATTGTTGGGTGAAAATAGTGCAATCAACTTTTCAACAGATTACGCCATCTAGACTTCAACCACAGTTGTGTGAGATATAATCTCTCCTCTCAGAAAGGGGAGGCACCCTTCTTACTGCTAATTAGAAGCTATAGTAAACTTAAAAAAATACTTACAAAATGTACACTGTACTCATGAAATGGGGGGGTGTGTTACATTCATACTTCTCTCTTTTTTCAGAGAAGATGTTTACAATGCTTCACGATGAAAAGCTTTAGATCTGAATAACTTAAACTTAAACAACAACAGTAATGCCGATATTTCTATCTTGACAAAACAAAGCTTATAAATACCAGGTATGATTTATAATAACAAAAGGTAAAAGGAAAAGGGAAGGCTCACGAAGGCACAAAGTCGTTCCATAGCCTTTTCGATGTTGAATCTTGTAATGATATCGTTCGTTGTATTAGAAGCACAAAGTCTTCTTAGACACAGTGATTCCTCGAACAACATGAACGATTACAAGCACAAAGTCTTGTAGATCCTTCAACAAAAATATTCAAACATAAACAAATCCAAACGATAAATATAACACAAATTTTACATCAACCACTTGAAGCCCTTTCAATCTCATACATAAATCACTACTGATATAATCAACACACAAGACAATTGATTCCAACACAAAGTCTGGTATGCAATCCTCTTCTTTATTGATTAGATTTGAATTCACAATATTGAACACAAAGTCTCAATGCTTGTTTCAAAAGAGCAGCACTTCGTTGCAAAATCTCAAAAGGTAAATATTACAAAGGAAATCCCTCTTATTTATAGAAAGGAGGGAAGAGCAAAATTAGGGAATCAAATGAGTTAAAATAGGAAAACCTAATCTAAATGAGTGTAATTTATTTCTATGTAATCACACCTCATATTTTGGTGCAATTATGTTTTACAAAAAGACACCTAAAGTGTCAAAAACTATTTACAATGTGCAAAGTAGGGGACACCAAAAATGGTGAACACTGGAGACGAAAAGAAGACTATTGTTCTTTGCATTGGGCGCGAAAGTCTTCATATTTCTTTGTTGTCTCTCTCATGAACTTATCATCTGGTTCGAATGTAAAATCCACCAGCGTATGTGTTTTGATAATCAACTTCTTTGCAGACGAAGAAAGCTTTTTACACCTTTCAAGATGAGCCTTGAAACAATCAAGTGAAAGCCGTAGATCACATATAGTGTGTATGGTATTTTTAGTAAAACCTTTGTCATCCACCAACTTCATAAAGGCCTCTTTATACACTTGAATTATTTCGCTGAGGGGAAGGAAGGTGTGTTCGTCATCAAGGAGATCACCCGATAACTCTTCCATTCTATTTACCAGAAGAACCCGGTAGCCTTCAACATCTTCTTGTGCCTGGTGAATGTCATCAATCAAAATCTTCAATACCTGGATTCTGTGTTTGAGCGATTCTTTCACTTCCACATATTTCTTCTTACCAGGTATTACTCCATTCTTTACCAATTGGCTGATCTTGGATTCTTTCATTTTCAGCCATGACGATAAAGTCCTTTCCATCTGGAATAGATCCCTCACAAGTGATCCTTCCTCTTTGTTAAGCTCAGTTTGTAGTTGGGCTATTTGTATTTTCTTCTCACTTGTGGTGGTGATGACCTGCGTCCCATGATCTATGATCTCTTCAATAAACTCATTTAAGACTTTACCCTTGGCTGCAAGCTTTTCTGCCTTTTGAACAGCTGGTTCTTTGACATTTACCAAGGTCATAGATTGGGCATCACCCATTGAAGATCCCGCTATGTTTCTCAAGATGTTCGCATAGCGTTCAACTTTCCCCTTGTATAGATTTTTAACTTGTTCCATCTTGTCAAGCCTTCCTACTAGAGCATCTAACACTACTTGGGCATCTGCTTTTGCACTTTCATTTGTTACCTTCCCAAGTTGTATTCTCTGTATGGCATAATCTTCCATGTTTACATCTCCCTCTAGTTGTGGAGGAAAACCTACCTCAACAAACTTCTGACCAGCTTTATCAACCTGGAGTCTTGACAATACCTTAGCCTTTTTCTTTTCCTTGTTCTTCGGAGTAGGTATTTCTTCCAGGTCCAACTCATTGGGGGAGATCATCTGCTTTTTCTGTTTAGGAACCTGCGACACCAACCAAGGGGGAAGGGAAGAAGTATACACATCACTTGTTACTGCTAATTCCTAAGTTTCAGGGGCTCTTTGAGGAATAATTGAAACAATAACTATGGGCGTCGTTGTAGTCATTATGGGCCCAGTTGTCTGTACGCCAAGCTGACTCTGCAAAGATTCATTCATGAATCTATTAAACTCAGCCTCCGAAGAAATGTCAAAAGATGGAGATGACAAGCTAGGGAGAGAAACTGGCAAACTAGATAGGTCATTGATATTTTGTGATTGGCCAACTGCAGAAGAAACCAACACCATTGACACTACTGGTAGGGAAGAAACATCTTCTTCCCCTGTAACCGTGGTAGGAAGAGGAGAAAAAGGAATGGGTGGAACAGGAGATTTAGGAATTGAAGGAGTGTGAGGAAGTGAAGATACTAGAACCTGCTCGGTTTCACCTTGAGGAGGGGACAAAACCTACTCATCCTCTTGGTATTCCTCAACCTCTTGTGCTAATTGCTCTTCCTCTTCATTTGATTCGGTTTTTCCAAAGTTCTCATCATCTGATTCTTCGGATTCAAACTCTATATCTCCTCCTTCTTCGTCTGAAGACAAATCCTCAGAAATAAGCTCCCTCTCTTCTGCACGAGATGTGGTAGCCCTTGTTTCTTGTATTTCAGTAGTTTGTGGAGTAATTTTCCCCACAGTGAACTTAATCCTTGGCCCTCTTCATGACGAAGAGGGAATCGCGGCCTGTTTTTCTTTGGCAAGAGATTCTGGCGGTGGACCGGGTTTCTCTTTAGGAAGCTCACCTTCAAAATCTGTTTTGAAGGCTTTCATCTGATAGCCATGTTTGTGAAGCCATTCTGCTATGTTGTGTAGGATAGGGGCCAACCTTTCTCTCATGTAAGTACATTATTTTTTGGACCATTGCACTGGAGGCAAAGGTTTCCCGACAATGTTGTCCTCATCATAGGCAAAATTAAGGACGTCACCCGGATCCATGAAATCTTTAGGCAAATCAGCTATTTGGAGAGCCTTGATTTGATCAACTGTCAACCTGCAGAAATCCATTTTATGTACATCTTCTTCATCTCTACACTCTGCCCATATGTCTTCAAAATGGTAGACATGGCTGTGACCTTTCTTGAGTTTCTTCTTGACGTCCCTGAAGTCAAAGTCATGCCTATACCTATAGGTCTTGATAGTATTTATGTGCATCTCAGCTGAAACATTCTTGGACTTCTGCACCATTTTGATCGTGTACCTACCAATGGTTAATGGAAATTTAAACCCTGGCTTATGATTCTTTTGTTGTTCCTTGTGCACCGAAATTGATTGCCTGCACAACTCCATAAGAATCCATTTATCTGATGGGTATCTGGGAAGCATATAAGGGCATCCTGTGAAACAACCTACCCTTATGTAAGTGAAGGTTGGAAATTGTAGAAACACACATCCCACCTTGTTGACCGCCTTGTAAGCTTCATCTAAAATCCTCTTCTTCTCCAGAGTTGGAT
>CM021103.1:93927353-94071042 GCA_007115665.2 Sequoiadendron giganteum
AACCTAGAAAACAACTCAAGTCGTGTACATTGAATGCGGCTGAAAGGACTCTAAACTCAAATCAGAAATAGGTGCTCGGGCGGGGATTTTCACCGCTCGAGCACCGACACAAAAATAACTTAAGGTGCAACGGCGGTGAAAATCACCGCCCGAGCACCAAAAGTTGAAAACAAAGTTAGGTGCAATGGCGGTGATTTTCACCGCTGTTGCACCAAAAATAGTTAGAGGAAAATGGTGCCACGACGGTGAATTTCATCGCTTGAGCACCAAAACTTAGAAAAATTAACTTAACTCCTGGGGTAAAAAGGAGTCAGACCTTAAAATCAAACTCGAGCCTATCGTCACCTACCTGGACTAGGTAGGATTAGAGACTTTGTAAAACAATTTTTTGCCTCGTTTTGCATGCTTGAAACACATGGTCCTAGGAAACGAACTAGTTTCGTAGGGGGTTATCCTTGAATCAGCGTTGCTAGATTCTGTGATAACACAAATGAAACCAAAATGAGAGAGATTCAAAATACTAGTGATGAATGCAAATATCCTATGAGAATATAGATATCAAAAAGAGAGCAAAACAACAAGTGAAAAAAGTGGATGCAAAGATTGTGGATGGATCAAAGATGGGAGGGGGCTATGTTTAAATAGGCGTCCTTGGGGTGAACCTAGATTAGAGAACGAATGTGGGATAAAAGATTGACTTGGAAAATTATATCCCACATTCATGAGATGAGTAGAATAGAAGAAGTGCAATAGGATAAATAGGTGATAAAGTGAATGTGAAAGAGGTTAGAAGAAGGATGTAATGAAGAATATTAAAATGGTTATATAGTATTATTAAATAGATTAAATATATGAAAATTATGGTATAAAGAAGGAAATTGATAGTATGACATAATGAAGAATATTAATATGATAATATTCGGATCCTCTTACTGATTGGAAAAATTTGAATAAGATGACGATTTTAATGAAAAAATTATGTGTCTACACTATCAATTTTCTTTGACACTTATATGTGTGTTTCCTTTAATCAGAATTACAAGCTTTGGCCAAATCTGCAATTGTTTAGAGTCCTAATTTGTCAAAATAGAGCCATGTTTTGAGGTGTGAACATAAGCATTTGTTAACTCAGAAACTGAATTTTCTATTTTCAACAAGACATGCTCCACACTTGCTTCTTGCTTGCAAAAACTCCTCCTATTTCTCTCCAACCAAATAGACCACAAAACAACTGATGGAATTATCCTCCATATGCTTGCAAATAATGAATTTTTATATAGGACTAACCAACTTGTAAATAGGTCCCAGATATCATTCAGTGACGAAGAGAACCAACTCAATTTTGATTTGACAAAAAACCAGTGGACAATGCAGGAATAAATGATTCACATCCTCAAGGACTTTCCCACAAAAGAAACAATTGAGATTAGCTCCAATTCCAAGGTTGGCAAGTATTTCACCTATGAAGATCCTATGCTTCAATGTCAACCAAGCAAAACACCTTGCTTTTGGAAATACCATAGGACTCCAACAAAAGGATAAGGCTCTTTATAGATTATGGGACACACCTAAATTCATAACTGCCTTGTACCCCAACTTGACTGAGTAGCTCCTTGATTTAGATGGTGCCCATATGATTTTATCATTCAGATTTTGAAAGATAGCAACTCCCCCCCTTAAGATTTTATTTAACAATTCTTTTTGAACAATTGGAATTGAAGGGACTGCAATATTTTTCCAAGTTACTATACCTGTATGTTCATCAACTTTATGAAAATAATCATTTAGCCTAGAACCACAACTAGAAGTTAATTGCATTTTTTTCTACTTGAAGGTTTTGATTTGTGGCTAACGGGGATATCCATTCCAAGAATCCTCCCAAAACTATGCAACTTGACCATTATGGATCTCCCACGTCAAATAAAGAAGAATTACTTTCCTACAACTTAGCAAAAAATTCCAAATTGAAGATCCTTTTGGTGGATTTAAGATAGTGAATATTATGGTTGAAACCCCAATATCCAGATACTTCACCTAGAAGATCTTGCACCATTTATCCTATGGTTTTGAATACATCCGCCACACAATTTTTGTGCTAAGAGAGACATTTCTAGATGTCATGTTATGAACCCCTGCCCCCCCTTTCAACTTCTCCATGCAAATGTTTTGCAGTGAAATAAGGGGATTTTCTTTTTTTGTCCATATTCCCCTTCCATTAAAAGTTCGTAATTAATTTTCAATTACAATGATGATTGATTTAGGAGCCTTCAATACTGCCATATAATAGTTTGGAATGGTAGACAAAACATCTTTGACGATTAATATCCTACTTGGTAAGGACAACCATCACCCTTTCCAACTCATGATGGACAACCATCACCCTTTCCAACTCATGATTCTGGACTGCATGCTCTGAATAACCTTATCCCAATAAGAAATTATATTAGCACCTGTAAAAAATGAATTCCCAAGTACTTACAAGGGAGTTCTAAAATTTGGAATCCTAGGACCTTCACAATCTAATTCTTTGATACTGTCTCTGTGTTGAACATGTAAGCTTTGATTTTCTTGAATTTATCTTTTGGCCCAACACATAACTATATTTTTCTAAAATATATTTTATTTTCTTGGCCTCTGTCACTATTGAATAACCAAATAGTAAAGTGTCATCTGCAAATAAAGAGTGGGTAATAGTTATATATGTGGAAGGAATCTTGATGCCTTTCCAAAGATTCTAATTATGAAATTTTTGAACAATTATGCTCAATGCCATTACCATGATGATAAATAGAAAAGGTAAAAAATAACATTTCCTTACCCCCCTAGGTTGAGCTAAAAAATCTCGTCAACAAGCCATTAATAAAAATTGAGAAATTTGCACCTGACAAGCATGAAAGAACCCACTTGCACCACTTGGCTTGGAAACCAAACTTCCTCAACACTTGCATCAGAAAGCTCCAATCTACCCTATTGTATTTCTTCAACATATCCAACTTAATAATTAATGAAGGAATACCATGCATTGAGATAGAGTGGAAGACTTGATATGCTACTAAATCTCCTTCCACTATTTCCCTCCCTGGCACAAACTCACCCTGTGCTTCAAATATTATTTTGGGAATAACGGGTCGTAAACGCAAATATATAGCCTTCATGAAAATCTTATAAACTATGTTACAAAGGGATATGGGTCTAAATTCGAAGAAGGAAGTGGGATTGTTGACCTTTGGAATAAGTACAATGAGGGTTGCATTAAACTGCTTTAGCATTGTACCCGAGCACCTAAACTCTTCCATAGCCTTCAAGAGATCTCTACCAATGAACTCCCAACATTTTTGGAAGAAGACAACCATGAAAACATCAGGCCCTGGTACCTTATCTGGCTTTAATAAAAACACTATTGACTTTACCTCTGCTAGAGTGAATGACTTAAGCAACTATTCATTATCCCTATGTGACACTAACATTGGTATTGCTTCCAAAAAATCTTCCCTATCTGTCTCAACACAAACTGACCTAGCAAACGGTGTTGAAAACAAGTTAGAGAAGAATTTGGCACCTTCATTTTGCATGTCCTCTTCTTTCGTTAAGACTTCCCCTGTTGCACTATATGTAATTGAGAAGATTGTGCTTTTGGCTTTCTTAACTTATGCAGAGACATGGAAAAATTTGGTGTTTCTATCTCCCTCTTTAAGCCAAAGCTCCTATGACTTCTGCCTCCAATAAATCTCTTCACGAACTGCTGGTTCTTCCCATTCATCTTGCAACTTTTTTTGTGCAAAGGTTTTAGAATTTAGACCCTCTTTTATAATTTTTGCATTTATTTCTGATAACTTCTTGTACACTACGTCATTTTGATGAAACACATGTATGTTCCAATGTTTGATTCTTCTATTTACATATGCTAACTTTGTACATAACCTAAAAATTACTGTTCCTACCACCTGAGGAGCTTGTTGCCACCACATTTTAAAAAAATCTAAAAATTTAGGGTGGTGGAACCACATCATTTCAAAGTTAAAAGATGAACTATGTTTTATAGCTAATTGTCCAACACCAATGCATAAGATCATTGGGAAGTGATCAGATCCTAACCATGGCAGGGTTTATGATGATAAGTTATAATTATCAATTGCCTAATTTGGTGTAATGAGGAACCTATCCAAGTGTTTCACTATCTGGAGGAGTTCTTTACACGTTTTTCCAGGTGTGCTTGTCATTAACTAGACGAACATCAAAAAGGGCATCATCTTGGAGAAAAGAAGAAAAATCCCCCATTACCTTAGGTGGTGGAATAATCCCACAATGCTTCTCTCTTAGTGATTAAATTATGTTGTAATCCCATTCAAGTACCACTTTATCTTCACCTATCTGACCCAAAACCCAACTTAACTCATCCCACAATAGCTTCTTCCAATTGTGGAGGATGGGGCATAGATATTTAGGAGCTAGAACATTAGGTCAAAATGAGACACCTTTAGCAGTTGCTAGTTTGGATTACTTGTTACAGACTCCATGATGATTTTTTTGAATCCCAAAAAGCCACCAAACCGCTCGAAGCACCCTACACTTGTGATTGGAAATACTTCCATCTCAACCACTTACTAATGGTTGAATCAAAGACCTCCTGTGATATTTTTGTTTCTTGTAATAGCACTATATCAGCTCCACAAACATCAATTTTCTACTTTATACATGCTCGTTTTCTAGGGGAATTAATGCTCCTAAAATTTGAATAAATAATCCTAATGAGAGCTTCAGAGAGAAACATGCTCTCCTCAATCTCTTCTTGATGTTGCCATCTAACGTTGACTAGATCCTTGCCTCTATTTCTTCCCGAGTCTTAACCGCATGGGATTTTCTACCTCTTTTACCAGAAATTTTTTATTCAATTAGAGGTGAAGAGGGAGATTGAGTTATGGAAAAAATTTGTGAGAAGTCATAGACCTCAACAACCTCTTCCCTTAAAAAATCATTCTCAACTACTTTTTTTTTAATCTTTGGGATAGTTTTCATAGCACTCAATGATTTTCACGTCTCCCCACTAAATGATGGATCCTCTTTAGGAATAGTTGTTGTAAAGAGAGGAGAGCTTGTAGGAGAAAAAACCTCACCCTCCCTCTCAAATTCCTCTGATATTTCATCAAACAACTTGGAGGAAGTCATAGTTCCAATATGGTCCACCAAACCCTCTAAATCACCAACTTCTAGCATGGATTGAAAATCCATTAATTCAGACTAATTCCCATCATTTTTAGTCCATGACGAATCTTGCATACCCATATCATAACAATCCTTCCAACTACTAGAAACACACACCAAAGATTTGTCGAACTCAGTGTTAGATACTTTTTTACTAGAACTGCCCCAAATAAGAGATGATACTATTTCTTGTACATACTGCTTTTTGACAGGGGGAATCCTAGGTATATACAAATGCAAAAAAATTTCGTTAACCATGCGAGGAGAAAACCACCTCCTACACCAATCCTCAGGGCCTGTCACTAACAAACTTCTTCCCTTGTTTAACCCAGCCCCCCCAAGAGATGCGTACAGTCCCCATATTAGCTACAACGACCGACAAGGTATTAGCTACAACCAAATAGGTTTCTTGATGGCTAGAATTTACAACCTCACATACAAAATTTGTGGGATTTTAATTGCCTTTAGACTCACACACAAATTTTGAAGGCTTTGCATGAATTTCCTGTATAGAAGGACCTTCCCTCTCTATTTGCACTGGTTTGAATCTCTTAGCTAGTACACCCTCAAACTCACATACAAAGTGTTGGAGTATGAAAGACACTGAGAGGGGGGTGTGAATTAGTGTGTTAATAATCAAATTCAATTTTTTGATATATCAAGATCATTTAAACTCTTTGAAAACAATAAGTTCTATTTCAAGAGTATAATCAAACATAGTAACTGATTTGCAAATTCTTAACAACATATAAATGTGAGTGTTGTAATATAAAATAAAAAAACAACAATGTTATAAATGCAACCACAAAAGAACAATAACATAGTGATTTCATGAGTGGAAAACCCTCATAGGGATGAAAAAAACTCGGTAAAATGCCTCACTAGCTTACCAAAAAGTCTCACTAGCTAGAGAACCTCACTGAATACAACATGCCTCACTGGCAATGATCATACTATCTCACTGACATGATCATATAGAAACTTCATATAAAATTTATGAACCAATCAATTATAGAGGATCTCTCTATTTTACTACAAATAATTTTCACTTCCCAAAACTAACACATTTCCATATCCTAAAGACTCATTTACTTGGAATCTTTAAAATATAAAATACATCAGTTTATATAATCCACTATTTTGCACATTGCTTGCAAAACTTCTTTACAAAATTATATTTACACATTCATCATAATAACTCTGTGAAAGCACCAAACTTTAAACAATGATAAATCATTGTTTAAATAAGCAATCAATAATGTATACAATGACACCATCTGTCATAAAAAGAAACTAACAAATGAAACCTTTAGAAATTGTTCCATAATTGTCTTCGTCGATTCACTGTGTGACTTCTCTTTAACAAACCACCAACATAACCATCCATAATTGTTTTCAAATATCATTGTGGAGTAGCATTTATAGCCACTTAAACTACTATTGATAAAATAAACATTATGCACTTTAAACATATGTAAAACACACTTGTATATGATCGACATTGTGTCTAAACCAGGGTATGCAAACTACACAAAAAAAACCCACACCAACACATTCAATAAACCTTAATTTACACTTTACAAGCAACAATGCATTTGTGACAAAACCGTTCCCTAGACAATACCAAATGAAACAAAAAGCCCTTACAAAAACTTTAGGAACAACAATAGGTTTTGAGAGCCCATGCCCTAGCAATAGGATATACACAATTTTAGGCAATAAAATTACATATGTGCCCAATACCAAAACCCATGACGCCACAATGAGAGTATGCCAGACTGAACAAGGTCAAAATGATAGACTTTGAATCAAACCCAACAACCATACATATTGCAGCCGCAAATCGACCTTAAGAAATGAAAAGACAATAAACACTCAACTAATTTTTAGATAAATACAATGCAACTTAATCAATGAAGGTCGACTTATCTAGAGAAACCGAAACCATAAGTTTGTTGCCTGAAACCCATCCTTTGCAGCCGTAATACCACTATTTCTCTGCAAGTTTCATCGAGCCCTAAGTTAGTTGTGTTAACAATTCTTTGTGATTTCCAAATGAAATCTATTAGGGCACAACAAATATCGATATAATGATTTTGTATCTCCCTGATTATTGTGTCGGCAATTTCTCATACGTTTTTCCTGAAAACATAAAAACCATAATGTCAAATAAACATTATTAACACCAAATAATGTGAGTCAATGTCAAACTTATCACCATGTGAATATTCAAATATTTTATGCCTTGTCGGTCTAGTTCCAATTATAAACCCCATTTTAGGGCCAAAAATAAGAACAATACTAATGTCAGTGTGGTGGATGCAAAATTTGTTATCAATGCACCATTGAATTCATATGCGTGCAACAAAACACACAATAGAATGTTGAAAATACAAGTTATTCACGAGGTCCATCATTGAGATATAATAATACCCCTCAATTACAATTTACTCCCTTAGGAGATCTCATTGAAACAGTCTTAAAGAAGTTGATCCAATCAAACCACATTGTGCTTCCTGAGGTTTGAAACTATCTTGAACCTAAGATAAAATATCCATGGTTCAATGACAAGGAATCTTTCCAATATCATAGGTCAAAAGGTCATAAAACACAAATTTTTATCAAGCTCAAACATTTCAGCCAAGACCTTATTGATCAAGGATAAGTCAATATTGATCAACAACTAGGGAACAAGGATTTGGAAATCTATTAAAATCCAATGCCTAATCATGGAAAAGCTAAAGATTCTAGAAAGACAATGAATTATAACAATGTGGGTCATACCTATGATAACATGGTAGGACATATCAATATTACCCATTCTTCACAAGATGAGGAATTGGGCATGCATCAAGATACTTTCCTAGTGCATAATCACGATCAATAAACAATTTCTAGCAATTTTTCATATCAAAATGGCATTAAATACATCTCGGATTTCAACATAACTCCTTCATATGACTTCATGATTGGACACATTGAAGAAGTTCCAAAGAAAAAAAAAACCCCCATCACCTCGTCTAAACCTATTAATACTAGCGAAGAGTCTATCATCCATGCTATACCATCTACCCAAGAGTCATGTTAAGAAGACAATCTCGAGTATGATGAAATTTTCTCCGAAATAAGTAAAGATCAAGATCTTATATTCTCCCGACATTATAATGATCTCCATATTATTTTCCAATTCGTTAGTGACAATTGCTCTAACATAATTCACGATGAAGAACTCACTATCCTAAAATACTATCATGACCTAATGACCATCTTCCAATCCATTAAATATTTCAAAGATGATGATCTTGTGCCTACATCGAACACCCCAAATCTTACCCATGAGATGTTTCCTTTTGAGGGACATAAAGATGATCTTCCTTCAAATCAATAGTCTCCTACTCCAAACATCCTCAAAAATGATCAAGGCATAGCAAAATCTATAGAGCTTCATAGTGACATTCCAAACAAGGATCACAAGGAATATTCCCATATTGATGGTGAACCACAAACATCTTATGAAGAAAAATCAGAATCTAGTGTATCTATTACTACTTGTGAAGACTCCTAATAGAACATAGAAGAAGTATCAACATTTGTCCAACACAAATCATACTCAGTGGAAATTTTTTAGTGGTGCATTATCAAGGCAAAGCATTAGGCCTACACCATCATGGTTCTTTAGAATCAAAGCAAGCAATTGATAATTCTAAGCAACAAGGTCTTGGTTATTTATTAATAAAATATACCTCCATAATACTAGGGGAAACTTTACCTAATGAGAGTTTCAACATAGGGATCATGAAGATTCCTTATGATAAAATCGCTACCAATGCTACAACCATTCATATCATGAATCATCATCCATGCATCTTTCCGCTCAATAATTATGACCAACACAAAGAGAAAAATCTATATCAAGGAAAATATCATGTCATTGAAGAAAAAGAATCAACAAATCAAAATGGACAAGTAACATTTTGTTATTTCGGATTTAGTTATCACCTTTAAACCCTCATCACTATTTAATTTTTTTTCTAGGTATGGGGTTTTGTCGTTGTTTCCTTAGGTTTCATGAACTTCGGAGGACACCACCAGGGTTATTATAACTTCTTCTTATGTCGATATTTTTTCTAACGTATTTAGCTTTATCTTTATTTTGTATCTTCTTGTATTTTTGGTATTTTGTTAAGTTTTTTTTTTTCTTTGGAAAAAGACACAAAGCTGATATATATTAATATATAATAATAAGATACAAAAATATTTTTTATATGATTCTTGATAGAATAGTTAAAACCATAGAATCTTGATGTAGGGAAATTACAAAATATCCCCAAAATAATCTATACTCCCCCTATCTTAAAAAACTTGCTAGAAACCCATATGTATCGTATGTTGAGATCAACTATGTGTAGTAAATTGGCCCAAACCTAAAAATAAAATACATTATATACCAATACTCTTTCTATTTCAACCCTGTACAAATCAAAACTACCCCGTACAAAATCAAAACTACTTATTCCTCTATTTCAACGATTTCATTTTCTGCCTGATTTTCTTCATACTCTTGATTTTTGAAACCCGAATCATTTTCTTGCAGAGGGATATTGAGGTTAGATACCTCACATTGATGCAAGGGAGTGGAGGAACTCTCACGGTCTGGAACACCTACCAGAGGAGCCATTGAAAGAACTTGTGTATGCAGAGCAGGCACCACAACTGGCTCAACATGAAAATGGTCAAGCAAAGTGAAAATTGCACTGGTCCACCTTCTAATGTCATCTACCAAATCCCCATCGATCGCCACTCTGTGTCTTTCTAACACAAATTGCAAGAATCAAAAGCTTCACATCTCCAGCGTATTCTTGATATCATCAAGAATAAAAAAAAGACATTCTTGTTAAGCAGAAAGTGGTGAGGAAAGAGACCGCCAAATTTCCCCTAACCCTTCCAAAAATCATACGCTTGTACACCTTTCAGAAATCTATTGTATTGCAGAAATACCTCCTTTACGAATTTAGAAGTTATTAATTGCAGGTCAGGTAAAGACTTGAGAAAATCATAAGAATTAGATAAGAAGATGGAAACCAATTGAGAGGGAAAGATGGTCCATCGACCTTGGGGATAGAGTATCTCATCACCAATTATTCGTATAACACTCTTCTTATACTGATAGTAATGAATTTTAAATTCCTACTCAAGCTGGAGATCCTCAATTTTTCCTTAAAAAGGTAATTCCCAGTTTGCAATTGGAATCGACTGTCGGTGATTACACGACAGATACTTCATTATCCTCTTGCTACAATTTCTACAGACCCTGATTTCCCCTTCTTCTTCTGATGAGGACTGATTATGCATTCCCAAATTCTTGAGACCCTTTGGCTGTTATGCTTGAAAAACTGATGAAATACAAATACAACTATGATAGATATAAATCCACTCGCACGCTTAAGGAAAGGTGACGCCCGCCAGTTGATAACATCATGAATTTGAGTGACATCTACCTCTAAATGTATAAAGCGACCATCTGTCACTAAGCATACCAAATCCATCATTAGAAATGGTGCTAAGTATGAGCAATCACCTGCAAAAATCCAACCCAAGTTAGCAAATACCTTTAAATGAAATTACCTTTGCTCACGTGGGAGCGTCCTTTCCCAGATCACTTTTGTCATGAAATTCTACTAATCCCATGAGCCGTAGGCCTCCCAATACCAATGCACTTTGAATGAAGTGACTATTCTGTCAACTCATCTTAAATAATAATCTTGTATAGCCCTTTGAAAGATTCTTAAATTCATTAGCTAGTAAGGTAATACTAGCTCTTCAATTATCGGCGAAGTATCCTTACTAATTTTTTCTAAACATAACCAATCAAAGATAGATGTCGAGGCATTATGTGAGATCACCCCTATTTTATAACTCATTTTTTCAAGTTAGCCATGTAAGGAATGCTTCGACATAAGTACAATCTTGAAAACCAGATTTTATAGCCGCCACCCTAAAGAATTATGACATAAGCATGACTTCCATAGATATTAGATCAACAACCATACACTTAGCCGGATACGAAATTACGACCCATTTAATATAATTGCACCTACCAATCCTCTAAATATCTTTGCCACCTTCTTTACCAATGGACTTGCTTCACACTTCACTATTTCTAATAATTGTGGGTATGGTTTGATCTGCTCCATATTGTTTTGAATTGACACTTCTACCATATCACAACCCAAATTCGATAAGGAATCTGCGAATTTATTCCCTTCTTGATATGTATAAGATAAGAAATGCTTGAAGCCTATCTAAAATTTCCCAAACTTTTTGAAGGATATATTGTAACCCTTTGTTATGTATGTTTCTCTCTTTACACGCATTCACCATTATGAGAGAGTCCCCTTCTATATGGATCCTATTAATGCCCAACTTTAATGTTGCTTCTAGTCCCATCAATAATGCCATTTCTTCTGTTGCATTGTTTGATCCCCATGGAAGGCGTGAAGATAATAAAATAATAACAGAGCCCCTGTGATCCCTTATACAAATTCTTGCTCCTGAGACCCCTGGATTTCCACGAGAAGTTCCATCAATGTTCAATTTTAGAAAGTCTAATTGCGGTGGACACCATTTAATTTGACTATGATCTATCTTTTGCTTAACTGAATTATGCATACTTCTAGGGAATGGAAGCCTTATACCTTTCCATGTCTTCAAGATAAAGGCATCCCAGTCAGAAAACACATAGTCAACATGTTTATGCTTTTGAACATAGGAGTTCACAACCTTTGAAATAGCCTTTTCCAGTTTGATGATGTTCATTTTCTCAGAAGTTATAACTTTTTTGAAAATGCAAAGATTCCTCTCCCACCAAATGTTCTGAATGACAAGTGTTGGTATGCAGATCCAAATACATGAGAAAAAGGATGACTTATAAAGAGTAGGCCAAACTTGAAAAAGATCCCAGACGTTATTTGGTAAAGGTAAAGACAACTTTAACATGCTTTTAATGAAATCCCAACAAGCTTGAGCAAAAATAAACTGAACAAAGAGGTGGTCAACAATTTCAAATTCAATCTGACAAAGATTGCATTTGAAAGGGTCTTCAATTTTAATCTTTACCAACTTATCACTTGTCAAAATCCTTTTATTCAATGTTAGCCATTTAAAACTACCCGCTTCTGGTAAAATATTATCATTCCAATAGAATGAAAATGCCTTCTATGGTATTTTGTTCCTTAATATGAGAAAGAGACTTGTAGCCTTGTTTCACTATGTACAAACCAATTTTAGATGGAGCTCGAACTATTTTATCAACTTTACCTGAGAGATAAACTACTCTGTCATTCAAAATGTTTTGCAAAGCCTAAAATTGGTGTGGAGAAAATATTGTACCTGAGTTGTCTTTCCAAATAACTCTACCAGTGAATGGTTCTATAGAATGAACATAACTCAAAAAAGATTCCCCTTAAACTACTAGTAAAGCTTCCTTAATCTCCTATAGTTCTCTAGATTATTTTGTAGAGGGGGGAACCCACTCCATGAGTCTGACCAAAACTTGATATCTTGCCCATTATTTACTTCCTAGGTGATATAGTCTATAATCAATTTCCTACAAGATAGTATGAAACTCCACATGGCTTACCCACATTGAGGATTTTCTATAGTAAATATTCTTGTCGAACAAGGGAAGTCCATGTATTTGGATTGCATGATTTTGCACCATCTTGCTTCTAGCTTTTCATATAATTGCCAAGCAAGATTTTCCCCAAAGGCTTCATTTCTAACTGTGAGATTACGAATGTGTGCACCCCCATGTGATTTTTCCCTTGCCATATTATCTAAAGAAATGTGAGGAATCCTTTTCTTGTCATTTATATTTCCTTTCCATATGAAAGCTCTAATTTTTTTTCAATTTCAAGGATCACTGATTAAGGAGCCTTAAGAACTTCTAAAAAATAGTCAGGTATTGAAGCCAAGATTGATTTGACCAAAACAATTCTACCTAACAGTGAGATCCATCTAGCTTTCCACATGAGAATGGCCGATTTCAACCTTTTAATGACTTTACTCCAGAATGTTACCTTAGAGGGGCCCATGAAAAAGGGAATACCTAAATACTTGCAAGGTAAACTTGTAGGTTGAAAACCCAAAATTTTGATAACTTCTTGACTTGTAGCTTCGTCAGAATTGAATACAAAGATCTTGGATTTGGCTGCATGTAGCTTCTACCCAGAAGGAGAAGAATATTTTTCTAAAACTTCTTTTACAATTTTTGCAGCTGCAATGGTGGCAAGACTAATTAGTAAAGTGCCATTTGCAAAGAGTGAATGTGTCTCAATGATGTCTGTGGGTTGGATCTTAATACCTTGCCATAAGCCTTGAGTTTTCTTTAGAGTAATGAACCTACTTAGAGCTTCAACCATGATGATTAAGAGAAAAGGAGAAAGCGGGTCCCCTTGCCTAACCCCCTATGAAGAGGTAAAGTATCCTGATGGAGAACCATTTATAAGGACAAAAAAATTTGGACTAGACAAGCATGACCTTATCCAATGGTGCCATTTCCCATTAAACCCAAATTTTGCAAGAACATTATTCAAAAATCCCAATCAACTTTGTCATAAGCTTTCATCATATCAAGTTTAACTACAAACGATGGTATTTTCAAGGACTGAATAGAATGAAGGGTTTAATGAGCTACAAGATCTCCCTCGAAATTTTCCCTACCCAACACAAAATCACCTTGTTCTGGTGAAATTATCCTTGATATGATGGGTTGTAGCCTGAGATATATTGCTTTTTAAAAAAATATTATATATTGTATTGCACAACGAAATTGGCTTGAAATCAATAAATGACAGTGGGTCCTTTACCTTAGGCAAAATTGCAATATTTGTAGTATTGAACTTCTTAAGCATAGACACAATTTTCCTAGATTCTTCCAAAGCCCATAGAAGATCAAAACACCAAAAATCCCAACATTTTGGAAGAAAGTTGTTGTGAATCCATCTGGACTGGGCACCTTTTCTAGGGCTAAAGAAAATACTACATGATTTACTTCTTCCATTATAAAGGGTTTCAACAACATATCATTATCTTCATTTTGGATTAAAGTTGGAATTTCTTGTAGGATCTCTTTTTCATCTTGGATACTCTAAGAAGGATTATGTTTTGGTGCTGAAAATAAATTTGAGAAAAAATTAACTCCCTCTTTTTGAATATCCTCCTCTTTAGTGAGCCAATTAATTGTTGATAACTATTTAATAGAGAATATTGATTTCTTTGCATGCTTGACCTTGACAGAGGCATGAAAAAATTTCATGTTTCTATCACCTTCTTTGAGCCTCAACTCTGGAGATTTCTGCCGCCAATAAATCTCCTCCCTTGCACATAACTCTTCCCATTGAACTTGCAAAAAAAATTGTTTATCATACGAGGCACCATCTAGACCATTATGAATTATTTGTTCATGAACTGATTCAAGTTCTCTTTGCACCAATTCTTTTTACTGGAATATATTGTTAAACACTTCTTTGTTCCAAATTTCTATCTCATTTTAACATGTACCAATTTCTTGCTAAGTTGAAACATTTTTGACCCTTCTTCAAATGGGGCAGCTACCCACCATTGACGTAACAAGGATATAAATTGTGGGTGTGTGAACCACATATTTTTAAATTTAAAAGAGGATTTAAACCTTTTATGGGATACCATTGCAATCTTGAATGCAACCGCATAATGATTTGAACCTATATAAGGCAATATTTCTACCTGAATGTCAAATTGTAACTACGACCAATTTGGGGCTACTAAAATCTATCCAACCTTTATGCTATCTACAAAAAACCTACCCTACAATTTTTCCAAGTATGTTTTCCTATCAAAGGCAACATATCTGTCAAATCATTCGATAAAATAAAATTACTAAAATCATTCATAACTTTAACAGGTGGAGAAACACCCCCTTGCTTTTCCTACAAATTTGTAATTGCATTAAAATCTCCTGCTAGAACTATCTTGACATCCACTAAATTAATTATAGCTTCAGTAATCTCATCCCATAATATTTTCTTATCCAAAGTGGCAAAAGGACCGTATATATTCATTAGATAGAATTTCAAATCAAATTTGGTAACTTCTAACAATTGCCAGTTTGGGTGACTCTGTTGTAAAATTATTGAAATAGTCTTTGGATTACCCAATGAAATTAGACCCCCAGAAGCTCCTTGGGAAGGAGAATGAAAAAACTCCCAAAAAGACCATTTCTTCACCATCTCTTCATAGGCTGCCATTGCCATTTTTTATTCTTGAAGTAGAACAATACGATCACCACAAATATCAATTTGACGCTTAATGTGTGCTCTTTTTTCAAGGGAATTTATGCCCTTGACATTCTAGGTAATGATCCTCATTTCTCTCGAGGAGAGAAACAGGCTCTCCTCAGTCTCTTTGTTTGAAAACTAGACAAGGACTGCATAATGGTTTTTTGAACTCTTGCCTCTATCTCTTCCTGCAATTTAACCAATCTTGATTTTCTACCATGTTTACTTGGTGATTTTTTAACAACCTCTTGAGAAGGTGTTTGAGATAAGGATAAATTTAGGGAGTAATCAAACTCATCATCACCCAAAACCAATTCAACAGGATGAACCATGTCCAGTTTTTTGACACCCTGTGGCTCCTCTTTTCGCAGAGGAGAAAAATCATGTGGGCCCTCTATTTGCAACAGAGAGACTTCTTCTATTATTACTCTATGGGACAACAGAGAATATACAGAACCTATGAATCCTTCAACAATAATTTCATCAAACATATCAGAGGCTACAAAGGCCAACCAATTTTGAGCAAGAAGATCAAGCTCATCATTATCCCTAGAAACTGAAATAGACAACTGGTTATTCTCAACCCTCTTGGAAGGCACAATACTGGAAGAGGGTTGAGCAAAGAACTTCTCAAACATCATTTTCCTTGTAATATCAATCATTTTATGCTTTGAAATACTAGGATCTAGAGGAACATACAAATTTAAGAAATACCTTGTGCATGTGTTTACAATAAACTCTGAGAAATTTGCCGAGATAGTGAGTATTTTCTTTTTCCTTAAAATATCACTATTTTTTGGATCTTGAAGACCTTAATTGTAACCCAATCCTCTAAACTTGAATTGGCTCTGAAAGAGGAGTCCCAACAACTTGTGATACAATTTCCCTATTCCTAACTGTCGAGCCCTTGTCCTTGAAAGTATTTGGGAAGGTAAAATATTGCACATCAGGGACATGCTTCTGAACAACAAGTTGTTTGATAGGATCCCCATGCTCAGAAGATTTTGGTATCTGAGAATTCATATTATATTTATCTAGAAAAGTAGAAGAAAGATGATCCATTGTGTGACATTGAGAGCAAACATTTGCATCTTCTAAAATAATTTCTTGGATCCAAGTACCAAATTTGGTGACCAAATGAAGGTGTCATGGGAAATTTTTGGTTGTGTCAAGTAATAAACAAACCTTGACTGATGCGGAAGGATTTTTGAAAGCTTGGAGATCATGCTTTAAAACTATTCATAGATGGTTTGCCATGATCTCGATAAGTTTTAGTTCTCTATATTCTAGAGGCAAGTCATTAAGCTAAACCCAAAATGGCACAAACTTTGCCACAAATTCACAAGGATTAAAATTTGGACTCCCTACTTGGGTAAAAAGACTCGACCCATTATAAATCCATGACTTAATCTTAAAAATGGCATCCCTATGAATTTTGGATTCAAAAATTACAATGAAAATCCCTCTCATCTTATCCAAGTAGAAAACTTGTTTAACCAAAGCCCAATCCCTAAAAAGTAACTCCTCAAGAATTTGAATGTCAAGATTTAAGTTCCAAAACTTACAAATCAATGTCGTATGCTGAAGATCTAGAACTTGGGGTTGCAAGAATTCCTCTAGAAGTGTGAGTTTAACAAACCTCGATTGCCTTGGAACAATTTGTTGGCTTCATTTGAGTTGACAGGAGGAGAGTCACTCAGAGGCTCTTTTCGCTTCCATTGTCAATCCCTTCTCTTCTTGCGGTATTCCTTTTTCTGTTAGGCTTTCTTGTTTGGACGCTTGGCCTTGATTTTTTGGCTAGTTTCCTTTGATTTTTCACAACCACTAGAATCCCTTTTTGTAACTGGAGACTTAGGCACGTATTTCCCATGATCCACCTCCTTTGGTTGCTCAGGGTGTTGTGTATGTGTTGGATTAAAGGGAGCTCCTTGCTGATCCAGAGATTCAAGTGTAGGTGGACATTGATTGGAAACCCTAATAGTTTCTTGAGATTTTTCTTGAACTTGTTTCGTATGAAACCTACCTCAAATATGGTTTTGAACATGCTGATGAAATTGCATGTGATGATTTTGTTGACCATGTGTAGCTATTTTTCTTGAACACTGACTACCATTCTCCCAAATGTCCAAAGGGGCTTATTTTTCTCGATTTAGCTGATGAAAGTTAGAGGGGACCCAATTGGGATGAGTGAACTTGTGTCTTGTGGGATGGCCATTTGGTTGAGCTGGATGACCATTATGTTGAAAGTTATTATAGTAATGACTCTGAGGGTCATAAGGGCCATGATGTGCATCATGTCGCTCATGAGTAAACCTGCCTTGTTGATTCTGATCAGTAATGCTATGGGGACCACGTTGAAACTGATTTGAATGATAATAATATTCTTTACTACCATTGTAATACTCACACCGACTGCCATGAGGGCCAAAAGGGCCAGAAACCCCAGGAAAATGACTGTTACCCCACTCAGACGCCATTTTTCATTTTTTCATTTTTTCATTTTTACCTTACAATGTCTTTTGTGAAGTTATTGTAACTCTCTTAAACATTGAAAGCTTAGTAGGGATGTCTAAGTTTGAATGTTTAAAAAGTTGTCAACTCATACTACAAGTTCCATAACTACACAAAAGTCTGCCACTAAATGAAAGCTAAAGAATGCAAAGGAAGATTCTATATGTCATTGGTATCCTTGATAGGTTTGGAAACCATTATCGATCTCTGACAAGGTTTCACAAACCTCTCCTTTTTCCGATTATATGAAAAGGAAAGCAAAGGCGATAAAGTACAAGGTTTTTGTAAGCATGGAAGATTTCAAAGGTTTTCTTGAACTTTCCTTAATGAGCGATGCCCATGCCAAAAAATGTTTGATTAAGCGAATGCAACCATTAAAACACAAATGTGTAGGAAAATAAAATAAGTAGATATCATTATCAAATACAATATTAAGTAAAAAGGAAAAAAATTCTAATGAAAGAACATAACACCAAAATACAAAAAGTTTCATATTATATATATATATATATATATATATGTTTTTAGTGTTACAAAATTTACATTTGGGCTTCAAAAAATAAATATATTAGTGCATTTCTTCTAGCTATAGAGGAAAAACATGAGGATTCATATTCCCTCAACCACCTCTTGAAGGCATTTAATTTGAGTTGGTGAAAATAGGTTCTCATAAGACTGGATAAAGTGAGCAAATAGCCCCATGTCATTTCGCACTAGCCCTGCATAGAGAAGATTCATCGCCTCCTCTATAAATCATGCTAGGTTGCAGTAGCAATGCATATGGCATCACCCATAAGGCCAGTTTTGGGAAATTTGCTCAACCTTTCAATGACCACTCTTACTCTGTTTTGGTATTTAGGACAAACCAGATGCTTAGCTACACTAACTCCCTAATCATGCCTTCCTGAGGTGAGGACCACATTATATATGAATCACTCTTCCACATTATGGACATAGACTCAACTTAGGAATCCTTCCCCCAAAATATTTCATAGCACTTCTTCTTCCACCTCACTCTGGACTGTGAAGACCTCTTTCAGCTAATTTTCCAGTAACCTAAAGAATGGACTACATTCTACCTCCTCAATCACAATAAAATCATTCCTGGAGGAACCATTTCTCTCAATGCTCAGGTCATCTTTAGGAATGTAATTTGAATTGTGAATGAAGATCATTTTCACTGAATTTATAAAAAATTAGGTAGCATAGATGAGTTAGATTTCTTGGGACTTGGCAAATGAAAATGAAGTGATGTGGCTTAAAATTAAATGTTGATGTGACAAATCTTTGCTTAAATTTCCAAGTTTCCTTTTTATCTAGATGGTTCACACTTGTAAAATTATGAAGAGATTGCATTTCACATTTAATATAACCTCTAGGAATTTCACTATTTATAGGTTTGACAAGCCATGGGGTAGGTTTGTGGGAAAGAAACATTCCAATTGACTATCATAATCTTATCAAAGTGAAAATATAATGATGATTATTCTCAACCATTAATAACCTTCGTCTATTGACATTTCTGGGTGCGAAATTAGCTAGAAAGAAACCATTGCTCAACCCAATGGCACTTACTTTAACTATACAGATTGGAAAATTGGGGTTTTCCTATAAGTTTGATCAAGATGACTTTGTAAGGGTTTGAATTTTCTTTAGTGGCACTGTGATGTAATGAAGGAAAGAAGGAACATTTTCTAAGAATGAAATTACGATTTTAGATTGCTTTTAATCTATGAATTATGAGCTATGAGTATGGTGTTTGTCATATCATCCGATTGGATGAATTGATAATTTAGATTTATTATTTGTGTGGGAGGATCTATTAATGCTATATTCATTTATTTGTGATCATATCAATTCTTCGGTATTAAATTTATTAGTCATTATCATTTGAGTCTTTGAGCTTTAGCATTAATGGTTTATTTTAATATGTCACACTAGTCTTGTATTTATAGATTAGTGTTTGATTTCCTTTCTTGATTTTTGGTTAAAAGAATACCCCAAAACTAATTGTATCATATGAGGGATCTATACCTCTAAAATTCAGAGGAAAGTCACAAATGCAATTGTAACATTTTTAGAGTTATTAGAAACATTGGTCTTTGTCTCTTGGGTTATCCATGTCCAATATCTCACAATTTGATATCGACATTGTGATCTAGGTATTATTCTCAAAAACTCAAAAATATCCGAACATGTCAAAATACCAAAAACATTTGAAACATGTCAAAATACGAAAAACATTTGAAACATGTCAAAATACCAAAAACATTTAAAACATGTCAAAAATCCAAAAACATAAAAACATTTATAAAGTCTCAAAAATTCAAAAACATTTGAAATATTGTCAAATGCCAAAAACATCCAAATCATTTCAAAATATAAAAATATAAAAAACATCCAAATCATTTCAAAAGCCAAAAAAATCCAAATAGATTCAAAAACTCCATAAAAAGGTAAAAAAAACATTATTAGCCATCATGTACTAATATCTTAGCCCAATAACCAAAAAAATTGTCTCTAAACCATCACCTAGGCAAGGCCATCCTTGATGAGCCCCCGAGGTATAGGTCTTTTCCTCCCTAGGTCCTATTCTCTTGGTCAAAATCCTTGAAAATCTAAAAAAAAATAGAAAACTCTTGAAAACCAAAACATTTAGAAAATTGGGAAACCCAAAACAACCTCAAATATCTTCAAGAATCCCAAAAACAACCTCAAATATCTTCAAGAAGCCAAAAATAGCCTCAAATATGTTGAAAAACTCAAACATTCAAATAACCTTGAAATAACAAAAATAGCCTCAATTTTTTTTTAAAATTCAAAAACATTCAGAAATCTTGGAAAACTAAATCACCCATCCTATCTCACCTTCATTTTCAATAAACCTTCATCCATAAAAAAATGATCGTCATCTTCCACCCTTTGATGAAGCAATTAGAGGAAAGTGCATACTAAAAAATGCAATACTTTAATGAAAAAAAATCGTGAAGTCAAGGTTAATCTTCAAATGTGTTGGTTAACATTCATATCAATAGCCTATCAAATAGTTAGAATCAATCAACATCTAATAACATGTCTTATGGATACATCTTTCCTACAATGGACATCATAATTAGAAATCACTCTAAACACATCCTTTGGCAAGAGATATGAATAACATCGGTTTTTTGTTCATTTGATTGTTTCTTATGATTTATCTTATTGGCCCATTTTGATGATCTCTCGATGATGTCTACCAAAATTATTTAGAGAGAAAGGAGGGGGGCATTGATCATTGATTTCGTTTGTTTTTCTTTTTGGATATTCTTGTAATATGACCTTGGCGAATACTTGCCATGTGTGTGTGTGGGTAGTCTCAAGTAAAACAATGGAAAATACATATCAAGTTCTTCATACCTTTTTTGTATTAGTCTCCTTACTTCAATGGCTTCATTATTTCACATGATCAAACAATGTTTTTGTATGTCAGGTATGAACAAGGATACTCCTATTGGTTTGTAGAGTCAAAGTACATGCATTAGATACAACGTAATCCTAGTTCTTAATACCTTGGTGCATCGTGCCTATTTTCTATATCAAAAATAAGTAATAGTATAATAAAATTAAGCCTAATTTGAGAAGCAAAATCAATATCATCTATCCTATCTCATCACATATCCAATAAAATATTGAATAATTATAATTTTTTTGGAAATTTGAATCAATCTAAATGAATAATGAATGCTAATCAATATCCATCTCATTATTTTACCTCTATCTGTCCTAAAATTTTCATCCTGGTATCATGGCATACAACAAAAATATAAATGCATCCATTTTGCATCCACAAATTGTTAGCATACATCTTGCATAATTATAACATATCATGAGAAAAGATACAAAAATATATCATTCATAGCATTGCATTGAATCCATCCTGCATACATGAATCATTACACATACATATACATGGGCATCCATCACATATCATGAGCGTAATAAAAATAAATATTTGTTGGCAGATGGTTAGCGCTCCCCTTGAGATTCGTGACATGGACTAACCTCCTCCCGTGGATCCGTTAACTATGGCAGTTGTATCGAGCATTAACAAGTCAATGTTTTGGTGCAACGACAATTGTGGGCCAACAAGTGGTATCAGAGCCAAAGGTGTCAAGTTCGAATCTCCTCGAGTAACACTGAGGGGGAGTTTGTTGGTAGATGGTCAGTTCTCCCCTCAAGATTCGTGACATGGACTAACCGCCTCCCATGGATCTTTTAACTTTGGAAGTTGTATCGGGCATTAACAGGTCGATCTTTTGGTGCAACGACAATTGTGGGCTAACTATATCATCATCCATCATGTAAGCATGCCATAACATCTACATCTATACATAACACATCTATAATGCATCCATAAGCATATGCCACATAGATCATAAGCATGAAATAAATACATCATAATATAATTGTCCCACCATCGATCATCTCATATATATCAAAAAATGAATGTCATGATACATATCAAATTGTGTGATATACATCAAAAGATATACATGAGGCTATCAAAAAAGAGTCTACAAATGAATACACATCATAGTCAGGTCTATATCAAAAATGTATACATCATAATCAAGAACCTATTTGGAGATCCCCTAATCATCTCGACCAAGTGAGGGCTATTATGGTGGAGGAATTTTCCTCTATTGGCCACCTAATCTACCCTTTGAGCACCCACCACTGATGATGCACCTGCTGATCTGCTCAAAGCCAAAGCCCTTATCTTATAAAAATCAAAGCATCTCCTATGGCGAGGAGCCTACATGTAGTACACAGTCCTGTAATAAGAGGACTCCACCAATGGCCTATCCATAGAGGGACACCGACACCATCTAGCCTCACGTTTGGGAGGAAACCTTGAGATGCTATCTGTGCACAATCTCTTGCACCAGCTATAACTCTTCCTGCTATCTATGCATCCTCTCTTGGTCCCTCTCGACACGAGTCCAGTCCCACTCCTATCTAAGGGTATCTCACTCTTGTTGAGAACTATTTCTCTCTTACTTGTATGAGTCTCACTCTTGGCAGGCCTAATATCACTCAATAGTCCTCTAATCTCTCTCTCGAGTAACTTCTTGCAATTGAGGATCAAGAGCTTTGGGCACTATTGCTGCCTGATGCAATCGATCTTCTACCTAAGGTTACACCTATGGTTGCACCTATCTTGGAATCTATATATGGCCTCTACCACCTTAGTCTCCTTGGTTGGCTTTTCCTCTCTATTCTCTACCCCCTATGTCTGCACCTACTAGATCTATAAGTCTGATGGATCAGTGTTGTGTGAACCAGGCATCATATACAAGGGTAGTCCTAGGATCATCTGGCCCACCTATGTAAACCCATAGAAGAGGAACCAACTGATCAAAGTCATCAATAGTCATTTATGGAACATTTGAGGTCTCCACTCAATGATATCTCTATATGTACGAGCATACATAGCCCTGCAGTCATTTGCAAGGGCATCTAATTGATCCCTAAACAATCGGGAAACTCGATGAGGTAGATATCTCTCAAAAATATGAATCGACCAACCCATAAGCCATCAGGTCTACCTACAATAGCTCAAGTGGGTAACATCATCATCCTAGGCCCACACTTGTAACCATTGCCTCCATCTGAACTGGATCATATCATTGATAACCCGTCACCAATATACTATGTCTCAAAAGTAAAGTGTGCAAATGAGCTTGAAAGACCTAGTCTCATATATATGCATTGCCAAACCTATGGTTTTATCACCACATCCTCAATTTCTCACTTCACAACCTACAATGGTCATTTCATTAGGGTACTATGACTCATTCTTTGTCCTCTTTGTAGTTGAATAACTCCTGTAGCTTTATCGTAAGCTCGACCCGAAAAGTAGTTTTTTCTGCTTGATCTCTCAAGGGGGCAGTACACTAGCATATCTTTATCCGTTGGGGCATAGTGGGGCATCTAAAAAGTCAAGATTTTTTTAATTTTGATTCAAGCAGTATCAGTTCTTAGAGCAATACCAATTCTTTGAAGAAATGCAATAGGTACCTCACTTCAAAGAGGGGAAAAATTTAGACACCTAAAAAATGTCCTTATCATATCACACACCAAAATTTCACCTATTAACATTGTTTCTCTCGTATTTCACTTAATACCTCTATTTAATTAAATAATGTCAATTATTTAATTAAATTCACCATTTTCTCCTATTGATCAAATAATTAATTTCATTTGATTAACTCATTCCATTCATTACTAATTTTATCTCATGTGATTAAATAATGTAAATTGTTTAATTAAATGTCATCTCCCCTTTGATTAAATAATCCTAATTTTTTAATTAAAGTGTCTTATTCCTCACCTTGCACAATTAAATAATTTAATAATTATTTAATTGACTAATATTTCCTCCACTCAAAGAATATTCTCATGGAATATTCCTCCAATTCAAATTCAAATATCCTCCAAACGGAAATATCTTCCACATTCTCCTAAAACTAAGGGATTTGTGTTTGTCTCAAACAATTTGAGCCCTTGATTAATATCTTTGATCCATGTCATTGAGAAATCTTAATCCTTGATTTGATCATTGATCCATGTCATCTCCTCTCATTCAATTTCATCCATTGATTAGCCAATTCAATCTTGATCCTTAGTTCATTCCGAAAATATATAAATACTTCTCATTTTACATGAGAATTCATTCACAAGCATTCAAGTAACCAAAATTTACTCATTTTCATACTCTTTCTTAAGACAATTACATTTGTGAATCACCATTATCATCAACCTCTATCAAGATTTTGCACAATCAACCATGGATTAGGCTTGAATCTAAGAACTCCACATTAGATTCAACACTAATCCCACAATGGGATTGAGGTTTGCATTGATTAATTATATATTCACTTGAATTGCTTTACTATTTCATATTTTAATTGAGCATTAATTTATATTTGTGAACAATCTCATTGGAATATGGCCTAGTTAGATCAATTGTCTTGTTTCTTAGTTGATTACTATTCTATTTGATCTAATTAATCTTCCATGTTCACATATACCATAAATCATCTCCCTTCCAACAAAACTTATTTAGAATACATGGACCAATATGTAACTATTGAATGAGATTCCTTGTAGAAACATAATTTTACCACTCTTGTTTGTCTTCTACCCAATATGATTGTGATATTGAAATGACACATAATATTGCTTCATCCTTCTCATCCTTCCTACATAATGTGTCTACCATAACATTATCCTTATCTTTATTATAAACAATCTCTAATTTATACCCCAACATCTTAGTGACCCATTTGTGTTTCTCTTCAAAAGATAACATTTTCTCTAAAAATCATTTTAGGATATCATGATGTGTCTTAAATTTGAAGTGTCTACCCATTAAATATAGCTTCTATTATTTTATTGCATAAAGAAAAGCTAGAATTTCCTTCTCATAAATGGGTTTTGGTTTATTAATACCCTTCAGATGATGACTCTCAAAAGCAATGAACCAACCCTCCTACATCAGAGTTGTGCCTATACCATTACTTGAAGCATCACACTCCAAAAAAAATCCTTGGTGATGTCTAGAGTAGTACACATAGCCTCCTTTAGTCTCTCCAATGTTGTATTAGCTAACTTATTACACTAAAAATAAATCTTCTTCAATAGAGTTGTGAGGGGTGCTACTATACAACTATAGTTATTCATGAATCTTCTATAGTGTCCAATCAATCCAAGGAAACCCCTCAATTTCTTAAGGGTTTTGGGAAAAATCCATTCTATGATAGCCTTAATTTTGTTAGGATCAACCTTTACTCATGTAGACACCTAAAAATGACTCATGCATTTTCGTATTATCATTTCATCATTATCCTTACCATTTATTTGTATCTATATTTAATTAAGCTATCATTTTCCTCTTTTCATCCATAAATTATTTAATTATCTTGATATTTTTATAATATCTATATTAATCAACTAATTTTTAATTATTGAATTAATTATCATTTTCCCTCCAATATTAATTAAAATTAAATTAATTTTATCTTTGATCCTCTATAATTAAATAATTTCAAAAATTATTTAATTAGCTAACACCCCTCTTTTAAAATTAAATATTTTCCTCTATAATTAATAATTTTCAAAAATTATTAAATTACATACTTTCTTCTAAAATATATAAACTAAAATTTATTTATTTCTCCAACTGCTATTTTAGATTGAATAAATTTATTTATTTAATTCTTCTAATCTTTCACTCCATCAAATTCAAATTTGGGTCTTACCCTATCTTGAATTTTCCTATCCATTGATCTTTCTAGTTAATCTCTACTATTGATCAAACAATAATTGAAGCATATACATAAAAAGCTTTTATTTCATTCAAACTACCTAGCACTTTTATTATAAAAATATCTCTAGCACTCTTATCACTATCAAGCATTCAAGAATTCAAACATTCAAGCATTATCAAGAATTTATCATTAGCATTATCAAGAATAGGTATCATTTATCTTTATCATTACATCATATCATTATTGTTATTTTGTAGTTTGTTACTTTGAAGAGCAACCAAAAATGGAGCAAATCAAGATCTTCGCTTGTTATCTAAATTATATATTCTGAACTGAGATCTTGAACTTCATTACGTGATTGTGAGAGTGTGAGTTGTGTATTATTTTTATTTGTGATTCAAATTTTCATCAATCCACAACTCCTTTGTGTGACATTATGTGTCCCAAGTACTCCACCTTTTTGATACGAATAGTACACTTGCAAGGATTAGTATAGAGTTGGTGATATTTGAGAACTTGTAATACTTGATCTACATGCTACAAATTTGTCTCTCATTTTTTGCTATAAATCAGTATATCATCAAAGAACACTTATACAAACTTCCTCAAAAATTTATTAAATATGGAGTTCATCAAAATTTGAAATATAGATTGTACCTTAGTAAGACTAAATGACACTACAAGAAACTCATAATGACCCTCATGAGTCATAAATTTTGTCTTGGGAATATCATCTTCCTTAATTCAAATTTGGCGATAACCTAATATAAGATCTAGCTTTGTAAAAAAATAGCTCTATTCAGTTCATCTAGTAAATCATCAGTATCTAGAATAGGAAACATATGGTGTACATGTTTATCACTCTATAGTATGGTCACATACACCAAGTTTGATACTTCTTATACACCATCACCTTGAGTGAGGAGTAAGCACTCTGGATATACTTGATAATACCTACCTTTAGCATCTCATATTTACAATATTTTCAATCTCACTTTTTTGTATATGCAGGTACTTTTAAGGCCTAATATTGGGTGGTTGGATTCCTAACACTAGTTGTATAGCATGGTGATGATTCCTCTTAATAGGAATTCCTTTAATCGTATCTCTAAAAATAATTGAGTGATAATATATAATTGCTTGTAAAATTGGATGGTTAGGAGCATTTTATTGATAGATTGCTAATGAAAATAATTTATCCTAAAATCCCTTAGCTCCTCTCTTAATAAAATTTTGCATTTGATGAGAGCTTACCATCTATGGGTACTTTACATGTAACCCACTTAGCTCTATTATCTTTCCTTCTAAGTGAATATCATGAATAGTTATTGGAAGTTTATCTAAATTTTTCCCATAGTAGTAAGCCACCATGCTCCCAAAATAATTTTTGTTGCACCCATGGAGAAAGAAAATATTGGGAAATTAAGTTGACAATCTCCCATAGATTTTATGACATTTCCTAGAACAACTAACAATACCCCCATATATAATTTGAACCTATAATTTTTGAGCAAGATATATAAAAAAATTTAGACAAGTATTCTAACTTCTTGTTAATGAAATTAGGAGTGCTTCCTAAGCCAATCAACACTATTACTCTTTCTTTAGTAAAATCTTCACTTTAAGAGTTTGTAGGGCACTAAAACTAGAAAGAGAATCTCAAGAAATTATTGGGTGATTATCTCTTGATTCCACTTCTATCTCGTTTCCTCCATCAAGTATTATCTCTTCCTCCTCTTCTTCCTCATTTGTACCTTCAATTTTGAATAATTTATTTTCAGCACATTTATGATTGAGACTATATTTGCTATCACAATTAAAACATAACCCCTTTTCTCTCTTCTCTTCAATTTTTTATGGATCAAACTTGATATGTTGAAGCAAAAATTATGTAGGAGATTTATTTTCTTTTATTTGTACAAGCCATTGGTTCCTATTGGCCAAAAAAATTTCCTCAACTTACCTTGCCATAATATCACTTGGGACAAGGATTATATTTGGAATAAATGTACCTCATATTTTATGTGGATCTTTAAACCTCTTAGAAATGCTTCCTTAAAAATTTCTTATGTAATATTCTCCTCTCTTAGACACAATGTTTAAAATAAATGAGTATAGTCTTTGACCATACATGTTTTCTTTAATTTAGTGAGTTGGCAGAAACAACTATCCATAAAATTGTCTCCACAATAAGTAGCAAGCTCCTCTTAAATTTTGACCATGTGAACACATAACCCTTATTTTTCTTCTCTTTATATAACCAATGATACCAAATAAATTGGTTTGTTTCTAAGTAACGATGCCATTGCCACTTGTTGTGCCTATAACACACACGCCCCGTTCGAAACAAGGACCCTCTCTTTTCACCTTTGTCGGGTCACTTTTTTCCTTTGCCTCTTTATGTGTGCCCCTATTTTTGAGCCTCAAAATGGTCAAGGACCCTAAAATTCATCATCTTTAGTTGACCAAGTTCACCACCACAAAATTTCCTAAGTATTTGGCCCGTATGGGTTTCCCTTGGCAGTTTTCCCTTGCCTTTCAAGAATGGCGTCCTTCACCTTCTGCGGGTTCGTAGTTGTGGGTTGCTCCTTGCACGTTTTTGTGGTACATTCACCATTTTGACGGTGGCTGACCTGGGATGTCCACTTGCATGGTAGGCCCCACATCCTCTACAACCATCCCCTTTGCAAACTCTGGTGGTGATCTCTTGAATTCCATTTGCCCTACGGACCTCTCCCATCATAATCTTGTGCTCGACGACCCCAGTTGTCACCGTACTGGCCATTAATGTAGGTCATAAATGCAAATTTTCCTATAAATAGGTCCTATGACCTGTCATTTTCACTTCACCAGTTGGAAATTTGTCAATGCTTTGGACTGTCATCACCGCCTCTACACCCAAAAGATCTCCTAGATGTTTTGAGCTTGATCTTCATCGTGTTCTTCAAGATTTTTGGGTAAGTTCACCACCGCCCTCACTACCGCATGTCTTTTGAGTTAAGATTTTAAAACACTAAAATCTTAGAGGGAAAAATATTTAAATCTTTAAACGGATAAAAGACCTGAACATTTCGCACCAACCCATTTGAACAAACCCTTGAAAAACTTTTGAAATCAGCCTCCAAGGCCTTTGCGAAAATTTTCTCTTCTACGATTATTTTTCACTAGGGTCGTGAGACCCTTGCGGCCCACACCTTCCTTGCCTTCATTCGAATAGTAAGGCGCCAAAAAATTAAACAAAAACACTTCGGCCAATGATCCTCGCAGGTCCGCATCTGTGGGCCACTCTATTCAGACAACCCTTGCCTTGCTACCATTCAGGAAACAACCATCATGTGCCACCCTCTCGCATTGCACATCCCACCTGTTTCTTCGCCACCGAGCAAACACTCACAACTTAAGCCTCTTCTCGGGCCATTTCCCATGAACCCCCATCTACCCTTCACCATCATGTCAATGCCTAACCAAGAAAACAATGAAGCCTTTCCAATGCTCTTATCCGATCTGCGAGCCTTGCTTGCCTCACTAGCCTCTTAACGGTGCAACCCCGAAAAATGCTAAGTGTTGAACCCTAAGCGGGCCACACTTTGCGGGCCGTTTTCCATGTGTTACACTAATTTCATTGTTCTTTCTCAAACGACCATAGAGGTCCATCCTCCTGCAATGTAGGTGTCAACCTCGCGGTCTTCGTTAAGCCTCCGATGTAAAAAATGACTATCCCAAGACTTTGTGAGCCTACCCTTGTGGTTTGCCATCTACGGCCCACCATTCTTGAATATCACCATTCCATAAATGGTCGATCCTCACCATATTTCCGTATGGCGAAACTCGCCCCTTCCTCTGTCGTATGAGCTAAATGATCAAGTGATGACCTTTTTGCGAGCCTGATGGTGTAGATTGTCATGTGCATGTTGTCGTCCCATGGCCATCATCCTTGAATTTCCAACTCTTAGAGGCCTCCCATAGCTCCCCACCCGCATTCCTCAGATGACCAAACTTAAAGAAAACTGGCCAGTGTCATCTGTACCACCTACGGGTCCCGCACAAAGGAATTTTGTCTGAGTCTTCACCTCTTGGCCATCATTTTTCAACTATGGAGCTCTAAATGGCCTTGGTGCCTCCTACATCCACATTCCTTGAGATTGCGTGACCCAAGTAGCCGACTGAACATTTTCGAAAGGGCTCCAAATTGATATATGCACGTGCCAAATTCCTTTGCACCTCATCTATTGACCAAAACTTGAGTGTAGAAATCCGAGTGTGGGTGGCCATCTACGGGCCACCGTGATCCTAGCGCTGCCCTATTCTAAGTCACCCGTAATGGCTTCAAGCCTAGGGAAACCCACATTCCCCTAATTGGTCCAAATGAGCATTGAACGATGAAATTTGATGATATATTGGTGGATCTAACCCCTATTTTGCAAGATTTAGCTAACACCTCCCGATTCTTTATGAATGTGCTTACTATAGTCTTTCATGTATAATTTATGGAATCAACTGCGGGACCATCAGGAGCATTCGTAGAGAAAGAGAAAGGAAATAAACCTACTAAAACACCAAGGGGAAAAGAAGATAAGGACCAAATGAAGTACCAGTTCCATGGGGTGGAGGTCACTTCAAAGGTCACCTCAGATTGGGCCACCATATCAAATACCAACCTTGGACATGTTAATATGGAGGAATTTAGACAAAGGGTGGCAGTCAGCCCAAAGATAGAAAATTCCTTGAAAATTAGGAAAAGTGGCCTCGTCAAGGTGGTTGACTTACCTCCCGCGCGCATCGCTCCAGAATTGGTGATGGCTCTTAGAGAGTGCTACCACAATATTATAAATATTATAGACCATGAAGGTAGAGTACTGGCAGATTTATCCACCAAGTCTATTGGCCATGCATTCCACATTCCCACATTTGATAAAATAGAAGACACATAGAAGGAGGTTGTTGACAATATGTGGAAAATAGACCCCTTAGCATGCAAGAAACTAATCAGCCAGCATTGGTTGAAAGATAAGAGGGGTAGTGCAGTTAAATTACAACAAGATCTCTTCAGGAGTGACTTTCATGAGGAGTACCATGACTTGATTACTCTGCTTAGTAGGGTAATGGGACTCCCCACTGTTTCCTACTTCTAGGAGTGGATGTTTTACTTTATAGAGGAGATCATCTATGGAAAACCAAGTTCCACTGGGCCAAGATTATCAATGAAAACCTCCATAGCTAGTTGATGGTTGTTAAGAAGACTTCCCACTTCTACATGAATTCATACTTAGTGTGCATGCTCACTGAAACCTTCTCCTACAAAGGCCTCACCATCGCACACAATCCATATCCGATCAGAGATATAAAGACGTATGAAATATACCCTCAACTGCAATATAAAAAATTTAAGAAGGATTATAGGAGGGTGAATGATGCCTTTGTTGGGCACATTATCAGGCTTCTTTTGGGAGACCTTGAAAGGAGAGTCTCACATAGTGCAAGGGAATTCATCCAGAGGTTTGGGTACATGTCTATCTAGTTTCCAAAGTTCACATACATCAGGGAAGAAGGCTTCTCCACTAAACCCTACAAGCTATCACACTACCCCAACGACCGATGATTCTATTGGAGGTCACAAGGAAACTACAAAATGCTCATACCTTGTTGAGTGATAAGTACAAAGCAGAAATATATACCCCCTCACATTTTGGAAAGGAATGTATTCCTATCCCACTGTCCAATGTGCGGACTACTTAGAAAAGGAGATAGTGGAGTATAATCTAGAACTCCACACAGTTAGGCCAAGAATGGATCCATATGGAAAGCTAAAGAATTTTGTGGGAAATTAGTATGCTCATTGGCTGCACCTTGAGGACTTCTAGGCCAATTTTTGAGATGACAAGGAAGTAAGGATGAGACGCTATATGCGGTTGACTGGCCTATTTGTAAAATCCATCAATTTGTTCCCCATGCCTAACCAGGTAGTTGAGGAGGAGGAGGACATTTTTCTTGATCTCAGATTTGATGTTGTAGCTAGTTTCCCACTACCCCTGATAGATTGGAATGAGGGGGAGTTCAATGAACTCAATGCAATATCGCAACCGATCATAGAAAGAATGAAGTAGTGGTTAGATGCCCATGTTGCACAACTCAAGGTGCAAGGTGCAACATTAACTTATGGTGAGCTCAAATATGAGCTCTCAAGTGAAACTGATAGTGGAGTTGCTACTACCTCCACAAAAGAAGCAACAAAATCCCCTCCAACCACAAGATCAAGAAAGAGGAAGGATATGCCCGAGCACCATCCTAAGCATAAGGTCTACTCATGAAAGGACACAAAGGGAGAACCCTCCAAGAAGGTGAAGAAGATGAGAGGATTTGTGACAGAAATGCCAACTATTGAGGAGGACCCTCAACATGAGGGACATGAAGAATAAATTGAAAAGCCACGCTCACCACTAGTCACCTCCTCTCTCACCGTTGCCATTCTTATTACTGCCACTCCACCACCTACCACTTCACAAGCATTTCCTATTTCATCTTCACCCGCTATGGACATCTCAAACTACCTATCATCCACCCCGCCAGTGGCTCCCATGGTAGTGCTTGATTATTCCTCAACCACTACATTCCCACCATCGACTTTCTCATTTCCTCCTCCACTTCCTATCCTCTCCACTCTAGTTACTACAACCACTGCTATTATTCCCCATCTCACCCTACTAGAAGCTTTCACAAGATATGTGTAGGGTGTTCCTTTAGATATTTCAGGGTTGATAATGAATCCCACCATCTAGGCCCTAATGGCACAGATTGTTGTTGGTTTTCCCATTCCTCCACCACCTATAGAGTTGCCAAAGATGGAGGTTACAATGAGGATATATGAGGAAATGGAGAAGTCCCAAAAGGAAGTCGGAAAGAGCATAATGGAGGAGACCAAAGACCCTTACTTTGAACACCTAGAGGGTAGGCTTCCTATTAATCTTGATAAAGTGATGACTCATGATGAAGAGTCATAATATTTAGAGGAAGATGCTAAAGATCTCAATGCAAAATATGTTATTGAGACCTCAGTCCAAGAACTAGAAGAAGTGTTGTCCCAGCAACTCGAAAACATAGGTGAAGAGGTTGAACTAGAGAGACCTCCCTTCAAAAAAAAGGAAGGCACTGAAGAGAATGTGGAGATACCCCTAGAGCCTCCATAGATTGGCCAAGAAAAGGGCCTTCTCCAAGAAGAAGGGGTACCTTCTAAGGAAAAGGAAGAAGAGAAAGAAGTAGAAAAAGAAGAAGATAAATCATAAGATGCACTAGAAAAGAGTCCTAAATCCAAGCACCATGAGCTCGAACAAGAAGAAGAAAGAATCCCTAAGGAAGAGGAAATTGCTAAAGAAAACATAGTCATCGCTGAGATAGATCAAGAAAAGGCTATTCAAATTGAGGATTCTGATGAAGAAGAAAAAATAGAGCAAGAGACCCCAAGCCATGAAGAGAAGTAGCTCCAAGAAGAGGAAAGTGATCGAGAGTCACCTAGGGGAGAGACTTAGATGCCTAATTGGTTGGAGAAGCAGTTACGAAAGAAGGCCCTTGCTCTCATGGATCCTAAGGCCAGAATCAAAGCCATATTGACTCGAGAACAAACGAAAAAAAAGAAAGAGAAGAAGCCAAGAGTTCACTCTCACATTATAGTTGATGCCTCTGGATCGAGAATAGTACAGGTTGCCACCCTGGTGATGGACAAGGAGGTTGGTGTTAGTTACACCATTTCAACCATCAACTTGGGTATCGCTTCAAGAGAGTAGAAAATTGATGTTCCAGGGATCAATAGCCACAATAGTTGAGCATATGAACAAAGATCAATCCTCTAAGGAGGAACTAAAAGCACAAGTGGCAGACCTTAGCACCTACATCCAATAATGGACATCCCTGGAAGAAGAGGCCCTGACTACATCCTCTACACCTCTACTACTCTCTCAAGAAGAACTCTCCAAGATGGAGAAAATGAAGAATTAGACCAAGGCTACCATAGATTGGTTCAGAGGAGTGCTTTACAATGGTGATATGGGCATAAGCCATGCTTTCTAAATGACCAATAAGTTCCAAGAGGTGCAGAAATAGCGAGAGGGCACAGATAAAATATGCCATCCCTTCACTGAGCTATATAGGATTACTTATCCTAAGCTCGAAACTATTCTCAAGATGCCAAAAAAGACATGGTAAAAGGAGCTAAATCTACCCAAAGATGATAACAAGCTGGTAGAAACATGGAAAATGGGCTTGGATCATAGAAAGGATATCCTAGAAAGGGTATTACATGAAGTCGAGCTTGACCTCAAATGGGCCAAAGACCACAAGACAGACAATGAGGACTACTTGCACAAATAATTAGGAGAAAATCACAAGTAGATTGAAGAAATTATCCTTCCAAGTGCTTCAATCTGATATAATGGAATGGGATAAGATTTGGGCGTTGATTGGGAAATTTTTGGAATACACCACTCTACAAAAGGAGGTAGGGAAGTCAGTAATTGATGATGAGTTCTTGATAGTGTTGCTGAAAAGGGAATCCACTAGAAGACAAAATTGCTATAGCTACAGTGCCAAGGCAACCACTACAAGACAAAATAGGAATGAGAAAAATTTGTATTTTAAATTCTCTTATATATTTGGGGGTAGGTGAAACCCTAATATAAAGTGAATCTTGACCACACAGTGAAATGAAATCCTGGCCACTCATTTTGCTTTTTGAAAACTATAAATAGGGGCCCCTTCTCTCATTTTCACAATGATAGTTGAGTTGTTGTAATGAAGTGTTGTAGAAATTTCAATAGAATTTCATTGCTTTTGGTGGATTCTTGTGTCTCTCTCATGTTACATGATTCTTCTCCTCATAATTGATAGATTTAGTTACTTTAATATTGTTGTTCTTAGTGTTTTCAAGTAATTTAAGTAGTTTAGTTGATGTTGTCCATTGATGTGAAGAATGCTATTGTGCTGATTCTTTCCATGTTCATGCTTTTTGATGTTTATTGATGATGAAAAATAGTGTAAAGCTAGTCTGAACATTAACTCTTCATTGCGCTCAAACTTCATCTCTTATTCATGCTTATGGTGAATGAATAGCTGAAAATTTATAGACCTTAGAAGATTGCACTAGTTTCATGATACTGTGTGTTTTGGTTAAATGGAACTCAACTATAGGAAAGTTTTCCACTATAGTATCCTCCATTGTCATTGCTCATCATTAGTTGTAGGCCTAGGAATCCTTCTATCCCTTTTCCCTTTTGATGTTTCTTTGAAATAGAAGTTAAAACAAGATTCCAACATACCTTAAAAGCCAAATCTGATGTTGAAAGTGGAGTTTTAGACTGTTGTTTTGAATCTGTAGCAAGTGTATTTCATTTTCAGAATCATAGGAAACTTCATTTGAAGATCCAACTCTTTCCAACTTAGTGAACAATAAATGTCGTTTGTGATTACCAACATATCACATTAATCAACTGAGTTGTTTTTGCAAGTCATGACCTGACACCTGAGAGACCTTGGGATGATTTTCTGCAACTTCTTGTAGGAAGTTATCTTTCAAGAGAGGTAGTGCACTTGTGCGATGCCTGTGTTGAAAAATTGCAAAACCACCCATCAACTAAACTAGCACTAGAAGGAGGGCCTTCCTTTTGCTAAGCTGGATTGAATTGGTTCCTTCTCCCCTAAGAGGTTCCACAGAGTGTTAAGATCTACACCAAACAAAGGGGAGTTCCAAGAGATACCATCCCCTACCAAGGCTAAGAGAGCTAAAAGAGGGGAGGAATCCACCTCTGACACTTCCAACCAACCCACCTCACCTCCATCCTCACCTTCTCCTTGACCCTTGGAAACACCTTCCTCTTCCCAAATACTCCAAACTACCTTTTAGGCTTCCATCCCCCATGGCCAAGGTGTTGCCTTCCAACCCAATGCACCTCCCTTCCAAGGTGTTGTCCCAGCTATTACCCCTTCGCAACCTCAAGTCAATCTAGCATATCCTCCTCCTCCTCCACCTCCACCTCCCATGGCATGGTTGGTTAACAACCCATCTCCTCCATCCTTTAACATTTATCATGATATGCCAAAGAATCCAAAAGGCTTTTACACTAAGTTTAATCCTTGAGATCCACAAAGGACAACAAAAGAACATATAAAGATATTTCAAACATCCTTGAAAGACATAAAAATTCAACATGAAGATGTGGCATATAGGCTCTTCCATTATTCCTTGGGGGATGAGGCCTTCTATTGGTACGTTCACTTGCCAACATGAACCATAACTACTTGGGATCTATTAAAGAACGCCTTCTTGTAGAAGTTCAAGATCCAAGTCAGTCCTTCTGAGTTTACCAACAGTTTATGTACATTCAAAGGGAAGTCATCAAAATGGTCAACTCCTTTAATGAAAGATTCCATCGAGCTTACATGAGGTTGCAGACACCTTATGTTGTTGATGATCCTTTCACATGCGTAGTATACTATGTAGCCTTGGAAAACCTCACTTTCGCATTGGTGAAGAGAATTCACCCGTCGTTGGCTCTATTGGTGGAGGCCTATGCAAAAGTGGTTGTAGCTGGAACAGATCTAAGACAACACATTTCTGGTCCACTACCATATTTGGGGCCAACTAGCCATCCACATCAGATTCAAGGGATTACCCAAGCCTTGATGCATCAAATGCCCTTGATGAATCAAAGACCTCAGCTCCCAATAGTGCCTCATCTAGGGCAACCATTGAATCAAGTGCCTCTCGTGCCTCACCTTGAAGCCACCAAAGCAAAAAGTTTACTCTCAGCCACCCCAAGTGTCGGCATACCTCCAAAATTCTGAGTTACCACCCATTAAACATAATCAATCAGTAATACAACTAGTCTTCCTTTAGAATTTGACTTCGCAACTGAGCAATGCAGAAAAGGATCAGATAGATGAATTGATGGAATTGGTTAAGAAAATGTCAACTGAAATGATGCACTTGAAAAATCAAAATAACTAGTTGTAGGCATCCCAAAGAAGCATTCAATCCAATCTCAACCATGATAATCGTGACAACCACGATGCAAGTGCTTCTTCCAGATAGAATTATGAAAGAGGTCAAAATTCAGGGTAGAACTTTGACAAAATGCCTTCACAAAGAAATAATCGAACATGGAACACAAGGAAAAACAATGGTGGTGTTCCCATGCCTCTTGAACAATCAGGAAGTAGTGACAATACAAAAAGTGGGGTATACTTGGCCGAGGCTTCCTTATCTAGTTGGTACATATTCACAAGACAAGTCGACATTTCGATTTGGATTGTCCAGAGTTTCAAACGACTACTGATATTTTCCAAATAGAAGTCCAAAATGTCGTTGATGGCTTAGGTTGTAGGCATGTCATCCCTTCAGAGCTGTATGATTCCTTGGTACTAGTTGTCAATCAAGATCCTTTCCCAAAAGGTGAAAGCAACATACCTGAGAAGGATATCACTACCCCAAATGACGAAGAAGTGAAAGAGGTAAGTAATGAAATCCCTTTTTCTCAGCTCTTCAATTCAGTAGATAATGGTCCAATAGATGATGAAGAGCCGAGAGAGGATGAAGTTCAAATGTTTCATCAAAGGACAACTCCATATGATTTAATAAATAGACAAGTAGGTGACCCTTTCACAACTTCTACCTCGCCTGATAACTTTAGCAATCCTCTCAACCCAAATGCTAGTAATAACCTAGGTTATCCTCATGTACCCACTTGATTTCTTTAACAAGAATAGGAAGCAAGGTCAAACCCAAGGTCAGTATGCAGGCTCCTCCCAAAGAAACTCTTTTGAAGCTAAAATTGAACAAATGGGGGAGTATGTAACTAAAGAATTCAGGAAGGTTAAGCTAATAATATTTGCCTCTGAGTTGCTTAAGGTCCCATTAGTTAGGAATGTCAGCTTCAAAATGCTCAATGGGACTCTTTCATCCAAGTCAGCCCCTGAAGCGCCTGCCAAGAAGGTCTCCTTTGATTATTCACAAAATGAGCTTGTTATTCGATAGATTTTTTGAAATAAAATAGATCATCCTTCAAATCTACAAGCAAAAAAATAACCTACTAAGGAACAAGATCAATCTCAAACCCAAAACAAGAATAATAATAAAGACAAAGGCCAGGTAGCCCAAGTTGACATTTCTGAAGGGTTGTTTCAAGGTAAGTTGGAAACCCCTTCCTCCTTGACCACAATTAGAGTTTTTAGAAAGAATCTGCATAATTTCTTGCTTGATTCGGGAGCTTTCGCCAATGTCATTCCTTTGGTGGTGTGCAAAGCTTTGGGAATAGTCCCGACCCCCTCCCAATAGAAGGTGACACAACTAGATGAGACATAGATCAACATAGTTGGGGAAATTAACAAAATACCTATCCAGATTGTTGTTGATCTAAGGGTGCAATAGATAATTGATATCCAAGTTGTTGATATCCCTGACACATATGCAATCATATTAGGAAGGGATTTCACTTGGGCATTGAATGGATACGTCGCCACGAACTAATCTCACTTGTGGCTGCCATGGAAAGGGTTGCCAAACCAGATCCGTATTGAGAGGGAGCCCCGTATGAAATTCATGATTATAGAGTACAAAAATACAAATGAGGTGTTGTTTGTTGAAACTGACCTGGGGAATTACTACCCCATGGAATATCTGAATGAACATGAATACTATGAGGGAGAAGTGATTGAAGAGGTCCTTCTTGTGCTATGCAGTCTACCCGTCAGTATAGCCCACAAGCTTGAAAGTACAAAGATATTAATTGAATTAGATGATGAAGAGTCCTATGAGGATAGAAATCTTGGATTTTTGGATGGCTTCCAAGACTTCATGAAGAAATGAGTGTAGGATAAGATCAACCTTGGCATAAGAATGGACTTTCAGGAGCTCCTCTTCCCTAGCTGGTGTAGGGTACACAATGCTTCCCACTCTGAATTCGAATGTTGTTTGTGCCAAATAGCAATCAAACATATCAAAGGATAGGTCACCCCAAAAAGGGGAACTTCAAATGGTACAAATAGATCAAAGCCATGCTAAGTCTTTGCACCCTTCCAAGGTTTTTGAAGTAGATACACCACCAACTATAAAAGAAAAATCTATGGGTTCCAAGATTGAGGATTCCTCAAAATTTTGGACAATGCACTTTGATGGGTCCAAGTCTAAGCAGGGAGCTGGAGCTGGCTTCGAGTTGATTAGCCCTACAGATAAGACATACTTTTCTGCTCATAGGCTTTAATTTTATTACATGAATAATGTAGTAGAGTATGAGGCATTAGTTATTGGTCTCTTGATGGCATTAAGAAAGAAGGTTTAGATGCTCCAAGTATTTGGTGAGTCTGAGCTAGTTGTTAAACAAGTAAGGAAGTTGTATTCCTACCATGATAGAAGGCTAGAAAATTATAGGCATAGGGTATGGGATCTCATAGAAGGGTTAGATGCATTTAACATCTAGTTGATCCCTTGTGCTAAGAATTATACTGTCGATGCCTTAGCCCAAGCGACTAGTACTTTACAACCCCTCTCCTTGTTCGGCCTAAAGAAGTTCATTGTTGAGATTACTTCCACACCATTCATGCCCAATAATATTACCAATTTTCAAGTGTTCAATGATGAAAAGTATTTCCTAGAATTCATTATAGGCTCCGATGTGTTTGCAACCCAAATCGTTGATGAGACAAAGCTCGAAGAGGCTGAATTAGATATAGAGGGAGTCATCAATCTCAAGACAAACACGATACCTTGATGTACATTCCAATTAGAGTGAATATTTGATTTAGATCAGATAAGAGATCAATACCAACAAACAAACAAAGATTCCATCAATAATCAGTGTGATGTTCACAACCCGAAGATGGTTGAAGAAGCTAAAAATGTGTTTATTGGTAAAGTGTGCACACCAAAAGAGAGAAAAGGTATTACTAATTCCCTACACACATATCATGATGTGATTGTCTGGAGTTATGAGGATTTGAAAAATGTATGATACCTCCATTATCACTCATACCATTCCTCTCAAGCCAGATGCGAGACCCTTTAGGTAGCGTCAACGCCCAATAAATGCATTGCTAGAGCCCATCATTTACAAGAAAGTTTAGAAGTTTTTGTCTACAAGAATCAATTTACCAATTAGACACTCCACTTGGGTAGAAAATTTGGTTCATGTCAGGAAGAAGAAATGAGAAATCAGATTATGCATGGACTTCTAGAATCTAAATAGAGCTTCAGAGAAGGATAGCTATCCCATGCCCTTGTCTAATGAGGTGTTGTAAATAGTCAATGCATCCCAAATGATGTCCTTTATAGATGGGTACTTAGGATATAACAGGTGATGGTGCAATACGAAGATAGGCATAAAACAACATTCACCACAAAATGGGAAATATTTGCATATAGAAGAATGTCATTTGAGTTGATCAATGTTGGTGCCACCTTCCAATGTGTGATGGACATCGCCTTCAAGGACATAATCATAAAGTGAATAATTATGTACATGGATGATCTTATGGTTTTTTCAAACAATAGAGGAGATCGTATCTCTGATTTGTGTAAGGTCTTCCATAGGTGCTGAGAATTCAACATTTCTTTGAATCAAAAGAAGTGCATCTTTGGAGTTACTAAAGGAAAGTATTTGGGACATGTCCTCTCAAAAAAAGGAATCTCAATAGACCCCGAGCATATCTAGGCCATAATGAAAATTCACCTGCCAGGCAGTAAGAAGGAATTGAAGTCTTTCTTCAGAAAGATAAACTTTGTCAGAAATTTCATCACAGGTTTCACTGAAATAGTCAAATCACTAAATGCTATGCTAAAAAATGATGCCAAAGTTGAATGGACACCAAAATCCAAGTAGGATTTTGAAGAAATTAAGAAAGCAATTTTTGATGCACTAGTGCTTGTCAGCCTGATTATTTGAATCCATTTTACATTTATTCATTTTCTTCATATCACTCTTGTGCTATCATATTGACTTAGAAAGATGATGAAGGGAATGAGCATTTGATCACCTTCTTGATTACTCCATTGATAGATGCAAAGTTAAGGTACCACAACATTGAGAAATATACATATTCCCTAGTTAGAGGATTTAAGAAATTTTGACACTACGTTTTACAAAACAAGGTGTTCGCAATTTTTCCTAACCCAACAGTTAAGACTTTGTTAATTAAGAATGAGCTGGGAGAAAAAAGAGCTAAGTGGGTTACTTTACTACAAGAGCGTGACATGGAGATTCAACCCATGAAGTTGGTTTGAGAGAAAACCCTCACTCGAATGATAATTGAAGAAATAGTTGAGGTCATAATTGAACTCACCTTGCAATAGTATCAATTAGAAGACATTTCTCTTGGAGAGTGGTATGTCGATATTGTCTACTATCTACTAAATCACAAGTGTCTATCTCAACTGCAAGGAGTTAAAAAATGTGCTCTAAGGTTGAAGAGCATAAACTATATGCTGCAAGGATCTATACTATACAATAGAAATCATGAGGGGATCTATCTTAGATTCCTTGGAAAAGAGGAAGCAATGCGAGTAATGAAAGAGTTTCATGATAAATTTGGCACTAGACACAAATCCAAAATTTCTACTGCTCATTAAATATTGCAGGTTGGGTACTACTTGCCGATGGTGTTCAAAGATGCACACAATCATGTAAGAACCTATCATGTCTGTTAGACTATTGCTGCTAGAGAAAGAATTTTTTCTCCCACTCCAACCGATTCTGGAGGTAAGACCATTCAATCAATGGGGCCTCAACTTCGTTGATCTAGTAAGCCCACCATCCTCTATGGGTCACAGGTACATTCTAACCACTTTTGATTATTGCACTAGATGGACTGAAGCAATAACATGTAGATAATGAACTACTGAGGTGGTAAATAGTTTTCTAGAAAGTTTTATTTTGAATCATTTTGGTTTCCCATATGCTATTGTATGTGATAATGGCCCTGCCTTCTCCTTGCTTAAATTTTCTAGTTGGGATTTTGATTACGGAATTGCACTTAAATTATCGTCCAAATTTTACCCTCAAGGCAATGGCTTAGCTGAGTCAACAAACAAAAATACGATAATAGTGATTAAAAATTTGCTTGACAAGAACCCCAAAGATTGACACACCCAGTTGCATTTTTCCCTCTGGGCAGATCATATGCACCACAAGGCTTCCCTAGGTGATTCCCTATTCCATCTAGTCTATGGACTAGAGCCTATCTTTCTTGTTCACTTGAAGATCCCCACCCTCCAGTTTCACAACACCTATTATGAGGCTGGAGAACGTCGAGAAGCCCATTTGGCTGAGTTACTACATTTAGAAGAAGTCTGTGATCGAGCACTTGAAAATTTTTCCAAACACTAGAGCGTAGTCAAAATATGGTTCAATCATCGAGCCAAAGTAAAGGCCTTTAGAATTGCTGATTTGGTCATTTGTTGGGACAAGGCCCATGAAAAGAAAGGGGGACATGATAAATTCAATAAGCTTTAGTTTGGACCCTTTCAGATTTCAAATTTTTTAGGAGATAATGCCTTTCACCTCAAGACACTCGCTAGAGAGGATGTGTCATTGCCTATCAACGAGTAGAATCTCAAGCATTATTTCCTTCCCTGAGCTTTCAAAGCTCACCTTTGTATATAATTGTATATAGCTTAGTTTAGGTTTCCTTTGATTTGTTGTTTTGTTTTTTCTTTTGCTTTTTCTTTTTCTTGTTTCTCGATTGTTTTGTTTTGCTGAGGGTGTGTCTTTGTTCTTGATGCGGTGGTTGTTCTCGGCCTAATGGACAGTTCAATTTTTTTCCCACTCTTGATTGTTCTCTGGATAAATATTCATTCATAACTATTGGTTTCTAACTGACTCCATGAAGATGGTTTCCTAATTTAAACTTCAATCTGACCTAGGAAGGGACACTTGTTTGAATCTTTCTACACTTATCTTGGATCATACACAAAACACACTTAAATCATTTCCAAGGAGATGTCTAGTAGCTATTAGGAGGGTTGGGTTAGTGAAAAATATTAAGTCTACTCTAGTGACCACTGTGATTCCCAAACCCATTGTGATCTTTAGTGCTTATACAATTGAGCAAAAGAGAACAGACTACTAAGAGAAAATATCAAGAAAAATAAAATAAAAGCAAGAAAAATTAGAATATGCAACTATGTGAGTGTGTGAATAACTCTATCGGGGCTATGGACGCCGAACTAGCAATAGAGAAATGTTTGTGGGGTCATAGTGACAACTCCATCGGGGCTATGGATGCCTGACTGGTAGTAGAGAAATGTCTAGGTTACTTTTGGGGTTAGACAACTTATGTAGTTTTCCTTTGCTTGATCAACAAATGTTTGTGTGGTATCCAAGGAAAGGGAATGAATTCACAATGCACACACTTCTGAGATATTCATGTGCCTAGATTCAACTAAGGATCTCATCCTCCTTTGAGATCCTAGTTCACCTATGGAAACCAAATTTTGGTCTGTGAAACTAGAGTTTTTGGGTTCGAATGAATTTTTATCCTTAGAATGCTCGAGAGTGTTCTCCCAATAGAGTCACAATTTTTTTTTCCTATAGAACGCAAGACCCATTCAAAATGGGGACCCTCTCTTTTCACCTTCACCGGGTCACTTTTTACCTTCACCTCATTTTACGTGCCCCTATTTTTAAGCCTCAAAATGGTCAAGGACCCTAAAAATCATCATATTTAGTTGACCAAGTTCACCACCCCAAAATTTCTTAAGTTTTTGTCCCCTATGGGTTTCCCTTGGCAGTTTTCCCTTACATTTCAAGAATGGCGTCCTTCACCTTCTGCGGGTCTACAGCTGTAGGCAGCTCCTTATGGGTTTCCGTAGTGCATTCATCATTTCGACAGTGACAGACCCAGGACATCCACCCACATGGTGGGCCCCATTCCCTTTGTAGCCATCCCCTTTGCAAACTCTGGCGGCGATCTCTTGACTTTCATCCGCCCTGTGGACCCCGCTATTCCCGTCACTGCTGTGTTGAATCTTGTGCCCAGTGACCCCAACTATCATCATACCTGCCATTAATGTAGATCATAAATGCTAAATTTCCTATAAATAGGTCCTCCAACCTATCATTTTCACTTTGCTAGTTAGAAATTTGTCAGTGCTTCGGACTGCCGCCGTCGCCTCTGTGCCCACAAGATCTCCCAGACATTTCGAGCTTGATCTTCATCAGGTTCTTCGAGCTTTCTAGGTAAGTTTGTTGTGGCCCTCACACTCACATGTATTTTGAGTTAATATTTTAAAACACTAAAATCTTAGAGGGAAAAATATTTAAATGGCTAAAAGACCTGAACATTCCGCACCAACCCATTTGAACAAACCCTTGAAAAACTATTAAAATCGGTGTCCAAGGCCTTTGTAGAAATTTTCTCTTCCACGACTTTTCTTCACCAGGGTCGTGAGACCCTTGCGGCCTGCACCTTCCTCATTGTCATTCAAATAGTAAGGTGCCAAACACTTAAATGAAAACCCTTTGGCCAATTATCCTCATGGGTCCACGTCTATGGGCGCTCTATGCAAACAAGCCCTGCCTCACTGTCATTTTGAAAAAGGCCATCATGCGCCACCCTCCCGCATTGCAGATCCCACCTGGCTCTTCAGTGCTGAGAGAAGACTCACAGCTTAAGCCTCTTCCCGGGTCCTTTCCCATAGACCTCCATCTGCCCTTTATCACCATGTCAATGCCTAACCAAGGAAATAGTAAAGCCTTTCCAATGCTCTCATCCACTCCACGAGCCCCTCTTGCCTCACTACCCTCCAAACAGTGCAGCCCTGGAAACGCTAAGGTTTGAACCTTTTGCGGGTCGCCCTTTGTAGGCCACCATCCATGGGCCGCTTTGATGTCATTGTCATTTCGCAAATGACCATGGAGGTATGTCCTGTCGCATTGTGGGTCCCAACCTTGCGGTCTCCATCAAGCGTCAGATGCAAAAAATGATAAAGTCCCAAGCTATTTGCGGGCCTACCCTTGCAGGCCACTATCTGCAGCTTGTCGTTCTTGACTATCACCATTCAAGAAATGTTCATTCCTCACCATCTTTCCACATGGCAGAACCCACCCCTTCCTCCGCCATCTAAGCTAAATGATCAAGTGATGACCTTTTTGTTGGCTCGATGGTGCAGACTGCCATGTGCAGGTCATCATCCTATGGCTGCCATCTCCAAATTTCCAACACCTAGTGGCCTCTCACAACTCCCCACCCGCATTCCTTAGATGTCTAAACTTAAAGAAAATTGGCCAGTTTTGTTTGTGCCACCTATGAGCCTTGCACGAAGGAATTCCATTTGTGGGTCTTTGGCTCCTGGCCACCATTTTTCAACAATGGAGCTCTAAAAGAACTTGGTGCCTCTTGTCCCCACACGCCTTGAGCCTGTGTGACCTAAGTAGCCAATTGAACATTTCCAAAAGGGCTCCAAATTGATTTCCACACATGCCAAATGCCTTCGAACCTCATCTGATGACCAAACCTTGAGTGCAAAAATCCAAAGCGAGTGGCCTTTTGCGAGTCATCGTGCTCCCAGTGTCACCCTATTCTAAGTCACCTTAAATGGCTTACAACCCAAGGAAACCCATATCCTTGGCCCGCATTCCCCTAATTGGTCCAAATGAGCATTGAACAATGAACTTTAATAGAATTTATGAACTTTGATAATATATTGGTAGATCTGACCCTTGTTGAATAGGATTTAGCTAAATCCTCTTGATTCTTTATGAATGTAATTATTGGAGTCTTTCATGCAGAATTTATGGAATCAGTTGCGGGACCATTGGGAGCATTCGCAGAGAAAGAGAAAGGAAAGAAACATGTTGAAGCACCAAGGGGAAATGAAGATAAGGACAAGATGAAGTACCAATTCCATGGGGTGGAGGTCACTTCCAAGGTCACCTCAGATTGGGGCATCTTGGACATGTTAATATGGAGGAATTCAAACAAAGGGTGATAGTCAGCCAAAAGATAGAAAATTCCTTGAAAATCAGGAAAAGTGGCCTCAACAAGGTGGTTGGATTCTCTCCTCTGCTCATTGCTCCAAAATTGGTGATGTCTTGCAAAGAATGCTACCATAATAGAAAAAATATTATAGACCATGAAGGTAGAGTACTAGCAGATTTATCCACCAAGTCTATTGGCCATGGATTCCACATTTGCACATTTGATAAAATGGAAGACACAAAGAAGGAGGTTGCCGGCAGTATGTGGAAAATAGACCCCTTAGCATGCAAGAAACTGATCAACCTACATTGGTTGAAGTATAAGAGGGGAAATGTAGCTAAAGTACCACAAGAGCTCTTTAGGAGCGAATTTCATGAGCAGTATCATAAATTGGTTACTCTTCTTAGCAGGGTAATGGAACTCCCCACTGTTGCCTACTTCTAGGAGTGGATGTTTTACTTTATAGAGGAGATCATCTATGGAAAAATAAAGTCCCACTGGGCCAAGATTATCAGCGACAACCTCCATAGATAATTGATGGATATTAGGAAGACTTCCCACTTCTACATGATTTCATACTTGGTGTACATGCTCATCGAAACCTTCCCCTACAAAGGCCTCACCATCATGCACAATCTAGATCTGAGCATAGATATAAAGATGTATGATAGATACCCTAAGCTGCAATATAAAAACTTTAAGAAGGATTATAGGAGGGTGAATGATGCCTTCATTAGGCACATTATCAAGCTTCTTGGGGGACACTTTGAAAAGAGAGTCTCACATAGCACAAGGGCATTCATCTAGAGGTTCAAGTACCTATTTATCCAATTCTCGAAGTTCACATACATCAAAGTAGAAGGCTTCTCCGATAAACCCTACAAGATGTCACGCTACCCCAACGATCAGATGATTCTGCTGGAGGTTACAAGGCAACTACAAAACACTCATACCTTATTAAGTGATAAGAAAAGAGCATTAATACCACACCCCCTCACATTCAGGAAAGGAATGTATTCTTGTCTTGCTACCCAATGTGCAAACTACTAAAAAAAGGAGATAGTGGAGTATAATCTAGAACTCCACACAACTAGGCCAAGAATGGATCCATATGGCAAGATAAAGAAGTTTGTGGGAAAATAGTATGCTCATCGGCCGCACCTCAAGGAATTTTGGGCCAATTTTCAAGATGACAAGTAAGGATGAGACATTATATGTGGTTGATGACCCAGTTTTTAAAATCCATCAATTTGTTCCCCATGCTTAACTAGGTAGTTGAGGAGGAGGACACCGTTCTTAATCCAAGATTTGATGTCATGGCCAATTTGTCACTACCCCTGATAGATTGGAACAAGGGGGAGGTCAATGACCTCGATGCAATATTGCATCCAATCATAGACAAAACCAAGAAGTGGGTAGATGCCCATGTTGCACAACTCAAGGTGCAAGGTGCAACATTAACTTATGGCAAGCTCGAAGATGAGCTCTCAAGTGAAACTAATAGTGGATTTGATACTATGTCTACAAAAGAAGCACCAAAGTCCCATCCATCCACAAGATCAAGAAAGAGGAAGGATGTGCTCGAGGGCCATCCTAAGCACAAGGTCTACTCATGAAAGGCAACAGAGGGAGAACCCTCCAAGAAGGTGAAGAAGATAGGAGGATTTGTGATAGAAATGCCAACTATTGAGGAGGATCCTCAACATGAGGGAGAAGAAGAAGAAATAAAAAATTCATGCTCACCATTGGTCACCTCCACTCCCACTACTACCAATTTGTTTGTTGCCACTCTACCACCTACCGCTTCACAAGCATAGCCTGTTTCATCTCCACCCTCTGTGAACATCTCAGCCCACCTCTCATCCACCTTGCCAGTGACTCTCATGGTAGTGCTTTATTTTTCTTCAAACACTACGTCCCCGCCGTTGACTTCCTCATTGCCTCCTCTGCTTCCTATCCTCTCCACTCCAATGACTAGAACCACCACTACTATTCCCTAGCTCACCCTGCCGAAAGATTTCAAAAAATATATGCAAGGTGTTCCTTCATAGATTTTAGGGGTGATAATGAATCCCACCATCCAAGCCCTAATATCCCAGATTACTATTGGTTTTCCAATTCCTCCACCACCTATAGAGCTACCAAAGATGGAGGCTATGATGAGGATATCTGAGGAAATGGAGAAGCACCAGAAGGATGCTGGCAAGAGAATAATGAAGGAGCTTGAACACCCTTACTTTGAACACCTAGAGTGCGGGTTGACTATTAATCTTGATAAAGTGATGAATCACGATGATGAGTCACAATATTCAGAGGAAGATGTTGAAGCTCTCAGTGCAAAATATGTAATTGAAACCTCAAACAAATAACTAGAAGAAGTGTTGTCCCAGTAGCTCGAAAACATAGGTGAAGAGGTCAAACGAGAGAGACCTCCCTCTGAAAGAAAGGAAGACATTGAAGTGAATGTGGAGATACTCCAAGAGCCTCCACAGATTGGCCAAGAAAAGGGCCTTGTCCAAGAAGAAGGGGTGCCTTTTGAGGAAAAGGAAGAAGAGAAAGAAGTAGGAAAATAAGAAGATAAGTCAGAAGAGGCACTAGAAAAGAGTCATGAATCCAAGTACCATAAGCTCAAAAAAGAAGAAGAAAGAATCCCTCAGGAAGAGTAAATTGCTAAAGAAAACATAGTCATCGTCGAGACAGATCAAGAAAAGGTTATTCAAATTGAGGATTCTGAAAAAGAAGAAAAAACAAAGCAAGAGACCCTACACCATGAAGGAAAGTAGCTCCAAGAAGAGGAAAGTGACCAAGAGTCACCTAGGGGAGAGAATTAGATGCCCGATTGGTTGGAGAAGAAATTATGAAAGAAGGCCCCTACTCTCATGGATCCTAAGGCCAGACTTGAGGCCATATTGGCTCAAGAAGAAATGAAAACAAAGAAAGAGAAGAAATTGAGAGTTCGCTCTCACATTATAGTTGATGCCTCTAGATCAAGAATAGTACAGGTTGCCACCTCGATGATCGACAAAGAGGCTGGTGTCAGTTACACCATTTCCACCATCAACTTGGGTATCACTTCAAGAGATTCAAAAATTGATGTTCTAGGGATCAGTAGCCACAATAGTTGAGTAGATGAACAAAGATCAATCCTCTAAGGAGGAACTGGAAGCACAAGTGGTGGACCTTAGCACCTGCATCCAACAATGGGAATCCCTAGAAGAAGAGGCTTCAACTACATCCTCTACACCTCTGCTCCTCTCTTAAGAAGAACTCTCCAAGATGAAGAAAATGAAGAATTGGACCAAGGCTACTGCAAATTGGTTCAAACAAGTGCTTTACAATTGTGATATGGGCATAAGCCATGCCTTCTAAATGACCAAGAAGTTCTAAGAGGTACAAAAACAACTAGAGGGCACGAAGAAAATATTCCATCACTTCACTGAGTTGTATAGGATTACTTATCCTAAGCTCGAAGCTATTCTCAAGATGCCAAAAAAGACATGGGAGAAGGATCTAAATCTACCCAAAGATGATAACTGGCTAGTAGAAACATGGAAAATGGGCATGGATCATAGAAAGTACATCCTAGAAAGGGTATTACATGAAGTTGAGCTTGACCTCGAATGTGCCAAATAGCATAGGATGGACAACAAAGACTACCTACAATTTATGACATATTATGAGATTTCAGCCCTCAAGCTTGATCCCGAAAAGGTCAAGTTGTACTTTCACGAGAAAATCGAGCAGGGAGAACATAATTCACTTACGCCAAACTTCAGGGATTTTGTTACCAAAGGCTTTTCCCAATTAGAGCAAATAGCCAAAGCGACACTCAAATGCACAAATAACTGGGAGAAAATCATGGGTAGATCAAATAAATTATCCTTCCAAATGCTCCAATCTGATATAATGGAATGGAATAAGCTTTGAGCATTTATTGGGAAATTTATGGAATATGCCACTCTACGAAAGGAGGCAGGGAAGCCGGTAATTGATGATGAGTTTTTGATAGTGTAGTTGAAAAGAGCAATCCACTAGAAGACAAAACTACTACAGCTATAGTGCCAAGGCATCCACTATAAGACAAAGTTGTATTTTAAATTCCTATATATATTTGGGGGTATTTGAAACCCTAATGTAAAGTGAATCTTGGCCACACAATGAAAGTAACTCTTGGCCACTCATTTTGCTTTTTGAAAAGTATAAATAGGGGTCCCTTCTCTCATTTCCACAAAGAGAGTTGAGTTGTTGTAATAACATGGTACAAAAATTTCAAGAGAATTTCATTGCTTTTAGTGGATTCTTGTGTTTCTCTCATGTTGCATGATTCTTCTCCTCATAATTGATAGATTTAGTTACTTTTATATTGTTGTTCTTAGTGTTTTCAAGTAATTTCAGTAGTTTAGTTGATGATGTCCATTGATGTTGAAGAATTATATTGTGTTGATGCTTTCCATGTTCATTATTTTTGTTGTTTATTGATGATGAACATTAGTGTAAAGATAGTCTGAACATTAACTCTTCGTTGCACTCAAAATTCATTTTTTATTCATGCTTATGGTGAATGAATAACTAAAAATCTGTAGACCTTAGAAGATAGCACTAGTTTCATGATATTGTGTGTTTTGGTTAAGTGGAACTTAGTTATAGGAAATTTGTCCATTGTAGCATCCTCCATTGTCACTGTTCATCATTAGTTGCAGGTCTAGGAATCCTCCTATCCCTTTTCCCTTGTGACCTTTCTTTGAAGTAGAAGTTAAAACAAGATTCCAACATCCCTTAAAAGCCAAATCTGATGCTGAAAGTGGAGTTTTAGATTGTTGTTTTGAATCTGTAGCAAATGAATTTCATTTTCAGAATCATAGGAAACTCCATTTGAAGATCCAAATATTTCCAACTTAGTGAACCATAATTTCCCTTTGTGATTACCAGCAAATCACATCAATCAATTGAGTTGTTTTTGCAAGTCATGTCCTGACACCCAAGAAACCTTGGGATGATTTTCTACAAATTATTGTAGGAATTTGTCTTTCAAGAGAGGTAGTGCACTTGTGTTGAGAAAGTGCAAAAACACCCATCAATACCACCTTCTGTTGACTCAGAACATGGTGAAGATTGAATAAATTTTATATTTGACAAATCCAATTGGTTGGATACTTTCCATCAAATTTTCTCATATCCAAATATGGTGTGAAATTCATAGGAATAGGATTATTTGAGAGATGATCCTTCTTGAGATCTAAGTCAAGTCCAAAAAATGATATCCCAAAGAATTATAATCTTTTATCTTATAATGTGAATCTTCTCCCATATATCTCATACCATGAATCGATATTTTTAATTCATTCATTTCATTCTTCACTGATCAAATTACCTTAATTATTTTCTACTTTATTGATGAAATTTCTTCCTTAACCTTGTTTATTTCCTCATTAGGAGTAATATCCTCAATTTTTATACCATCCTTATCTAGATATTTTGCAAGTGTGACAACATTATTTTTACCTCTTGTTTCAAACCTTGTCATGATAGAAAAATAATAATTTTACAATAAATCACACAAATAAAATCAAAATTATCTAAACAAAATATTGTAACTTACCAAGATCTCACTTTTCAAGAAAAATCTCCAAGAAAATAGTTGATGTACAACCTTGAGAGAGGATTTTGTGGATAACATAATTCTATGATAAATCACTTAATTATACTCCAATTTCTCTTAAATTTGGTCTATAGAAGCTACAATTTTTTTTGAAAACCATCCAAAAATTAGGGAAAAAAAACACCAAAATCTAATAGATATGCACTTCCTAAAATTAATTTGGTAGAAACCCTAATTATATAATAAATTGCTCAATTCTGCTCCATTTTCTCTTAAATTTAGACTATAGAATATTCAATATATCCTTTAAAAAATATATATTTTTTATAAAATAATCACCAAAATATGAGAGATATGTGAATCTGAAAATTACCTCCAAAATTGATTAAAAAATCCTTAACTTCATAGTGCCAAGAGCATGCTCTAATACCACTTGTAATGAAATAATTTGCACAAAAGAGATATAATATGAAATATTCTACAAATACTTGATAATAATTGAAAATAAGAGGGAGATACAATTATTGAGGATGCCATGTCTATGAAGGGGTGATATGGAGGTAGTGGATAAGAATCAGGCCTTGGATAAACCAAAAACAACAAATGTTCATCCTATTTCTAAGGAATTCTCCTATCTTGACGAAGATAACACCTCTATGTTGGAGTTGTTGGACATGGCTAGAACTAGCACCACATGTAACTTCAAACTTTTAAAATGGGTGATGAAGGAGTTTAATAAGGTGAACATTAAAATCAAAAGCTTAAAGGAGAATTTGGCTAATCAGTCAAAAGGGACATCTTTGGATTTTCTCAGAGAGAGGATGGTGGATCTTGAATGCTCTTTTTCCAGTTTCAAAGTTGATTATGAAAGCCACCTTTATGATTTGGAGGGTAAGATCAAGGAAACTAATGAGGATATCAAGAAGCTATTGCAGGTTAGCCATATGTCAGTCAAAAATAGTGCAGACTCTCTTAAGGTACTTCTAAATAAAATCAATCAACTTCGAGAGGATCAAATATACTTTGCAAAGTTGTATGAGAAGGATCAAACTACCAAGGGGAAGGGTAAGAAGAGTGTCAAAGAGGAGGTTAAAGGCCCATGCAAAAGGATGAGGGGTAGTTTGAGGAAGTATTTTGAAGAAGAAAAACATGAATTGAAGGAAATGGTAAACTTGCACTACAATCAGGAGATTGAGGTGGCCAACACTCTGAAAAATTTGAAGTAGTTCTCTTATGTTTTGTCTATTTTAGCTCTATTGTTTCAGTTTTTTCTTGTTGTTTGTTAGCTATTTTTTGGCTATTGATTTCTGCTAGTGCTTTAACTATTCTTTACTTTGTTCAACAACAGTTTGATGTAACTTGATGTAAAGGGTTTCAGGTCCCTTCAAAACCTGTTTTTCCCATATGATCAAATAAGCCACTTTAAGGGGGGAAAGCTCCAAATATCTCCAATAAGACCAAAATTCAAAATTTTATGATCCAATAAGACTCACCACTTCCTATTTATACCCTAATTATGTCTAATATATCACCCAAGTTGACTTAGACAACAACATATGATTGACCTAATTAACTAAATAAAAATATAATAATGATAATATGAATTGATTAAGAGTTAAGGTAGCCACAAGATTACTAATCATAACTCTATACACACTCTAGTATTAAGGGAATAATATTGTGACATTCCAATAGAAAATCTAGACCAACATCAATGTGTGTGACTTCATTTCTAATGTTTTTGTCCTCAATGTGTAGTTTTCATCTTCCCTCTATATGTTGACCTCTTCACATGATAGGTTTGTTTGTTCTTAGGGGAATATCATGTCATTTGCACCAAGGTTAAAAACCATGACTTGATTATAAGAGGAAAAATATGTTTCCTCTATTTCAAACTCATTGCATGTGCATTGCACTTCTAGTGACATGGCATGAACTGCTTATGCTTCATCAATAAAAATTTCTCCTTTTGAAACCTCATGTTCATGAGATGCTATACCCTTTTCTTATTCACTACCCACTATTGCATTGAATCAATTTTTATCTATCACTCTTCTTTGTTATGTTGCTATCCCTCATCTTATTCTTTTCCCATTGCAAGTTCTTATTGTTGTCCAAGGAAATTATCTTCTAGCTAGTATCTACTTTGAGCATGTACTACTAATAAATCTTCATGAGTTGTTATTTCTTTGTATGGTATCTTGGAATTTTGGATAGCTACTTGAGTTCCCTTGGATTTTGTATGTTGTGAGTGGACAAATAATACTAAAGTGGATTACCACTATGCTCATCATAAAATTCTAGATCGACTACATATATTTTCATTGTATTCAACTTCTTCATCCATGGAGTCATATCTTGACATGGAGGATTGATCATTAGCATCCTCATAGTATTTCTTAAAATATTCCTAATAATGAATATTTTCCTCTCTTCTAACTAAGATGGAATTTAGATTTATGGTGTCAACGACCCTCAACCCAGGACCTTGAACCTAGAACTTAACCAAGGTGATACACCACCTCTTCTTCACATTCAATTTCTTCACTATATGAAAATATAGGAGGAAGGTTATATTTTTCATTATCATGTACTTCCACATCTAAATAACTCATGCCAAAGTTTTGTGCATCATAAGATCTATCTTGATTTCTTCCACCATTAGTCATATCATTCGTTTTGTCTAAGAATGAGCTTATCATTATAATATTCCGTCATAAGAGGAATTATCCTTTCTAATCATTGGGATAACACTAACATATTCAAATATTTCTCTTTGACTTTCCAACAATTCAAGACGTGCTTAAAAAATTTCAATTTCATATTTGCATGATATTTTGAGAGAAGGGGGATATCAGTCAGCAATTTCCTAATTTTTAGTGTGAAATTATTGCATAAACACATTGAGGATTTTATACATATTTATCCTAACAATAAAAATGTGATAATATTTTATATAAACCTTGTAGGAATCAACTATTATCAAAATATCCAACACTTCCTCTTTAAATAAACATACTAGGGCCTCTTGTTCAATTTCATATTTACACACCATATTCGGAGAGGTGGGATGGTGACCATCAAAGTGTGATTGTAGATCATACTACTACATGCCACAACTATGAATATATTCATCAACTATTTTATGCATATTTCTTCTCCCAATGAGCATGCATATTCTTTGTGTCTCATATAAAACTATTGTGTTCTCTTATGTTTCTTGATTATGCTATAACCATCTAAATTTTCAGAAGTAAATAGATGTTGTTCTCTCACATCTATAGATGTTATTTTTAACCTAAAGTGCTAAAAATGGACAAGTAGGTCTAAATGACTTACTATAATCTTGAGATTCCCATGATGGATTACCTCATGCATTAGTAGAAGCTATACTGTCTTGATAGTACCTATGATACCTTCTATTTCCATCTCAATTTTTCTAATCTAATTGTTGATTTTTTGTTTTGAATAAAATAAATTTATCACTCTTCAATTGGATGCGACAAAAATAATTTTTTCTTAGTATTCAAAATCCAAAGTACAAAACAAGAGACTAATTCCTTGCTATTTTTTTGTGCCAAACTATTGGAACAAGCTGACATGATACCAAACTTACCCAAAAAATACATAATTATAATTTTTTATTACTAGGGTTTTCAAAATAAAAATTAGAATTATGTACTTGACAATGACATCATTATGTCGGCATAACTTGATGGGATGCAAACTTTAACACACAACAAAATGTAAATTTGATACATCAACAATGACAACACAATTTATATGATAGTGCTATTTGGGTCTTCAAAGTAACTTTCAAGACTTTATTTCCTCGATAACGATGTAATTTTTTTGGATTGCAAAACAGCTACTCCAAAATCCTATAACATAATTTTACCTTCAAGGTTAGGGGTGTATTAAAGAAGGTAAAACAAGGGTTCATTGATAGACTATAGAGGGTTTAAGGATAATTAATCAGAGTGGGTAATCTCTCCTACACTTTGAGATCATCTTAAGCTTAGGAGGTTATTCCTCTCAACCATTCTCCACCCTTGATCTCACAATTAGATCTTCGTCATCCATTTCTCATTCCCAAAAACTATAACTTCAATCCCTCCATCCCTCATTCTCATAAATTATCATTCATGCTAAATATATGTTGTCAAAAATGATATCATTCAAGAAAGTAGCATCAACATTCCAATACATCAAGGAGAAAATCATTCACCAATGGAGGTTTATGGTAACTTTTGAGTTTATTGCTTATGTTGTTATGTTGTTTTGCTTTCATTATTGTGCTCTATTTGAGGTTTGTGATAGCTTAGATAAGATTATTTTGCATTGCATTTGGTTCTATTTCAATTTCTAAATTACTCATATTTTAGTGACTCTGCTGGGGATTACCCTTGTATTCCATTATATCTTCCATTTTCATGCATTTTAATATTGATTTACACTAACAAGTTTTATATTTTTTGTAGTGAAGTTATTGCAGGTGTGTTGCATACAAAAATAGACAACACCATCGTGATCAGAGTGCTCAGGAGATAAAATTTGATATAAAATACTTGATATTTTATTGATAAAATATTTTTGAGGTTTTTGCAGGTCTATAGTTGGTGGTTGCACGTATTTTGAGGTAAATCACTTTTAAATTAAAAAATACATATTTATTTGGAAAAAATCACTTAAAATTTTTCAAAAACTAAAAAATTTAGTTTTGAAACATAGAAAATGTGATCCTAAGTCCTAAGTTCTTAGAACAATAGAATTCAAGGTCATTTCTTAGGGTTTCATTGAGATAGAGATCAACAAGGTGTATAGATTCAATTTCAACCATGAAGGTGAGTCAATCAGATTTGGATCTCCATCAATTTGGGTATTGGAATGGATTTTAATTGATTTGTTATTATTAACCTAATTAGAATATATGACCTAATATGAAAAATGCAAGATCCTAACAATGCACAGACTGAAACAGTAATTTGCAAGCAGGTTTGGGAAATGAAGAGGAATATGTACCTGCCTAAAAAAGTTGGTTTCAACCATTGTAGAAGGGCATAGGTGCCCTATGGTGTATAATTCCTTGTACACCTTTCCTGCTCTATTGTTTAGGTCCTCTAATGATAGATCCAATATCTCTACTTCCGCTTGCAAATTTGTCGGAACACCGCCAGATAATTCTGTAGGTGAGTTTTCATGAGTTGACAAGATGTAGAGCTTAAAATGTAACAATGAAAAAAAATTATTCAAGCTTCCTTCAATCCTCTTCAAACCTGAAACCTACACATTCAAAGAGAGGGAAATTTTTTGGCCATTTAGGGGCTTTGCTCAGTCAAACCCCATGTAAGTGTTTCCATTTCCACAATGGCAATGCCAATGATAGAAAGATAAATGATAGGAAGGAATAATGAAATCACAAAGTGATGCAACTCACCACCCTTCAATGGATTCCTTGAAGTAATTAATTCATGCACATAACCTCAAGGTCTTGATCTTTCTTTCTTGATTTTCTTGAATGCTATGGAGACCTACAAAAGTGTTAGCCTTCACAAAACAATGATAATATGACAATATGAACTTACATACACTTTGACATGATGTTTGGATCTTGAATTGATGCAATAAATAATTGAAATGATTCTCTTGAATTTATCTTGAATGATCTTAATGTTCTCCTCTTGCTAGATTCTCATTTAGATTTCAAATGTTGAAATGACTAGGTATTTATAGATATTTATTCAATTTCTCAAAAATTATATCTTGATAGTCAACCTTTGCAAGTTGGGTTTCAAATGTTAAAATTCCAACATCGACATATTAAAAATTGGGTCTCAAAACCATAGGAGGACTAAAATTCCCTAGGGAATCCCAATCTTGGCTCCATTTTCTAGGACATGAGGTGTCGGGGAAAAAACATTAAATGGATGCATTTGTTCAATGCTTGCAATTTATTAAAAAGCGATAAAAATGGGCCTTGGAATGCATAATTTAGGAAGCTAGGATCTTAATCAATTCCAATAAGTTAAGGAGGGGGGAAAACATAGATTTAAATTTTCAAGGGTGAAAATTTGCAATGGTACACTTATCCCCCACTTTAGTGAGAATATGTACTTACACTTAGACTTGTGCTAAAGTGGAAAATCTATGTCAAGAGGGGTCTAATTGTCTGAATGTTGAAGAGATAAGATGACTAAGTATATAGGGGGAGTGCACAAGCTCCCAAGATCCAATATCCCATGGAAAACCAACATAAGAAAAAAGGAACATGCACATGTATGAAATGCAACAAAACAACATACATGTCAAAAAATACAAACATACACAATGAAAACACATGGAATGATGAAACATAAAGATGACGATGAAATAAAAACATACAAAATGTAAGCATAATGTAAACACAAAGAAGACACACAATAAATTACAAGGTTAGTACTAAAATATTCAAGTCGGTAAGGCAAAGAAACCTCAATCTTAAATTATCTCAAATGCCAAATATAATCCATCAAATAAATGCTAGCGCCCATGAGGACTAGCAAGCTATGTTATGCCACATCACTCATGAAACACATGGCTCCATTGGAAATAAAGGTATGTTATTCTAGGTGGAAATGTTAAAAAGGTGTGCTCAATTTCATAATCCAACAAGCTTCGTTATGCTAAATCCATGAACTATCTTACAAAAACTAACCTCAGGGGGTGCACAAGGTTTAATGTCTCAGGAACGAACAAAAATCACCTCAGGGGGTTCAAAAGGTTTAACATCTCGGGGGATGAAAAAAACTCACCTCAAGGGGTGCATAAGGTTTAAAATCTCGAGGGACAAACAAAACTTGCCTCAAGGGGTGCACAAGGTTTAATGTCTTGGGGGACAAAAAAAATTCAACTTAGGTGGTGCACAAACAACGATAGGATAAGGCTAAAAATTTGAGGGGTGTTCTAACAACACCACCACAAGAGGAATTTTACAAAACATGAAAGGGTATTTTTCTCAATGCATGAAAGGTCACACCTTAGGGAATATCACACATGAAATCACCACTAAGAGAGGACAAGTCATGGAAAAAAAATTCATACCTTAGGGAATACTAGGTATAGTATTACCACCAAGGGGAATTCCATATGCCAAGAAAAGTCACACTCTTAAGAGATATCAAGCCCAATATCACCACCAAAGAGACACTCACATATATCAAGAAGGCCACACTTCCTAAGAGATGTATGCTATCATCACTAATAAGGGAAAATTTCATATGCAAATGATAAGCAGTGGAATATATGCCCCCCCTTAAAATTTGTGTACTTGCTACACTAACGTTTCAAGAAGATAGAAAAGGATCCCTTGCTATAATTAATACACCTAACATAAGGCTACCTAACCCCTTGCCCCCCAAGTGTAATTATAAAGATAAGCCCAAGATAGATGGTGATATGCTTCTCCTTGTGAGATTAAATATGATAGTATAAAACTTAATCTATACCCCCATTCATGGTAGGGAGTAAGTTATGATACTACAACTACCACATGGAAAGGAGTAGCAACTGTTTTTATTGATTAAGTGAAGGTCTTTTTGATTTTTTTGTTATTTTTGAAAGATAATAATTAAGACCTTTTGTTATTTCTTCCATATTAGTATCTATGGGCACACAAATTCATTGTTCTTTTAGACCACATCATTTTCCATTATAGCCAAGTTGTTTCAAAATTTCATGATCTCTTCCATAAATACCTTCAATTTCTTTCGAAGAAGATGGATTTTCATGATCATCTTCATCATAAGTGGATGTGTGATTTGTGTTTCCTCTTTTCTAGAATTTGTAGATGATTCAATGATGGATTGTGTTGATATCATTGTCGCTTCTTTCTCTATCTTTGATTTTGATTGTATAATATTGTACTCCCTCATGAATGCAGGCATGGAATCTAATGAACTAGAGTCATTGTCTAATAACTTTGTCACTGATGAAAGGCACATATCTTTATCCTCAACTTTTAAATGTTCCACTTTTATAGTTAGTGTCAATGTTCTAAGAGGATCCTTCATTCTTATTTTAGTTTGTAAACAATTTTTAGAATTTTTATAATCCTTTATTGTGTAAAGCTTATTGTTGTATATGTACTTCATTGAATGATGAAGTGTTGAGGACACTCCATTCATTTCATGAATCTATGGTATACCCAAGAGAATATTATATGAAATATCATGGGGTATGATATGGATGAGATTTTGTAACACAACCTTACCAACTTTAACAAGTAACGTTATCAAGCCAAGAAGCTTCCCCAAATTATCAAAACCTTTGATTGACAAATCAACAAGTTGAATTAAAGTTTTATCTACTCCAACTTTATCCAAAATATATACTCTACAATAATTAATCCCTGAACCATTTCTAATAAGGGTACATCTAATCCCAACCTTGTTAATAACAACCATTATCATCAAGGCATCATTTTATTTTTGTATTTCCAAAGGAGGTAATTCACTTTGATGAAAGACAATGTCTAAGATAGGTGAATTCATATTCTCAATCAAAGTTGTCACATCATTTGGTTCTGCACTAGGAGGGATCACAACTTTTTTTAAAGTATTTTGAAGCATTCCATGATAAGTAGGTAATGTTTAAATTAAATCCCACAAGGAGATCTTAGCGGGAGTGTTACGAAGTTTTTCAACAAGATCATATTCTTTACCACTATGTTGTTGGATATTTGGTGCAGGTGGGAGGTATGGTTGAGGCAATGCGATGGATGTTGGTGTTTTTTTTGGTTGCTTATTATTCCTATTATTATATGTGTGAGAAATAGTATGATAAATTGGTTGTTGCATCATATGACTACTAGTAAGTCATTTTGCAAAGCTTAAGATATGGCCATGAGGTTTAGGAGGTCCTACAATGAAAGGTGACTTAGGAGGTCCAAAAGGAGTTTCAGGAGGTCCAATAATTAGAGGAATCTAAGGAGGTCCAAAAGGAGTTTTAAAAGGTCCAATAATCAAAGGAGATCTAATATCCAATTGTGTGTTCATAACCTCAACAGATTTAACATATTGTTGATGGTCTTCTATCGAGGGGGAATCTAATGTAACCTTAGCATCTTCATCCAATCAATCCCTCTTTCTATCTTTAAAAATACATGTATCAATGATTTCATCCTCTTTTCAAAAAATATCTTTCCAAGTAGGGGAGGTAGGTGAAGAGGAACAAACAAGATTCTCAAGATTCTCCATGATTGGATCTTCTAACACCAAGATATATTTTTCATGAAGATGAAAGATATTGAGAGAAGAACAAACATGATTTTCATGATTTTCAATGATTGTATCCTCTTTCACCAAGCTAAGCTCACACATAGGAGAGATAGTGGGAGAGGGATCAATGAAAAATAATAAAAAGAGAGAAATGAACTCATTCTCACATGCTTGCAACAAAAAAGCTTTGAAATTATTAATAAAAACTCACAATAGAACATGAATTATGATAATAAAAAAATGCAATGAGAACATGATGTAGACAATGGTCTATTGAAATGCAATTTTTTTCCCCAAATTTTCTACAAATTAAGAAAATTAACACCTTTCTTGTACATGCAATAACACCTTCTCAAAATTTTGAATCAAATATTTGCAAGCAAATACAAGCTGAAAATATAGAGACAAAAATATATGCAAAGTTTTTTTGAGTCACCAGTAGAAGGACAAAGGAATCCAAGGGTGTCTGAGTCCTAGACAGTGTGTTTGGAATTTTAAAGTTTGACTATGTAAGGCACTACTAAAGGATTTTTGGTTTGCTTACAAACAGGTTTAACAGTGAGAATTTTTTCCAAATTTTGTTAAATTTATTCCAATGTGATGTAAAATGCAAGAGTGAAACAATATTGAAGATATTTGAACAAGCTTGCATGTAATTTTCAGATCTTAAATACAATAAATGACTAATTCTAAGATGCCAAGACCTAGAAATGATGATTTTTGATGTAAAATTGAAACTAAACAATGCACCTTATTTCTCTCCTATGAACTATATCATTGATGCCTAAATGGATACAATTGTGAATTCCAATTCAGATATCTACAAGCAAAAATAGACTAAGCAAACAAAGACAACAAATTATGGAAAAAAAATTTGATGCAAGTGTATAAGGACAAAGGTGCCCTGGGGTGTCTAAGTCCTTGATAGGGGTTCTAAAAATTCAAAAATTGAATATTTATTAATCTGTCTAAAGTACCTGCTTCTGTGTGAAAACAGGTCTACAAGTGAATATGTTTCAAGAATTTCCTCAATTTTTGATAATGTGACTCCAATGCAAGTACACAACAATAAAGAGAAATTTTGGATACAATTTTGAATTCAAATATTATCTAAATGACTAAAATAACCCTAATGCAACCTATGATGCAAGATGTGATGCAAATATTTTCAATATTTTATATTTTTATGATGTAAAAATGAAACCCTAAATGAGAAATGTGAAAAAAAGCTAGATCTAGGATTAATTTTCAGAAGGTATATGATGTCAAAAATTTGGGTTCACCAAAATGAAACATAGAAAAATATAATCCTAAGTCATAAGTGCTTAGTCCAATAGGAATCAAGGCCTTTTCCTAGGATTTCATTGAGATGGAGATCAACAAGGTGTATAGATTGACTCTCAAACATGAAGGTGAGTCAATTAGACCTAGATCTCTATCAATTTGGGGATTGGAATGGATTGGAATTGATTTTTATGATTAACCTAATTAGCTTATGTGACCTAATATGAAAAATGCAAGATATCAACAATGCACAGACTGAAACAGTAGTTTGCAAGAAGATTTGGGAAGTGCGGAGGACTATGTACCTACCTAGAAAAGTTGGTTTCAGCCATTGTAGAAGGACATGGGTTACCTAGGGTGTATAATTACCTGTACACCTTTCCTGCTTTATTTTTGAGGTCCTCTAATGAAAAATTTGAGATCTTGTTTTTTGCTTGCAGAGTTGTCAGAAAATTGTTTGATATTTTTGTAGGTGAGTTTCTATGTGTTGACAAGATGTAGGGATTCAAATGCAACAACAATTTTTTTTCCTTCAATCCTCTTCAAACCTGAAACCTACACATTCAAAGAGAGGGAAAATTTTGGACCATTTAGGGGCTTGCCTCATTCAAACCCTATGTAAGTGTTTCCACTTCCACAATGGCAATGCTAATGATAGAAAGATAAATGATAGGAAGGAATGATGAAATCACAAAGTGTTGCAACTCGCCACCCTTCAATGGCTTCCTTGAAGGACTAAATTTGTTAACATCACCTCAAGTTCTTGATATTTCTTTCTTGATTTTATTTAATGCTTTGGAGACCTACAAAAGTGTTAGCCTTCACAAAACAATGATAATATGATAATATAAACTTGCATACACTTTGAGATGATGTTTTTATCTTGAATTGATGCAGTAAATCATTGGAATGATGCTCTTGAATTGATCTTGAATTCTCTTAATGTTCTCCTCTTGCTATAAATTCCACTTAGATTTCAAATGGTGAAATAACTACGTATTTGTAGGCATTTATTCAATTTCCCAAAAAATAGATCCTGATAGTCGACCTTTGCAAATTGGGTTTCAATAGTTAAAATTATCACACTGATATATTAAAAATTGGGTCTCAACACCATAGGAGGACTTAGATTCCCTTGGACGTCCCAGTTCTGGCCCCATTTTCTAGGGCATGAGGTGTCGGGGGCAAAACATTAAATGGATGCATTTGTTCAATGCTTACAATTTATTAAAAAATGGTAAAAATGGGCCACATAATCAATAATTTAGGAATCTAGGAGCTTAATTATGTCCAATAAATTAAGTGGGGCAAAACATAAATTTAAACTATCAAGGGTACAAGTTGAAAACTACCCTCAAATAGTGAAAACCACTATTAAATTAGCAAAAAACCATGGGTTTTGTTAAAAAACTACCTTTGAAAATCTAAAAACCATGTATTTATAGTTAGAAAGCATCGATAAAAATGATAAAACTACAAATTTATAACAATACTACCCATTAAAACACTAAAACCATGAATAATTTATAATGAAATCGCCCATAAAAATGCTAAAACCTTGAATTTATAACAAAATTGCCCATATGAATGCTAAAACCACAAATTTGTAACAAAAACACCCATAAAAAATGCTAAAATCATGAATCCATAGATAAACTGCCTATCAAAGGGTTAAAACCATGATTTTTATGTGAATCCACCACCTTCATTTCAATTTTTTCTCTAAAATCAATTCAAATTATGTTTTGAAGTTTATTAAACTAGTTTAAATGTTGATTTCAAGTTTAGCACCTTTTTTCCTCTAGCTATAGGTCCTAGTCATATTAATGACTAGGGCTCCATTGATATCAAGCCTGCGTCATGTGCTACATTTAATATCACAATCACATTAAGGACCAAGGGCCAGATCTAGGCTTAAGTCATCAGTCACATGGTCTGATAAACCCACAATCATATTCTAGCCCAAGGAGCTAATACTCTATCCCCACCCTTTGCCTTAGCCCCCTACACATGTCATTTGTCACCTATGTGACTAGGATCCTACAAAAAAGGGGCTTAAGCCCTCTCTTCAAACACAATAGATTTTTTCAAAAAAAAGTACCTATTAATCAAATCACAATAACGTGTTTTCTACAGGTTGAATTTTCAAACTTTAATAGGTGTTGGAAAGATGGTTCTACCACGAACGATGTGGTGCAAGTAGTTTTTCAAAACATATCTCCATAATTTAATTATTTTCATTCAAACTCGGGTTTTCATTTTTAAACTTTATTTGGTTATAAATTTCAAGTTTCTTTTATCATTTTTCAGTGCTTTTTTTAACTTTTAGAAAAATCCATAGAATCTATTTTTGCAGTTTAGTTTTCTATAGGACTTACTTTTTATTATTTTTCACTGACTTTTTTGTGCAGGTATTTTCATTATTTGAAGACGTCAAATCTTGCAAGCTACTAACTCAAGCAGTTTTTGCAAGATGTTTGGTTGAAGAAATTGATTATGGACCTTTTCCTTTTTTTGTGCTTTATTTTCTTTTTGTTTTCTCACTTTAAAATTGGGTTAAAACTTCACATTTTGATTTGTGATAATATTTAATAAATGTCTTTTAAACCACAAGAACACTTATGTATGCTCTCCTCTCATACCTTAGAGTGATCTTGAGGATCAAAAATAAGTGTTGCCTTATTTTTATTTTTAGGGGTCTTGCTTATGGATTTCATCACCCCAAGGGATGACCTCAACTCCAGTGTTCTGACAGAGTTTAAATAGTGAGGGTTGAATCAAAAGAAACATCTCTTGAAAAAAAAAATCAAGCTAAGCTTCCAAGAACTTTATACCTTGGGGAAGTGAACAAGAAGGTTGGGTTACCCTCTTCTCCCTGATGTTTGGCTTTCTTCAACTTTCAAATTCACATATTAGGCCTCATGTACCCTTGTGGTATTTAGAGGCTACCCTTAGATAAGCCTTGTATAGCCTACTTTAAAACCTTTCAGCTAGTTCTTAATTATAGTGCAAGGTGCAATATCATGCATGAAGGTACTCACCATGTACCTTCTTGTGTTGAGATAGTAGCTATTCCTTGATTGGGCCTTCTCCTTTCAAGGTGAGGGGTTTAGAGGTGGTACATGACCTTTGTATACCCTAATTATCCACTCACTTGAAGGTATTTTATTATGTGGGCCCACATTAAGCTAGCACACCCTTTATTGAATAAAGATAGGCTTGTTATCGTGTCTTCTTGTTCGAGTGTTGTATATACTAGAAGTGCTTATTTGTAAACCTTTACTACCAAGTTGAATCAAGTCGAGTTTGAAATCCTTTTGTTTGTTTGAAATTTTTTTCCAAATTGGAATCCTTTTGAAACACAAAATTTTGAATTCAAACTTAGGATAACCATTTAATTCCAAATCAATCAAAAATTCCCCACACCACATCAATACCTTTTCCATTTACCATTTATCCGTTTTGACCATACCCTTAGTTCTTCATACATTATCCATATTTTGACTTGTCTAAATTATCCAATCATAACAAAAACACCTTGTTCATTGTCCACTTGATCAAAACCTTAGTCATCCTTGAAGTCACATCAAAAATATTTGAGAACATTAAGATATCCTTAAATCATTACAATCATCCTTTTTGTTGGTATGTGGCGACTGATCATTGTATACTGTACACTCTTCATGTATCCTCGCCGGAATTACCGAAAAAGGGAAAAATCGCCGAAAAGAGGGAAACCCCAAATTTATATAACCCTAATCCGGAAGCTTCTAAAAAGATGGTTATAAGGGGTTTGTAACAAAGTTACAATAGAACGAGAAAATGCAATTATTCGTAATAGGGTTTTACACTGGTTAATGAAATCATTGGATGGCTGCGGTTTGGTGGATGTAGCCCACATTGGGTGAACCACGTTAAATTCTCTATGTTATTTTTGTGTGTTTTTATTTCCTAGTTTATTTGAAAAAATCTGCATTTAGCTTTTAGATATCTGCCTTCAAAACCTAACAAGTGGTATCAGAGCAGGTTTTTTTTCAATTATCGTCTGCAAGAAAGTCTCATGGTTGAGTGGGAGTCTCACGGTTAAGTGGGAGAAATGGCAGACGAGGGTAAGTTGAAGGTTGATAAGTTCAATGGGCAGAACTATTAGTTATGGAAGATGCAGATGGAGGACTATCTCTATCAGAAGGATTTATGGCGGCCATTGGAAGGGAAAACCAAGAAACCTACAACAATGTCAAATGAGGATTGGGATATTTTGGACAGAAAGGCACTTGGTAGTATTCGCTTATGCCTAGCACAATCGATGGCATTCAATATTACAACAACAAAGACAACTCTAGAGTTGATGGAAACCTTAGCAAAGTTATATGAAAAGCCTTCCGCTTCGAATAAGGTATTTCTTATGAAGTGTTTATTTAATATGAAAATGGTAGAAGGTGGATCAGTTACTGATCATTTGAATGAGTTTAATATGGTTACCAGTCAATTAAATTCTGTAAAAGTTAACTTTGATGAAGAAGTTAGGGCTCTTTTGATTCTGTGTTCTTTTCCTGAAAGCTGGAATAGCTTGGTAATGGTTGTTAGCAATTCTGTTTCTAGTTCAAATACATTGAAATTTGATGATGTTGTTGGTGTTATTTTGAGCGAGGAAATTCGTAGGAAAAGCTCAGGTGGAACATCCACATCAAGCAATGTTTTGAATGCAGAAAGCAGGGGCAGAACAAACGAGAGATGAAACAATTTTGGGAGTCGTGGGAAGTCAAGAGGAAAATCAAGGGACAAAAGGTCCCAATCTAGAGACAAGAGGGATTGTTGGTACTGTGGTAAGCCAAGTCATGTAAAGAAAGATTGTTGGTCTCAAAAAAATAAAGGAGACAAACAGGAAGGAAATAAAGAGGCAAATGTGGTAAGTAATAAATCTGATGAGGATGCTTTGATTCTTTCTCTTGACAATGCTGATGATTCTTGGGTGTTAGATTTAGGGGCTTCATTTCATGCTACGCCCCATAGAAATTATTTTCTTGATTATGTCCAAGGGGATTTTGGGCTGGTTTATTTGGGAGATAATGAACCCTGTCAGATTGTTGGAAAGGGAAGAATCAAGATTAAGTTGCAAAATGGGAATCATTGGCTACTACATGAGGTAAGGCACGTTCCAAAGCTAAAAAGAAATTTAATTTCAGCAGGGCAACTAGATGATGAAAGTTGTGTTGTTACATTTAGTGATAAAAATTGGAAGGTTACAAAAGGTGCCTTAGTAGTAGCAAAAGGTGTGAAAGTAGGCACCTTATATCTTTGTACAGGTCATACTGTTCCTTTTACTTTAGCTATTGTAGATAAAAATCAATGTTTAGGAACAGTTGTTGTAGTTCAGCAAGAAGAAAATCAGATAGTTGCTACGAATTCTGAATCAGCACTATGGCATAACAGACTTGGGCATATGAGTGCAAAAGGTATGAAAGTAATTCATTCAAAGAATGTTTTACCAGGTCTAAAATGTGTTAATATGAATTTATGTGAAAGTTGTGTTTATGGAAAACAAAAGAGAGTTAGTTTTCTCAAGGATGGGAAACAAAAGAAAGATGAGAAATTGGAGCTTGTGCATACGAATGTATGGGGACCAGCTCAGGTATCTTCTCTCGGTGGCTCTCATTATTATGTCATATTCATTGATGATGCAACTAGGAAGGTATGGATTTATTTCATTAGGCATAAATCTGATGTATTTGAAACTTTTAAAAAATGGAGAAGCTTGGTTGAGAATGAGACAAGTAAAAGGTTAAAATGTCTCATATCTGATAATGGTGGTGAGTATTGTAGTAAAGAGTTTGAAGATTATTGTTATTTTAATGGTATTCGTAGGCAAAAAATGGTTCCAAGGACTCCACAAGAAAATGGAGTGGTTGAGCATATGAATAGAACAATAATGGAGCGTGCACGAACTATGAGATTGCATGTTGGGTTGCCTTTAAACATGTGGGTAGAGGTTGTAAACACTGTTGTTTATTTAATTAATAGAGGTCCATCTAATCCTTTGGGTTGTGGTATTCCAGAGGAAGCATGGATAGGTAAGAAGGTGAGTTATTCTTTTATGAAAACTTTCGGTTGTGAAGCATTTGCACATGTAGATTCTGAAAATAGAACCAAGCTTGATGCAAAATCAAGGAAATGTATATTTTTTGAATATGGCATTGATGAATTTGGTTATAGGCTTTGGAATTTTGAAAATAAGAAAATTGTGAGAAGCAGGGATGTCATATTCAATGAGAAAGTGTTGTACAAAGATCAGTTGCAGCAGCATGAGAAGAAAGAAAATGATTATGCAGTGTTGGATGATACTCCAAACAATGAAGTTTCAATGGATCCTCATGCTCCGCAACAACAGCAACAAGAAATACCACAAACTCCAATGAATGTTAGATGATCTTCAAGGTTAAGTAGACCTCCAGATAGATTTTCTCCCTCTTTGTACTCTATTTTATTAACTGATGTTGGTGAACCAGAATGTTATCATGAAGCTATGTAGGTGGATACCAAGGTTCAGTGGGAGCATGGAATGGAAGAAGAAATGGACCCCTTGTTGAAAAATCAGACTTGGGAATTATGCAAGTTGCCTGCAGGTAAAAAGGCTTTAGCAAACAAATGGGTTTATAGGATGAAAGAGGAGGATGGAGGTAAGAAAAGATTTAAATCTAGATTAGTTGTAAAGGGATTTGCATAGAAACAAGGTATTGATTTTGATGAAATATTTTCTCCAATTGTTAAAATGACCTGTATTCATATTGTGTTAAGTATTGTGGCTGTTGAAGATTTGTATTTAGAACAACTTGATGTTAAAACTGCCTTTCTCCATGGTGATTCGGAAGAGGAAATTTATATGGAACAACCACAAGGATTTGAAGTCAAAGGTAAGGAGAAACTAGTCTGTAGATTGAAGAAAAGCTTATATGGCTTGAAGCAAGCACCTCGACAATGGTATCTTAAATTTGATAGTTTTATGGCTGAGCAAGGCTACAACAGGTGTAATTCAGACCATTGTGTTTATTTTAAGATGCTAGGTGAAGATAGCTACATTATTTTATGTTTATATGTTGATGATATGCTTGTAGTGGGGTCTAACATGGATCACATAAAGGAGTTAAAACAACAGTTAGCAAATTCATTTGCTATGAAGGATTTGGGGGCAGTAAAACAAATCCTTGCTATGAAGATTACAAGAGATAGAAAAAATAGAAAATTGTTTTTATCTCAAGTTGATTATGTTAAAAAGGTGTTGTAGAGATTTCATATGGAGAATGCAAAAGCTGTTAGCACACCTTTGCCCAATCATGTCAAATTGAATAAGGATATGTGTCCAAAGACACAAGAGGAGGAAGAAAAAATGTCCAAGGTACCATATGCTTCAACTGTAGGTAGTTTAATGTATGTCATGGTATGCACGAGACTAGATATTGCACATGTTGTAGGAGTTGTTAGTAGGTATATGAGTCATCTAGGAATTGAGCATTGGAATACAGTGAAATGGATTCTCAGGTATTTGAGAGGTACATCAGATAAACATTTATGTTTTGAGGGCTCTAATACAGATTTAAAAGGCTATGTTGACTCAGATTTGGTAGGGGATATCACTACCAGGTGGAGTACCACAGGTTATGTATTTACCATTGGTGGGACAGCAATAAGTTGGATATCTCGGTTGCAAAAGGTGGTTGCTTTATCCACCACAGAGGCAAAGTATGTGGCTGCCATAGAGGTAGCAAAGGAGATGATATGGAAGCAATTTTTCATGGAAGAGTTGGGAAAACAACAGGCTAAAAATTACTTGTTCACAGACAGCCAAAGTGCTATAAATCTTGCAAAGAATTTTGCCTTGCACTCTAAAACCAAACACATACAATTGAGGTATCATTTCATTTAGTCAGTGTTGGAGGATGGACAAGTAAAGCTGGAAAAGATACATACAGATGTAAATCCAACGGATATGTTTACTAAGGCGGTGATAAGGGAGAATTTGAACTCCTCTTCAGCTTCAATTGACCTTCAAGTTTGAATTAAAGTATAACAAAGCAGCAGGGTCCAAGGTGCTTATTTCCAATAGGAGCTGTAAGTGCAGCGGTGTCGTCTAGGTTCAGTCTCCAAGTGGGAGATTGTTTGGTGTGGAGCCTGATCAGTCTCCAAGTGGGAGATTGTTGGTATGTGGTGACTGATCATTGTATACTGTACACTCTTCATGTATCCTCATTGGGGTCCGAAAAAGGGAAAAATCCTTGAAAAGGGGAAAACCCCAACTTTGTATAACCCTAATCCGGAAGCTTCTAAACAGCTAGTTATAAGGGGTTTGTAATAGAGTTACAGTAGAACGAGAAAATGCGATTATTCACGTTATTGTAATAGGGTTTTACACTGGTTAATGAAATAATTGGATGGATGTGGTTTGGTGGATGTAGCCCACATTGGGTGAACCACGTTAAATTCTCTGTGTTATTTTTGTGTGTTTTTATTTCCTGGTTTATTTGATAAAATTTGCATTTAGCTTTTAGATATCTGCCTTCAAAACCTAACACTTTTATCCACCATCTTTACACTCCACATTTTATCATCATCCAAATCAAATTCTTGGTCATAGTTGAAATTTAACACATTTGGACCCTTTAATCAAAATCATTTTTTTATTCCAACCTTTGGGACCTTTAATCATCATAAGGCCCATTTTTTAATCCTTGGAAACTCTACACCAATCCATAGATTTCAAAAATCAGAGTCATAATCCAAAAATCCTTAGGATCCTAGTGTGTAACTTAAACTTTAAACCAAGTTTATTCAATCCAATCCAATTTAAAATTAATGTAGAGAGAGCTTGACACACTTGAAACCCTCTCTAAAAATCCTCAACACAATAGCTAAAACCGAATGAAGAAATTGCAACTTAAACACAATAAATTGTTTGCACAAGGAAACCAATCATTTTCTCTATTAATTAAACTAATTAAAAATAATTTTTCAGTGATCAATGGACTGATTAACATAAAACAAAACCCTTACAAACATCTGATATGCAATGAAACATCATTCAAACTCAGTCTATGTTCAACTATGTGAGCTCTTTGCAAACTATCTCACTTCCCAACACTTCAATTTCACTTACAACTTCTATAACTTCAATCTATTGATATGATATTTTCATGGACTGTTGTAAATAAGTACCAACATGAAAAAACACACCAAAAACACCCTCATAGATAATTCTACACCTTCCTCTTTCTGTCTCCCTCTTTTCTCTTCAAACTTGCATTGTTGGAGAATGGGTTTTTTCTATTTTACTCCTCCCTATCATGAAATTAAATTTACATGATTTATTTGGGCCTCTCCAATATGACACAACCCATTTTGTTTCTTCACATTAAAACCTTCAAAAATTAATTAAAAATCATCTAAAACTCATTTCTAGCAGCCTTGTCAAAGATAGGATGTTGCAGATTTTTTTCTTCCTTCTTTATTTCTTGAAAAAGAAAAAATCCAAGGCAAGTCTTTGGCATCCATTTCCCACTATCTACTTTTTAGGGATCAAAATTTATTTTTTTGAAACTCACTTATCCATTTCCAACACCTCATAGTGGGTTTTAATTATTTTTCCATTTAAATGCTTTCAAATTCACTTTTTGCTTTATACCCCACTAGTCAACTTGTCAAAGTTGTAAAGGAATTCAACTTGACAAGTTTAATTATTCAAAGATATTTCATTTTCCATATTTTATTATGAATTTCAAACCAAAAATTGAATCTCACCAAAATTCAAAAATTCACAACAAAATCTAAATCTTTTTTATTGACACACGATTGCCAATTCCCATGGATGCTCCTGCATCAAAAATACAAGTCATCCATTTCATCATCTAAGGTTATTTTCATTGATTGGGATTTGACTCCCTTTTGACTATTCATCAAAAACCCAACAAGGTCAACAATTCCATCCATAAACATCATCTCCCATGTTAAATTTGAAAACAAGACCAATGCCTCCCAATACAAGACAAAGTACTAGACGTGATAACATGGAAGAAAATATATTTTACAATCAAACCCTCATAGAATGGTTTCATTTATTAGGATAGACTAGAAGTCCCAAGTTCCACATGATGATAGTGATACTGATGATGATATTCCTCACCAACCTAAGTACACTATTTATCCAAATAAAATTCTAGATTCCAAACAAGGATGATATCTTATTGAGAAATACATTGAGATAAACAAAGATGACATCAAGTAATAGAATAGGGAGCATAACTACCTCCTGGTCATGACCTCTCCAATCTTAATCACATAGTTCATCTTGATCCTACCCATGAATTCATTCATCTCACACATGACCACATTGATCTTCATGTAGACCCTATCACTGCTACTAAAGGGAAACAACTCCTAGCCATTAGAGCTAATCCCTTAGTATCAAGGGTTGGTACCACCTAAAGTATTCAATTCTATTCCTAATGAGTTTAAAAATCTGATGTCCAATAGTCATACAACATCCACAATAAATGTCCCACTTGGAACACAAACCATAACTACCCATATAAACCCCATATCAATCTATTTTCCTAATCCAAAGACCTCCACTATCACTACTTCAACCATGAACATACCAAGTTCACCCAAGGTTAACATCAATTCCAAGATTCATATCAACCAACATCAAAATACCATCTCACCTAATGTTTATAACACACAACACCATCCATACACCTCTCCACCACCACCTAGTTCATAATTTGATCAAGAATGGAAAGCCATGAAGGATGATCTTAAATGAATTTAGGAGGAGCTTATAAGAAATACTATACCTTTGAATAATTGTGCCCCTATCCTTTTGATAGTTCAATATCATAAATACCCTTCCATGACAAGTATAAGGGGAAGAGAGATCCTAGGGAACATTTCAAATAATTCTTCATGTCTAGTCAAGAAGTAGCACATGAAGACACATACTTACTATGTTTATTCCCTTGTAACTTAGGTGTTCAATAATTTGAGTGGTTCTTGCACCTACCTAAGGGGTTCATCACATCCTTTGGAGAATTAATCAAAAAAATTGTTAAACATATCTCCTATAACATAGAACATAAACTTACCATGATGGACTTGTGTCACATTGAACAAAAATCAAGGGAAATATTATCATCATTCCTTCAATGTTGGAGAGCTTTAGCTAATAGGTTATCAAGGCCAATACAAGAAAAACAAATAGTACATATCTTTGTCACTAATCTTAATCAATATTTGGCATTTCACCTTCAATTCTAATGTGTCTCTTATTTTGATGAAATCACTAAAAGGGGTATTCAAATTTAAAAATCCCTCATTGCTATAGGGGTTATCAGAATTTATTCCAAGGATCACAATGATAAATCTAAATTTTCCAATGATAAGCCTAATTTTATAAGGAAGCTAAGGTAGCGGAACAACTTCCTACACTAATCTTGAGAGGAGAATAATGCAAAACATTTACAGATATTTAACAATTATAGAAATTTAAAAACAAATATCATGCATACCACACCACAATGATTTATGTGGGGAAAACCCTTTTGGGAGAAAATCCCACTCTCCAAAAATTTCCCAATATATTATTTAGAAATCACATAGATTACAATATACTTGTAGAGAAAGCTTCTCATAGGACTATCACCAACTAGAGATCCAGAGACAACATGACCACTATCAGACTCTCAGAATACATCACAATACACAGTCATAATACAATGCCCTCATAAAAAGGGTTGCCTTCTAGGGCAATTCAAGCTAATAAAATATTGGCCATCAGATATGAGACATAATGATGAATGATCCAAATTTACAATAATAAAATATAAATAAAATTTTCCTTTTAGGGGTACTACCCCCGAGGCCCCATCAAGGTGTGCTTCTTCCAAACCCCCAACTAGGTGGATGATCCCCCTGAACCCCTCTCGGGGGAAGACCCCTCCGCACCCCCTCCTCATCATTGGATGAACAATACCTTATGTATCAATAGTAACTTATGTAATTGCAAGGTTGAGACAAATTTTCCCAACAAATTTCTATAGAAAAAAAAGAATGTAGTTTGAGATGGGGTCACTGATTCAAAACATGTCTAAAATGACCAACAAACCTCATATATTGGCATTCCATCGTACCCCCTAAAATACAAATAAAAAGAAGACAATTTATATATTTAGGGGAATCCATTGAGTAAGTTCTTCATCAACTTGTCAAGGCTAACGAGGTGGCCTTTCCACTCACAAAACTATTTTATGGTAATCAACCAAAACCTTCATGGTATAAGGTAGATGAATATTTTGATTATCATCATATCAAAGGTCATTCCATAGAAAAGTGTATACAAATAAAGCATTATATCCAATACCTTATTGATAAAGGTGAGATTGAATTGAGGGACCATCAAAAACCTCACCTAACCAAGACTTGGGCATATATAAAAACCATTTCCCTAAGAATAGTCAACAACATATCCAATGTCAAGAATATAATATGAACACCATCAATTATATCGCAAGACCCATTATAACTATGATTCCACTATTGATCATATTGAGCATTTTGATAAAAAAATGCATACCATAAAAGTGAAATCACTCAATTGTGTTATTACCACTCAACATGGAAAAATAACCATCCCTATTCATGCTCCATCTTTTTCAAACAACCGCAAACAATATGAGCTTCTTGATCATCTTTAGAAAACACCTGCCCAAATTTCCATCCTTGAGGTTCTATGCACAACCCCTACTCATAGAGACATATTAAATTGTATCCTACAAGAATCATAAGTCCTAATAATATCCACCCTTTACATTTCCAGGTGATTTTTATCCACTTGATCCATCCCATAATTTCCCCCTTCATTTAGAAGCTTTTATTTACAAACATAAGATAAATTATGTGCTCATAGATAAAAAAATTCAAGCCTAGATATTTTTACTCTTAGATTGGTGTAACATTTGGTTTATTCAATAGAAGCCTTGGTATCACATACTATTAACATTAAAGCGTATGAAAATGAAAAGAGAGAGACATCTAATACTATTTACCTTCCCACTAGAGTAGGACCCTCCTTGCAACACACCATATGCAATGTCATATACCTAGACCTTCCATACAACATGTTTCTTGGTTGACCATGGATCCATGCTATGCAAGCCATACCCTCTACCTACCATAGATGTCTTAAGTTCCCATACAATGATGTGGAAATTACTACTCCTGGTGATCTCCAACCCTATCATTTTTTCCAAAAGTTTGAATGGAAATATGAAAACCATTGGCCTTCTTCTAACATTTTCCCCCAATCATCATCCACAAAATCCATGTCATAAATTGACCCTAAAAAAATTACCTTCCACATCCTCCACTCCATCCACTAAAACACCATCCTTAAAATATATATTTATAATCCTTGCTAAAGGATGTGGAGAATACCAAATCCATGAATCCCTTCATATTTCCAAATCAACCCTTTCACCGTGATATTATGGTCATCCTCAACAGAGAGTTCAAAATCCCCTTTTCATGTTGCAATGGGGCCCTACTACTTTCCTTTTCAGCCGTTATCTTGTTGATGAGGAATAGAAGGTTTTGATACCACATGTCTTTACAAAGATGAGTTGTATGTTACTTTCCTCAAAGAACATATGTATCCTATCACCTTGTGCATTTTTAGTGACATGAACTATCAAGGAAAAGGTCTTGGTTTACATTAACAAGGCCCTCTTGATCCCATTGATATACCTACCAACAATGGAGCCATTGGTTTAGGATATGATGCTTATTATGAGAATTTTTATGTCCTTATAGATTTTCCTAAGATGCTAGCCACACCTCTTTCGATCTTGATGATAGATAAGTAAGTGTCATTCCTAGTCCTTTCAAAGAGCTTGATGCCACAAACATATTTGATGATAATGTCATCCTTACCATCTATGTAAACCTCACATACCTTGAAATCATTGAATGGGACCAACATGATCCTCCTAATTTAAAAAATATTTTAAAATTATGAGACCATTCTAGAAGTCATGCAATCCCATACCCATTTCCATCAAGAGATCATATGCATGTTTTTCAAATCTTATTGAGTTCATCAGTATATTTTGGAGGAAGCATCAAAACCTACAAATGTATCCTTTGATATTGAGATTCACCTTCCATTGATACCTACTCCACTTCAATATGGGTTACCACTCCCTATTGAGGAAGCTATAAGCATAAATCTATGTACAAAAGAGGCACCTAAGTTGACATAGATTGCAATTGTCTTAGAGCTTGAGTTAAACATGAGCATCTCTCTAATGCTTAGGGATTATCCAAATATATTTTCTTGGTACTACACTGACATTCCCAAATTAAACCCTTATTTGGTTTTTCATCACCTTGTGGTGAACTCAAATGCTAAACTAGTTCAAAAAAAGCTAAGAAAAATATATCCTAAAGTAGCCCTTTTAGTCAAAGAAGAACTTTAGAAGCTACTAGACATAGAATTCATTAAACCTATTGTCTATCCAAAGTGGGTTTCTAATATAGTGCCTATTAGCAAGCCAACCAAAGGAATCAAAGTATGCATGGACCTCAAAGATATCAATAAGGCTTTCCCTAAAGATGATTTTCCACTGCCAAATATTGATATGATTATAGATTTGACAATTGGTCATGAGATTTTATCCTATAGAGGTGGCTTTTCAAGATATAACCAAATTCAGATAGCACCTGATGACCAACATAAGATGGATTTTATCACCCCATGGGGTAGATTTTGTTATTAAATCATGTAATTTAGTCTTACAATATTGGTTCCACATACCAAAGGGCCATGACTGTCATATTCCATGATATGCTACATGATATTGTTGAAGACTATATGGATGAAATCTTAGGAAATTCCAAATCTAAATTAGATCACCTAGTCATCTTGTCTCACATCTTTCAAAGGCTTAGAGAATACAAATTTTAAATAAATCCCAAGAAATGGGTCTTTTGAGTCACATCAGGAAAGTTCCTCAAGTTCATTGTTTCTAGACATGGCATAGAGGTAGATCCAGCTAAGGTAAAAGTAATAACATAAATGCAACCTCCTAGAAACCTCACACAATTATGCAATCTACAAGGGAAACTCCAAGCTATTAGACGATTCATTTCCCTATTAGTAGAAAAGTGTCATCCATTTTCACATCTACTCCAAAAGAATGTCATCTTTGAGTCGAATGAGTCATTTCAAATAACATTTGACCAAATCAAGGAATACATGTCTAATCACTACAAAAAATCCTTGTGATTAGCTCCCTTTTTTGCTTCTACCCACTGTTTTAATGCATTTTCTCCAATTTTTTGAAAAATTTGGCACTATTTATCAGGATGGCGCTATTTTTGGTATTTTTTGCATCGATCAAAACAAGTAGGTGCTAATTTAGGCACAAATTAGCTCCTAAATTAGTGCCCAAATTAGTGCCTAGATTAGCGCCTATATTAGCACCTACATTAGTGCCTAATTTAATGCCTAATTTAATGCCTACTTTAGATCCTATTTTAGAACCTAATTTAGCACCTAATTTAGTGCCTAATTTAGTGCCTAATTTAGCACCTAATCATTTTGATCTAGTAGGGATTAAGTGTAAAGCAGTACTCACCACCACCCCACAGGGATAATTATAAGGAAATGCAGTAATGCAGTACCTATCGCCATCCTGCATAAGCCAATTAAAAGGAATTTGGTAAGGCAGTAAACAACAATAAGATAAAGCATGCATCGCTATACCGCTAGGAGGGTGAGAAACATATGCGATATAGCGGTATACACCACAACCTTGTAGCAAGAATTCTTGAGCAAGGTGGTAGAGCGATAAGCATTGGAAGAAAATTGGACACCACTGTACCACATGAGGTGGATAATATAGTTGTGGTAGAGCGGTATACACTACAACCTCACAGTAAGAAGTCTTAAGCGAGGCGGTAGTGTGGTAAACAAAAGAAGGGAAGGGAAAAAAATATCCATACCGCAATGAGTAAAATAAGAGACAACGGTAGTACGGTAATCATGGAATCATTACAATTTACAACAATAAATGCAAAAATCATGTTAGTTGCTAATCCAACGGTGTAAAAATTAAATGCAAGTGTTTGAGCTTGCTATGAAATTATTTTACAAAGAGTTGGCATTAAATAAGATGACTTAATACCATTCCATCCAAAGACAAGTGATTTGTCCCAATATCCCACTCAATTGCAGTACACTAGTGTGGAAGGAGCTAAGGATACGATAAGAGGAAGTCTTGCAAGCGTCAAATACTCGGGTAAGTGCACAAAAACTCTCTGAAAGAGCTCTGTTAATATAAAAAATATTTCAAGGTTTTGTCATCTGAAGCCATAGTAGAGAAAATTGAAACATGCCTCCTAAAAGAAAACAATCAAAAGTAAAAGAAAGTCAACCTAAAATTAAAGATGAAGAACCTAAAGTAAAGGAGAGACCACTCCATCAGTCCATATTAGATATACTTCCAGGGTCTACTAAAGAGTGTAATAAGAAGTTTCTTGTGGACATTGCACAAAGTTGTAGGGATTCCACAAACTTGTAGGGATTCCCTCATTCCCAAATCTAGATGGGACCTATTTTGGTATTTTTACAGTACGAGAAATGAGAAGATTCCAATGTCAAACCCTTGGATGTTGGATTTAGCAAGGTTGATTGTCCCAAATGTGTTTGTTGATGTAGAATTTATTAGACTGTCAGCCAAACACTATCACTCAACTACCAAAATAGTAAGGTTTCCAAATGGCACAATATTGGTAGAAGTAACCAGAACAACCATCATTGAGTGTTTTAACTTAAACAAGAAAGGTTTGACCAAGATAAACTTGCAAAAAAGTGAGGAGGATTATGCTAGGTTAAGAAGGACTCATAGAAGTGATGAGCTACCCATATATAGAACAATCCCCATCTCTACTACCACTACTGAACCATTTACTGTGACAAATTTTCAATATTACTTTGAGAATACATATTTTTCTCTTTGCCAAGTGTTGGGGATGGAGTCTCAAGTAAAAATTACAATAGGCCTAATGATGATGGCCATGAGAATTAAAAACCCTAAAACTAATATTGAATATGACTTTGCTTCATACCTTGAGAAGGTGTTAGATGATGAATTCTCCCGAGTTATAGAGGATAGAGCACCGATTACATTCAGACACTATTCCCTACTATGTTATTTTATATTGTACTATAATAGGGACCATTGGACTAAAATAATATACTTTTCTAGAGTAGATGAGCAAGGAAATCCCACACCTATCCAGAAAAGGTGCTATATTTGGGATAGTCAGTGCAAGAATTCGAGATTTTTTGTATTCTACGAAGACTTTGTACACAAAATCCTTAGAGTTCTTGGGTATCCAATACCAAGATTATCAACCAAAATGTTCCAACTATTGATACTTTTGGATTTAAGACCAGAGCAGGGTCATACACACAATTTTAGAGATTGGTTCTTCCTCCCGAAAATTACAATAATAAGATTTTATGGATTCCCTGTTGCTCCACACATATTGCCAAAATTTATGCCCCTCATATTAGAATTTCTTGAATTTATGTGGCAAATGATGTGGATGGAGAAATATGTAATGCACAAGCAGAAGAAAGGCACTTTCCTGCCAAATCAAATCAAGTGTGAAGATTGGACTGTTGGAACAAACACACTAGAGGAGTTACAATACTATTTGAAGACAAGATATGCATTGAATTATGGAAAAGGAAGAGCCTTTGACCCTAAAAAATCATATGAACAACATAAGGCACAATCTTCTTACCAAAATGATAGTGGCACACCAAGTGGATTATGAAGAAGATTTCATAAGGAACTACATTACTTATAACAATGTATTTAGTAGAAGGAAAAATGGGAATATATGAAGAAGCTTGAAGAAAGGAAGAAGTGAAGGTCCAAGGATTTCCTAGGATAATTTGTTGAGGAAAAGGGCTCCATCAAGAGGATAGATTTGATAATGGGTAAATTTGAAGACTCATATAGTAAGAAGGAAGCATATCTCCAAGAACATGATAGTGGTGCAACTACAGAGCATACCCTAGGTGAAACCTCTAAATCTCCCATGGAGCAGTTACCTTCCAAAAGATAGAAGACATAAACCATTGAACAATTAGTACCTTATGAGGAGAGTGAAGAGGTGGGTGATACTGAGGAAGTGGCTACAATACTGCAACCATTGAAAGGTGATATTCAGGTTGATCATCCCATCCATGAGACCAGTGCCCATAAACATGAGGAAAGGATGGGTGATGTAGAAAAAACAAGTACAGGGGTACATGAAGATGAAAGGGAAATTGCAACCATGAGATTCATAGAAGATGATGAATTCATTAAGACTCCTAAGTTTAGGGATTTCTAGATGAAGATGAAGATTTAAGAATTTGAAGAGAGGATGGAATCAATTGAAGCGGGAATTGAAGAATTAGAGAAAAATTAAATGGTAGCACAAACTTTCCAAGAATTAAGAGTTGACAACATTGACATTAGCCCCCAGAAGGCTAGAGAAATGGTCTTGAAGAGAAATATGCTCATTTTCCCTGGCTTGGAATTAAATAAAATATTTATGCTTGATCAACTGTAGGCTCAAGAAGATCCAATGCTAGTTGCATAATTTGACTCCAATGAAGGAGTGAGTGGAACCAGGTATAGACCAAAGATTGAAACCCTATCCATATGGATCAAACAGAAAAATAAACAAAATCCAAAATTATTGGATGTAATTCAAGGGATGAAAGGGGTAGTGATGGTAAGGACAATACAAGATACCACCCCTTTGGAAGTAGCCACAATGACCATGCATTCGGCCATGTTCACTCAAGCAACTGCTAAGGGATTAGAAGACAAATTGAAGGAGTATGAAAAGGAACAAAGGTTCCTAAATGATGAAGTTAATAAAATATTTGTGGAGAATGTGAAATTGAAAGAAAAATTAAGAGGAGTGAGATCCTCACAAAGTAAGGAGATGGTGTTATATAGGCCTCCTATTGATCCAATGGATATTGTGAAGAAAATTTATGTAGAATAGGTGAAAAATCTAGAGAAGTAAGTGGATGATGTAAAGAATACCAACAATCAAACCCAAGATGAAGTGAAAAGTCGAATTTGTGAAGTTATGGAAAAGATTCTTGAGCACAGGATAAAATCAGTTATGGATAAATTGGAGAATGTGCATGATAGTTATAAAACACTTCAGTAGGCAATAGATCAAATAAAGACACATATGCTTGTATTAGACCCTTTGTTCAAAAGGTGGTAGCCTATTCACAACACTTTGGATAAGTTATGCAAAGTTTTACAAAGAAGTATTGATGCTCCCACAACATTAAAGCCAACTAAACAAACTGTGAAGATGATTATTGATGAATTTTAGTATATACAAGGGGAAGATAAAAATATTGTAACATGAATGGATTTATTCCATACCTTGAAATAGTGGTATATACTTAAAATCATGAGAGAAGGTGATTAGTTGAAGGACTTGGATAAGTGGAAGAAAGAATTCAGTTAGGTTATTCATAAGTGTGTAACTCATATACAAGAGGATGATGATACCAGTCTTCACAGGCTAAATCAGATCATGGATGGGTTGATTGTTCTTGATGTGGGATACCTAAAGTTTTTCAATGATACTAAAGCATTACTAGATAGTCAATGGAAAAATCATCTTGAAAACATACCAAAGATCCAGGAATATAAGTGACCATCAAATTTTATGGTGTATCAATGGGAGGAAAAGTATTATGTTTCAGAAGAATAGGACACTGAGGTGAGAGAATTCAGACATTCATCATGGAGAGGAAGACTTTTCCAAATCTATGATCATGGGTCTTCTACATTGAATAATGGAACCATATGTCAAAATTTCTTAAGTCTTGTTATTTCCTTAATTATGCTAATTAAATAGCTATTAGTAAAAGAAATAGTTATGAAAGGTCGTCTCTTTTTGTAAAATTTCTATAGCTTGTTGCTTCCTATATAAATAGGACACCAAGGCCTAGTTTTAAATCATCATCACCATATATCATTTTCATTGCCACCAATATAAGTAGATAGGTTTCATATTCCACTCATTCACCTTCACATTTTGAAGAATTTTGTTATTAATGTATATCAATTGAAGCAATATAATGGAGAATATCTTATTATTAGATTTTCTCCATGACTGTGTTCTCATTCTTTATTTTCTTATGTTTTCCATACTTATTTCTTCTTATATTTGAATGAATATTAGTTGTTGAGCCTCAATATTGTGCTTATGTGAATGAATATGTTGATACAGTAAAGCATTTACTGTGGATGTTTTTAGTTACATGTTCAAAATTATGTTCAACATAAAAATAGAAACTATTTAAAAATAATAAAGTTAACAAATTATCTTATTTAAATAATCTTGAGTTACGTGCATTAATATTATATTAACTTTTGTATCTTCACGAACATATGTTGATACAAAATGAATGGAAGAAGCATCCAAGTAATCCTAATTTTTTTTGCCAACAATTCATACCAAATATTAAACAATTTAAGGATATTGCAATAGGTAATTTGTATCGACACAAATAATATTACTGAAGCATTTCAAAGTTTAGGCCATAAGAATCATCCTTCTTTAAACATGGATTGCAAATAATTCTAAAAATTAAGAAGTCTTGGTCATTAACATTATTGTCTACTACAATGTCATCCAGTGTATCATTGTCAATTTTCATATGTTCTTTCAAGTATTTAATACTATCACCATCCTCATCTTGACCCGCATCATCTTCATAATCATTGAAATTTGACTATAGACCATCTATATTGTTACCAGATGTATTTGGATCATCATTTTCTATACCATCCATATTGTTGTCTTCCATAACATCATCTAACTCTGGATTGTTGTCTTATTGTTCTTGAACATAACCATCTTCAACATCATCATGGATTTCAATTTCTTTGATGTTCTCTAATCCCTCTCTCTCATTTTGTTGGCCATCATTGTTTTTCTCAATATCCACTAATGCATTGTCAAATACATGCCTTAATATTGGATCATAATGTATGAAAAATATCCATTTTGAGTCCAAAATATGTTCATAGAAAAATACCTACACATGAACGACATACATATATTAGACGTATGTTATAACAATTTTATTGACTAATAAACACATGTATATATTCGCAATAAACTATAAATTAATAGATTAATGATCACTACTGCTTCTTGTTTGAGTTAAAGAAATACATGCTCATAATGAATTGGTAGAACATGAGGCTCCTTATCCTCCACTAGGAAACATGAGGAATATATAGAAAAAAATCCACTATGGGTATCATGTCTTTGTGTCCTCTCAAATGCTTCATACCATCTACACTTAAAAATACAACATTTAAAAGAGTGGTAATTTAACTCAATAATTTCTTGTATTTTCCCAACATATTTTACATTCCATTCAATTATATTCTTATCTTTTGAGCTTGATTGACTGGATTGCTTGAATTCAACCATGATGCCACAATTGAAGGATCATCTCTTTACATCTACATGATAATGTCGACCATATGCCCACACTGATGTATATTTACTCGCATGTGAAAGACCATTTATTTCAGTGAAAAAAATATAATGATGAATATTAAAATAGTTAATAGTGTCGAACTGTAAGGAAACAACATTTTGTAAAATTCCAATTGTACCTTTCTTTCACATCCTCTAGACATGTTGATTTCATCTTTTGTTATGTTTGAATCTATACCTGCATCTTCTATTTGATTTTGAATTTGTTCATTAGCCCATTCTAGTGTGAAATATTTGCACCATTCCCCAAGTAGATCAGTGGGAAGTGGATTATTCCTTGGGTTTGATCTCTTAAACTGTTTCCTTGCTTCTAACACTTCTCTCTTCTTTTTATAATACAGATCAATCCATTTGTTCATAAAATCCATGTGGTACATAATGAACTTGTTGAGTATAGAAATTTCATCTACACCTATTACATGTCAACATAATTAGTTAAAACTCCAAATGTCATGCTATTAATTTGACAAATAAATTACAAAGTAAATTAATGATTGCAAGAAAAACAACCACACTGATCATGAATTTACTTACTAATTTCTACTTGAACACCATTAGATTTTGGTTTTTCTCCATCAATAATATCTTATGCTCGTTCTTCATCCCAGAAGCATGGCCCATCTTCAAAATCCTTAACAAGGAATTCACACAGGAAGAAAAATTTTGCATTCAATACGTACCCTTCAGCCATGCAACCCTCTAGATGTGCTTTTGTCAGGCATATCTTTTAGATTTTTCATATGCCTCTCAAAGAAAAAGATCCACCTCGTTGATATGACACCCACCAATTCAATTTCATTGATTAGGTGTATAAGTAAATGGACTTGTCGGTCCATGATACTTGTAGGGAGCTCCTTCTCAAATACACATACAATTTCTACAATTTCCTTCTTTCATTTCAGCACGTCACATTCGTGGATCTCCTTGGAGGTCACCCACCTAATATAAGAATAATAAATTAGTATGAACCTTTAGTCAAAAATTAAAATACAATATAATATCTCTATGTCTCTCACAAATGAACATTTCATATAACCACATACCTTGTAAATGCTGACAATCGACTTATGGCATTCCTTAAGTCAATTGTAAGACAGGAATCCCCCCAATTTCCAATGGCATGATATGCTATGAAACCCATTTATAAAAATTTCATTAGTAATTTTTTCTCACACAACAAAATATCAAAATATATTTAGTACTTAATCAATGTTACAAATAAATGCTAAATGATGATATATAATACCTTCATAAAATTATGAAAATCATGTGTTTTAAATCTTGTGATATGTCCATCAACCATAAAATATTTATCCAATAATGACCCATATCCAGTAGGTGTCCATATTGAATAGATGACATATTTTAGTTGGTCTAGCTCTTCTTAAAAAAAATCCATGGAGCTTCTGCATATGTTTCATTTTCCCTGTTTGGCCACAAATGTTTTCTATCAATTTTGGTATGCGAAAGAGCAATATCTCTCCTCGAAGACAAGGTGTCCTTCTATTTGCTTGATATATGTCAAAATATAGAATCTGGGACATTTTTGAAGATGTGCATAGGATCTAATAGTTGAGATATTAATAGATCCTTCCAATTTTGGAGCTCATAAAATATGGAATTCCGTTTCATTCCTTCTGGCATATTAACTACAACTTGTTTTGGTTCTTCAATTGGATCACCCCAATCAAAAAAATACTCCCAAGGTTTCAATTTAACATCTTTATACTTCTTAATCCAATCACTTGGACCCATAATCATGGGAGGGCCTTTATTTTCAACTTTTCAATCAAATTGATTCTTTAGGCGATTTCTAAACTTATGATCTAGTGGTATAAAAACCTTGTTGTTTGTGTAAATAAATTTATGTAGATCTTTAGAATACCGCCCTTGAAACTGTTTTGAACATCTTGGACATGCAAGTATCCCCTTTGTTTGAAGCCCTGTATTTCAATAATTAATATTAATAACATAAAAAAATATATATAAAACTAAGTATGAAAGTTGGGATGAAAATAAATTGTGTAAATACGTAAATATTTTATCTTACCAGAACAAATACCAAGTCCTGGGAAATCATGAATAGTCTAACATAGCACACCATACAACATGAAGGACCTATTTGATGGAGGATGTGATATTTCATATATTCTTATGCCTTTCCATAGCAGTTGCATCTCATCAATAAAAGGCGTAAGATAAACATCCATGTTTTTAACTAGATGTTTTCTTGGAACAATGAGATTCAACATAAGGTGCTCCTTTCTAACACTCGTCCATGGGGGAATAGTGTATACTATCAATCCGACTGGCCAAACACTATAATTTGAGCTCAGGAAATATAATGGGCACACTCCATCAATTGCAACACCAAACTTGATACTACAGGGTTCATCTTTGAGTTTTCTTAACCATTTTTCCTCTATGTGTTTCATTTCTTTGGAGTTAGCCGAAATTCACATGAATCCATCTTTACTCTTGTTCTTTGCAAGTCAGTCCATTAATTGTGCAAGTGACTTGCAACGAAACATTCATTGAAGTCTAGGTATAATTGGCATGTGACGTAAAACCTTCTTTGGAACTGTAGGACCTTGTACATCTATACGATATCTCTTCTCTTTGCATATAGGGCATTCTACTTTGTTTTGATATTCATCTCTGTATTTAATGAAATCATTTTTACATGAATGAATTTGCTTATATTCAATCCCCAACTCAGTCAACAACAGACATTCCTTTCTGCAAGTTGATGGCAACACATTCTCTTTAGGGAATATTTTAGTTTTTAGTGCACTATAAGATTGTCAGAGATAAAATCAATTGAATTTTTGACTTATGATGAGCATGTTTGATAGGTCAATCTATACTAGGACTATTTATATACAATAAATGGTTTTAAAATCCCCTTAAAGAAATATAAACAAAGTTGATGAATGTTTACGAATTATGTACACCAATTGACAATGCAAAGTAAGAAATAGATTTCAACTCACTTCAATAGGGTAGTGAATCCATTGTTTGACCAACCAAATAGTGACTTGATTTCTAATAATATTAATGTGCATGGCAGTTTTGAGGTTCTACTTGCACCCGATTTGAACATGGGTGTCTTTTTGGCTTGCTTGATGGAGTATTTCAGGTTGTTATCATCAACATTACGTTGGTGGTAATTACCCTTGCTATCATCGTTATTGTCATCATTATTTCAATCCCCAAAGAAAATTGTAAGCATTTCATTCAATCCTTTTTCATGCACTACATTTTCATTATCATGGTCATCATCATTAAGGCTAGGTGGCATGTCATTAGTGTATGCAGATCTCATCAACTCTTCAAATTTCTCAACTGGTAGTATTCTCTTCAATGTTTCTCTTTTCACCTTGGTATTGTTTAAAGGATGGTTTGGATCATCCTATCTAAATATTAATAACCTAGTTGGATCTTGGGTACTAGTATGTGTTTCATCAACATCTTCTACCTATCAAAAAATGCAAGCAGTATTTAATGTTTGGAAACAATTGGATAAATCATAAATGTATTAATTTCAAAGAAATATAATCAAATATGGCTTAAATAATATAAATATAAATTGTATGAACATATATACATCAATTGAATAATGGAACATTATTTTATAGACTACCTTTTTTATACAATAATTTAAATAAAACATAATTTTGACAACATATTTTATAAAACATCAGTCCACACTCATTTATTATTCTTTGGTTTTTGCCCTTAAGAACATCCTTAGGGAGACCTTGTTCTTCCTTTTTCTTTCATGCAGGAGTGTGTTTTAAGAAGGGTTAATCAATCAATAACTCATCCCCAATGGTAAGGTCCATAATAGCCTCAACGATTATCAATCTATCAACTTCCCTTTCAATATCCCCATCTTTATCATTATTAACCTCAACAAATTGACAATTTGGTCTTATAGTAGGGTCCCTTCCCTTACTACTATTTATAAATCTTGCAATATTTTTGTGTGTGTATGCATGTCCATCTATATACATAAGATGGCCTCTATTCATTTCTTTACCACTTTTCAATTGGAGATGATGTGTATACATATTCGAATTTAGACCATATGTTGACATGGTAGGCTTATATTCTGCTAGCCTTCTCCATTCACCGCTGTGATATGATGGACCATAATATGGCATTAATCTCCTAGTGATTTTTTCTGAATTGTTTCTATGTTTAGATCCCACATGTACATTTTGGACAATAAAGAGGCCTAGATTCACTCCATGAATATTGGAGGGTCATATCCTGTAGTTGCATCCCCAAAATTGAAACACCTCGTACACTCTAGGTAGTTGTTGATCACTAGGCCAAGCGCAATATAGTCGATGATTAAATATCTCTTTGTAAATTGATCTCAAACTCAAGGGAAAGTAATCATCTCCATCACATTCATTCTCATAGGGTATGTAGTCCATCTTCCCCTTGTCTTTAATAAAATTATGCATCTTTAAATTGGTTCTTGTTTTGTTACTTGTTGTCATCAATTCCTCATCCTCTGAGCTGGTATATTGGCACATATTTTTGTTAGATGTATCATATGATAAATGATCATTGCCCTCTAGGCTGGAAGCCGGTGATCCAGGAAACTTTAAACCAAGAACTTTATCCTGCAAGTATCCATTAAGAAAAAAAATAGTTATTTAAATAATATAAAACAATGTTTAAACGAAGTATACATGTTATTTATATAAAATTAGAAAATTTCCTACCACAATTCCTATTTTATTTGAATCGATTATAGGAGGCATACTACCAACTGGAATCTCGTCATATATGTAATTTCTTTGTACAATCGCTCGTTTGAATTGTTTCTTTCCATGGCATACAAAACATCCATAAACAACAATTTTTTCAAAGTATTCATCCCATGTACTATAGTCCTGACAAACCTCTTGCTTAGTGCAATCATTTGTTGTTTCTACAAGATCCATTGTCATATCCTCTTCCACCCACTATCCTCTACGTGATTTAACAATTTTAGGTCCATGTCCATGTACATATCTTCTTATTTTTCTAGTTGAACGCTCAAGCTCTGCATTTGCTCCAATCTCCATCTAAAATAATCAACAACATGCATTAATTTATGTCAATATTGGATAATACATTATAAATTTCAATAATACTATGAAAAATATGGGCGTATCACAAAATGCCATCAAATCATTTTTTCCTAAGTTAAGTCAAAATTTGAGTACCTAGTGTCCCGCTTCATCTGTTGTGCCCTCATTTGATATGACATGATCGGTTTCCATGGCCTCGTCTTGCCCCTGTAATACACAACATAGTAAATAATGTTTAGTACACCAATTATATCATTTCAACAAATATTCTAGCCAACACAAAACCTCACTTTAGTCATATATTTGACATATTGATATCATTTTTTTTCCATCCTAATTTTTAAACTTTTCCCTTGATCATAGAATCACATTTAATCACCATTCTTGTGCATTTTCAACCAATAATTTTGACCTCAGAGGCCTCATGGACAAAAAAATGACTTTATCTCCTCTATGTTGTAGCATTTGTGAATTCATAAACACCTTCCTCCTTTGGTTGAGGTTGCTTTCTCTTCTTACCTCTATTATATCTATAGATTATGTTATCATATCTATTTCCTCCCACTTTCCTCTCTATGATTTAGTAGTTCTACGTCATCCACGTCCTCTCTCCATGGCCTCCTTTAGATCCTGTAATACCCAACAATGACAATAGTCACATAACAATTGTGCACCAAGAGAATATTGTTGAAATTATCTTGTTAATATGCTCACTTTTTATTAAGATGCACTATGAAAAACAACATAGGACATTGCAACATTTTGCTCTTCACAAAATTTTTACACGCAGATTCTTGACAACTAGAGCTCAAATATTATGATTACAAGATCAGTACAAATTCACACCAAAAATATATTTATTTATAAGATGACTACAAATAAACCCATTACTTATAATTTTAGCTCAACATACCTTCCATGGTCCCTTGTTATCCTACATAAAATAAAACCTATTACTAATCATTTTAGTTGGTTCTCTACCTTACACTTCTTCCAAAAATTCATTAAAATCATAGATATTTTCTCTTTGAAAACTAGAGATTGGATTCCTTATTCTTGATTGAAACCTACTTTGGGATGGAATGATGAGATCTAACAAAGTGTAAAAACATGTCAAAATATGTAATATATGCATGGATAAAGACAATAGACAAATATATATGATAATAAATGATGAATGATCTATCATTAATACATTAAATAAGGGTGGGTTAGTGGGATCAAAGAGATTACATGATAAAATCCAAAACCATAATCAAGGTAATAACAATGAAACGTAGATAAGGGGTGCATCCAAGCCCTAATAAATTATAAAATGAATCATATCTACTTAAAAAAATTGCATTTATAACCTTAATGTAGAAGGATAAGCTCTAAGGATGAAACCTGAGTGTGTTTAAGAATGTTTGGCTCATGAATTTATGTAAGGAAAAATAACATGCCTCACATAAATATCCCAAGTAAATTAAGTAAATCAAAATGAATAAATAAAATAACCTGCCCAGGATAAAGAGTTGAGAGTAATAAAACCACTAAAATAATTGCTCAAAATTAAATAATAAAAATAATGGTATTTAGCTCTAGGTTCAATGAAGATATGACTATGATATACATTGCTAAGTGATTTATTAGCATAACAATAACTAGGAATATAAAAAACTATCTCAAAACTATAAAATTCATGATGCTTCATTCCAATACACTTCCATGGATATGGAATTGATCTCAGTGCATAAAAATATGAACCTACACGTAGAACTAAACCTTAAATATAGATATAATCTTCACTAAATTGGATGTCTATAATTTATTATCTTAATGTCTACAACCTATGTCTAAGAGAGGTCGTGTTGATAGACATTATTGAGGATTTTGTTAGGATAGGATATTTCTCCTTTAGTTAAACTCCTATTACTAATTTAATGATACAAATAAATGATTGAAGACAATAGGGAAGCATGCAATACACATAGGATGTTGATGCATTGTCAATGCGACATGATAATGATTTAGTTCTCAAAGATGATTTTTCATAATTCCCCAATAAGCCCTATATCTAAGATGATAGTAATGAATTAGGGTTTGTCTTTTTATAAAATCTGTAACATGAAATTTGAAATATTTTGTTAGAGTAATTGGTTATTTCCTTGATTAATTAAACAATATTTGTTTAATTAATTAAAGCTCCCTTTTATCTCTTTTACACTTAAGCTAACATTAGGTGCATAATAATTAATTGTTTTATTAATTATTAATGTGCAAGCCTAGGGTTTTCCTTTTTAGGGTTTCTTTGACCTATATGAGGTTGTAAACTTCTCTTTTGTATCATTATTCATTTTATATTTTGGTGAATATAGAGCTCCACATTTTTGAGCATTCTCTTTGTTGCTTCTCTTTGCTTCTCCTTGTAACAGGTATTCTTCGCTTACAGAGGTCATAGGATCCTATGAAGTTGTATTTTTTCAACTTCTACATGGTATCAGAGCTTCAAATTTGCAACTACTTGTTCTTGTTTTGAGAATTTTGCATTGGAAGCAGATTTGGGGTTTCAACTATTTTGTAGGGTGATTTTTGGTGGATCCAGCATACTACATTTTTTGGGTTCACTTTGAGTCCAAACGGACCTCACTGTGTGATTCGCAGCGTCCACAAACCCCTAAATCAACTATTCATTCATCGATTTTGGTTACAGTTGATCAGGGAGGCAAAAAAAATTTTCCCTAAGGTTGTACAGCCCCAGGGCACGCCTTCTGTAGCAAAAAAATCGAAAAAAAAAAAAAAATTTGATTTTTAGGGTTTTTTAAACCCGCGACCACTAGAAATCTGCGCGTCGTCGGCATCATCTGTCGGTCATGACCAAGCCACCACCGCCGCGCCGCCGGCCCGCGCACTGCCTACGTGCCACCTGCACTCCACCACCTGCGTGCCGACCCCCTGGTCGGCCAATGTGATTAGGGGCCGTAGAATTTAAGCCCTTGAGGGCTGTGTTTTAAAAAAAAAACCATTTTATGCTACTTTCACTCAAACGAGCATATCTCGGGCATTTTAGCTCATATTTTCGAATGAAAATAGGCGTTGGAAAGCTGATTCTGGCACCGATATGATGGTGTAGGATTTATTTCAACATTTTACTAGTCTGATTATTATTTTTCCAGTAAAATTGGGGTCTTTTTTCTGCACTTCTTGGGCCATAGAAGGTGCAAACGGACTCCATTTTTCAAACACGAATAGGCGTTGGAAATCTCTCAACATGATCTATTCAGATATGTGATATTTTTTCTTAGAATTTTCATCAGGTACATGAGAATTGTTTTTGAAGTATTTTTTGCTTATGCATTGCTTCCTCTTTCTCAGTTTGTACTAGGGTTTGGGTTTATCTCTTGTGGGGGGTGTTTTTTTCTCGCTTTTTGTCATTTATATCAAAAAACCGAAACACCAAAACTCTCAAAAAAATCAAACCCTTCTGCATCTTCTATCTATTCTAAAAGATCGCATAATAATAAAAAACACAAGCAGGTACAAGTGTAGGGTTTCATGGCAGACTCCTCAGTTGAGTTACTCACATCACACTACTATCACACCTGTAAGTCTTGCATGATGAGGCTTCTCAGGTCATGAGGGTTGTGGTCTTGTTTAGATGAGGTTCAACCTCAGTTGCAGTATCCTTTTGAGATTATGCAACACAGGAACAAGATGGATGAGGCTATGGGTTTGTTATCCATGTATATTTCAGATAGTCCTTTGTTTCACATTGATGCTTTTCTCACTCCTCAATCCATGTGGTTGAAGTTTGAGACACTTTTTGGGGCCATTAATGAGTTTCGAGCATTACAAATTGAGGTAGAGCTGACTTCACTGTTACGTGAATCATTTCCCACTATTGAGGATTTTTTGAACAAGTTCAAAACTATCTACACTATTTTACAGGGTTGTGGCAAGAATAAGTCAGACACATAGTGCATTTACTTGATCCTTTCGAAGCTTTATGGTCCATTTCAGATATTTTCTTCTTCCTTCTATTCAACCATGGATGGCCTAGGTACTCGTTTTACCATGCCTACCTTTGATGTGTTTTGTGAGCGTTTGTCTCGTGAGAAGTCCCACCTTTCTTAGATGGATATGCTCTCAGGATCAAAGAACATAGAATTGGTTGCTTAGTCATCTAAGAAGAAATAGATGCAGAAATCAAAGCCAAAGAAAGATTTTGTAGGCAGTGAGCATTCCTCCAAACCACCTCCTAAGTCTGATTCCAAACCACCACTTAATCCAAAATAGGGGAAATCTTCGAAGTCTGGTGAGTCTTCCTCCAAGACTAAGCAGAAATTAGGAGACACTTGCAACTTCTATGGCAAGGAAGGAAATCCAGTTTCCAGGTGTTGGAAATGATTAGAGGCTTTAGAGGAAGCCATGCAGTAGTATCACATCTCCTCACCTCAGTTGTCTTCTCCTTCCACAGGGAAAGGCCATGCTCTCACTGCTCGAGCATCGACCTATGGGTCCACTTGGATTTTAGATTCTGGTGCTTCTCACCATATGACTCAAATTTAACAGTTGCTCACTTCTCTTGGCTCTTGTGGTACTTCACAGATTGCAATGGGTGACTCTACCCAGCTTTCCATCTTGGGTTCAGGTTCTGTCTCTTTGGATGGGGGTACTCTACAGGATGTTCTGGTTGTTCCTGACATCTCGACGAACCTCCTATCCATTTATCAGATTTTCCATACTAGCTTTGGTAAGACAATTGAGTTATCACCACATGATGTGATTATTCGGGACCTCCATGACTCTGATCTGGTTGTGGCTACTGGGAGTGTTGATATTGCATCTCGTCTTTACAGATTTGATGGATTTAAGCCTTCTTAGGGTACAAGTTCATCTCTTATAACACATACAAATTGAGTGAGTAAGATTTGGCATGAGCATTTGGGCCATGTCAATTATAGATATCTTCAGCAGATGAGTACACAGGCACTTGTTCTTGGTCTTCCACAGATTTCCTGCACTGACGGTGTTTGTCATGGTTGTGTGCTTGGAAAGCATCACAGGGATCCCTTTCCGAAGGGAAGAGCCACTCGTGCTTTGGCACCCTTGGATTTGATTCATAGTGACCTCATGTCATTTCCCACTCCTTCTTTTCTGGGGCCAAGTATGTACTCACATTCATTGATGACTTCTCCAGATGCACATGGGTGTACTTTCTTAAGTACAAGTCTAATAACTTTGATTCCTTTCTAATCTTCAAAACATTTGTAGAGAAGCAGTCTGGCCTTTCTATTCAGTGGATACATATAGATAATGGGGGGGAGTATGTGAATCAGGCTTTCAAAGATTTTTGCACTAAGCATGGTTTGCAACATTAGTTCACTGTTCCCTACACCCCTCAGTAGAATGGTGTCGCTGAGAGACAGAACAAGACTTTATGAGAGATGGCGAATTGTATGGTTCATTCTAGGTCCATGGATTCATCTTTTAGGGATGAGGCAGTCAGTTGTGCCAACTATATTTAGAATCAAATGCCTCACAAGGCGATTCGACATATAACTCCTGAGGAGGCTTGGTCTCATGACAAGCCTGATGTTTCATCATTCTGAGTATTTGGTAGTGCGGCATGGGCATTTATTCCTGATGCTCAAAGGAGATCCATGGAGCAGAAGAGTTGACCCCTCATTTTTGTTAGCTACTATGAGGATGTTAAGGTGTATAGTTTGTTTGATCCTGATTTCAGAGAGGTTCTGTTTCGACAGGATGTCTAGTTTGATGAACACCTTCCCACAGTGGATACCCTGTCTCCAGTGTCTACTTCACTACCTCCTCCTCCCACTGCAGCTCTTTAGGATTATGTTGAGGATGATTTTGATGATCCCTCATCTCCACCTCCACTTGCTCCACCCTAGATACCCAAATGGGCTCGCTTTACTATTGAGGCAGCAGGATCTATGGCAGGTGATCCTTCAAACACTCATCGCACCCGTTCTCATACTGCGGGTTCCAGTCTTTTGAGTCATGCTCTTTCAAAGGATCCTCAAAAGTTTTTAGAGGCGACAGGTCACCCTGAGTGGGATAGTGTTATGGAGGAGGAGTATTCTTCTTTGATGAGGAATAGTACTTAGGATCTTTGTCCTCTTCCTAAGGGTAGAAAGATGGTTTGGTGCAGATGGTTGTATCGCACCAAGTATGCTACTGATGGTTCTATTGATAAGTACAAAGCATGTCTTATTGCGAAGGGTTTCTCCCAGGTTGAGGGTATTGATTACTCCATACATTTTCCCTTGTCACCAAGATGAATTCTATTTGCTTTGTACTATCACTTGTAGCTTCTAGGGGATGGCCCATTTTTCAAATGGATGTGAAGTGTGCGTTCTTGCATGGTGACCTACAAGAGGAGATCTATATGGAGCAGCCTCAGGGATTTGTACAAGATGCTTCTTTGGTTTTCCAACTTCAGCGTTCATTATATGGTCTCAAACAGGCCCCTCAGGTGTGGTATGAGAAGATGGACTCTTTTTTGCTCTCCACTGGTTTCACACGCTGTCATTTTGATCCCACAGTCTATATTCAGAATCTTGAGGGTGAGATCCTGATTCTTGTGCTCTATGTTGACGATCTCCTCATCACAGGTAGCTCATCCTCTATGATTCAGCATGCTCAACAAGCTTTGATGGAGCAGTTTGAGATGATAAATCTCAGTCTTCTGCATTATTTTCTTGGTCTTTAGGTGATTCAGTCTTCTGATGGGATCTCCATTTACTAGCAAAATTATTCTCTTGATATGCTTCAACGCTTTGGCATGCTTTATTGCAAGCATGCCCCCACACCTTTTCAGTCAAGGGTTGTTTTGACTACTACTTGCCCCACTCCTTCAGTAGATTCTATACTTTACAGGAAGTTGGTTGGTAGTTTGTTGTACCTGACTCACACTCATCCTGATCTTTCCTTTGCAGTTGGCGTTGTCTCTCAATTCTCCCATGATCCTCATGAGAGTCATTGGAAAGTTGCCAAGCATATTTTGAGGTACATTCAGGGCACCATTTCTTATGGCATTTACTACACATCAAGGGATCCTCACATTGTTGGCTACACTGACTCAGATTGGGTTGGTTATGTCAATGATTCGAAGTCTACTTCTGGCTTTGTTTTCTGTCTTGGCTTTGGTCCTATCACATGGTCTTGCAAGAACCAGATTGCTCATGCATTATCATCTACAAAGGTTGAGTACCGAGCTGTTGTGCTCGCTAGTCAGGAGATTTTATGGCTTTGATAGTTGATGACTGAGTTTGGTTTTCCTCCTGATAGTCCCACTATTCTTTGGTGTGACAATCAGAGTGCTATACACATTTCTCGCAACTAGGTGGAGCATCAGCGGATGAAGCACATTGAGCTTCATATGCATTTCATCAGACAGTTGATTTAGGATGGTTCTCTCATCTTGGATTATATTCCCATTGTCGAGCAGGTTGCAGACATCTTCACGAAGCCTTTTGCATCGCCGCACTATCATTAGTTGTGCTCTATGCTTGGGGTGAAGGAAGTTGTCCTTGGGGGGTCTTTATGAGGCCTTCCTTCCTTCATGTTTCTTTTAGCATGTTCTTCTATCTCTTTTTGGAGAGGATTTTTTTCCCACTGGGTTTTCTCCTTTTCTTCGTTTCATAGAGATTTCCTTGTACTTGGGTACCTGATCTGGCCTTGTTGTCGAGACCAATTGCTTTTTTCTTTCAGTAGCTTCTTCTAGGTTTTAGCTTCTCCCTAAGTCTAGCTTAAGGGGGGGTGTTAGAGTAATTGGTTATTTACTTGATTAATTAAACAATATTTGTTTAATTAATTAAAGTTCCCTTTTATCTCTTTTACACTTAAGCTAACATTAGGTGCATAATAATTAATTATTATTAATTATTAATGTGCAAGCCTAGGGTTTTCCTTTTTAGGGTTTCTTTGGCCTATATGAGGTTGTAAACTTCTCTTTTGTATCATTATTTATTTTACATTTTGGTGAATACAGAGCTCCACATTTTTGAGCATTCTCTTTGTTGCTTCTCTTTGCTTCTCCTTAGAACAGGTATTCTTCGCTTGCAGAGGTCACTGGGCTCCTGTGAAGTTGTATTTTCTCAACTTCTACATATTTCATACTTTAGATGACTCATCTAGTTGTATAGGGTGAACATGGGCCCATTTTAATTTTAATTTAAAAGTTTAGGGGTCATTTTTGAGTTCATAAATCTAACCTCTATTAGTTTTGCACCCACAAAATTGACATGGGATAAGGAATAGATAAAATAGGGAACCATGATTGCTCCCTTGGAACATATGAAGATGAAGTCAATTTAGGGTCAAATTATTTATTAGGTTACATGCAAAATACATCATTTTTCACAATAGTCATTGCTTTAAGGACAAACAAGTCAAAGTAAGCCCAAAATGAAGGGGAAAAGTGAAGGGTATGAATTTGTCACCAATACAAGTATATAAATAGTAGGCAATATTTTTAAGACATGTATTCTAGTTTATGCAACCTATAAATATTTTTATTATCAATTGAATCTATTATAGAAATTAAGTAAAGGTCATTTTTTGGGATGTAGCTAAGAAAAACACTAATTTATTGTATGCAAATTTTTTAAAGTTCAAAAAATCTTATTTATAATTCAACAAAGTATACAAGTTTAGTCCCTTGAGATTCAAACATATAATCTCCTCTATAGAACATACATGCCTTCAATGAATTGAAATAATTTCTATTACTAAAAAATAATTTTATGTTATATTTATTTTTATGTTCAATATACTGGTATACCATAAAGTGAAATATAATACAAATGTAATGAAAACTCAAATCCCAATCCATAGTCCAAATATAAAAAAATTATTATGAAATGAGATTCATAAAATAAATGCATAATCTTTATACATCAAAATGTATTCCTTATGAATCTTATGTCATATTTTCTAAATAGAATTATGTAGCTTTTGAAGTTTTAAAAAATTATCAAGTTTTAATAGCCTATACCATATTTTCTAAATTATTTCTCTATTTTTTAATTTCACTACATTTTTTAAATAAATGATAGGTAATCGATACACAACCTTTAAAAAATTATTAAAAATGAAAATTAACCACAAAATTGGGGAATTAAATCATGGGAAACTAAGAATTAATTACCTCATCAAAGAGACACATGGTCCATAACAATACTAAATTACCAAATTTTATTTTAAGTTATTAATTTAGTGCTTCTAATAACTATATGACAACATTTTATCCAACTTGGCATAGTTAGGCGCTAAATTAGGCACACTTTGCGTCGCCTTTGGCACCCCAAAGAGATTACATTTAGGGCTGAAATTTGGCGCTAAATTCGGTGTTAACTAATGAATCAAAATAAAAATCTCACCTGAAGGAAGAGATGAGAGGAGGGTGTTGCGGGGAAGAGGAGAAAAAGGGGAAAAATGACAGCTCGTAGGGAAACAGTGGAGAGAAAATAAAATTAGGCGAAGATATCAAATTGTAAGTTTTGAGGTGAGTTTGAAGGGTGGTGCGAACAAAGAACACAATTTTTTCCCTCTGAGGGATTGGCCTAAGGCCATGGAGGAAATCTTCCCCGTAAAGGGAGAGGTATTTGCATCATCTCCTTGTTTCTTCTAGCACCAAAACAAAACAAAAATTGTTGAAACTTCATTATGTATATAAAAAATGAACCCTTGTCTTTGAAATAAAACTAAAATCTATTTGATGCAACTTCTTTACCACGAAAAAAAAACTGAAACCCCATTACTGCACTTTTAAAACTTATGCAAAAAAAATTATTTCCTCGCAAGATATTTACACTGCCTCCTTCCTCGAATTTACTTTTTGTAAACTATTTCCTTAATTTTTTTGATGAAAGGGATTTCAATGAGAGGTCATGTGGTTTCTAATTTAAAAACTTTAGGTCAAACGAGGGTTCAATTTTATATAGGATATAGCGAGGGCAGTCATACAAAAAAAACTGGGTTGCAATGATAAAAAAAAGGGTTTATTTAAATTTATATTTCGTTGTTCTAACAGATTGGGATTTCAATTTTTCAATGGTTGATATTGAATGCACAATGTCATAAATTTCATTGTTATTAGAGCTTCAGATCTTTTAATGATGATCAAGATATTTTTGCAGTCCATGTCACAAAGAACAAAGGTTCTAGAAAAAAAACTTTCATACCACAAATTGGACGAGAACTTTCATACCTAGCAATGTGTACTTCATTTTCCTCCACAGACTAGACAAAAATAATTTTCCCTAGGTCACCTCAAAATTTCAAGCAATAGAGGGAAGGGAGCAAAGGGAGCAGACTCTAGCCACAATGAGGTAATTTGTTTTCAATTTATAGATTTTTAAATGTTTCATTGTTTCTTTGATTTTTAGTTTTTAGTTTTTTATTTCTAAATTTAAAAGAAGAAATTTATTTTATATATATATAGGGACATGAGACTGGAAAAGATAAAGAGGCATTGGCTTCCATATTGGGAGTAGAGGCAGTGAACAAATTGGATGGTGTGGACTTGACAATGCTTGTTAGATACATAGAAAAACGATCTAGTAAAGCCCCTCAAATATTGCAACCAAATCAACCGTGTCAAAGGGAATCAATTGATTCTCCAACCAATCCTGGATCAAGCAAAAGATCCAAGAGGAAATCAATAACAATAAACTCTAAGAATGTTGATTCCCCAACTAGTCCTAGATCGAGAAAAAGATCCAGAAGGAAATAAATAACAATAAACTCTAAGAATGTGGAACAGGGAGCGAAGACTTCCAATGTCCCAACCACTCCTGGGACATAGACTTCTTCCACCATGCCATTTTTTGTATCTTGCATTGGTAGCTACAATACCAATATAGAATATGATGTGGTTTCAGGGGAAGTTTGAATGACATATGCTGGAAAAATGTTTGTGAATAGGTTGAAGGAATCATGCCTTTAACGGTTCAAAGACCATCTACATTTTTCATTCTCTAAGATACCCATGCACCTGCAAAAAGTATTTATCCATGACATGGAGACTGAATTTGGCATAGGTTGATCTATAAGAAAGATAAAGCTATGAATGTCTCAAAACTGCAAGAGATTTCAGTGCAACCAAACAAAGAAGATTAAAAAACTCCCTCGTGAGCTAAGGCTCAAAAAAAGGCCAATTGATGTAAGTGTGAAAGTTTGGAAAGATCTTGTAAGAGAATATGAGAAGTCTGATGCATGGAGGAAGTCCGGTGATGAGAGTACGTGGGTATTTGAATTTTCTCATAAGATTATATCAAATTTATTAAAGGTTTTTTTAATTTTATTTGTGCATAGTTGAATTGAATTAGTCTATGTATTAGGAAAAGGTCTCCAAGGCTAGGCTTGAAAAAATTTGTGCCACACATCACAATGGCCATAAAGGTTTATAGGCCTTGATCTGTACATTTGTAAGTATATTTAATATGTTAAATGATATTTTTTTATTTCCTAGGAAAAATTAAATGATTGCATATTAATTAGCTTAAGTAGCCCATGTGCCATGTTTTGATAGGAGCAGAAATATGGCCGGCATCCAAAGCAATTTGAAAAGGAAATGTTACAAAGAAAAAAGTGGACCGATTTTGTAATCTAGATGGAGAACAAGGTATCAATAGTTGACTTTCAATAACTTAGTTGGATATTGTTGTGTTAATATGTCAGTTTCCATTTCTTGTGTTGAGTTTTTTATTGATGTGTAGGATGAGTTCTAAAGTGCATCTTTGTTGGCCCTAGATCCCACTCAATTGTCCCATTATTTCATGTCGAGGAAAAAAATATTATTTGTCTTAAAGGGCAGTGGGTGACATTCATGCCTTATTTTCATCGCATATTTTAATTAATGACCATGGTATTTTAATAGCTCTTAAGTGTCCTAATTTTAAGTTATGAGTTGTATCATTTAAGTAACTTTGTCAACACCTTTCCTCTTCATTGTCAGACTCATCTTCCTTTTCCTTATCTACATTTCTAGCTTTGGCTTCTAATTCATCCTATGTTTTACCTTCCTCCTCTTCAGAATCTTCTTCTTTTTCTTCGTCCTCATCTAACCCCACAAGAGATTCATCTTCTAAACCTTCCTCGTCTAATTATGATTCCTCTTTTACATCAGAGGGTTCATATCCTTGATCTAACTCTTCTGAATGATCAGAATCAGAATCACTAGCTTCCATATTCAAAAATTTCCAACCACCATCTTCAATAAATTTATCTGGATCATCAGTAATAGTCTTCAAAATTGGTTGCCAGTTCAAGTTCATTACACTTTCATAATACTTTATATCCATGGACTTCATCCATTCCTTGATGCCATCAAGTGAAGATTGAGGAATGGCTTCAATGTGGAGTACATCTCACTTGAAATATTTGAAAACAATAGCCATATCAAATGCCTTTTTCCCAAGTCCTACACTCTCAAGGTTAACAATCTCAATCTCACTAATAGTGATTACTAAGAAAGTTAATTCCACCAACTCTACCAAATAGTTTACCATAGGAACAATAAAAGCAGAGGATTTGAAAGGAACTCCATGAAAACCAAGCTCTATAAATGGTATATCAAAATATAGTTCAAAATCTTTAGATGAGGCTACTCCCATAGCTCTGTTACTTACTTGAAAAATCCTTGAAAATATGCATTGATTTTATTTTTCATGTCCCTCTCTTGTTGTTCTTCCTCAATTTCATCGGGATCATACATTGACCTTCTTGCCCCTCCTAAATTTTGGACCACATCCATTACCTCCACATAAAGTTGGACATCCTTGGTCTTCTTGGTTCCCACCATGATATGGTTAAGCAAATGAAAATGAAGCAAAGTAATCATCTCCTTCTCCACTGGCTGGAAGAATGAATGCTTAATGTTTTGATACATGATATCAGATCTCTCTTGTGCTCTCATGGTTGAATAGAAAAATCCATTATAGTGGGCCTCCAGAGTTCTAGTCATCTTTCTTCCTCTTCCACCAAATGCTAGCCTGATCCACAAGTCTGTTAGCCTAATTGGCTTTGTTTTTAGATGTTGAAGTTTCTCTTGAGTCACTAGTGTAGCTCTCTTTTCCTTTTCAGACTCTTTCATTGCTATAAATCATCTATGGGATTTAATCATTTGTACCACATGGTTGATGTGCTTCGAATCCTTGGATCTAAAGAAAATTTCCTAAACATAAATACTGCTAGGGAATTTCAATGTTGGCATGTAGTTGGCATTAAATTCAGTACCTAGAACATTGAAAATTATCCTTATATAAAAATTCCCTCCATATTGTTGGATTGTAACACTCTTTATGGTGGCTACATGAAATGGAACCATGATGCCATATATGGGTACCAAAACAGCATCATTTTTTGTATCAACCTGAATCATGAGCTCTCTAGAAATGGGGATATCATCCAATTTTTTGTAGGAAACCATCTCAGTGGATGTATTGGAAGAGCCATTTCCATCTCCTATACCAATGCCCCCTACAGCCAATCTTCTTGCAGCTTCCTCATTCTTTTGCCTTGCAATTTCTGCTTGGTGTTGTTGGCGTTGCTCTTCTTTAGTCATCTCCTGATTATCATATTGTAAGGTTGCCTTGGAGATTCTTGATTATCCTCCATTTACCTTAGCCTTGGGTTTTTTTTCACTTCCTCATATTCATCGTCGTCATTAAATGAGTATGCAATATCAGTGTATACTTTGGAGCTAACCCTAATTGCATTTCCAGGCCCTTTATCCTTAACAACCATAGTGTCAGCTAGGAGCAATGAATAATCATGTGTTTTGGGGTTACCAATCTGCAACTACAAATTCTGAAACCCAAGTGATACGTTAAAAGTCATTCCAACCTTCATAATTTTTTCATTTCTTGAATTCCAAATTAAACCAAACTCTTGAAATTTGATCCCTATTCCTATTCCTGTAGACTTTGTAAGATGAGGCAAAAGTTCAGGGCCATCTCTTTGAACTACCTCCATAGCTTCCTTATATTAGCATACATGAACATTATATGATTATATACATGAAAAGGTCACTTAAAAATAGTATAATCAAAGTACAAAATGTCCTAAATAACTATTCTCTATATGCTCAAGTATTGTTTCATGTCATATATTTCTTACAAACAGAAAACTCAACCATAAATGTAAAATAGAGTTGTGCTTCAACCATCCCCATAGTACCATTGATACAAATACATTCAGAGAACGAAGGAAAAAATAATATTACATCCTAAGATCACAGTGATATTAAGAAATGGAAAGAAAAAAGGAGAGCATAAAGTTCTCATGCCATGGTAACTTTAATAAATGGCATACATGACCAAATTGGATTTAAACAATGCTAAATATACATCTTGTTAATATGACCTAAAGCCTCAAGAATGTGTGCCCAAATGTTAGATCAATCCCACACCTGTGGAAGATGAAGGGCCACTCCACATAGAAAAGTAATAAAGTATCTTGTGTGGGTCAAGTAGACCAAATAATCCATGCATGAAGCAATAAACAACCTCCATGATGCCTCAACATGTGTGCAAGGGTGCTATGTCATCTCTATCATGCCTCATCATATGTTCCAATGCCAAATCAAGTCCCATGTGTGGTGATGAGAAGGTCAATCTATGTCAAAAAGTGATGAATGAACATGTGTGAGCCAATGGAGACCAAGTGCTCCATGAACTAATCTCATATAATTTATAGTAGAAACTTATACATAATATGTCGATGTCTTAAGAAAACAGGCATCACAATATATCACCATGGATCTTGTAATGATTCTATCATTCATAGAAAAAGTAAATCACTTTCAGTGTATACATAATCTCTAGTTAAAATCTCAATATCCTTGATCTAATCTCTAGTTAAAATCATAATAAAATTTGACTTTCAATATTGACTCTAAAATACAGGGACATATAGACTAGTTAATTCTCAAAGAACCTTTGAAGCATATTACAGTGCCAAAAAGTCTTAGAAAAATATCCATTTATGAAATATAGGAGAAGAATATATATAGACCAGTTAGTTCTCAAAGGATCTTTGAGGAAAACATAATCATATATAGCACAAAATGCAGAAGGTTGGAACTTAAGGTTATGTAATAGAATTTATAGTTGATAGTTAAATTGTATAACAATTTTTTTTATGATCTTTACTAACGTTTATTAGAATTATTGCATGTTTTACATCATTGGAATGACATATTAGTTGTGATGTTTTTAAAATTTTATTATGGTATGTGCACTTTGATTTGATGTAATATGATTATGGTTTTGTTTCATATGTTGTAATATTAGATATATAACAAAAAAAAAACATTATTGCATGAAATAAATAATAACTTTTCATTTTAAATGTTTTTTTTTGTAGAACACGAGTCTTCTAGAAGATCAAGATGATCCTCATGATATAGATCCAGAATATGTTGGTTCTGGTATAGATCACATTGTAGAGGATGATGATGATGTGAATACAAAAGACACTGAGGCCGATGGCGATGATGACGCAGATACATAAGACACTAAGGCCGATGACGATGAAGATGACAACGATGATGATCATGATGGTGATGATGATGATGAGGTAGTTGCTGGTAATAGATGGTGAAATTCATGATCATATAGTTTGCATCATGGATCATTGTTGATATATCGTTATGATGCCTCTTTTCATGGTTACTATCATATGTATCATTTTCACGGCCTGCAGTACCATATTATTGAGTTGTATCATTTTGAAATGTATCATTTTGACTTATATCATTTGGACATGTATCATCTTGACTTGTATCATTTTGAGTTACATAATTTATCATTTTTTACTTATATCATTTGTACATGTATCATTTTTACTTATGTCAACTATTGGACATGTATCATTTTGACATGTTATTGATCTACTGGCATATTTGACTTTCACTTGTTTTAGTTATATATGATGATGATCTTATCAGTATTGACTTGTCAACTTATATATATTGAAAGTGTTCAATGATTTTTGGATGGATATTTATTACGTATGATGTGGTGGAACCCTAAAATTTTTGTGGTCCCATTAGTTCCATAGTCAAACATGTGATTGTTCATGACTTGTTGCCACCAAGGTTTAGGGTTTATAGCTTTTATTCACATTTATACCCTTGATTATCTTATTGGCTTATATTTTTTTGTTGACCAGTTGTATTCAGTAACCAGATGCATTAAAAACACCTTATGGTATTCATTATCATTGTTTAATTGGCCCCAATGCTTAGGTTTCCCATCGAGCCTAGGAGCTTCCCCTTTTAAAAAACAACTTATGCCCACGTGTGTTTTAGCATCACTTAATTTCACCACTGGTGGTATATCACTCATCATGTGTCTCCTTGAAGTGGCACATGTCCAACCCGCGATGAGTGAAACACTATCTCTCTTATCGTTTTAAGTTCATCTCCCATCATTCGTTCCATTGCCACCGCCAAAAGGATACCCCCAATGAGCAATGTGGTTTGCTTAACCCATTGCTGGCTCTGAAACCATCACCAATTGTTTCATTCTTTCTAAAGGGAAACCACAACTACCGATGGGTTGAGTTTCTCCCCATCATGTGAGATCGAAGCATCACCAGTTGAGACCGCTTAATAAAAAGTGAACGAGCGATGAGCAATGTGATTGGGTTCGTGGCTAGGATTCTTCCACAATCAAGATTAGCAGTTGACATCTCATCACTGGCTTCATCACTATCACCTAATAAGATTCCAAAGCAAAATTGGAAGTAGCGATAGCCAATGCTCGTATAATATGAAGGAATACACATGGCAGCTCCCTGGCTCATTTCCCAGTACATATCAAATCACCAAAAAGGCATCATGGGGATAGTGGAATCATTCGAACCGTTGGATGAAGTTTTTAAATGTGTAAATCAATGGCTCAAATTCAAACTAGAACAACCAACTAAAAAAGTAGTTGATTTCACTTGCACGAGCTTTCTTGTACCATTAATGGTGAATTTACTCAGCCAACTTACTGTAAAAGGGTTTGTTGTTGGAATTTCCTCTCATTCTGACATAGGAGGAGTTGAAGAAGATATTGGAATGACAAGAACCGAGGCAAAGAAGAATTGCAGAGAATTTCCCAAGTAATCTATCTTTGAACCCCACAAATTTTTCTTGCTCTTTTGCAAGATTTGGTGCAATACATCAAAGTGTTTGACCTGTCTTCAGGGGTAAATTAGGGTTTTAGATTTTATTAGCTAGTTTAAATTTCTAATTGGGGTAATATAAAAAGGGTAGAATTATTCTTGAATTTAAACTGTTAGGTGTAGAATATCAATTCCAAAACCCAATTTGAATTTAGACCTAAAAATCTTAGCCAAGTTAAAATGAGTCAGCCTGGTGAGTCATCATCTTCTAAGTTCACACCCAAAAGGAAAAAAAAAAGGTTTTCCATGACACACCACAAACATTCAAAGGAATTGATAGGAAAGAGGGGAAACCAAAGGGCTATATCTATTTCATGGACAAGTTCCAACCTGCAAATGTTAAGGCAAGTGGCAAAAAGGCCACTGGGGAAGGAATGCTAACTACCAATTTCAAGTACCTTGTAGCAAGAATTGGTGACATTTTTGTGCCAGAGCTTGGGTGGGATTTGTTCTTGTATACTTTTAGAAGGAGAGACGCTCCACATCCTGGTCGAAATATGGGGTTATGATCTAGGGAAATTAGTTGTCCTGAACATCTTTGTGGAAGTAGATTTGATGATGCAAATTATAGATAGATATGATGACGTTAATAGGGTGATAAAAAACACAAATGGTAAAAATATCTTAGAAATAAAAAGGAGTAAATCTATAGAAGTTTTTAGAATGAACCCTAATGCAAATGAGAAAATTCGTATGGAAAAACTAAAAGAAGAATATGTTGACCATAGAGTTGGGATTAAAAGAGGTGAGCTACCAAAACATATATGTGAGAGGGGCTTAGCATTTGCACTCAAGGAAGTTGAACCACTTGAATATGAGGAATTTATAGATTACTTCAAGTACACATACTATATGTTGTGTCAAGTGATGGGAGTGAAATGTGATGGAAGAATAGTGTCACCTTTGTTAATCATGATTATGGATATTCAACATAAAAACTGGCACAGGTGGTTTGATTGTGCTCATCGAGTTGCTAAGCAATTACATTATTATTTGATGAGGTTGAAGGAAAGGAAAAACCCACTAACATTCAAGCATTATTCACTATTGATGCACATGTTGTTGTGGGAAGGAAGAGGACTATTTGGTCAAGTTCTAAAATTGAGACAAGTTGATGAAAAGAAGCATGAATTGCCTGTCCAAATGTGGACGCATATTTGGGATTTTCATTTCCCAAATTCTAATTATGTTGGATTTTGCAATGCTATAAAACACACCATTCAGGTATAGATGGGATTGATGCCAACTGAAAGGATTTATAAAATAATCAAGGAATTGTTGAGGCCAAAGGAATGTGGACATGACCCCAACTATGAGTGCAATTGGGGAGATTGGTATTTTTATGACAATTGTATAGTTATCAGATGTTATGGGACCATTGTGGCACCACACCTTATGCCTAGATTTATTTCTGACAAGCTATAATTTATTGAAATAATGTGCAAATGGATAATAGTGATGCAAAAAACTTTAGGTTATCCAGAAAGGCCTATATAATTGCAATGAGTTTCTCTTTTGATCATTTTGTTGTTACTACAAAATAAGCCTATGATTTTTTTGGCATAATGATAAACAATTTGAGAATGGAAACAACCCCCATCAGAAAATTTGATCTAGAGGGACTTATTGATAGGGAGAATATTAAGAGGGGAATATCAAGATATGGACCCCATGCCTTTTATCATAAGGAGGATGTGATAAGGAACTTGCCTACATTTTTTGCTATCCTAGACAGGAAGAAAGTTTGGTTGAAAGTTGTTGAGATAGAGCACTGGCCTCCTACCAAAAATTCTTACTATGAAAGCCCCTACAGCACATCACTGATAAGTTTAAGAGTATGGAGATGTTAATTAGTGATTTTAGTGATGGCACATTTTTGGAGAAAGTACAACAAATAGAACAAATTGCTCAAAGTGCTTTGCAACAACATCTATTAAAATTTTTGGTCAACTAGAAGAACCTATCGCAAAAAAATTTCAGCAACAACCAATTGACATTGAAGATGTGTTTGTTATGGAGCCACCTCCTAAAAATGTTGAGGAAAGACAAGGTGCCGAAGGGGAGATGCAAAAACCATCTACTGAGTCAAATCCTTTTGATCATGGGATAGAGCAAGAATTTTCATATCCAAATGTGGGAGAGGTAATGGAACCATTTGTTCCAGATGATAGGCTAGTACCCTGGGAGTATGATGAAAACCAAGATAATGATGTAAGGGTTTTAGCTTACATAAAGTTTATAGAAGATTATTCTTTTGTCACAACTAAGGAATTTAGAGAATTCATAGTTGAGCTAACGGCTCAAGAAATAAATGACAGGGTACAAAAGGTATAAGAAGGATTTGATCCCTCACAACATGAAGAGGTCAAGAAAAAAATTGAGGAACAAATAATTCAAGAGACTGAGAAAATTAATCCCATGGAGGCCAGAAGACTTGTTAAGGATAGTGGGATGCTAGTAATGCCAGGATGGGACTTATCTTCTATAATTTCTCTAGATACAATTAAAAGTGACCCGAGCACTATGGTATCAAAGGAAAATTTTGATGAGAAGACATTTGGTTTGAGGTTCAGCCCCAGCTTGCATGCACCAGTCATTTGGTCACTAAAACCAGATTTAGGATGATGTAGACTTAGTAGAACAATGACTGGTCTCTTGAGAGAATTGATCATAGGAAGAGCCTAAGAGATGACAGTCACACAGGCTGCAAGATTAACAATGCATTTTGTTATTTTGAGTGTTGCGACTACAAAGATTACACAATACAGATACATGAAGTTGTTGGACAAACACAAAAAATTGGTTGAAGATTACAATAAGGTGAAAGCCACTTTGGCCAAGCAAAATTAGAAGGCCTTACCTACATCTCCATAATCTAGTTTTTCACAATAGGATAAAAGTACTTTGAAATTGAGAATTGATGCATTGAAAAAGGAGCTTCAAGCAACCAAATTAGAGAAGAATAAGATCCAATAAAATATGAGTAGAGTTACTAAGGATATGGATAAAGATATTTTAAGCCACAAATTGTCCAAAGCAACCCTTAAAGTAGAAACCTCATGGTTAACCTACAAAGGTATCCATGAGGCATTTGGAAAATTCCAACATGTCTAAGAGGTTTTCAAGATCACATGGAATAAATGGAGCAACAGGTTAAACATTTTAAAGGAGATTCTTGAAAATGCAAAGGGAGACTTTGAAGCTCCAATAAATCTTCCAGACATAATGGAAGGAATTGAAACAATTGGTGAGGTCACAGGCTTTCATGAAAGGATCAGTGGACAATTACAAGGCAAAATAAAATCCTACAAAGATATGGAATACCAAGGTGATCCAAAAATCCTTAATGAAGATGGAACAATCAAAGACTATGCATCATGGAGGGCTCTCTTCAAGCATCAAACAATTATGTGTCCACATACAGTATACTTTGATGATAATTTAGATTTATCTGCACTCAATGGTTTAATTGATAACTTCAATAGGATTGAGGTGGGCATGGATACTTTTGTGAAAGAGGTCAGGGTAACAATTGATGCTAGATATAATGCATATGACATTAAGGTGCAAAAACTACTAGGTATTGATTGGCCCACAAAGGATGAATACTGAAATTGGTTGGAAAAGTATGTAGAGTAAGCTACAAGGGTGGCGGGATGGATATAGTACATAGTCAAGTATAATATAGGTCTGGCCTTCGAAATAAATTGTTTAAATTCTATATCCTCCTAATCAAGAAAGTGCACATGGTCATTCAACCAATTTTATTTCTTTTTTGTAAGTTTTCTTATGCTTTCATGTCTTATGCTCCTGGTTGAATGGTGCTATGATGTGGAATTATCAAACAACAAAGATACGAGCTCAAAATTTTGTTGCAAATATTTTTTCGTTTTCTACTTTCCCCCCATTTCTTGAGTGAAAATTTAACCACCTAGGGGTTGAAATGAAATCAACTATCATGAAATACAAAATGAAATGTAATGTGACCGGCCAATAGCCCGAGGCTTGTTTTCTCCCCTAATCTTATAAAAGGGAATTCAAGGCTATTGTGCAGGGGGTCTTTTTGTTGGAAGCTGAATTATTTTGAGAGGGGGGGGTGAATCAAAGTAATGTACAATTTTTCAAACTTTTAACTTCATGAGCAAATCAAACAATGACCATGAGACAACTTTATGAACCCTCTTAACTTGCAAAGAGAACTTTAACACAACAAAGAACATTTAACAGAATGATAGATTGATAAAAGACTTACATAACAATGTCAACGCATGATATTGATTGTTCATGTAAACTTGATTGAACAATTCCTTTTAATGCTTTATTTCCATAAGACCTCATGTATGTTTTGAACACTTTTATAAAAGAATGAAATGCTTAATCAAGTATCGGAGCATTGCATGAATTGTATTGACAAATGATAGAATGCAAAAATTAACACTAAAGAACATGGGTTGAAACATGAATGCACATATTTCACCACACAACACATTGTTTTCATGAGTGGAAAAACCCTCTTGGGGTATAAAAAACAAATCGCAAATTTATTTTTTATTCATTCAAAAGAGCACCAACTTTGTTACAATGTGGAGCACCAACTCCAATAACAAACTGAAGCACCCACTTCAAGTTAGAAGCACCAACTCCTTTTGAAAATTATCTTTATGAGATTGCAAACTGTTACGACCTTATAACTGCACTAATGTCTGCAGTCACAAAATATCAATAGAGTACAAGTATATGATTTTTAATAATTCCCACTACAAAGTGTATTGAATATGACAGTAAAAAACATAACCTCACTTAAATTTGTATGTAATCTCTATATTACAATCAGAGATGTAAACAATATAAACTCTCTTTTATCACTTTTTCAAATTAAAAAATATCACTGTCAAAACCATTCAAAACAAAACACTTTGTTTTTAACATCAAACCCTTGTCAAAGAGTAATGGCAGAAAGCCATACATTTATACAAAGAATGAGAAAACAAGTTCTCATTTACAAACCTGTATTAAAAAAACAGTTACTCTTCACTTAATCAAAGTTTTTCCTAAATTGAAAAAAATACAGTTGAAAAGAAAAACTGTATTTCAAAGGCCTTATGAGATAACCAAAAACTGTGAAACCCTTGAGTTATACTCGAGTAGTATCAACCTGAAAGACAGTTTGAAATAACTACCTTCAACCTTTTTCACTTTCAATTTACCTTTATTCACCTTCAAAAAATACGTAGAAAAATTTGTAGATATTACCTTTCATGGTAGTTTGAGGCAACTGACAGAATCCCAAAAGATCTTTGTTTGATTTACCTCCGCTTCCAGCTCAAGCGAAGTCCACAACTGAATTCTCCATAACACATAGTTCATCATACCTCAGGCTCATGCCAAGATTCTTCTCAAAACTCACATAAAAGTTGTAACTATTTTTGCAATGGTGGCTAGGGTTCAGCTTGGTAAAGTGAAATGAAAAAATTTGCCCTATTTTCCTTTACCATCAAGTACTTTGACCAAATGTATAATCATTTGGAATCCACAATCACCGACAACATGATGTTACAATCTATTGACATGTTTCTACCCACTCACAATCCACGTGAGTAATAATCAAAGTTGTCTTTCCAATGTCGTTTCCAAAGCCAAAACAACATGTGCTAAAATGAAACCCTATAATGCTAACAATGTCAATGAATTCAATGAAAAAATGCTAAAGATGCTGATGTGATAACCAATAGCCATTTAAATGGCTTATATTTTAATCACTAAAGAAAGGCTGATATAATTAATTTTTAAACCTTAACCATAATTCCTTGAAGTCCGATTCATTTGACTTCATTTACCACTTGAATCCATAGGAGCCCGATCTCCTTAATAAAGCATATCTTTGCTAAGTGACACAAACCACCACTGTCCTTATTAAGATTTGATAACAAAACCATCTCAAATATAAAGATCTCGATGATTACCAAAGACAAACATAATATATCCCCTTGTGTATGATTTAACACTAAAGTGAAACCAAGAGAATGCCATGTAAAACAACATAATGCAAGTGTTCACTTTTGAATGTATGCGAAAATATCATAAATTACTACTTTGAAACCATATCACCAAGTGTCATTCACTTTACATAAACATGTTTCTATCACTTGTGAATGAAAAAGTGAAACTTGTATGCCAATGACATAAATTGTCAAACCTCAAAAAAATACTTTGTAGATATACATATCCCAAAAAAAATGTCAATTATGTATGTGTATACCTCGATGGGAGAAGCTTTAAAAATACCAAAATGATATCATGTGAAACAACCTTCAACCCTTCAGACATAACCGAGATTGTTGTACATGGAACCAAATAATCAGTACATCCAAAAAGAAACAATTGAATGTATATCAACATTGTCTAGGAGAATCTATAAACAAGTCATTTAAGTCCACTGAAATGCCAAGTGAACCAAAGCATGACATGATGCCAAACCAAGTATCAATCAAAAACATTTAACCATTCTGAATGTTAGAAATATGTGCATCTATAATGATCATCTAAATGATATAAATACATGATAACTCCATGTGATATATATCCTCTACACATGAACCCAACATGATTAGTACCACAAATCGCTATCCACAAAGTACTGAATATGCCAATATTGATTACAAAAACAACCAAAATGCACCAAGTACCATAATGCCAATCAATATGTTCCAAAATGAGAGATCATGAACATCAGTTGTTTATGAAGAAATCACATTAACAAAGCCTATTTTGACATCAAGGACAAGAAACCACAATAAGAGACCAACTTGAAGCCAACAAACTCCCCCTTTGTCCTTGATGGCAAAAACTTAGCCATATGTTCCATTGAACCATTATATTCTTCCCCTTTTTTTCATGATGAAAATGAAAGAATAGCAAATAATAGGGATTATCTAACAACATCGATACAATGTGATTCAATATCAAATGCTACTCAAAATCAGATGTGTGGTTTGAATAAACATAAGATGTGTTGCTCAAATATCATGTGCAGACAACTTGTATAGGATAAAATTGAACTGAATATCCACTCAGATCATATAAATGTGTCACCAAAGCCAGTGTTGTAATCAAAGACAAACAACCACGATAAACATTTGAAAGCCAAACAACCAATTAATCCTATTGCAAACACACTTAGAGTAACAAACAAAGATAAGCAAGTTGTAAGAGAGAAACCATAGAACCAAGCTCCCCCTACAAAGAAGCTTCACATAGATATTCCTTCCTAATCCATATGTAGTGGTTCGTAAGCCACCATTTCTTTTCTCAGCTTATTGCAAATGTGCAAATTCTTCAATCAGTGACTCTTTATCTTTGATTCATTAGCTTACTGCACATTTCTCCAAGAAAAAAATATCATAATAAAACACAGTATGATCAAATTTACTGGCAAATGAAATATTGAAGTATACTACTGCCAAACAAGATTGATATGCATCAAGCAAGTAGATATCACTGCATATTCAAAACTTACTTACTAAACCAGTAGTATGATTATTAGGCCAACTCATTTTCATTGCAACAAACCTTGTTCTTTAGAAAATTACCTTTCATCCTAACCACCACAATGACACAAAGTAGCCAAATCTATATCATACATTCCACACAACATCTACACACAAGTCTCAAGACATAAGATAACTCCAAAAAACCACTAGTTGTCAATCAACATTCATTGTTAATATCTTTCAGCTAAACTGCCTTTATCATTACTTCAATTCAGACTTCAAACAACTCACTATCCATTTGTATGCAAGATACCTTCAACACAAAACTTCAGTTACTTCATAGACTTTCATTCAATATTGCTTACCCAATCACAAATATTTAAAAGATAGACTTAGGAAAGCACTTAAAATGATCATGCATAGCATCATTGACTTCATGAAATTACACTATTAAAAAGAATAAGTATATCTTATTGTCATTAACCTAAATACAGTGTAGACTAGCTCCAATGCAAGATATCACCTCTTCAATACTTGTGTACCTCACGCACATACATCTCCATGCTTATGTAGTTTCAAAACATCAAACATTGAAACCATTGAATAATATGCCAATAACATATTGTTATCAGAACAAATTACTTAACAGAGTGTATAGAGAATACAGTGATAAGTAGATGCTCATGAAATAAGCTTTTTGTTCCAATACAATTACTTACCATGAATGGAAAAGTCTCGACATCTCATGGGACCATAAACCATCCATTGAATACCAAGATTTATACACAAATTAAAACTCAACCTTGCAACAAGAAATTTTGATTTGCTTATGATATGCATCACACAATTTGTGTCACTTTTCATTCAACCTTTGAAATTACCATCAAAACTTTACTAGATATGCAACTTATTGAGAACATCAGCCAAGTTATTCAAAACCTTCACATCTGGTCTTGTTATGATCCTATTACTGTAGTATGCATTCCAAGAAATGAGACATCCACACTGTCAAATGAAATGAAACTTACTGTCTGATTTAGAATACTGTGTACAATAACTTATCAAAATGTGATGAATACATATCCAATAAAAAACATAATTCTATTGTTATGTTGATTTCTATTCACACCACAGGACTTGTTCCAAAGCATTCTAAAACTCCTTAGGGATTAAATATAAAACTTCAGATTACTCCCCCTAAAATCAACCAACCACTAAATGCTAAGAAATGATCCTTGTGCATCATGCACAAGACTACATCCTCCCTTCTCCTTTTCTTGCTTTCTTCTCCAGACCCATAAAGATCCATTTCCAGATGATTTTTCCATGAAAGTTTTTTCTTTATGACCAAGTTCATTACATCTATAGCAAACAATTGAAGATTTGTACTTTCCTACATCATCCTTTAAAGATAACTTTTCACAATTTCTTGCAATGTGACTTGATTGATTACACTTGAAGCATGTGACAATACCATAATTCCTTTTCCAATCATTTTTCTTCACTTTGATCCATCATTTAGATGATTTATGGCCATATTCAAAACAGGAATAATAATAACCTAAAAAGAAAAATTATACCTCATCAATTTACCTTGCCAAGCAAAGGGAGATCTTGTGAATCTGTTTGTTCTATTCATTTCTCCTCTGTTGATATCCTTGTGTTGGTTTTTTCTTTCAATCTCAATATCAACAGCATGAAATTCTAAATCTACCTTTGTTCTAGGTGATTTTCTAACCTTAGAGAATTGTCCTTCTTCTAAGCCTAGACCACTTTTGTCACTTGGAGCTTTTTGTGCACCAATAAGTTTGTCCAAAGACATAGAGCCATTCTCATTAGTTTTCTCATCACTTAATGGCTTTGGTGCTTTATCAACATTCCTCAGTAAAACCACTTGCCACTCAAGTTTTTCTATACTTTGTTCTTTTACCTTAAGTTGGTTTCTAACTTCTTCCTCAATTTTTCTAGCTTCTTCAACTTGTATCTTTGCTTCTATAAGATCTAAACATATCTTATCTTTGATATATTTTTCTTGTTGAAGTTCCCTTTTTAAATTTTGATTCTCTTTTCTCAGCTACTTAATTGTATCTAAAGCACACAGGTTTTCACCTTCCAAATCAACCCCTCTTTCTTGTTCCTCATATTCCTGTTTAGAGTTAACTTCTCTAAAACAATGATCTTGTTTTTCATTAATTTATTGGCCATTTGAATGTTCATTGGTAATCTCTATAGATTTAGACTCAATCTGATTTTCTTCAGAATGATAAAGACTTGCACAACCATCACTATCAGATGACCCACAATCAGTACCTAAAGATATCTCCTCTTGCAACTCACCATTTGATTCATTTCAATCAACTTATCCCAAATTTTCTTTTGCACTACTGTAATGAATTACTTTTGCAATGACTTTACTTGGTAGGTTATTAAAAATAGCATTTATAGCTCTAGAATTGAAGTCAAAAGCTTTCTTCTCCTTGGGTGTGGAAGGATATGTTGCAAATGTAGTGCAATCTCTTTCGACTGCAACCCACACTTCAAACCCCAAAGAAGATAAATAAGTTTTCATTCTAGATTTCCACAAGATAAAATTTGTACCTTCAAATTGAGGTGTTCCAAATCTAAGATATTCTATCATTTCAGAGTTGCTGTATATGATTTCTTCTTCATTACAATTCATATTAGATTTAGGTCGAATTTCATGATTTTTGTTTTGCAGTGAATTTCTTTATCCTTTAATACTTCTACCTTTTTCCATAACAGACACAACACTAACACACCAAAAGTTCTTAAATCAAATAGACTTAAGTCACAAAAATATCCTTTGAATTCAAGATATGTTTGATAGAATTCCAAATACCAGAATCAATCCTAGGTGGTTAAACCTAATGCAGGACCCTATTCTCTTATACCAATTGTTGGAAGTTGAATTACTCTGAGAGGGGGAGGTGAATTAGAGTAATGTAAAAAAATTCAAACTTTTAACTTCATGAGAAAATCAAACAATGACAATGAGTCAACTTTATGAACCCTCTTAACTTGCAAACAGAACTTTAACACAACAAAGAACATTTAACAGAATGACAGATTGATAAAAGACTTACATAACAATGTCAAAGCATGATATTGATTGTTCATGTAAACTTGATTGAACAATTCCTTTTAATGCTTTATTTCCACAAGACCTCATGTATTTTTTGAACACTTTTATAACATAATGAATTGCTTAATCAAGTATTAGAGCATTTCATGAATTGTATTTACAAATGACAAAATGAAAACATTAACACTTAAGCACATGGTCTGAAACACAAATGCATAGATTTCACCACACAACACAATATTTTTCTGAGTGGAGAAAACCTCTTGGAGTATAAAAAACCACTTGCAAATTGATCTTTTTATTCATTCAAAAAAGTACCAACTCTGTTACAATGTGGAGCACCAACTCCAATAACAAACCGAAGCACCCATTTCAAGTTTTAGAAGCACCAACTCCTTTTGAAAAGTATCTGTAAGTGTGGAATGAGGTAAATAACATAAATACACTTCTTAATATGACATTATATCAAAGATGACTCAATTGAACTAAATCAAAACAAGTGATCAAATGAAAGCATCCTATTGCTCTCTATCTCCAAAGATTTATTAAATCGCTATTGCTCTCATATTGTTAAGCATATAAGACTGCTAAAATTACTATCTGAAGAACGGATGATGATAATATAATGCTAAATGATAAATCAATTAAACTAGCATGATATTGAGGTGAAACAAATAATTGCAGCTCCAAGAAGCAGCCATTGTTGTGAAGCTTGATTGTTGAATTGCTTGATACTTGATGCTTGGATTCCTGTAGAGTAAGGGTGTAAAAGCTTGATTATCTGGATCCTTTTTCTTGGTTCAATGAGGCTTTATTTATAGATTTCCTGGTTGTAGAAATGCACAGGGAAAGCTTTGAGAGGCTTGGATTCAATCTGGAGAATTGAATGGTGAGAGATGGAGGAGATTGAGAGAAAGATGGAGATTTTCTCTAACCATGAAAACACCAAGCAAGAGAAGAGGGACGATTGATGGAAGAGGATTCAGAGATCAAATTCCAAATTTGTCTCCAAAACTTCCTATGAAGTTTCAAAGCATTAATTGTGACAAATTTAGACATAGATTAGACATAGGAAATCTAATTCATTTTTGAGGAAATGTAGATTGGAATATTCCTTTATGCTTAATTCAAATATTTTGATTTATTTAAATTAGAAAAGGGAGATAAATAATTCAATAAAACAAACTATAGGATAGTCGTTTATTAAATTAATCAGAGGAATATGGTAATTAATAAATAAAGTGTTTTGTCTTTATTTAATTAATTCGAGAATGATGTGATAGATTGAAATAGGGATTTGATAATTAAATCGAACAAAGTATTTAATTTTGTTTATTTAATTAAGATGAATTTGAAAGTGAACTATATTAAATAAATATTTCTATTTATTTAAATAGTAGAGGAAATAGAATAATTAATCAAATAATTCGTATTTAATGAATCGGATGCTCCAGACCATTTTTAGGTGTATACATTTTTCCCCTCTTTGAAGTGATGTGTTTATGCATTGGTTCGAAGAATATTTTTGTTGCTACTGCTAGGATCGATGATATAAAAAAAATAGTTCCATATGCCCTAGACATGATTTTCAGATGATAATAATTTCTTGTGCCCTAGACATGATTTTCAGATGATTTGATAATGATATGCCCCCTCGGGAGATAAATAAATGATTTGATGATTTTTAGAAGAAATTTTTTTTGAAAATTTATGATTTTCTGATGATTTGATGTGTTTCGATGATGAAATAATTTATCTCCCGACAAAATGATGAAGAAATGAGTCCTCTGATGAATTTTAATTAATTGCATGGATAAAATTAATCAAAATGTTATAAAAATCCCCCAAAAATACCTTTCAAAAATTACAAATAGTGCTAAAAGGTTATTTTCAATTCATTATTTTCTTTTTGAGTTCAAATTTCCTAGTGATAGAGACATTTCTGCCAACTGGAGCAAGATTTTGATTCCTTACCACACTCACTGATTCGAGCGCGTTCAACGCCACAGACAGTCGCCTACGTATGGACCTCCGGTATGTACCCCTTGACCTCCTCGTAATTCATGAACTTCTATTTTTTATGCATTTTAGGTCCTAGGCATGTCTAGGATAGTTTTAGCGCTTTGAAGCCGTGCTGTAGCGCTTACATCCCGATGTAGTGCTTCTGGTAAATTGTCTAGCGCTTTGAGTTTTAGCGCTTTCATTTAAAACTCTAGTGCTTCCAGTCGGTAAAGTAGCGCTTTCAATGATGTAGCGCTTAGGAGCCTAATGTTAGCGCTATGAAGCCGGATTTTAGCGCTTTGAGATTTTCGGCGCTTTGAGTTGGTGGATTAGCGCTTTTAAGGTCTGATCTAGTGCTTCTGGTAAAGTGGTGCTTAGACGACCTGTTTTAATGCTTTGATGTGGAAAAGTAGTGCTTTGAGTTTTTTAGCGCTTCAGAGTGTTGAAATAGCGCTTTCATGGTTTCAACGCTTTGGGTCCCTGTTTGAGCGCTTTTAGGTGATAAAGTAGCGCTTTTGGGATTTAGCGCTTTTGATGACTGGTTTAGCGCTTCCATGACAGAATTGAAGATTTTAACTTAGTAAAATTTGATTATGTTAATTCCGATCATGTCCATTCTTCTGATTGGTATGATTGACAATCCACAGTCTTGATGTTGGATTCGATGATTTAAATAAGACTAACTCTCATGATAGGCGAGAAGAAACCCCATTTATTGATGATCCTCATGATAGGTGAGGACATGATTCAATATCTGATAAATCTCATGATAGGTGAGGTTGGATGTTCGCCTATGAATTTTGATCAAAAATTCATACCAAAGCTTTTGGAATAGACTTGATAGTAGAATGACGTTTGATTCCTTGACATAGTTTACTGATTGTAGATTGTTTTTTTATGATGATAGGAGGATCTAAGTACTCTCCAGATGCATGAGAGATTTTCACAGACTACAGATTTGATACCACATTTGACACCGGATGAGCTCCAGGTGATAGGCCAGTGTGGCCTCATGAGTTTATTTGACATGCCCCAGATTAGGATTAATCGGGGTTTGTTGACCGCACTGGCTGAGAGGTGGCATTGCGACCATAACACCTTTCATTTACCTACTGGTGAGATGACAGTCACACCGGAGGATGTGTGGCATATCTTACGCATTTCGTTCATGGGGGAGATAGTTACATATGACTCTCATGGGACCAGTAGCAAAGATGCTTTTCGTCGAGTATTTCAGGATCAGGATATTGAGGGTCCTAGTGTTCGATGGCGGAGGATCGTAGACTCTTATGCGACACTACCAGTAGTGCTAGATGGATTTATTGGAGGATTCCTTTGCCCTAATCGCAGGTCAAAGAAATTCCTCGTTGGGTGGGGCAGGACATTGGAGAGCATGTTGGTACATGGTACTAGATATGCATGGGGGATGTGCATGTTTGCACATCTTTACCATGATCTTCATTCCACTGTGTATCTAGGTGCATGGAGTATATCCGCAGGGGCAACATTGCTACAGGTATGGGTGTGGGAGCATTTTGCTATTTGTCGGTCGTTTCCCATGACAGACAGACCAACTGGCAGGCCATATGTTTTTAGATACAGTGGTTGATTTACGCAGGCCCGGATGGGCAAGTTAGAGCATTGGAGATGAGTGTTTGATGACATGGAGACAGTGATATGGCGCCCCTATCTTGACTGCGAGGAGTGGGAGGAGGATGATACAATATTAGGCTTCCTTTGTGACTCTATGTACCTCATTGGTCAGACTCCGTTTGTGATTGAGAGATTTCTTTTGCATTGGGTTTACAGACAGTATGGCATTGCTCAGTAAATGCCACAGGGGGTAGCTCACTATGCCAGGCGACGCATGGATATTCCAGATTGGGGTCCCACATTATCTTATGATGTTGTAGTAGAGGGTTACAAAGCATTACAGCCATCTGCTTGGGACATGTAGAGAGCAATGCAGTTGCACCTGTGATAGAGGATTACGCAGCATTCTTGGCCTTGGTCCCTCATCCTCGTATTACTATCCCCGATGAGCCAGCACCTTTACCAGTAGAGGAGGATGCGACAGAGGATGTCGTTGGGGGTGAGGGTGATATCCCAACAGATAAGAGCTCAGAGAGCAGTAGTTCAGATAGTGAGGATAGCAGCAGCATTGGGGACCGTGATGGTGGGAGTGGAGGATACAGAGGGCCAGGTCCAGATATTCACAGTGCACCTTCTTCCAGTAGGCCTCGTAAGAGGCAAGCAGTGATAGTGCTAGCAGTTGGGCAGCAGAGACAGATAGTTGAGCTTCAGGCATAGGTCCAGACTTTTGCAGGCATAGGTTCAGACACTGCAGGGGCAGTTGGTACAAGCTCGGGGCATGGTTGTGCAAACTCAGACACAGATGCAGGCACAGGCATAGGCTCACGCACAGGCCTTGGCATAGGTACAGGGGAAGTTAGCCGCTACATAGATGTAGGTTGATACACTGACAACCAAGAGAGACAGTGCACGACAAATTGTCGAGAGGGCACAGGAGAGAGCCGAGACCCTAAAGAGAGTGGCTGATGGCACCTCTATATGTGAGTATATGAGAGAGGTTCTGTGGGCTACCTAAGAGGCCGAGTACAGAGGTTGGTATCATGATGCAGTGCTTGCCGAGCGTCGAGTCAGTTATGCCCCATCAAGATCTGGGTGGACTCACACACGAACAGTTAGTGAGGGGGTGACACAGCCTCCACGCAGAGATCCCAAAGATTTGGGTCTGTCTAGGGGTGGTGGCGGTACAAGTCTTGTTGGGCCTACGCATTCTAGCAGTAGCAGGTCATAGAGGCCATGTTATCCTCATTGATGTATTTTATGATGTACTTCATTGTAGATCATGTATTTTTTTTATGACTTCATTGTATACTTGACATTTTTGATATATATATGAGATGCATTTGATATGATTATGATGATGGCGTCATGATTTCTATGTGATGGATGTTGCTTATATGCTTTATGTGATGAGTTTATTCTAAATGTGATGATAATAAATGATGATTTATGTTAATGTAATGATGTATGTATGGATGGAATATGATATGTGGATAAATGATGTGATTTTGATAACATGTATGGATAGTTGAATAAATATTTTTTAATTATGGGATGATTTTATGATAAATGATCGTGGATGGATGTAATGATGTGATTTTGATATTTTTAAATGTATGGATATATGATATAATAATGATGATGTGATGTATGGATTCTAAATGATTTGTGGATATATGATGTGATGTATGGATTCTAAATGATATTAAATGAATGTGTTATGGTAAGAATGAACCTAATGCACTGATGGTAGAATTTATGATGCATGATGAAATATTTGAATGATGGATTGATGATGCAATGATGATGTTTATATGTTTTTGATGAGTTTATGTCAAGTATACTCAGTCTCTTTTGTAGATTAGATAATCATTGATTGGAGTCCTTTATGCAACAAATACTCTGCAAATAATGAATGATGATGAATGCAATCTAATTTAATCATGCAATGATATGCAAAACAGATGTCATTTTACAGTCTTTTTGTGCTTGGTATCATCATAGAGATTTTATTGAATGTTGAAAATTAATACAAGTGTCGATGGTTGTGTTAATCCAATGACGACATGAGTATTTCTTTCATGTTTTTGATATTGCAATCGAACACAAGCATCGAGGTATAATTGAACCGAGATGACCTGAGCATTCATTGCGTAAATAGGCAAAGATTATCATTTGAGTGTGTGAATTTTGAATGTCATTGGTGATACATTTGCATAGCACATCCCTCGACAATTCACACATTTATATGATTATCGCACATACAGCAGACAATAAAAATATCATTCTTTTTCCTTGTTCCTCTAGTTCAATACATCATTGAGTCACTCTAAAGAAAAGATAATCAAAAAGTATAATTTATCCATTGTTCACTTAGAGTGTTTCATTCATTTATCAGATTTTAGATCATCCATCCTGATTTTGACATGTTTTTGGATTTTTTAGATTTTTGACCAAAGACCTAACCTACCAACCTATCTTAGGGGTCTCGCGGGCTGATTTAAGATTAGCCTTGCCTACGTTACACACGCAGAGACCATGTAGTTCGATTGACACAGACCTATGTTTTTGAAAGTTTCTTTTTCAGACTTAATTTTTTTTGACATGTTTTTGGATTTTTGATATGATACGGATGTTTGATGCTCTTCTGATGATGATTGACATTGCGCTTTGATCTTTGTTTTGGTTTTCTGCCATACTGTCATGTTCACAGACTGGTGAAATTGATATGTTTTAATTGCCCCTAATGATATCCAGATGTTTCCCCCAAGCTATGGAGTGATATGTTGACCATGTGACATGATTTTGATAATGGATGCAATGATGGCAAGATGACTAACATGATATGGAATGGTACTGGCTTGCCAAACTAATGATCCTGATATGTTCATAATAGATGGGAAAGCTGATCATAGAATCACATACGACGCCTGTTTCCAGGTTTTCACCATATGCTTTGATTACACTCTTCGTGTTTTTTTGTATTTTTCTCATTTTGCTCTTTTCTTTTTTTTTTCTAATTTTTTTGTATTTTTGCATTTGCCAAGATGCCTGTTTGCCAGGTTTTCACCAAGGAAACAATTTTTCAGATTTTTGCCCTGTGCACTAGGGATTTTAAGCATAGAATTTTTTGAGATGAATACTGTTGATAGGTTCATCAAATAGATCCCTTTTTGACATTGGTAGTTGATATGCTCCTGATCCATACACTGATATGATGACAAACGGACCAAGCCAGTTAGGCTCAAATTTTCCTTTCTTCTCCCTGTCCTGCTTATTCCTAGGATTTTCTTTTAGTACCAAGTCACCAACCTGAAAGACCCTTGGTTTTACCCTGTGATTGTAACTCCTTAACATCCTTTGTTGATAAGCTATTAGATGATTTACAGCTTGTTGACGACGCTCATCCAGCAATTCCAGTTCCTGCAATCTAGATACCCTATATTCTTCATCTGAAATGATACCTCTGAGTGGTACACGAAGGGATGGAATTTCAACTTCAATGGGTAATATGCCTTCTGATCCATATACCAAAGTAAATGGTGTAGCTCCCGTTGGTGTTCTGATGCTTGTTCTGTAGGCCGATAGTGCAGGATTGAGTTGAACATGTCAATCATGTCCAACATCGTTAACTGTCTTTTTGAGAATTTTGAGTATGGTTTTTTTGGAGGCCTCTACTTGGCCGTTCCCTTGAGGATAGTACGGTGTTGAAAAATGATGTTGGATGTGGAACTTTTCACATAACTCTTGAACATCTTGATTTTTGAATGGTCATCCATTATCTGTGATTATAGATTGAGGGATACCATACCGACATATGATATAGTTCAAGATGAATGAGGAGATTTGTTTCCCAGTGATGGTAGTAAGAGGGATTGCCTCTATCCACTTCGTGAAGTATTCTGTAGCCATGATAATGAACTTGTGTCCATTAGATGAAGATGGATGTATTTTTCCTACCAGATCTAGGCCCCATTGACAAAAAGGCCATGTTGATGTAAAAGGATGCAGTTCTTGTGCTGGTGCGTGAATCAGATTGTTGTGAACCTGACATTTGTGACATTTCTTTACAAATCGATATGATTTTGTTTCCATGCTCCACCAATAATAACCTAAACGAAGGAGTTTCTTAGCTAAAGTCATTCCACTCGAGTGAGTACCACAAATACCTTCATGAACTTCTTGTAAGGCCATTTCAAATTCATTGCGTTCTAGACATCGGAGTAGTGTACCATCAAGACCTCGATGATAAAGGACATCTGTGATTAAAGTGTGTTGAGCGGATTGACGGATAAAGTTACGTTTTTGATTCCTGGAAAGGTCAGGAGGTAGGATATCATCTTTCAGATAAGCATAGGTTGTTTCGTATATGGAGGGTTCAATGGCTTCTAGATGGCATATGGTAGCGGATTCTGATTGATAATAGGAAGGACATGATACTTGTTCTACCATAAACTCATAACAAATACGCTTCTCAGGAAACTATAGTAATGAAGCGATCGTAGCCATCGTAGCCATAGCATCAACAGCTTTGTTCTTCGCCCTTGGAATCTGATCAAACTTGATATTAACAAAGGATTGTTTCAGATGATCTATTTCCTACTTGTAAGGCATCAATTTTTCATCTTTGGTTTGATATTCATCATTGAATTGATAAATAACCAGTTGAGAGTCTCCATAGACCTATAAATCTGTGATTTTCCATTGAATTGCAATCTTGACCCCAATAATCAATGCTTCGTATTCCGCCACATTGTTTGTACATTGAAACATGAGTCTATATGACTTCGGAATTGTGTGTCCTTTGGGGGAGATGAACAACATTCCTGCTCCTGATCCTTGTTGTGTATATGACCCATCAAAATAGAGAATCCATTGTTGAGGCATAGCAGTCATAATGTCTGCATCTGGAAATTCCATTGTCATTGGGTGATTATCTGATAGAGGAGCTTCAGCTAGCTGTTCAGCAATTGCTTGTCCCTTGATTGCCTTTCTCTCCACATATTGAATGTCGAATTCACTGAGGAGCATAACCCATTTTCCCAGTCTACTTGTTAAGGCAACTTTACTTAGTAGATACTTCAAAGGGTTGATCTTTGCAATTAACCTGATTGTATGAGCCATCATGTAGTGTCTCAACTTTTGAGTAGCAAACACCACTGCTAAGCAAGACTTTTCTATGAATGTATAGTTTATTTCATAGCCATTTAAAGTTCTACTAATGTAGTAGATGGTGTGCTCTTTTCCTTCATGATCCTCCTGTGCTAAGAGTGCCCCCAAAGATATATCTTTCATGGCAATGTACAAAATGAGAGGCCTTCCCTGTGTTGGTGGTATGAGAATAGGTGGTGACATTAGATATTGTTTGATCTGATTGAATGTCGCTTCACACTTCTCATCCCACCTGAAAACTATGTGTTTATGCAATAGATGATTGAAAGGATGACTCCTATTTTCCAACTGGGAGATGAATCTCCAGATTGATTGAAGTCGTCCTTGTAGTGATCTAAGCTAGCTGATGTTTCTAGGAGGTGGCATCTCCATTATAGCTTTGACTTTCACTGGATCCACCTCAATGCCCTTTGTTGACACAATGTATCCTAGTAGCTTTGCTGATGTAACCCCAAAGACACATTTCTTAGGGTTTAACCTGACATTAAATTTCTCCATCCGTGTGAAGATTTTATCTAGGATATGCAGATGTCCTTCCCTAGTAGTAGATTTTGCTAAGATGTCATCGAAATAGTCTTCCATGAAGGTGTGCATCATATCATGGAATATTGTCGTTATTGTTCTTTGATAAGTCACTCCTACATTCTTTAAACCAAGTGGCATGACGTTCCAGCAGAAGGTTCCCCATGGACATATAAAAGTTGTCTTTTCTTGATCTTCTGGAGCTATTCTTATTTGATTGTACCCAGAGAAACCATCCATGATTGATAACAAGGCATGCCCTGTCGTTAAGTCCATAATGATGTCTATATTTGGAAGTGGAAAATCATCCTTCGGGCATGCTTTATTGAGGTCCCTGAAATCTATGCATATTCCAATGCTATTGTCGGGCTTGGAAATAGGCACAAGATTTGATATCCATTCAACATAATCTATAGATCGTATGAATCCGGCATCCAGTAATTTCTTTAGCTCTGTTTTGACCATTAATGCAATTTGTGGATGCATTTTTCTTAATTTTTGTTTAACAGGCTTGATTCCTTTTGGCAAAGACAAATGATGCATAAGTAGATTTGGATCTAAGCCTAGCATATCTGAATATGACCAAGCAAAATTGATGATTCTTGCTTTGAAGAATTGGATGAATGCCAGTCTTTCTTCTTCTGTCATGGATTCTGCCAGATGTAGAATTTTTGCCTTCTCTTCTGTGCCAATGTCCACTGATTGTGTAGGTTTGACCAGAACTGATGATCGCTCATGATAGTGTTCTGGGAGAGTGTCAAATCTTCCATCCTTTAGTGCCTCAGAAAGGTTTTCACCGTTGGATGCGTTCTTTATTTATACTTTTTCTAGATCTAATGCTGCCATAGAATGGTTTTCACCATTAGATCTATTTTCCCTATTGTTAATTTCGCAACTAGAAGATTTGACACCCTCCTGCTGAGTCGTATTGTTATGAGTAGTATAGATAGAATTTGTATCAAGATCGGTATGACATAGGTAATGCACAATGGCATCATCATTTGCAAATTTTGGTATAGTCAATGGTTCGATGGGTTCCCAATCAACAAGTTTCGGATGGATTAATGGCATGGTATCATCAGATTGATTTAGGTCAATGGAGGTAAGGGTGAGGATAGCAAGATCATCATAATTGTCATTTGGGATATCGAGATCCATAATGGTACCCTCTTTGAAATCATCTAGTTCACTCAAATTTTGTTCGTCCTCACTAGAGTCATCGATATTTAGTGATCCCTCGACGAATGGTATAGACCCCGAGCCTTGGCCCTCCTCATGTGTAGGTGCATATTTTTGAATCACATCGACTAGAATATCAATGTCAAGTAGATCACAAGGTAATGCCCACTCATATTCATTTGATTCTGTTTCAGAACGATCTCTAAAGTGAAGGATATTTTCCATAGCTGTCTTTTTTAGCTCCTACTTCTCTTCTTCATAGTATCCTAGTCCTGGTTTTTCTTTTGTATGGAGAGTGAGAAGTGTGATAGGTTATGAGATTCCCTCCTTTCTTAACCCCAATGGTCCTTGTCCTTCATAACCCATCTTTTCAAGAATAGCCTTTCCTTTTCCATACTTGTCTGTGTTGATGCTAACATTTTTGATATCAGTCTCTGATGTTGATGTTTCTTCATCCTTGTAAAGCCAATCTAGGATTGCTTTGTTGTCCGTTTCTTTTGCTATGGTTCCAAATTTTACAAATATTTCTTGGAGAACTGTGGTAGGTACAAATGTTGGAGGTTTGATTAGTGATGGTTGACCATATTTCCTAGGAGATGGCATTAACTGTGATAAGTTAAGCGATTGCTCCATTGAGTATTGTCCCATTCCTTTATCTGTCAACTGAACTTGCTTTTGAAATTTGTGTGATAGAGAAGTTTGTGTATCCGGTTTGGTTGTTTCATCATGACTTGTTTCCTTTTCTTTACCTTTCTTTTGTACCCACTTGGTAGTGATGCTTGGACTTTGTTCGTTCTTGGATGATGATGAACTTGAAGCTTCCCTGTTGTGAGGGACAAAAGTGTCTTGAGATATTCTTAATGTGTCACAATGTTGTGGGTGATTATAATCAGCAGCTATAGTCACCTCTTGTCCATTTACTGGAAACTTCAAGCATTGATGGTACGTAGAAGGTACGGCCTACATTTCATGAATCTAGGGTCGTCCTAAGAGTATGTTGTATGTCAATTCTCTGTCTAATACTTGACATGCTATATGCTTCATTGTAGGCCCCACTTGAATGGGTAATACAATCAAACCTTTGGACGATCTTTCCTCCTCATCATAGGCTTTGATGGTCATTTTCCGTCGAGCATCAATAGCATCTTCAAAATATCCTAGTGCACGGACTAATTTGAGGGTGCAAATGTTCAAACCAGCTCCCCCATCTATTAGAACTCTCTTAACAGGATGATTATGGATACAGACTTCGATATGCAATGTTGTGTTATGCGGATGGTTTAATGAGACATCATCCTATTGAGAGAATGATAGACAATGAGGGGTAGTCAGATGTCCCACCATAGCTTGGAATTGACACACATCCAAATTATTTGGTACGGTTGTGGCAACTAATGCTTGCTCGAGAACTTCTTTATGTGATGGTGACAACTTTAGGAGTTCCACTATTGAGATTTGGGTGGGGATATTTTGTAATTGATCAAAAATACTATAATGAGATTGAGGTGTAAACGCACGTTGAGATCCTACTCCTTTTAATACTACCTTGGCTTGCCCCCTAGTTATGACATTTGTTGGTTGACGTTCTTGATTCTCCTGGGGGTGTTTTGCATGTGATTGATAATATCATAATTTGATGGAGGTGGAACTACATGTGTCGATCCAATTCCCCTTAACATAACTTTTGATTGCCCCCGAGTCATGACGTTTGTTGGTTGATGTTCTTGATTATCTCTGATTTTTAAAACATTGATTTGATTATCAGAGTTTTGCATGCTTGGGAGTAAATCCAAAGAGGTAACGTTGTTGGTTTCATTTTCCTCAATGTTATTACTAACTATATGATCATGTTTGACTTCAAATAGACATAGGATTTTTGTATTATAGACATGATTGGTGTTATTCCCTTTCTTGTTTGATGATGATGCACCTTTGTCATAATTTCGTAGTGGATCTTTGAAGGTCGAATGATCATTGTTATTTTGAGGTCCTTCCACATACACTTTGTTGTTTTCCACCAAATCATGTACTGCATGTTTCAATTCCATACAGTCATTTGTTTTATGACCCTTGTTATTATGATAGTTGCAATAATCAGCATCATTCCACCATGATGGTTTGACTTTTGGATCCCAGAACCTAGCTTCCCGTGCAGTGAGAAGGCCTCTGGTAACTAGTTCCTTCATCGCTGATTCCATTGATTGACCTAAAGGTGTGAACTTTCGTCGATTTGATGGTTTTTGATATGGTAGTGTTTTTGCACGTTCGTTGTTCTGCATGGTATTTGAAGGACTTTTTGGTCACTGTTTTGATTATTTGAAGAAGATGCAGTCAAGTTGAAAACTGGTTTGACATTTTGTGAATCGATTGTTGTTTCATTTGTGTTGCGATTCTTTTGCCAAATTTTTGGTTTATCATTACTTGAGTGTTGATTGGAGTAGTTATTTGATTTGTCATTGTAATGTTTGATAACTCCCCATTTCACTAATGCTTCCTCAATCTTAAGACCATTTTATATGACTTTTTTGAAAGTGGGTGGACATTGTAATTCTAGCCGATAGCTCATTTCTCCTGTTAAGTTCTCAATGAATAATTCCATTTTTTCTTCCTCTGGAATAGATCGAGGATACCTAGAGAATAGTCGTCGCCACCTTTGGACAAAAGACAAGAATGTCTCTCCTTTGTTTTGCTTCAAGTTGTAGAGATCCTTGATAGTAACATCATTTTGGATGTTGAATGAATATTGAGAGATAAACTTGTTAACAAGTTCCTCAAACGTTTTGATACCAGGTTGTAGTTTTGAGAACCATTCCATACATGCACCTCCCAAACTTCTTGGGAATAATCTCATCAAATAAGTCTCTTCTTGAGCAAACTCAAGACTTGTTTTAAATTCTCGTATATGATCTGTTCGTCCATTGTACTTATCGTCTTTTGGGAATTCGCAATGTCTTGGAAAAGGTAGCAAACCAACTGTTGCGTCAAATGGATAAGGAAAAATATCATGTATCACATATCTTTTGGTTGTCCCTTTCGTCATGTCGTTTATCTATTGCTGTAATAATTGCATTTGTGAAGTTAAAGCAACAACTGGATCTATTGTTTGCATTGGTAACGGTATCTCTGTTTCATTCGTTTCAGTTGCATCTTTCAAATGGTTTATATCAAAATCTTTTGGAAGTTTCGCCCTTGATTCGGCCAACATTAAAAGATATTTTTCCATGTCTTGTTCCAAAACTTTTTCCATAAACATGTGAAACTTGGGATCTTGTTGAGCTGCTTGGATTTCCTCTTGAGTTATTTCATTTTTGTCGTTGCGGTTTAGAGTGTTCCAAGGATTTTCCTCTACCATATTTTTAGATGATTCAAACTCTTGTTCTAAGAGTCTCTGTTTGTGGGATCTAGTGAAGATTGGCATACAAATTTTTGCCCTTTCTTCTGAAATGTTGATCTTTTGTGTGGGATAGTGTCAATTTGAACCTTCTTAAATAAAGTCGAATAAGATGACTGGTCTTATTGATGAGACAATATTCAAAAGGTTAATTACTATACTTTGTTTCATGATGAAGGATGTATTATCCTGATAATGAAACTTCAGTGTAGTAACTGATTGTGTAATTGATTTTGACACTTGTGATTTGCAAGATCTTGTTTTAGTTGATAAGTTTGGAAATTTGAATAAACCTTTTTGATTTTCGTCCTTTGACAGTGATTCTGATGAAAGAGACTTGTGTTCTGATGAAGATTGTGGACAAAAGACAGACTGACTGACTAGTAATATTTTTGAACTCTTTGTTTTAGAAGCGCTAAAACAGAGTATAGAAGCATTGTTTCACAAAAGCACTAGAACAGACACCAGAAGCGCTGAAATAGAAACCAGAAGCGCTGATTTACCCGAAGCGCTGAAACAGTGCATAAAAGCGCTGTAGAAATTGATGGAAGCGCTACTTGACAGAAGCACTAAAACAGTGCACAAAAGCGCTGTAAAAAGTGATGAAAGCGCTACTTTACCAGAAGTGCTGAAACAAAGATTGTAAGCGCTAAAACAGTGCCTGAAAGCGCTATTTTACCAGAAGTGCTAAAATAGTGACCAAAAGCGCTGAAACAGGGTTTTTCAGAGCCTCTAAAAATAGGACTTTAAAGACTCTCTACTGTAAAATTTGATCTGGCCTTGTGGCATACTGTATCAAGGACTGTGGAAGATATGAAGGATGAATCTGTTGACTACGGTTGTGAAATTGTGCGAGAGCTCTTCTTTGAAAGAAGGCTCGTGAATAGAGCGGTTCTACCGCGTAGTCTAAAGAGTGACCCCTAGCAAAATCGTGATAATGGTGAATGAATGTTCTATGTTGTAACAAGAGTTTCCAATTTTGATATAGAAAACGTTGTCTTCTCAATTTATTTCTATAACCGAGAGGTTGTTTGGGCTTTGTAACTTTGATTTTTCTTTTAAAAAATGTGGTGGACTTCCACTTTCGCAGCATGGATTTTTTGATTTGTTTGACTTGACGTTTTCAGGATCTTTAATCTGATTTAAATGAATTCATGAAAACACAGCAAGCAATTTTGAATATTTGATTTTAAAACTGAAAAGATTGTGTATGTTCAAAAATCATGAATGATCTTTATTGATTTTGACGGGTTGTTTTAACATTTGTACACAAATCAAACAGACTCACACTTAAGGACAAGTAGGTCATCATTATACTCACAATGCACATCTTGCAATTACGTTGACTCACACAGCCGTGTCACCCCCTAGAGGGCGCCGATGTTTTTGTAGTTGCCAAGTGTGTACTCAAAGTGACAGACGTAGATACCAAATCCCTTGAGCAAAAAATCCTTGGTAATTATATGGTGAGTGTCTTGGGGGCAGATTCTTCCCTCCCCTTGCACTGTGAGTATGACAATGTATGGATACTGACTCGGCAAGCAACTACTCTATGGTTCGTAGATAGGGTTCCATTCGGTGTGGCAAATAGATAAACTCCCTTAAGAGACCTCCCAATCTTTAGAACAAATATTTTGGGGATGGTTATCTTGCCTACTACCGTCAATTTGGACTTTCATCAACAAATTGCGTTTTTATTATAGTGGGTTGGATAACCTGGCTTTGGTTGTTCCCACTTAGGTCATTCCCGTAGGGTGAGTACTTTTTCCCACTACGACAGGCCTGCTAAAGGATTTAATAAAGCGTAAATAACATAAAAGAAAAGTGAATCTGGCACTTTGGTCACCCAGTTAAGGGGGGAGCATAAGCCTAATCACTACAAGCACAGCATATAGATTTGTTTTGTTTTAAGCCCAAAAAGAAAGATTCTTAATCTAAGTGAAGGTGTTGCTTCACTGAAATCGTGATGTTGTTTTTAACTTCTACTGTAAAAATGTGATGACTATCCTAAGATTGATAGATTTTCTTTAAGAAAAACAAGAAAGTGACTATCCTAAGATTGATCAATTTTTAAAAACTTTGAAGTGACTATCCTAGATTGATCAATTTTTAAGAACTTTGAAGTGACTATCCTAGATTGATCAATTTTATCCCAACTGTGAAAAATAGTAAGATCTGGTCGTGGAAGCATTGGATCCAGACTGTTTTTACAAAAGCGTCGGAATATGGAACCGAAGTGCTAGAACAGTTACCTGAGGCGCCAAAACCCGAAAGCGACAAAACAGTGTACCGAAGAGCCGAAGTTTGTCTTAGAAGCACTAAATCACCGAAGCGCCAAAACAGTGTACTGAAGCACTGAAGTTTGTCATAAAAGCGCTAAAACACTAGATGCACTGGAACAGGGACTAGAAGCGTCGAAACTCTGAAAGCGCTGGAACAGGGACCGAAAGCGCCAAAACTTTTAACGAAAGCGCTAGAATAAATCACGTTGTAAAACCTGCGTAACACTTTCCAGAAAAATTGTAATTTTGATAAAATGGGATTAATGCCCCACGGTGGGCACCAAATTGTAAGTGTGGAATGAGGTAAATAACATAAATACACTTCTTAATATGACATTATATCAAAGATGACTCAATTGAACTAAATCAAAACAAGTGATCAAATGAAAGCGTCCTAGTGCTCTCTATCTCCAAAGATTTATTAAATCACTATTGCTCTCAGATTGTTAAGCATATAAGACTGTTAAAATGACTATCTGAAGAACGAGATGATGATAATATAATGATAAATGATAAATCAATTAAACTAGCATGATATTGAGGTGAAACAGATAATTGCAGCTCCAAGAAGCAGCCATTGTTGCGAAGCTTGATTGTTGAATTGCTTGATACTTGATGCTTGGATTCCTGTAGAGTAAGGGTGTAAAAGCTTGATTATCTGGATCCTTTTTCTTGGTTCAATGAGGCTTTATTTATAGATTTCCTGGCTGTAGAAATGCACAGGGAAAGCTTTGAGAGGCTTGGATTCAATCTGGAGAATTGAATGGTGAGATATGGAGGAGATTGAGAGAAAGATGGAGATTGTCTCTACCCATGAAAACACCAGGCAAGAGAAGAGGGAGGATTGATGGAAGAGGATTGAGAGATCAAATTCCAAATTTGTCTCCAATTTGTCTCCAAAACTTCCCGTGAAGTTTCAAAGCATTAATTGTGACAAATTTAGACATAGATTAGACATAGGAAATCTAATTCATTTTTGAGGAAATGTAGATTGGAATATTCCTTTATGCTTAATTCAAATATTTTGATTTATTTAAATTAGAAAAGGGAGATAAATAATTCAATAAAACAAACTATAGGATAGTCGTTTATTAAATTAATCAGAGGAATATGGTAATTAATAAATAAAGTGTTTTGTCTTTATTTAATTAATTCGAGAATGATGTGATAGATTGAAATAGGGATTTGATAATTAAATCGAACAAAGTATTTAATTTTTTTTATTTAATTAAGATGAATTTGAAAGTGAACTATATTAAATAAATATTTCTATTTATTTAAATAGTAGAGGAAATAGAATAATTAATCAAATAATTCATATTTAATGAATCGGATGCTCCAGACCATTTTTAGGTGTATACACTATCTTTATGAGATTGTAAACTGTTAGGACCTTATAACTGCACTAATGTCTGTAGTCACAAAATCTCAACAAAGTACAAGCATATGATTTTCAAAAATTCCCACTACAAAGTGTATTGAATATGATAGTACAAATCATAACCAAACTAAAATCTGTATGTAATCTTTGTATTACAATTAGAGATGTCAACAATATAAACTCTCTTTTATCACTTTTTCAAATTCAAAAATATCACTATCAAAACCCTTCAAAACAAAACACTTTGTTTTTAACATTAAACCATTGTCAAAGAGTAATGGTAGAAAGCCACACATTTATACAAAGAATAAGAAAACAAGTTCTTATTTACAAACCCGTATTCAATAAAACCATTACTCTTCACTTAATCAGAGTTTTTCCTAAATTGAAAAAAATACAGTTGAAAAGAAAAACTGTATTTCGAAGGCCTTATGAGATAACCAAAAACTGTGAAACCCTTGAGTTATACTCGAGTAGTATCAACCTGAAAGACAGTTTGAAATAGCTACCTTCAACCTTTTTCACTTTCAATTTACCTTTATTCACCTTCGAAAAATACGTAGAAAAATTTGTAGATATTACCTTTCATGGTAGTTTGAGGCAACTGACAGAATCCCAAAAGATCTTTGTTTGATTTACCTCCGCTTCCAGCTCAAGCGAAGTCCACAACCAAATTCTCCATAACACATAGTTCATCATACCTCAGGCTCGTGCCAAGATTCTTCTCAAAACTCACATAAGAGTTGTAACTATTTTTGCAATGGCGGCTAGGGTTCAGCTTGGTAAAGTGAAATGAAAAACTTTGCCCTATTTTCCTTTACCATCGAGTACTTTGACCAAATATATAATCATTTTGAATCCACAATCACCAACAACATGATGTTACAATCTATTGACATGTTTCTGCCCACTCACAATCCACGTGAGTAATAATCAGAGTTGTCTTTCCAATGTCGTTGCCAAAGCCAAAATAGCATGTTCTAAAATGAAATCCGATAATGTTAACAATGTCGATGAATTTAGTGAAAAAATGCTAAAGATTTCGATGTGATAACCAATATCCATTTAAATGTCTTATATTTTAATCACTGAAGAAAGGCCGATATGAATAATTTTTAAACCTTAACCATAAGTCCTTGAAGTTCGATTCATGTGACTTCATTTACCACTTGAATCCATAGGAGCTCGATCTCCTTAATAAAGCATATCTTTGCTAAGTGACACAAACCACCAATGCCCTTATTAATATCTGATAACAAAACCATGTCAAATATAAAGAGCTCGATTATTACCAAAGATAAACATAATATGTCCCCTTGTGTATGATTTAACACTAAAGCGAAACCAAGAGAATTCCATGTAAAACAACATAATGCAAGTGTTCACTTTTGAATGTATGTGAAAAAATCATAAAATACTACTTTGAAACCATATCACCAAGTGTCATTCACTTTACATAAACCTGTTTCTAGCACCTGTGAATGCCAAAGTGAAACTTGTAAGCCAATGACATAAATTGTCAAACCTCAAAAAAACACTTTGCAAATATACATATGCCAAAAACAATGTCAATTATGTATGTGTATACCTCGATGGGAGAAGCTTCAAAAATACCAAAATGATATCACCTGAAACAACCTTCAACCCTTCAGACATAACCAAGATTGTTGCACATGGAACCAAATAATCAATACATCCAAAAAGAAAAAACTAAATGTATATCAACACCATCTAGGAGAATCTGTAAACAATTCATTTAAGTCCACTGAAATGCCAAGTGAACCAAAGAGTGAACCAAAGCATGACATGATGCCAAACCAAGTATCAATCAAAAACATTGAACCATTATGAATGTTAGAAATGTGTGCATTTGTAATGAGCATCTAAAATGATATAAAACACATGATAACTTTATGTGATATGTATATCCTCTGCACATGAACCCAACATGATCAATACCACAAAGCACTATCCACAAAGTAATGAATAGGCCAAGACGTATTACAAAAACAACCAAAATGCACCAAGTACCATAATGCCAATCAATAAGTTCCTAATGCCAATCAATATGTTCCAAAATCAAAGATCATGAACATCAGTTGCTTATGAAGAAATCACATTAACAAAGCATGTTTTGACATCAAGGACAAGCAACCACAATAAGAGACCAACTGAAATCCAACACTTTTTGTCAATTTTGGTTGTTCTCAGGTTGTCTTAGGTTATTGAATTTACATCAAAAGTGATTATTTTATGAGATGTAACAAGCATACAAGGCAATATAATTGCTTGTTCAATCTTAGGTTTTGAGTCTATGTTTACAATTAGCTTAAATGTTTTGTAGCAATTACAACATTTGAAGTTGATAATGGAAAGTTTCAGGAAGATTGTCTCATGTGTACTCATTTACATGAATTAGCAATGAAATAATTAAAGATCATTTCATTGGTCTTCAATTGACATGGTTGGATGTGTGTTTACATTTTTGCTTCAATTCAAGTAATTGATTAAAATGCTTTGATGCAATCACTGTTTTATGTTGTCAAGTCTTAGGATCATTAAGTATTTTTTGTCTGAAATATTTGAGTTGTGAATTTTCTCATTTACATGAATTATCAATGAAATAATTAAATATCGTTTCATTGGTCTCCAATTGACATGGTTGGATGTGTGTTTAAATTTTTCCTTCAATTCAAGTAATTGATTAAAATTCTTTGATGCAATCACTGGTTTATGTTGTCAAGTCTTAGGATCATTAGGTATTTTCTGTCTAAAACATCTGAGTTGTGAATTTTCAATGCAAATGCATAATAGTCTATAAATGTTGGGTGTCATTATTGTTGCACTACAGTTTATTGTGAATTCAACCACGTTACCCAGGATAAGGCACTGTTCTATATATCAAGTGAACTCAAATGTATCTAAATGGCCAAATCTTGTCAAAGAGCAACCCATTTAATAAAATCATACTCATAACTTTGATTGTTGTTATAATTGTCGTTTGAATTGTCCATTCTCTGCTCCAAGTGGTAAAGGTGTAAATATTTTGCCTAATTCTTGCAAATTATCACTTGTTGAGTTATGAATGCAAGAATGTATCCGCTAAATATGCAATGTACGTGGTAACTTTGTAAAAGAATGTTATAGATGCATTGTAGGATTAGCCTCTTGGGTTTTGTAGAGCCCGAAGTGTAGGAGGAAAGCTAATTCGCTTTCTCTCATTCATTGGCCAACCCCTTTAGGTTGTTGATTATTGGAATTGGAAAATCCATAAGCTTCCTTTAAGATCTAGTTGGGAGTTAAAAGAGCCAACATGATGATTTTAATTTACTGCTTATGATGGATGTTGTCAAATTCAATTAAATTATAGATATTTAACTCACTTGTTTTAATTATAGATGATGATCATGTTATAATAATCATCTTGTTATTTAATCATATGAGTTAAATAATTAAATTACTTACTCTATAATCATATGATTTATTTAAGAGGCATGATATATTTAACTAATTAAATTGAAATAAAACATATTAAATTAATAAATGGAAGCAAAACAAGAAGCATTTTTAAAAGCAAAAAAGGAAGCAACAATGGAAGCCAAAATAGAAGAAAACTAGAAGCAATCTTGGAAGCAAAACTTGGCATTATCTAGGAAGCAAAAACAAAAGCAATTCAAGTAGCAAACAAAGAAGTAATAATGGAAGTAATTCTAGAAGCAATAAAAGATGCAATAATAGAAGCCGTATTAGAAGCAACAAAAGATGCAAAAATGGAAGCAAAGCTAGATGCAACAAGCGATGCTATATCGGAAGAAAAATTGGAAGAAAAAATAGAAGCAAAATTGGAAGCAAAACTAGAAGCAAAATTGGAAGCAAAAATTGGAAGCAAAATTGGAAGCAAACCTAGAAGCAACACAAGAAGCAAAACTAAAAGAAAAATCGGAAGCCAAACTGGAAACAACAAAGGACGTCACAATGGAAGCAAAACTTGGCATCAATTAGGAAGCCAAAATAAAAGCTATTTTTGATGCCATACTAGAAGCAAAATAGGAAGCACGACTAGGAGCAAAACTAGAAGCAAAAATGGGAGCAGACATGGAAGCCAAATTGGGCACTAATTTAGGTGCTATTTTTGATATTAAATTGGTCGTCCTTCCTAGTTCTATTCCAGACTCTATTCCCATCACTATTCCTGATGCTATTCCTAGCGCTATTCCAGACACTAAAGGAGGCACTATTGCTTGCGAGGTGCTGCCACAATAGTGGTTTACACTTTCTGGGAGATCCTGATTTTTGCTGAAATTACATATTTTTAGAAAATATAATGATTTAAACCTTGAAAATTTTCATTTAAAGGATTCCAATTGAAGATGGTTTGATCAAACCACATTAGACCAAGCCCCCTTGGATAGAACCCTGCTAGTTTTAAACCATAACTATAATGGAGTCTCCTTTACACCTATCAAAATGGTGATAAAAAACCACTTTTGATTTACCTTTTGGGGGATCAAATGAATTCATTTAAAATCTATTTTTTGTAAGTATGTAGTCCTTATTATAAGCTTCCAAAAAAGTATAATTTTAATTTAATTTAATTTGATTATTATATTTATTTTTTATTTCTTGTGAATGTAGGTTTTTCACTAAAAATCAAGCTCTTTGTTTTGCACATGTGGAAAAATAGTAGATTATCAAAATAAAATTTTGAAAAATATGTTCAGGAAAGGTATTGATGTCCTTGATGTATTAAAAAAAATTGAATTTTGATAAGTACGAAAAAAGTTATGTTGTATACAGTCTGCCTATGTCTGAATGGTAATTGGTTTGACTTCGAAACTTGATTAAGGAGAAAATATTTAATAAAACATTATGAAACCAAATGAATTGGTTAGATATTGTAGTTGCAAATCTAAATTAGAAAAAAATTAGAATTTTATCCTTCATACAAAAAAATTTATGTTGTATACGGTGAGCATCACTCTTTAAAAATGTTGTTTACTCATAAAAACTAGTTTTCGAAGGAGATGGAAAAAAAAGTACAATCTGATTCCAAAAAATTTCAAAAAAATATATTTAGAATCTATAGACAAAACTTCACAAATCACTAGTTTGCATCATCTTCAAATTACTCACAGTTTAGCCGCTATAGGAGCCTGAAAGTGAAGATTTACTTAATATAAATCAATTCAATGTCCAATTTGCCCAAAAATTGTAAACCAGTATTGTGGGATCACCCTGCGCTACTTTTCCGACGCAAAAAATGGTGTCAAAGTGAAAATGCAGTTTGGCGCTGAGTTTTGCATTGGTAGAAGTGTCCAATTCATGAACTCAAATGCACTAAATTTCGGTGCTATTTTGGGCTCTAATTTATTGTTTTGTTGTAGCGAATCCTCCAGTTTTAGTGGCACCTACTCCAAATAGGCCTTTTTTGTTATACATCTTTGTTATGCAACATGCCTTAAGTGCCCTTTTGGCTCATCATAATGATCAAGGGACAGAAAATTTCATCTATTACCTTAGCATAATATTGGTTGGATGTGACCTCAATTACTCATCCATGGATAAATATTGCCTTACAATAGTATTTTCCACACATAAATTTGTCATGACATGCTTAATTCTACCATTCATTTGATTGCCAAAATTGACCCATTGAAATATTTGGTGTCCAAATCAACCCTTACTGGTTGAATAGAAAAGTGGGTCATGGTCCTTAGTGAGTTTGATATTGAGTATGTCAATCAAAAGGAAATCAAAGGTCAAGTTATAGTAGATCAATTAGCAGAGGCTCCCATTCGGGACTTTCAACCTTTGAACATAAAGTTTTTGGATGAATCCATTCTTCACATTGAGGAATCAAAACCATGGACATTATACTTTGATGGATCATTCATATTACATGGATCGAGTGTTGGCATCCTTTTTATCATGCCCAAGGTGATTTTATTCCTGGATCATTTTTTATTTCTTTTCCTTGCACAAATACAGAAGAATATGAGGCACTATTATATGGTCTAAAACTAATAGTTCAATGGCATGTCCAATATTTGCAGGTCTTTGGTGATTCACAATTAGTAGTCAATTAGATCAATGATGAGTTACTTACTTTGGATGACAAACTTGTTCCCTATAAACACATGGTCAACAATTTCAAATAGTACTTCTTGGACATATCTTTTGAGAAAGTTCCTCATCTCAATAACAAAGCAATTGATATAATGACCACCATTGGTTCTCTTATGGATGTCCTTGATGAGGCTCATGAGTAATATTTTTGTGTAGAACACCTCATTATAGTTGCTTATTATCTTCCAAACTCCAATATAATATGTGGTATTTTTGGTCCCAACACTCCCTAGGATAGTGATATTTTTCCCTCTCCAAAACCAAACCATCCCACTTGACATATCATCCACCAAATGAAAATCCCTTATCCAACACACATCTTGTTATATCATCCTTCGTGGCATGCTCTATTGTAGGGGTTATTATGGAAAATTTCTTAGATGTCTCAACTCATATGAGGTTGTCCTTACACTTCAAAAATTCCATAGCGGTATTTGCAGTGCTCATACAAATGACATGATCCTAGCCAAGAATCTCCTTCATGCAGGATACTATTGGCCTACCATGGAATATGATGCATGTTAATATATAAATGAATACCTTACTTGTCAACAACATGGAGACCTTATTCATGCATCCTCGCAAGCCCTCCAATCCATTACCACTACATGGCCCTTCTCTACCTGGGGCATCAATTTCATTGGAAATATTAATTCCACCTCCTTCGATGACCATAAATTCATTATTACAACTATCAAATATTTCACTAAGTGGGTCGAAGCAGTTCCACTCACTTTCACCACCAACATTTGCATTTCTAAATTCATCCTTAACCATCTCATTTATTATTTTGGCATACCATCCACCATTATCACAGATAATGATAAATCCTTTAAAAACCATGAAGTGCAATCCTTATGTGAAAAAAATTCCTATTACACACAAATAGCCCAACCCTATTACTTGCAAGGTAATTTTCAAGTCAAGGCATCTAAAATAACCATCATCAAAATCCTTAATAAAACTGGCAATGGTGTTGGTCATGACTGACACCTTTAGCTTAATCCTACCCTTTGGGCCTATCGTACATTCATTCATATGCCCACTGTCACTACTCCATATTCACATATTTATGGTACCAAAGAAATATTTCCAATAGAGGTTGAGCTCCCCTCCTTGCATGTATCTTTGTGTAACCTCATCATAGAAGAGGAATATCAAGCTTCATGCTTACATGAGCTAGAACTCCTTGAGGATCATCATCTTATTTCTCTTAATCACCTTAAAGAATATTTGCATTGATTGCATCATGGCTATAAAAAACACCTCCACACTCGAGATTTTGAGATTAGAGACCTTTCCCTTAAACAAAAACACAAGAACACCACCCAAGATAGAGAGAAGAAAGGGAAATTTGATCCAAATTGGTTGGGTCCCTATTTCATTATTACCAAGTTTTGATCTAGATCATACAAGCTAGCTACTCCTAAGGGCCATGAGTTAGAAGAGCCTATAAAAATTTCCCATCTCAACCGCTACTACACTTAACACACTTAGCACTAGTCTTCCAAAAAATATTAAAAACATAGAAAATAAAAAAATCATGAAAATTGTAAAGAGAAATAAATTCATCCACTGGTGAAAACTACTCCTTGTGTGGTCTTGGGAAAGTATTATTGTGCAATTTTTGCACACACGCCCCATTGAAAGTAGGGACCCTCTTTCTTGCTCTTTTGGTTTTCGCTTTTGGTGTCTTGGCCTTTCTATTTTGGGGTTTTATTTTCTTGGGCACGTGCTTTGATGTCCATCTTTCCTATTGGATTAGTTCATTTATGATTTACATTGAAAACCTTAAGTTCTGGGCTCATTCCAGTTTTTTCACTATTTTCGGGAAAATCCACTCTGGGCTAAATTTCCTGATTTCCTTTCGGAGCCCAGTGGCAGCTGCTTTTCATTGAAGTCCGGGGATTTTGATCATCCGCGGAAAACTGTTATGTTCGTATTTCCTCGGGGTTCGTTGCTTTGTTGGATTCCCGGGTTTGGTTTAATCTATCTTGTCGATCGCATTAATGTTTGATTGCATGACTTCTTAGGCGGTGTTATACTGGTTTATGGGAATTTTTATGCCATTTGAGTTTTATCTTTTGCTTCCTGTTCGTTTGGAGTTCTTGAACCTGAGTGTTGTTGCTGGATTGTGTGTTTGGGAGTGAATTTGATTGTTGCAGCGCCATTTGCATTATGCTCGAGCTTTGAGGTTTCTTGCCAGCTTCCTTTGTTTCGATTTCTCTATCTTCATGGTATGTACATGAATGTTGTCTCTCTCTTATGATTGAAATAGATTGCTTTATTTTGTGCGCTTTAATGCTATTCACATTGCTTTCACCTTTTCCTATTGAATGTGTGTGCTTCCTGGGCATTTTGGGTTTGTTTGGAGGTTTATGTCCTGCCAGTCTGGTGTTTTGTATTTTGAAGCTTGAGGGATTTCCCATTTTGTTCGGGTGCCATTCCTGGGTGGGTATTCTGAGCTTATCTTTCGATTTTATCTCGGTTAGCTTGCTTGTATTTTCTGCAAACTTTCTGTAAGATCCTTGCAGGCAAGCAAGTTGTGCCCAATCTTATTACGTGCATTCATGGCGGGAGTTTACGGTTTCGACCTAGGGCATGGTCAATCCCTCTTGTTTTACTGTGAGGAAGATTTTGAATGCAAGATTGATCCATTGGAGGTCTAGGTCAAGCTGGTGTCAAGATCTAGGTCCTCAAATTTGTGATCGATCAATCAATTTGGGTGAGGATGAGAGAAAACGTGGGTATGCAGGTTTTCAGTGTCTTCGCAAAATTTCCCATCTGTCGGAATTCCTCGATTTCCTGTTTTCCTCTTTTTTCTTCCCAGTGTGCTTTAGTCTGGTTTTTACCTCTCTCACGGATTTCCGCTACCTTCGGATTTCCCTGGTTTGACTGTTGATTGGTTATTTTCTCAAAATTGGGCTTAAGTGGTAAAGTTGCATTGACTTTGTTGAAATTTGTACCCTCGGGATTTTCCTGAATGTTCTCCACCTCCTTCATTTTCCCGGAATGTTGAAATTGTTGCCATTCTCGGGGATTTCCGTCTAAGGTGGATTTTTCCAAGGTTTTGTTGAGAATGAATAATTT
>CM021103.1:94071142-94111622 GCA_007115665.2 Sequoiadendron giganteum
TGGCAAACTTCGACCCTGTTTCCATAGCTAGGATCTTTGAAATGCTTGATGAGTCCCATGTTGTGGCTTTTGATATGGATCCAGCAAGGAAGTATTATGAGGAAAATGTAGTCAAGTCCCAGCAAGTTATCAACTCTTGGTTGGAGAAGCCCAAGTCTCACTTATCCAAGCTTCCCAAGCAGTTGGTCAAACTCAAATTCAAGAGAGAGTATTATGATGCTATCACACTCCTTAGTAGGGTGGTAGGATTGAAAAGTGTAGGAGTGTTTGAGAGTTGGATGTTTAATGTCATTTCTCAGATGGAGCAAGGTATATATTACCACTAGACAGGCGTCATAAGTGCAATAATACATGATAAAATGTGCAATGTCTTGCAAAAAAAGACTTTCAAAATCACTTCCTATCTGGTGTATGCACTTGCAAGGTTTCACCCATATAAGGGACTGAGCACCAAGGGTGTATTTGCGCAAGATTTAATTTATGAAGTGTATCCACAACTACACTTGGGTGGAGAAAGCTATAGGAGGGTGAATGATGTATTCACCATGTACATCACTAGGTTACTGTAGGGTGATGAGCATGTTCGGATTTCAAACAAGGCCAAGGAATTGATCAAAAGGTTTGGAGCTTGGTTCATTTAGTTCCCTACCTTTTCCTACATAAGGATTTGATGGTTGTCAGAGGGCTCCCTACAAACTCCCAAGGTACCCTACAAACCATGTTATATTGTTGGAGGTCACAAGACAAATATGTGACTTTGATGTGATTCTGAAGGGGGAGAAGCACAAGACAGGGTTCGGTAATGACTTCCCACTGAAGATAGGCACTAATGAGGTATGCTCTTCTATCCGGTCAGCCCATGCTTCCGAAGGGGAAATGAGCACTCTTGGTCTCTCCTTCCATTCCAAAAGGGTCAGGTTTGATATAACTAGTGAAGCAAAGAGGAAGGCTAGCAGAGAGTATGTTCACAAGGATAACATAGAGGAATATTGGGCTAACCTTGGTGATGAATTTGAAGTTAGAAAGAAGAGGTTCTCTAGGCTTCCAGTGAACTTGGTATGGTTGTACAACATAAAGGCAATTCCTAATCAAGTTGAGGAGGATGGGAATCTGATTAAGGGCCATATCTTTGAGGTTGTGAAGGACAAGCTAGTTGGAGAGGCTGATTGGCTGGAGGAGGAAAAGACAAAATTAGAATATATTATGACTCTGGTGATTAAGTACACCAAGTTGTGGCTTAAGCACAAGATGTTGGAATAGGAGGGTGAAGGTGCGCAGTGCACCTATGACTTAATGGGAGACTTGGAGTCCCATTATGCTTCTAAGGAGTCACATGAATAGGATCCCAAAGGTAAAACTAAGGTGGGCTCTCCTTTCAAAATCAAGATTAAAGATGTTCATGCAGAGGAAGCAGTGGAGGTAGGGAAACAGAGAAAACCCATAGCCAAGAAGAGAAGGCATGTCTCAAGGAGAAAAGGGGTTGAGAAAGATGAAGAATAAAACGAGGAAGTGGATGCCAGTGTCCCTGTACTTAAGAAAAGGAGACTTGTGAAATTGTCACAAAAGGAAAAGGAAACTTCCAGGACAGATAAGGAGGCTAAGCCACCTATGGTGGAGGTAGAAAGCTCAAGGGAGAAGACATAGGTGTATATGAGGAGGTCAAGGACTCCTTCCCCAAAGGATGTTGCATCAAAAGGAAGTGTTCTTGTGACTACTCTTGTCACTGAATATGAGGACATTCCCCTTTCTCAAGAGAGTGGCAGTGTGCCAGAAGAACCAAAGAATGTTGAAGATCCTAAGTACCTGGGAGAGGAAGAATTCTAGGAGGGATATCTCTATAATACAGAGGCAGAAATAGATAAAGTAATGTAGTCTCCTCTGGTGGCTTATGAAAATTCACCTACAGAGGTTCATGAGGATAAATCCCCTCAAAAGGAGGAGATACTGACCAAGATTCCCTCACCGGCACAAGACAATGAGGAGGGACATTGCAAGGATAGGGAGGATTCAATTAGGGAGATCCCTAAGGAGCCAAGCAATGAAAAGGATGCACCCAGTGTTCAACAGGAACATGATAGGCAGGATAGGGTGCAGTCAGAATCCATTGTCCCAGGTTGGCTAGATAAAGAGCTGAAGAGCAAATAGATTATAGTGGATGACACTCCTCCCAATTGGGATGACCTACTGGCTAACATTGGAAAAGGAAAGACAAAGAAGAAAGCTAGAGTCATTTCCAAGATTGAGAGGGACAAAGCGAACAAAAAAGTGGTCCATATTGCTACTCTTGTTCCTGATAAGGATAGAGATGGGGTGACTGCAAAAGATTATAATGTGCAGACCATCAATCTAGGGCATGCCTCCATGGAGCAGGAAATTGAAGAGTATGAAGGCTCGAGTGCTGTGATCCTTGGAAGATTGAGGAAGGAGGTGTAGACTAAGCATGAGTTGGAGAAGGAAAATGAGAGACTAAAGAGGTACTTGTAGGAGTTGATGAAACCCTTGCAGTCCATCATTTCTTCCTCATCTGCTACAGGTTTCTTACCTCATGAGACAATATCAGAGCTTGAAAAGATGAAGGGCACCACATATGCTATAGTCGGTTGGTTGCAGGGAGTGCAGACCAAGGGAGATAGTGCCATCAAAGACATCTTGTCAATTGCAGGGGATGCAATGAGATCAATAGATTGGCTTAAGACTATGCTAGCCCAGGATAAGGAGGATGTGGATCTCCTGCTGTAGAAAATGAAGACAATCATGGAGCATACCGAGGATCAACTGGTGAGGGATGGAATTCTTCCTTCCTCAAGGGTTGCAGAGCCTTTGGAATGGTTTGAAATTCTACAGATGAGGCAGAGGGCCTTAAAGAAGATATACAAAAAGGGGAGGCAGACTGAGGACACTTTGACTAGTATTTATGATAAGTGTATCTCCTTCTTTGAAATCATGATAGGGAGAAAGAAGTTTGCTCTAAAACATCTTAGTTTGGAGCAACTAAGGAAATGGTGGTGAGATGTCTATTCTCCAATCAATGAAGGTCTTGTTACCGAACATCAACTAGATGATGTTGCAACTTACATTGCAGTCATTGAAAGGTATCAAAAAAATAAAGCTAATTGGGATAATATAGTGAAGCAATCAAGAGATGACATCAAGTCTCTTGAGAGGAAAATTAGGTTTTTGCCTGTGCCACCTATTGCTGAATTGGACAAGGTATTACTGGCAATGCATGGTGAAGTGGAGCGTGCTAAAGACAAAGGGGGGAAGTAGTTAATGCAGGGCTACATCAAAATTTGTGCTTCCCATTATTTTCCCTTATCCCTTCACATGCATGGGATCAAGTTCTTTGAGACCCTAGGCCGACTTGGATGAAATTGGTGCAAATTGCACATTTCATGTTATTTTTGAATATCTTTTGGCCAACCTATTGTGTGGTGTTTATTATTGTAAACCCTAATTGGGTCGACCTATCTTGGGGGGTTCTCTATAAATTTGGCATGATGCCTCATTTGCAGTAATAGTAGTAGAAAAAGTTAGAAGAATTTCACATTTGAGCGAATTGTAAGAGCAGGAATTAGGGTTAGAGTTTATTTTCAAGCAAGTTTTGTAACATAAGACTATAATTGTTGCCACTTTGGGTGATTTAATATAAGTGAAGATATTGTGATTTGGTATCTTTCTTGTATTGAATTTTATCTGGCATGGTTCTTGGCATTCTATCTTTAAAATTTATTAAGTTTATTGTTAGATGGTTTGGTGATGCTTAGGGTTTTATGCTTAAAATGTTTGCAACAATCTCTAGTCCATACTTTTTGTAGTTAGCTAATTGTTAGTTGCTTTGCAAAGTTATCTTGGACTTAAAATTGTGCTTAGTTCAATTATGAATATTTGTTCATTTCAATTGCAATAGGGTTGTCTTCAAATGAATATGCATGATTTGAAAATCTTTAACACCTTAGAAGATTGCACTATTTCTGTAAGATTGCAAATTTATCTAGATTAAAACATAAAGTAGTTTCTGAGGGATCGGTCCATTTTGAGCATCTTATCTTTTGCATTATCAATCTTAGGGTTAGAATTAGTCTTAGAATTATCTCTGAAACCTTTATCTTTTGTTATTTCTTTATTATCTGGGTTAAATTTAGGATTTGAAGTATCAACATATTGCTAGATCTGATAAATTCGAATTCAGTATTTGCTTGTAGTAAGGTCCCTTTGTGATTACCAGCATTTTCACATTATCTCTGAGTTGTTTTATTTTCATTTTCAAGACCTGACATTAGAGACCTTGGGGTTATCTCTTTTCCCATAGAGATTTACCTTTCAAGAGAGATAGGATATCATATTTTGTCTAAGTTGTTGTGCAAAAAACACCATCAACAAGTACCATGATGAAAACCTGGTAAACAAGTGTCATATGTAGCAGGAAACCACTACTTCGTGAGCATGTATTATTCCATATTATTCCTACCATAACATTTTATTCATCCTGTTACATCCCTTACCTCGGATTGTTTTCTCAAGTCCCTTACCCATCCATCACATTCCATACATTTTCACTATCATCTTCGCATGTACATTACCTTCTTATGTTATCCTCCTTTGTCAAATTGCTCAATTTACCAACACTTCCCCTCATTTTCATCCCTCCACTCACCCCATCCATCCATCCATTTTCCTTCCCCCATCATTTACTTTCATTCCATGCATACCCTTTCCTTGCTTTTGCACTTCGTTGGGGACATCCCCTTGTTGACATTTCTTAGGGAACATTCGGCCTAGGTAAAAGTATAAAGTTGTGTCACAATTTTATAAAGGAAACGACCAACACTGATCTAACTTTTAAACTTCAATCACAAGAAAGTGCATATATGTTTTGAATTTTGAAAAGATGTAAACTAATAAAATGTGTATTTTTTAGTATATTTTATGTTCTTATTTTTTTGAAAAAAATAAAATATTATTTGAATATAGTTTTTTTATAAATTAACACTATAATTTAGTTGTTGATAAAATGTTAAAAAATGACGTTACATGAGACCTCAAGTTTTATATAATAAATATTATTTTTCTTCCTTCAAAGTTTTTGTGTATATTTATAATTGGAAACTTTAGGGCATGGATATAATTTTTTGCAATTTTAATAAATAGATATTTCTAAATAAATATTTAAATGTGGGTGAATTAAAACACGGTTATTTCCAGTCGACAACAACTTTTATATTAAATATTTATCTAAAATAGAAAACAAATTATGCTATCTTAATCTTGATTCTTTTATCTAAGGCATCATATTTTTTTTTATTTTTTTAATAAGTTTTAGTATTTTTCTTGGCATGATAATCAACCTAATATTTTTGTGTTGAAAACCTACTTTTAGTAAAACAATAAAAATAATAATTGAAATATTAAAATAAATAAATATTTTTAAACTACACTTTTGGATCTACAAAAGGGTATTTTTACATTTTAAAAAAATGTTATTTATATGATAGGAGTTGTTTAAACATTAACTTTTTCAAATAATGTCATTTTTTTAGTAAATTGGCCTAAAAGTGGTGCTACATATGCATTTAGCCAACAATTTTAGTTGGAAAAGTTGTGAAAGTATTTAACTTGTCTAGAATGAATCTTACTAGATCATATGTTTGACCAAAATTGGTTTTTAGTTATAAATACTAAAATTCACTAATGCTGATAAGTTGGCCAAAAGTGTGACACAGCTTTGTACTTTTACCCACCTATATATACCCATTGGGGCATAACCTTTTCATTACCATCTATCCTCCTATAGATTCATGATTCAATCCTTGTTTGGATTCTACCCATTGACCATTCACCCATTGCTTCAACATTTTATTGGATAATAACTCAAGTTTTTTGCATGTTTTTGATTAATTGCTTGATTGTCCTTGTCTTTGTCTTTGTCTTTGTCTTTGTCTTTGTCTTTGTATTTGTCAGTTTATGTCTTTTAAATTTTTTGGCTTTCCTCATTTTTTATTTTATTCTCATTCTACCATATCTCACACCATCATGGTCACCTTCATCATTTATACATGATGATGTGCTTGTGACACGTTCCTTGGATTAATACACTATTTACATTTTCTTTGTCTTTTGTTTTTGGTTTATGATTTATGTTGTGTTCTAGTTTTAGTGCTCCACCAGTCACACCATCACGATCACCTTCATCATTCATATGATGGCATGCCTATAACATGTATGTTAGATCACTATTCTATTTGCAACATCTTTGTTTGTGATTCAATCCATATGCACATGGCACATCATCATCATGGTCTCTTATATCATGGTGCATAATGCTAAGTGCTATATTAAATTAAAGGTCACTCCTTGCATATGACATTACTATGACAGCATATATTACTCATCCATTACCATCCCATCCCATCCTAGTTTTTATTCTTCTTTAACACAACACCACTTAGTTGCATTGTATCAAAGAGGGGTAAAATGTAGACACCTAAAATATTCCCTAGGTCTATTCATCATCACTAAACCTATCACCTAATCCCTAATCGACCAAACTTATTCACCCAAGCCTATGTCCCATCACCTAGTCCTAATTAACCTAGGACATACCCCTTTCACCTAAAGTCCATCACTTAATTAAATAATCATATTATTTAATTAACCACCCCTTTCCTTCTCATCACAATATTTAATAATTAATTAATTACATATTCCACTTATTATCCATCTCACCTATGTGGCTAAAATAATTAAGTGATATTATTATTTAATAAATCCATTACTCTCTCAACACTTTCCAAGAATAATGGGGACCTAAAAACACTTGTCCTTGTGCTCCCATCATTCTCTCAACACATTTCAAGAATATTGGGCACCTAGGAACACTTGTCCTTATGGTCCCCTTATTCCCTTAACACATCCCAAAGTTATAGCCCTTCTAGGTGCACATTTCCCTAATTTCCCCCATCCTCACAACTACTTACTAAATTTGGTAAGTTAATCCTAGTCATTCACATTTTAACTACCCTAATATCCACCCTTCATCCTCACCTAGCTCCTAGGGAATTCCTCTCAACCATTCTTCACCCTTTATCTCACAATTAGATCTTGGCCATTCATTCCTCATTCCCAAAATCTATAAATTCAAGCCCTTCATTCCTCATTCTCATGAATTATTAGTCATGCTAAGTATATGTTGTCAAAATTGATATCATTCAAGAAAAGAGCATCCACATTCCAATACATCAAGGAGAAAATCATTCAACAATGGAGGTTTATGGTAACTTACGAGTTTATTGCTTATGTTGTTATCTTGTTTTGCTTTCATTGTTGAGCTTTATTTGAAGTTTGTGATAGTTTAGAGAAGATTATTTTGTATTGAATTTTGTTCTATTTCAATTTCTAAATTACTCACTCACATATACCATAAAACACAGTAGGAGAAACCACAACTAATCCAAAGGCTCAACCAAGATCTACAAGCATTCATGTAGGCATTCCCATACTTGACATCATATAAAACATTACAAATCCTATGAGATCCATGAACTTGATACTTGAAGTGGACAAGATTAGCATGTTTGAAAACCCTAGAGCAATATGGCACCTTCAAGCATCTAAAAATAGTAGAGACCAACCTTTTGAATGAGCGAGAAACTTATATTTATAACCTTAGTATTGGTGCCCAATAGCTTGTGGGAAACAAGATGAGATCTAGCATTTCAAAATCACCAACTGTATTAATTGACCGATGCAAGGGCTTATCATTTTTTGTTGAAAAATGCATTTGGAATCAATTTTGGGTAGGAAAACATCTTTAGGGACAACCTAGAGTTGAATCGGTGCCTTGATGATGATTTAGAAGTTGTTGAGGTAGTTGGGTGCATGAGGCAAACTTGGCACCAAGGTCATGGTGCCAAGGTTTGGGGTTCTCCTACAGGTCTAGGCTCCAAGAGAACAAGGAAATGAATAAACTCAAAGGGTGAGGCTCTACAAGGACAAGCGATCTCAAAACTATGTCCCTTGGTCCTAGGTCCATCTATAGACATAGGGCCTGAAAGAAAACAGAACACTATAGGGTGGGTTTTGAGACCTCGGGCAAATCCAAATCCTTAGGACCATGTTCATCCAACGTTCCCAAGCGAGGAACACAAAGGTTGTCCTAAGGTTCTAGAGAGTTTTTAAACTCCTAGACAATACATTGTCAAGATAGGTCCTTGCAAGGACTTGGGACCTTAAGACCTAGTCATTTGGTCTTGAGTTCATTCGCAAATCCAAGGCCTAATAAGACCAAGGAAGGTTGTAAGGGGCAGAGCTAGGGTGTTGGGGAAACCTAGAACCCAAAGACCTAATATGTAGGTCCTTAGATCCCAAGTCCACCCACAAGCCCATAGCCCAAGGAAGATCAAAGGCCCCTCCAACACAAACACTTCAGAATTTTTACTAAACAATAGGCATCTTCAAAATATGATGGACCCAAATAGAATTTCTTAAATCGGTTATTAATGATGGATAAATGAAACAAGGACAACAACAACAACAAAAAGAAGAGATATGACACTTAGTAGTTGAGTCTCAATAAAGAACATCCAAAAGACTTAATTAATCATTGAAAAAATAAAACAACTTTCATCATCAAATTAACAATAAAAAAATAATATATATATATTTTGAATCAATTATCTTAAACTATCTTCAACCTTATAATTTTTATTTTTTTAAACTTCTAAATGTTATTCTATTCAATTCAATTATACTCCCTTTTCTTCAAAGTGATGTTTTTATAGATAAAAAAAGAGCCAATATTCCATTCGCTTGACTTTGATGTCACCTTTAAAAGTGCCTTGAGCAAAAAGGAAAGTTGCCAAGGCCCAAGATGTAAAAGGAGGCCCCAAAGATGTAAAATGAGGCCCCATGCATCATTTCTTTAAGAGAAGGTAGTGGTTGAGAGAGAAAGCTCAGTGTGGGCCCCTTAAATCCCAAGTTGTACCAAGAAAATGATTATATCCACCTGGCCACCACAATCTTGTTAATTAGTTTGGCAGACTAAAAAAAGGCATCCATTGAGTGCTGCTCAAGGCATGTTTTAGTCATTCTAATCAAGTAAAAGATTTCCCCCATCTCCCCAGATTGGTAAGGATTAGTAAATTAAACTCCTCGTTGCGGAATCTTAGCACAAGATAACAACTGTAGATACCAGTTTGTTTGTGCAGTGGACGAGGGGAAATGGAATATCTTAAAGGCAAAGTGTAGACAATGGGAGTGGGAGCGGCCTAAACCTGACAAAGCAAAAGCAGATATCTGTAATAATATACCATTTCCTGTCATTAGCCACTATGAAAGATACATTGGACTGCCCACTTCGTGCCACGTGGCAAGTAACCAGTCCGTGCTTAATGGAACAGATTTTAGGGCATTCAATTGCTTTGGAGAACAGGAAAACCTTTAACTTTGCCATCGTCTTCTCCGTCGAAGTTGAGGGGCGAGACAAAAGGATTAATGTGAAAGAAGAGGGGCCCATAAACAAAACAAAACAAAAAATTATATAATAATATAGGATACAAGATTTTTTATGTTTACGAAGCTAATGATAGTTTAAGAAATATATGATCTGTGATCTCAATGATATTTTATTATTTACTTTTATCAAATGATTAATGCAATTACTAATAAAGAATACATCTTATCTTTTGATCATTATTTAGTTTTAATTATTGTTTTTATATTTGTACTCACTTTTGTACATTTACTTTATGTTTCAAGATGTTTATTCTCTTTTCAAGTTTAATTGAATTATTTGGGATTGATTTTGAGACTTCTGAATCTAAAATTAAATATTGTGAAACAACTTGTTACATTTCTATACAACTTCTTGTTATATTTTAGCATTTAAAAAGCATTCAATGTGATTAATTCATGTCGTCAAACAAGGAAAAATCAATAAAACACATTTTGTGTTTCTAATGGAAAAAATGACCTACATATAGGCCATATGCACAATTGTGTATGATATCTTTAAATCTTCATTTGGAATTGTAAAGCCAATTACCGGTCATATGCACAATTGTGTATGATATCTTTAAATCTTCATTTGGAATTGTAAAGTCAATTACCGATTTAATCTAAGAGTACTTGACTTTAACAATGCCACAAAATCTCTCAAGGTGTTTTTTAACATCACAACCCCTTCATGATTATCAAATGTCAAAAATCAAGATGAACAAGTTTCAAAAGTCTATTTTATTGATTCAATTCTATGCATCACAAACTAAATCTATCACTTGAAATCATACCATCAAATCTTAGGACACTCAATTTCAATTTTTTGTTATTCTACTTCCACCACATAAAAAGTTTATATTTCATAGTATTGATCAGAAGATATTATTATAACAATGAACAATTATCTATCAATCACCAAAATCAAATAAGTATTTCGATTTTTTTTTCCAAAATTCTCAAAATTTATTACATGATTTATCCCAACTTTCAATTAAATTAATTATCATATTCATAAAATCTTGATCTTAATTAAAAATTCTTTTATGTCTTCACAATATAATTAAATTAGATTTCTTATGTATAATTTCATACTATGAATCTAATGAATATAATTCAACACATATTTATGTATTATTTAAAATTAAATCAAAATCAAAATTATTACAAACATAATTTTTCCACAATCTATAATATAAAAAATAAATAAAATTCCTATATACAATTTTAATATTAACATTTTAAATTGTATTTAATTATATCATTGAAATGAAAATAAAGGATAATATCATATTTTAAAATTGTCCGAATTAATCTATCATAAACTAGTTCAGACTCTCATTATAATTAAACTAATTAATAAAAATGCATTAAGGATGGTGATCTAGCCTAATAACATCTCAAACTGAACACCCCTGATCCTTGTTCAAGTTATATGAATAGCAACTCAACAAATAATTTAACTCTGTGATAAAAGTTATGAACCAGTCATATATAAAGTTGGTCCTACTCAATTGGACCTTTCTGATAAAAAGAGATCAACAGTTTCTGATGATGAACCACTGAGTGTCGTTCAAAAAGTCTATTGAAACTCATACACAGTTAATCCAAAAGCTCACTCAAATTTACTTCATGGACTGTGGAAAAATCATACCAACTTCAACAGTTCTTGCCCGAAGACTACATAAAAATAGTATATACCCTCTTTCAATATTTTTTATTGCTCATTTTGTTTTTCTAAAAACTGAGCTGCTCACAGGACAATCTCAATCATCCAACTTAACATTTATAATTACATCATGCTAGTCGAAGAAAACAAAACATCAAATGCAAATGGCAATCGTCCAAAATGGTAGAAGCTTTGCTCACATATGCTAACCACAACCGCAAACGTCAAGAAAGGTAGCAAGAGAGATAATGGTTAATTATTGAAATCTGAATCGCTGAAGCAGGATTGTTTTGGTACATATATCATATAACTTGAAATTGATACAGAAATTTTGGGCCAACTGAAAGAATACATGAAGGAGTTTGATTAATCTACAACGATAAATACATCTCAAAACAATACAGAGGGGCCTCCATCTCATAGCATGGAGACATATATAACAGCATGGATGCCTCTACTCTAATTATGCACACCATAGAACATTACAAGACATACAGAAGCAATGAATTTATTGCTTACTCTTCTAGCTATCCATTATATTCTACAACACTCTGCAATCCTATAATAGATATCCTCAGAGAGAAAAAGATAGCAACCAAGTTCATAGAACTGGAAAGTAGCCATCAAAAAAATAATAGCAGCAGCAGCGGTCGTTATTGTCATCTTTCCGATGACCGAGAGAACTCCAATCCGTGTAACTGCTTGCCTTGGCAAAGAAATGTTTGCAGAATACTGGACTGATAATCATCTAGTAACCAAGGAACAATAGAAATGAAGGAAAATTATGCAGAACAAACATCTTCAACGCTCATTCCCGGTTTCCAAATTAACAGTATGATGCTTGAAATATAGACTTGGATTCTGTCAATTTGTAAGAATTAACTGATTGGAATTCCCTGTAATGGACTACTTACTAGCACCATTTCTGGGTTCAAGCTTGCATTTCCCCCCATTTGAAGTTCGTTTTGCATCTATTACTCCATAAGACACCTGCCTTCCAGTTCGACCTTGTGATTGTCCATTCATATTTGACATCTTACGGTCCTGCTTCACTGCTCCAGGAAGAGTTTGTGCTTGGCTTGGACTTCTGCAAAATGGTGAAGATATTTTAAGGATCATTTTCAATTAAAGGAATAAAATTGCAGGAACCAAAAACTCAACTTGGATTGTATCTAGAGACAACTCAATAGAGGTAGCAAATATGCTTCGATTGATTATGCCCTCAGAAACCAAGTATTCTTCCTCTGGTCCCTCCAACACATTACCAGTATTGCGAATTTAATTTCTTGTGTAATTTAATTATGCTCGTCTTCCTTTGAATTTTAAGTCAAGAAAAAAATCAGCAAATGAACAAAAGAGATGATTGATTTTAAGTTACCTCCCCTCAGGAGTCTTTGCTATCCTCTGTTGTGGCTTCTTAAGTCGAGAGACATGTTCAACAGATGCCACTGCAGGACCATTTGGTACGTTGAATTGCCATAGAAGATCTGCTTCTGAGGAATCACTTGTTAGACAATCATCCTTGCTTCTCGAATCAAGGTCAACTTCTGACTCATCTTCTTCACAGTCTGGATAGATCTTTCTCAGATTGGAAGGGCATCTTTGGTAATAGAACTCAGAACTATCTTGTTTTTCTAGTCGTTGAGCTTCCCAAGATGCATACGCATCATCTTGTGAAATTGGACCATGCATAGACATATGTTTATTCACCATTACTTTGTCCTGCCAATTTCTGACGTCTTGCTCTTCAAATACATCATGCTTAGTTTTGCTCTTGGTGTGACTGCCACGGTCCAACATTGTTAATCGTCTATCTGGTGATGGTAGGCCAGGAGATGGTACACGTACTAATTTCCTCATTTCGCCTAAATCCTCTCCGCATAGAGGACTGACATCAATTATCTCCTCTGGTTGCATGTCCCTGCCATAAATAGGTCTCTTTTGTCTTCCGGATACAATGTTCCGAACCTAACAAAATTTGTAGACCATTCGTCCAGCATTGAATTTTTCTTGTTAAGTAAATTCAGAACAGAGTCCCTGGGTGGGAAAACTTAAGGAGAATAAATGATAGTAGCATCAGATAAAAATTGCCATCGCATACCTCTATATTTACAACATCTTCCATAGGCTGCCTGCAGTTGACCTGTGCTTGGACATCTCCTATGCTCTTCCTCCGTAAATGCAAGGGCGAGACACTATTCCTCGTTCTCTGTGTTTCTGGACTAATCCTTGAATCTCTCGTTCTTTGCACCTCTTCAGCCTCTGCTTCCTTCCTAGACAGTGAAATTTTCAGATTGGCAATCTGCAACAAGATCCATCCAGGAAAATCTTCTTAATATCATAGGAAGAAATACAACAACTTCTCAACCGCTCAGAGATCCTTGAGCAAAATGGACAAAAATTAGCTATTATTTAAAGGTAATCCTGTTAATGGGAAGTAATTAGAGTGATTTGTAGGCAATGCAAACCTGTTCTTTTAGTTCCCGAACCTCGCCACTCTCTTTGTTAGATTTTGCAGCCCCGAGTTCAACAGTTGCAACTCGCTCTGCAAACTTGAGTGTGCTCATTGTCTCCCCATATGCATCTACTTCAGGACTTATGTGCACAAACATGAGAGTTTTTGCTTGCCCGCCTGAAGAATGAATTCTATGCTGTTAGTGCGTTAGTCAGAAGAAAATCAATGACTTTATTCTATTCATTGAGGATGAATGTTTTACCTAGTGAGTCCTGAAGCAGCTGTGTGAGTTTGCTATTTCGGTAAGGAACATGCGAGTTCTTTTGTGCAAGGGCGGCAATCACATCTCCTAAAGCCGATAAAGATTTATTGATATGTTGTGCTTCCTTTAATCTTTCTCCTGTGGCCTCAGATTTATCTACTCTCTCACTTCCGGCAAGGTCCACCAGATGAAGACATCCCCGAAGAATGGTTCCAGAGGTAAGATCTTTGCCTTGGACATGGACTGTTAACACACTGCAAAGACACCAAAAAATTTGAAGTTTTGAGTAAAGACTACATAGCAATAAAGTTATAAACAATATGGAATTGAAAAGTGATTTGCTTTTCAACCTGTGAGAACGGCTACTGCGATCATTCAACGCTGTTGCCCCCACAGCACGATTCTTGTGCCCAAGGTTCATTAACTCAATCACAGCAGGTGTAGATGCAACAGGTATCAGATTTGCATTTGGAACATTGAGTCCATTCTGCTGGGAATTATTGCGGATATCCAATGTAGTAGGAGTTAAGAATTATCAACTGTTGAAGAAACTGAAATCCAATTTAAAACAACATAGGCCAACTTCATTGATAGAAAAAAGGATATTTCTTATTTGAGCCATCAGAAGTAAGAAGATCTCGGACTTGTTCATTGTATATTTCAATCATTTGAACTGCAACATCATAAATGAATACATCCTTTCTTTGTTCTGAAATTTGGAATAAGTCATTCAGAGCTCGGTAGTTCACACCCCAATTCTCCTTTGTGACCACCTTAGGACCAGCCTGCGCAAATGAAGCATTAGTTTACAAAGACATTCTACCTGTGAACTCAACTTTATAAATAATATAATGTTGTCTTTGAAAATATTCACAAAAATAGAGATTATTGGGATTACCATTGTGTATGTCTTTCCAGAACCTGTTTGTCCATATGCAAAAATGCAAACGTTGTAACCATCTAGAACAGATCTAATCAATGGCCGGGTATCCAGAAACACTTGCTCTGCAATTCAATATCGATTACAACTTAATATTTCAAAAATTATGTAACTGAAACTATTTCAAAAATTCAAATAGGGATCTAACCTTGAGTCGAAGCTGAATTAAATACTTTGTTGAATGCAAATGTTCTGCGTGCATCCTTTCCTTGCTTTGCAGGATTTACAATTGTGAGGTTGCCATCCTCTCCAATGTAATCCACAGCACTTTGACTGTGAGCTTGACCAGGCAAGAATGGCCTCACTCGGCAATATACTCTTATGCTTCCTAAGCAGTTCAAAAAACTCCATCAGCAAGGCAAGAATCTTTGGCTTCAAGTTTGATGCATAAAACAAAATAAAATTAGGACTCTAAAATAATATACAGTTACCCAGCGCTTTGTCTACAAACGGCCCCAATCAGATTTCCTAATCTCTGCACCTACCTAGAATAAATCCACCTCCTAACTAACCCCGTTCCTATGATATGGAACCAAGTGAAACATTGCTTCCGAGTTCTCTGATTCACATACCACCCTCCTTTAAATGCACAGAAACTGCTATTTATGTAGAATAATTAGAGCCATTCTATATTCCTAACACAAACTGTGCTTGCATTTCTTCAGATAAACTTGTCATAACTACTTCATTGCACTGCATTAGGCAAAAAGGTGCAAAATATCTATGACATATGTAAAACCTTCTGATGTCTAATTTGTGAAATTCTTTTTCTTCTGTCACATCCCAAAACTGACATCAATTATAACAGAAAATGGAAAACAAACCTTTCAGATCCTGCACTTGATTGTACAGCTGTCGATTTTCCTCTAGCACTTTGTGGTAGCCTGATGCAGCCTTTGCTAGTCCCCTTATATACTTTTCTGTAGCAAGAAATCAGATGATTCAGAGTATGGAGGATGAAGAAAAGATGGTTTCTTTAACATACACACAGTGACAAAGCTTACCAATATTGTACATTTCATCATTCCATTCCATTTGCATCAACTGAATTCCTTCCCTTGTATTATGTAGCATATATTTCAGTTCCTGCCAGATTTTGCAGAAAAAATGAGCACAATCCCTCTATTTGATTAACAACCATATACAGTGGAGACTTGAAAGTTTCAGACTTACTTCAATTTCCTTCTGCTGAAGGCTGAAGTGCATCTGCAAATAGGGGAGAGTCTTCCCATACTCATCTACATCATTTGAGCTATCAGAGAAGTACTTCTCATTCTGTCCTTTAGGATCACCATTGGTCTGTTGTTTCTCATCTTCTCTAGCATTCACCTGTTTGTTGAAATGTAAGTCTTTTGGGTGTCCAAACATGATGTCCATTTTAAACAAAGATATAGATCATGTACATTCCTATAATTAGAAACATGTCAGATGTCTAGTTTTTGCTGATATGTGGCAAATTTGCATAATTATTTCCAGATATCTCATTGTAAAGCAGACAGCTGAAATAGTAATAATCGAGATGTGCAGCAATAAGATTCTGAACTTACCGTATGCTCTCCTGAAACCGTTTGTAGTGCTTCCAAAACCTTTGACTTCGGTAAAGATTTCTTATCTTCACTTGCAATAAGGTCCTTTAAAACCATTGTAAACTGCAGACCACAATAATCATAGCTGATGAGAATGCTCTAATTAGATTTAAAGACATAAAATTTCAGAGAAAACTGCATTGAGGTTTGACAGGATCGATGTTTCAAAACCACATTATATGGTCCAACATCAAGATGCATGGTAAGATTAGATATAAGACCCTCGTATGATAACTCCAATTACATTATGTGGTGGGAATCACATACCAATAATTAATTCCCATGCAAACTAATTAGTCAAGCATTGCCATATTGTGTTCTAAAAGAAGCTTTGTCAGTTCTTGCAGGTAAAAAGAAGATTTTATACTGAAGCCTATGAGTAGGTTTAATTTGATAAAGCTATCTGCTCTTTTGATGTCCGCTGCTTTCATTCAATAGAATGGTTTTTCTGCAGAGGTTTTGAGTTTTTTTATGTGCGTGAAACTTTAGAATTTTCAATTTACCAACCATTTGAGGTATTCTCAAGAGTTTGCGTTTCCAATTGAAATTTTTATTTTGGATCGGAGGTAAGCATACATATCTGTGTTGAATTTCTGGATGTGACTTGAAAATTTTAGGTTACTTGACTCATTACAAAAATTCAAACATCCCTGAGACAAGCTCGAACAAATCCCTGGATTAATGCAATTAACTCTCTGTTAAAGCATCTTGAAACTTCAGTGATTAGAGAAAGCAAGAATGGATGCAAGCATACATAGCTATTTATCACCAATCATGAATAGCATTTACCAATTAGGGCTACATGCAAGCAAAAAAGTATATGCCGTATTCCTTAAAGCAGATTCAACAATATACCTGCTCGCCTTGTGTGGCTAGACGTCGCTCAAACTCTTCAGTTACTTTTGCTATCATTGATTCTACAAGCTGAAAGGGGACATTACAATTGAAAAATATATGTCAATGTCACAGATATGCAGAAATGAATAGCTAGGCCCGCTAGCAGCTTGTTATGATGAAGGCACCAGTTTGATGATAAGCATAGAAGCTTACAGTAGGCACTTCGTCTGGCTTTTTGTCAGAGAGAATTGCTTGAACAAGCTTATTAAGTGCTGCCTGTGATGAAGAATCCTGCTTGACAAAATTTCCAAAACAAATCATCACTGCAAATGCAATCATACTCTTGTCATCCTTCCTAATGCCCTGAGGGGAGGCATAATGAGAACGAAGCAATTGTAATTGAGAAAGGTATTAAATTGCATACCTCTGTTACTTTCTCCCCATTTGGTAGAGCATTTGAGTCAACTGGTGGCTGAATATTCTTCAATGCCGATTGGGTAAATGGATCAAAACTTTTCACAGATTTAATTGGGGGTTTCCCTGTGTTGGTAGGTTTCAAATTGCCTCCGAATTTCCAAGAACCATTTCCCCCTGTTTGTTTCCAATCACTGTATGCTTTCAAAGCAAGAATGCAATCCACAACTTTTGTTGACGATCCTCCCTGGCAAATGGTTCAAGGCAGACCGTTAATGACAGATCACACTTAGAGTGTATGAAAGCCACTGAGCTAATGAACCATTGCTTAGAAATTGAACATTGGAAAATGCCACTAAAGCCAGTTCAAACCTTTTCCAAGTCAGACGCTTCAAAATTTGGCAGATTCAATTCCTGAACTCCAACGAGGAAGTTCCTGACATTCTCAAAATACTGATAAGCAGACAATGCCGCTCCATCCGGAGGGGGTACAGAAGAAGCCGGATTATCGACCACCTATTATAAATAACCAAATTAATCACATCCATCCCAGCCAGATCATGACCAGTCAAAAACTGGCAAAAGAGGAGCCTTTCCCACCATATCATTGTGACAAATAGTAGATAAATCTGTCTTCTAAATTCAAAAAATTGCACATAACAACAAGTAGCAAAGCAGAAACCTGCCTCCCTCTTCCATACCATTGTGACAAATGACAGATAAATCCCAAAGTAAATTATGAATGCATCTATGTAATAACATTGCAGAGGATTGATAGGAAGTAACATCCATTGATAATCTATCGATGTTCTGTGTGACGGTGTGGATTAATGTACCAAAACAAACAAAAAGATGGGATTTGTGATTTCACCTTTGGAACAGAACCCGGATGGACCTTATTAATAACATTACAAAGAATGAGCCCATTTCGCAGGCCAAGGCGAAACTCCTCCTCAGATGGCTCGTTAGGCAAATCCTTCGATCCAACCACTCCAACCATCTTTCGCAGCCATCCTGCCGCCTGATATCTTCTGGAAGCTGCACATAAAATCACATATACACACAAAAATAAAGAAAATTTCCTTTCCAACACAACCCAAATCAACCATCAATAATCACATACACGAAGGAAAACAATTCCCCAACAAACAAATTACAATGACTGAATCTTAAACACCCAAGCAAAAGATAAAATATTTTCCAAAACATAAACTTCAACGCAGAACTAATCCGATCGGAACATAAGGCTAACTCAAGCACAATTTTAAATTTACACTTAGAACTTCACAAATAAATACTTCTGAGCTCTGAAACAAATTCGCATTTAAGGCAGACAATGAATCAATTTATGAATGCAGAGTAACGGCAAACCTGCTTCCTCGGCTCTTCTGGAGGCTAAATCCCCATCGCTGAGCCTCGTACCTACGTCGGCTGTGCCATCTGCGGAAACAGAGGCGGCAGCAGGTGAAGATGACGAGTTGTTGCAATTATCATTATTATTGTTGCCTGCTGAAATCGAATTCAATGCCAGTATTGACGCAAGAAAACTCTCTGGCGCCATCCCAGAATCGATCCTTCCACCTGCGGCAGTGATTTCTTTAACAAGAAATCAGAGACTTGAAAGCAATAAGAGATGTCTCATGATTCTAGCAAACAATAAACGTTCCTGAGATTCGATCCTCTGTTACCCAAATGTTATTAAAACGCGCAGTAGAAAAGAAAAAACTTGTTTGGAGCTAAGCTCAAATAGGAGTCTTGAGCTCCGCCATATTTAGCAGAGACTATTCGTCCCTCTATATCCTAAACCCTTTCCGACCCTCCTTTCCGAGGCTGCAGCATTGGGAGCTACACAGAATTCTTTATTCTTTGATCTCTGCAAATACTTTTTTTCCTTTATCTGTCGACCTCTTTAAGGCCTGCGATTAGTTTATTAGTTTACGGGCTTATTCATAACCGTAGCACAAATTTGGTTAACGATGGCATAAAATGAATTAAATAAATTGGTTAAAAATTAAAATGTAGTAGGTATTACGTAGCCCGCCTTTTTAGACCGTTCGACATTCAAATCCGAAATACGGGGGAAATCAAGGATATAGATGCTTCCAAATTTAATCATTTTCCTTTCTTTTAGCAGTGAATGTCAAATATCCATATATTTCCTTCAACTATATGAAGTTTAGTCCATCATGGCCTGTTTATTCATCATATTAATCATATGAAGTGGGAATCCTAGTAATTATTTTTATGAAGCTAAGTTTGGGAATCCTGGTAATTATTTTTATTTCTAAATTTTAGGAAAGTCATAATTGAAGAATCTTACTCATTAAAAACAATTGAACATAATATTTTGTGTAGACTTAAATTTTGACAACTTATCATTACTCTTATATCTATATATTTTCTTTTTTAAAGATAAATATTAATTTATGTTTTTAAAAAAAATAATGTGAGTTGAAAGTTCCATCAATCAAATGAAATATATAAAACAAATATTTCCGCACTTGAAAGCTTTATATGTCATCCATTCCATCAACGATCCCATAAACTATTTAATCTGATAAATCTAATTAAAATCATTACTTTTTGTAATTATATAAATATTTTTTAACTTCACGTTAAAGTTTCCTGTAAATTCCTAGAAGAATTTTGTCGTTCCTTTTACTTCCAATTCATGGGTGTCACATTCCTCAAAGTGGGTATGTTGGGCCCTTAGGGAGAATGGTGTTATTCAAGTGAACAAAAATCCAACGTTTAATCCAATGAAGTTGGTTAAATAATAACTTTTTGCTTGGTTAGTTTAGTCTCTTATACAGGCTTTTATATTTAAATATTGGTTTTAAAATCATTTTAGTTTATAGCATCCTTAACTAATTAGGTACTTGATATGAAGTTAGAACTCAAAGATGGGGGCGGATTTCAAGATCAAAGAATGAAATAATAATAGAAATGGGTTTACTAGTAACGAACAATATAAGGTTCAACCATACAATGATTTCCAACCTAAAAAGGATTCATCTCCCAATCAAAGACCATCCTCACATCTTAGTATTAATGGATAATGTTTCATTAACATACCCTATTAAATAGATTTAATTGATTTTAAATTAAAAATAATTCAAGGAATTGGAATGTGAGGAAGGTTAAATTTTAGTAAGAAAAAAAGAAATTGTTTCTTATCAAGATTAATTAATTGATATTTTGGATTTGATTGTGTTTGAGTTTTTTGCATCAAAAAGATTGTTAAACTCAATAAAATTGATATCGGAGATCGCAAATTTTGACCAACCCTCATCTTAATCCTTGTTCAACCTTATCAATTCATAGCATTTTGAATCATTCTTATAATTTTGACTAGTTTGTAATTTTGTTTAACATTGAAGAAACGAAGATTGAGCTTGAAATACAATAAGACAAGATATATTTGCAATATTATGCCTAATGGTAGCAAGATACACCAAACTATTCAATCTCTATCATTTGAATAGGAAACATTGTTTTATGTTTGTCAATAACACAATAGTTAACGCAGTGCCAAGCAATCAAAATGTTAACACACTAACACAATTAGATTGCTTCTTAATGGTCTATAAATTTATTGTAAATTGTGACTGATATACCCCACCATTGTTGTCATTTATCACATTGTTGTTTACATGTGTGAAATAGGAGGGGTGACAATAGACATCTATAATGAAGAACTAATATATATACATGCAAACCCAAATTTCTATGAACATGCAAACAATCTCAACAATGACAATTATTCCCACCCATGGTTCCATCTTCTTGAAGCACAAAAAAATGGGCTAAGCTTAATGAAAAACTTAGCAATAGGTTAAAGTTCAAAGTTGTGTTGTCTTTTAGTCCAAAGTTGCTAGCACACCAAAATTTAAGCATTTTCAACAAAAAGTCAATTTGGTTAAAAATGTGTTATAAAGCTAGATCAATTTGAGCTAAAAGATTCATTAGAGCTAGTAATAGCTCTAACCCATAACTTGTCCAAGTAAAAGTGTCTACTAGATACATATGTGGCATCATGTTGGTGTTAATTTACAAAAATAAAAGTAAAATTGTTTTAAAAACTTAATGTTCTTGCCGCTTTTATTGAAATAAAATAATATGTTTTAAATAATCTAAAAATATCCTTTAGTATATCTAAAGTGTACAATAAAAATTAAAAAATTAATATCTTAAATTTATTTTTTATTTTACTAAAAATAAGTCATAAACAAAACAAAAAAAAAGATTGATTGTCTTCTCAAGAAAAAACATTAAATTTTAATTTAAAAATTAAAAGAAATATGATGCACTAAAGGAGAGATTCTATGTTGAGATGATATATTTAGTACATGTGGAGGCCCTTAAAATAGTTATATTTTTAGTACATGTGAATTTAAATATTTGTTTATAATATATTATCAAAATTAAAAAAATTAATCCATGTACTAAATTTAAAGTGTTACATCTCGTTTTTATTATCCTTTTAGACTATGTTATTTTGCTATGCTTTTCTTTTTTAACTTAAAAAATTGAATAATGATGATTCAAGAAGGTTGCTAGTCACTACATCAAGTAGATATAATATCTAAAATGATGAAATTATACTTTTAATGATCGCGTTAGATAAAAAAACTATGATTTCACACTTTATGGTTTTAATAAATTATGCTAATATGATTGCATTTATTGTGATACCTAACTAACTACCCTTTTTGGATCGATGAGGTGGATGCAGGAAAAGTGTTTTCCCCTCCAAAGGATGAGAGGAAGAGTATCACCAGAAAGAGGATGGTAGATCTAGGAGAAAAAACCTTGGTCATCAAGGAACTGAGAACGTTCACACACTTATGCACATAAAGTTGTTTCTTATGATTGCAATATAGCTTCATGTCTAAATCTTTATCAAATCAATTGTTGATATCATGAATCTGCATTCTTAGATCTGTGTGATAAAGTGTTTGCACATGAATATATATTTGTTCCAATTAACTTTTTCTATATGTAGTTTCCCTTCTTCAGATAGTTATTGTTGGCATTCAAAAAAAAGGGCTAAGAATCTAAAAATAATTGAACAAAAAAGTAAACGCCTTATTGGGTTCTTATGCCAAATCACCAAGCCAGATCTATTTCAACTCACCAAGCAACTCCATCGAGCACACAAGCACCAATCACCCCAAACAAGATAGCCTTTTCATAGTCTATGAGACTTTCTCACACTAATCAAAGTGAAACATAAGGTATTTAAATGGCCAAAAAAAAATAGGGGCAACCAATGTGGGATAAAAAATTTGCAGCCAAGTGAAAAAACAAGGTGAATATATTTCTGCGTCGACAAGAATAGAGGAAACCCTATTTCACCCAATTTCACACCTCCTAAAAATTTAAATGGAGTCTTAGAAACACCAAAACAAATTCAACACAACAAAAAAAGTGCTCACCCAAGATCAAATCATGACCTCTAGTATGTGAAAAACTCTTCACAAGGATGAAATACACTCACAGCCTGGATAGGAGAAAATGCACCTCCAAACAATTCAAATGCCAAATTGCAAGGAAAAAATAACCCTTTGAATGAGATAAATCACAGGTTTGAATGATTTCGGCCTCTAATGCAAATTGTTCCCTCTCTGAGGAAATTGTGCCCTCCTAAAGTGATTTACAAAAAGAGTGATTAGGAAGTGTCCTTGGCATTGATGAAGAAGGCGATAGAGCAAAAAATGGATGCTATAAACCCAAAAATCCAAAGGGCACACCACAGTGACAACACAACCACTTTCAAATCTAAACTCGTCTATACTACACAACCAAGCATCTTTTTTTTAGTAAAATGTTCTACTAGGGAGCCACAAAACCTCTTTATGCCCACGAGAAGTCCAAATTATTTGCATTCTACATCCATGACTAAGCCTCTAGGTGTTTGAAATGTTGCCTACAACTTCACAAAATGTAGCCACTAGACTGAAACGTGCCAACACTGACTCGCAACCTTGATAAGGGGCCTCAAAAAAAAATCTTCGGCATAGGAAAGGTTCCAATACCTCTTTTGCTTTGAATTTTTAGCCTCTAGATGGGATGGGATACATGCCCTCCAAAAATGAGTCCATAGAAAAAAAATGCCACCAAAGAATTGGCTTCCAGTAGCGATTTAATTCGTGCCTTCTGAGCAAAAATGCCCCTTCAAAATTATTGGTTTTTTAACAATAGGAAAAACACCTCTCAAGCAATTGTTCCTAGAAACAACAATCAAAAAAATTCTCGACTCTCCTTAAAAAAAATCAAGCTTTTTAAAATTTTCACAACTTTTCAAATAAGAGAAAATTGGCAGATAACTTTGAAATTTAAAGAAATTTCAAATGCCAAAAAAATTGAGAAAACAAAATAAATTATCTCAAAACTCTTTGATGAAAACTCTCAAGGAAGGATCACAAAATGGTTGGCTCTGATAACCTGTTAGAGCAAAGAACCTAGGAGAAACATTGCCAGCATAAACCTTCACGAGATAGAGAGGAGCACTATACTACTTCACCAGAAGAGAGAGAATGAAAATGAGATAATTTACATACTGTACAATACTACCTTATAAAGGCATGAAAATGTGTGATGGGTATTAAAATTTCTAGCACGGGAAAAAACCACTTGAATAACCAATGCAATATTAAGCCTAAGTAAACTTAAGAAGGTGAATAATATTCATGCTAAAAGTTTTCTTAGGGAGTTTGGATGAGTTGGTAAGTTGAGTGCTAGAGTAGTGTTTAAGGTCTTTTTTTCAGTATTATCTCAAGTTCTCTCTTGACTCAATACCCAATGGATGGTCTAAGGCAACTAGTCTTATGAGTTTTAGTAGGCAATTTTTTTGCAGAGGTTGCCAAAAGTGTTTGCCTATTTTAGTCAAAATAGTCTTAACATTATTAAAAGGGCTTAACTTAAATGTTCCTATTTCTTGGGTGCTAAAGTGAGGATATAAAAGAGGTAAAATCTGTTGCTTCTAAAAATAAAAATAAAAAGAAAAGCTCAAGATGCACCCACATTGAATGAAGTTTTTTTAGGGTTTTAGTTTCATGGCATGGAAGGAGCTACTTGGTAGTGTTGACGAAGAGGAAAAGAAGGAGAGTCCTAAAGATATTATGACAAATCATTCCCATGTAGCAGATGATTCGATAATAAATCTATATGTGTTTGCTTTCTATGTTCTACATGTATGTTCAATTTTAATGCAAATCCTTATAAATGTTCTAGCTGAAATAAGTTGCAACATGAGCATATTTTCATTTTCATTCAAGATCTCTTCATTTTTTCTTTAAAGGCAGAGATATTTCAATAGTATAAAAAGAGTCATGGGGTTAAGTATTTTTTTTTAGCACAATACATCTTCAGGTTGTGGGTCTATATTTTACATTCTATGTGTCAAGAGTCTTGAAATATTTCTCAAGTCACAGTAATAGTGCCTAGAAACTTGAAACCATATTGGTAATGCTTAGGGCGTTGCTATCATCATTGTTAAGTTTATGACAATATACCTTATAAATCTTATTATAGTCATTATGTAGAGATAAGACAAACCTACAAAAGGCTAGAAGATTGTAATCATGGTGTTTGTGATCATGGTGATAAGGGGGTAAAATTGTCGATAAATATTGGTAGAAAGCCATGTACATAACCTCAAAAGGATAGTCATGGGAAAGTATGAAGGAATTTGGCATGAGGGATCTTTACGAGGGCATAGACCATCAAAGAGAGACTGATGAGAGAAGTATTCAATGAAGGAAATTCTATGGAAATGTATGACAAGATATTTAGAGGATGTGGATAGTCACATAAATGTCAAGGAGGATACGTAACGATTATTGGGGAGTCTACATGAAGAGAATAAGAAAAAGTTACTCTTGGGACTATTATTGCAAATCACTATCATGGATTATAAAGTATGTAACTGTAGTGTAGAAAATTGTATACCTTAACAATTTCACGTTATGTTTCCCCCCCCCCTAAATTATTGGACATAATTAAGCTTTCAATTTTCAAAATTATGCATTCCAAAAGCTTAATTTTATCATTTTTCAAAGAAGGATAAACACTAAACAAATGCATTCAATCATTAAATTGTCCCCAAATTTGAGTGTCCTAGAAATTTGGGCCAAGACCCAATCGCCCATGGGTGATTGAATCCCCCTTCTTAGTCAGGACCCAAATTCAAATATGTTATTGGTGGCATTTTAACATCTAAAATTCAAATATAAAGTGTTAGCTTTTGGAATCTAATTTTTAGGAATTTGGACAAACACCTATAAATACCTAGTTATTGCATCATTTGAAATCTAACAAGAAATAACACACATTCAAGAGAAAATACTATTTTTAAGAGCATTATTGAGAAAATCAAGAGCAACATTATCATAGTTTATTACAGTAATTCAAGATCCAACATCTTTCCAAACTCTATGTGTGTTCATGTTCATGTTTTGTGAAGGATAAAATTGTTGGTCTCCAAAGTATTCAAGAATTTAAGAAAATTCAAGCAGCAAGATCCAAATCCTTGAAGAGATGTGTATGAATTTAGTCCTTTAAGGAAGCCATTGAAGGGTGGTGAGTTAGAACATTTTGTTCGTTCATCAATTCCTTCCTTTTTATTAAGTTTTTATCATTGACATTGCCATTGTGGAAGTGGGAACACTTACACGGGCTTTGAATGAGGTAGGCCCTTATATGGCACAACATCTCTCTCTGTGAATGTGCAACTTACAAGTCTAAAGAGAGTTTGAAGATCCATTTTGTATTGTTGTATTTGTTGTCATCAACCTTATCAAGAGACAAAAACTCAATTACAAAATTTAATAATGAAATTTTGATAGTGGGACAAGTGGAAAATATAAGCTTAGATCCAACAATAGAGGACCCCAGAAATTTAGAATGACACCCTAACAAAGACCCAGTTGCCTAGGGGTGACCTAGTCTTTCTATAACACTCAAATCCAACTTTCAGTGACAAGTACACATTAGTTTGCACTTTCCAGATCCACTTGTATAGTTTTACTTCTATTTGTTTATCTTCAGGAGATTTCATTTATCATACTAGGTCATTTCATATAATTAAGTCAATCATTTTAAATAATTTCCAATTCATTCCCATCCTCAATAAGATGTTGATCTAGGTTCAATTAACACACCTAGGAGGTTGTAAGTCAAATCTATGCACTTTGATTTGCATCCTAATGAAATTATAGAATGATGGCCCCCCATTGACCTTAAGCTTTAGATATTAAGTTTAGGGTCGCCACATTTTTATGTTTCATTTTGGTGAGCCCGACGTTTGACATCATAATTTTATGATTTGGTTGTCTTTCAAACCCTAGATCTAGGTTTTCCATCATTATGTTTTGTATTTCTCATCTAGATTTTGCATCATTGTGTTTCTCATTTAGGGTTGCATATTGCATTATAAAAATCATAAAAATCCAAAAAAATTGCATTCATATTGCATTATAGGTTGCATTATAGTGTGTTTTAGTCATTTATATCAAATTTTCATTTACACAATTTATATTTAAAAAAGTGTCATTTTGTTCCAAAATTGTCATACATTTGCATTTCCTTTGCATTGATTTTTTTTGGAAAAATAGTCACTGTCAAACCTATTTGCAGACAAGAACAGTAACCTTAAACATCAATCTCAACATTCAAATTTTGAATTTTTAGAACCTTGAAGAAAGACTCAGTCACCCTTGGGTGACCTTGCCCTTGTATGTAGGTTCTTAAACAAGATTTTTCACACTTTTTTGTCTTTATCTGCTTAGTTTTATTGTACTTGCATTTTTCTATTTTAGAACTAGTAACTGTATGTTTTTAAAAAATTTTATATTTAGTTCAATTAGTGAAAGAAAGTGCATTATTTAAAATTAAAATTTACATTCAAAATCATTACTTTCAGGTCTCTACATATTGCAATTAGTCAATTATTACATCTCATATCTGAAAATTTCATTCAATTTTTTTCAAAAATCTTCATCATTCAATACTTGCATATTGCATCAAATTGGAATACATTAAGAAAATTTTGGAAATTTATTTACTATTTCAATTATCTACAAGTAGAATCAAAATTCTTAAATAGAGTAGTCTTCAATCAAACTTCAAACTTTTAGAACCCTTGACTAGGACTCAAACACCCTTGGGTGACCCTATCCTATTATCTAGGTGTATCAACATGAATTTGCACCCCTAACAAAAATTCCCCTTTACCCCCATACACTTTAGAAAACCAAATGCGGAGGCTTAATTCCACACAAGACCACTGCCTTCGTTCCACTGGGCACCTATTTTGAGCGTTGATAGAGGCGTTTATGTCTAGGACGCCCACGTGACGCGTAGACGTTCGCACGACGCACTAATGTCCCTGATAAATTCACATGTCTAGAGCTTGCAGACTCTTATGCGACACTACTAGCAGTTCTAGCTAGATTTATTGGAGGATTCCTTTGCCCTGATCGCAGGTCAAAGGGATTCCTCGTTGGCTAGGGCAGGACGCTTGAGAGCATGATGGTACATGGTACCAGATATGCGTGGAGGATGTGCATGTTAGCACATCTATATCATGATCTACATTTAGTGGTGTACTTAGATGCACGCAGTCTATCCGCAGGGATGACATTGCTACAGGTGTGGGCTTGGGAGCATTTTTCCATATGTTGGTCGTTTCTAGTTGCAGACAGACCAACTGGCAGACCATATATTTTTTGATATAGTGGTCGATTCACGCAGGCTCGGATGGGCAAATTAGAGCATTGGAGGCGAGTTTTTGATGACACGAAGACAGTGATCTGGCACCCATACCTTGATTGCGATGAGTGGGATGAGGATGGTGCAGTGTTGGGGTTTTTGTGCGATTCTATGTACATCATTGGCCGGACTCCTTTTGTTCTAGAGAGATTCTTGCTCCGTCAGGTTTATAGACAGTATGGCATTGTTCAGTGTATGCCACAAGGAGTAGCTCACTATGCCAAGCGTCGGATGGATATTCTGAATTGGGGTCCCACATTATCTTACGATGTTCTTGTAGAGGGTTACAGAGCTTTACTGCCATCTCCTTGGGACATGCAGAGAGATATTTTTGAGGCAGCTGTGATAGAGGATTATGCAGCTTTCCTGGCTTTGGTCCCCCATCCTCGCATTACTATTCTTGATGAGCCAACACCTTTACCTGTAGTGGAGGAGGTGGCCGAGGTTTCTGCTGACAGTGGGGGTGGAGAGGATTCCTCATCCAGCCATAGCTTAGAGAGCAGCAGTGGAGACAGTAGTAGCAGCGATGGCAGTGATGGCGGGAGTGGAGGATACAGAGGGCCAGGGTCAGACATTCATAATGCACCTTCTTCCAGTAGGCCTCGCAAGAGGCAAGTTGTGACCGTGTCGGTAGATGGGCAGCAGAGACAGATCGCTGGGCTTCAGGCACAGGTATAGACCTTACAGGCACAGTTGGTACAGGCTCGGGGTATGCTTGTGCAAACTCAGACACAAATGCAGACCCAGGCACAGGCTCATGCACAGGCCTTAGCACAGGTATAGGGACAGTTAGCCGGTATGCAGACATAGGTTGATACCCTGATAGCCGAGCGAGACAGTGCTCGACAGGTAGCCAAGAAGGCACAAGAGACAGCAGATACCCTCCAAAGATTGGTTGATGGCACCTCTATTGGTGATTATATGAGAGAGGTTATGCGGGCTGGCCAAGAGGCAGAGTTCTACCGGGGCCGTTACCATGATGCAGTGCTTGCCAAGCATCGAGTCAGTTATGCCCCATCGAGATCAGGGCAAACTCATACACGGACAGTTAGTGAGGGAGTGACACAGCCTCCACGCAGAGATCCCAGAGATCCGGGTCCTTCTAGGGGTGGTGGTGGTACAAGTACAGGTCCTGTTGGCCCTGCGCATTTTGGCAGTAGTAGGTCATAGAGGCTATTATGATTCTCACTGATGTATTTTATGATGTACCTCTTTGTATGATAATGTATTTTTATGTCCGACTTCATTGTATACTTGACATTTTTGATATATATATATATATATATATGTGAGATGCATTTGATATGATTATGATGATGGCTTCATGATTTCTATGTGATGGATGTTGTTATATGCTTTATGTGATGAGTTTATTCTAAATGTGATGATGATAAATGATGATTTATTTTAGTGTAGTGATGTATGTATGGATGGATAAATGATATGTGGATATATGATGTGATGTATGGATGGATAAATGATGATTTTATGATGAATGCTTTTAAATGTGATCAAAATGTATGAAATAGATGGATGAATGCTTTTTTAGTTATTTTCAAATGTGATGACGATAAATGATGATTTTATGATGAATGAGAAAATGTATGGATGGTAATTAAAGTATGCATATGATGTTGGATAAATGGTAATGTAATGAATGTGTTATGGTAAAAAAAAAATGAACTTGATGTACTGATGGTAGAATCTATGATGCATGATGAAATATATGAATGATGAAATGACGATGCTATATGTTTTTGATGATTTTATGTCAAGTATACTCAGTCTCTTTTGTAGATTAGATAATCATTGATTGGATTCCTTTATGCAACAAATACTCTGCAGATAATGAATGGTGATAAATGCAATCTAATTTAATCATGCAATGATATGCAAAACATATGTCATTTTAATAGTCTTTTTGTGCTTGGTATCATCATAGAGCTTTATTGAATGTTGAAAGTGAATATAAGCGTTAATGATTTGGTTAGACCAATAACGACCTGAGTACTTCTTTCATGATTTTTAATATTGCAATTGAACACAAGCATCGAGGTATAATTGAACCGAGATGACCTAAGCATTCATTGCGTAAACAGGAAAAGATTATCATTTGAGTGTGTGAATTCTGAATGTCATCGGTGATACATTTGCATAGCACATCCTCTGACAATTCACACATTTATATGATTATCATATAGACAACCGATAATAAAAATATCATTCTTTTTCCTTGTTCCTCTAGTTCAATACATCATTGAGTAACTATAAAGTAATGATAATCGAAAGTATAATTTATCCATTGTTTACTTAAAGTGTTCCATTCATTATTCAGATTTTTAGATCATCCATCCTGATTTTGACATGTTTTTGAATTTTTGAGTTTTTGACTAAAGACCTAACCTACTATCCTATTTTAGGGGTCTCGGGGGCTGATCAAAGATTAGCCTTGCCTACGTTACACATGTAGAGACTACATAGTTCAACTGACATAGACCTATGTTTTTGGATTTTTTAGATTTCCTATTTGACATGTTTTTGGATTTTCGATACGATATGGATATTTGATGTTTTTCTGATGATGATTGACATTGCGCTTTGATCTTTGTTTTTTTTTGGTTTTCTGCCATTTGATGTAATTGACACGTTTGTGAAATCGATACGTTTGAATTTTCCCTATTGATATCTAGATGTTGTTCCCAAGCTATGGAGTGATATGCTGACCACGTGACATGAGTTTGATAATGGATGTAATGATGGTCAGCCACATGATATGATATGAATTGATATTGACTTTTTAGACGAAACGATCCTGACATATATCCAAATAGATGGAAAAGCTGATTCTTGAATCACATATGACGCCTGTTTCCAGGTTTTCACCACATGCTTTGATTACACCCTCTGTTTTGTTAATTTTTTTTGTTTTTCTCTTCTTCTTTTTTTTCTTTCTTTTTGTATTTTCTATTTTTTTTTTTTTGTGTTACCAAGATGCCTAATTGCTAGGTTTTCACCAGGGAAACAATTTTAGATTTTTGCCCCGTGCACTAGGAGTTTTTAAGCATAGAATTTCCTGAGATGAATACTGTTGATAGGTTCATCAAACAGATCCCGTTCTGATGTTGATAGCTGACATGCTCCTGATCCATACACTGATATGACGACAAAAGGACCAAGCCAGTTAGGCTCAAATTTTCCTTTCTTCTCCCTGTCCTGCTGATTTCTAGGGTTTTCCTTTAGTACCAAGTCACCAACCTGAAAGACCCTTGGTTTCACCCTGTGATTGTAACTCCTTAACATCCTTTGTTGATAAGTTGTTAGATGATTTACAGCTTGTTGACGACGCTCGTCTAGCAATTCCAGTTCCTGCAATCTAGATACCCTGTAGTCTTCATCTGAAATGATACCTTTGAGTGGTACACGAAGGGATGGAATTTCAACTTCAATGGGTAATATGGCTTCTGATCCATATACCAAAGCAAATGGTGTAGCTCCTGTTGGTGTTCTGATGCTTGTTCTATAGGCCCATAGTGCAGGATTGAGTTGAACATGCCAATCACGTCCAACATCATTAACCATCTTTTTGAGAATTTTGAGTATAGTTTTGTTTGAGGCCTTTGCTTGGCCATTCCCTTGAGGATAGTACGGTGTTGAAAAACGGTGTTGGATGTGGAAATTATCACATAACTCCTGGACATCTTGATTTTTGAATGGTCGTCCATTATCTGTGATTACAGATTGAGGGATTCCATATCGACAGATGATGTAGTTCAAGATAAATGAGGAGATTTATTTCCTAGTGATGGTAGTAAGAGGTACTACCTCTATCCACTTCGTGAAGTATTCTGTAGTTGTGATAATGAACTTGGGTCCATTAGATGAAGATAGATGTATTTTTCCTACCAGATCTAGGCCCCATTGACAGAAAGGCCATGTTGATGTGAAAGGATGCAGTTCTTGTGCCGGTGCATGAATCAAATTGTTGTGAACCTGACATTTGTGACATTTCTTGACAAATTGATATGATTCTCTTTCCATGCACGACCAATAATAACCTAAACGGAGGAGTTTCTTAGCTAGAGTCATTTCGCTCGAGTGAGTACCACAAATACCCTCGTGAACTTCTCGTAAGGTCGTTTCAGATTCGTTGTGTTCTAGACATCGGAGTAGTGTACCATCAAGACCTCGACGATAAAGGACATATGTGATTAAAGTGTGTCGGGCGGATTGACGGATAAAGTTGCATTTTTTATTCCTGGAAAGGTCAGGAGGTAGGATATCATCTTTCAGATAAGCATAGGTTTTTTCGTAGATAGAGGGTTCAATGGTTTCTATATGACATATGGTAGCAGATTCTGATTGATAATGGGAAGGACACGATACTTGTTCTACCATAAACTCATAACAAACACGCTTCTCAGGCAATTGTAGTAATGAAGCGATTGTAGCCATAGCATCTGCAACTTTGTTCTCTACCCTTGGAATCTGATCAAACTTGATACTAGTAAAGGATTGTTTCAGATTAGCTATTTGCTGCTTGTAAGGCATCAATTTGTCATCTTTGGTTTGATATTCATCATTGACTTGATAAATAACCAGTTGAGAGTCCCCATAGACTTGTAAATCTGTGATTTTCCATTGAATTGCAATCTTGACCCCAATAATCAATGCTTCATATTCTACCACATTATTGGTACATTGAAACATGAGTCTATATGATTTTGGAATTGTGTGTCCTTGGGGAGAGATGAACAAAATCCCTGCTCCTGATCCTCGTTGTGTATACGATCCATCAAAATACAGTATCCATTGTTGGGGAATTGTTGTCATGATGTCTGCATCTGGAAATTCCATTGTCATTGGGTGATCATCTGGTAGAGGAGCTTCAGCTAGCTATTCAGCGATCGCTTGTCCCTTGATTGCCTTTCTCTCGACATATTGAATGTCAAATTCACTCAGGAGCATGACCCATTTTGCCAATCTACCTGTTAAGGTAGCTTTATTAGTAGATACTTCAAAGGATCAATCTTTGCAATTAACCTGATTGTATGAGCCATCATGTAGTGTCTCAAATTTTGAGTAGCAAACACCACTGCTAAGCAATACTTTTCTATGAATGTATAGTTTATTTCATAACCATTTAAAGTTCTACTGATGTAGTAGATAGCATGCTCTTTTCCTGTATTATCCTCTTGTGCTAAGAGTGCCCCTAATGAGATATCAGTCATAACAATATACAATATGAGGGGTCTTCCTTCTGTTGGTGGTATGAGAATAGGTGGTGACATTAGATATTGTTTGATCTAATTGAATGTCACTTCACACTTCTCATCCCACATGAAAACTATGTGTTTATGTAATAGATGATTGAAAGGATGACTTCTATCTACCAGTTGGGAGATGAATCTTTTGATTGATTGAAGCCATCCTTGTAGTGATCTGAGCTGGCTAATGTTTCTAGGAGGTGGCATCTCCATAATTGCTTTGACTTTTGTTGGATCCACCTCAATCCCCTTTTCGGAAACAATGTGTTCGAGCAGTTTTGCTGATGTAACCCCAAAGACACACTTCTTAGGTTTTAACCTGACATTGAATTTCTCCATCTGTGTGAAGATTTTGTCTAGGATATGTAGATGTCCTTCCCTTGTAGTAGATTTTTCCAAGATGTAATCCACATAATCCTCCATGAAAGTATGCATCATATCATGGAAGATTGTCGTCATTGCTCTTTGATAAGTGGATCCTGCATTCTTTAGACCAAATGGCATGACATTCTAGCAGAAGGTTCCCCATGGACATGTAAAATTCATCTTTTCTTGATCTTCTAGAACTATTCTTATTTGATTGTACCCAGAGAAGCCATCCATGATTGATAACATGGCATGCCTTGTCGTCAAGTCCACAATGATGTCTATATTTGGTAGTGGAAAATCATCCTTCGGGCATGCTTTATTGAGGTCCCTGAAATCTGTGTAGATTCTGATGCTATTGTCCAACTTGGAAACAGGCACAAGATTGGATATCCATTCAGCATAATCTATAGATCGTATGAATCCAACATCTAGTAATTTCTTTAGCTCTGTTTTGACCATTAATGCAATGTGGAGGTGCATTTTTCTTAATTTTTGTTTAATAGGCTTGATTCCTACTGGTAAAGACAAATGATGCATAAGCAGATTGGGATCTAAACCTAGCATATCAGAATATGACCAAGCAAATTTGATGCTTCTTGCTTTGAAGAATTGGATGAATGCTGGTCTTTCTTGTTCAGTCATTGATTCTGCTAGATGTAGTACTTTTGCCTTCTCTTCTGTGCCAATGTCCACCGCTTGTGTAGGTTCGACCAGAACTGATGATCGCTCATGACAGTGTTATGGGAGTGTGTCAAATCTTCCATCCTTTAGTGCCTCAGAAAGGTTTTCACCATTGGATGCGTTCTTTATTTTTACTTTTTCCAGATCTAATGCTGCCATAGAATGGTTTTCACCATTAGATCTATTTTCCCCGTTGTCAATTTTGCAACTGGAAGATTTGACGCCCTCCTGCTAAGTTGTATTGTTATGAGTAATATAGATAGAATTTGTATCAGGATCGGTATGACATAGGAAATGCATGATGGCATCATCATTTGCAAATTTTGGTACAGTCAAAGGTTCGATAGGTTCCCAATCAATAAGTTCTGGATGGATTAATGGCATGGTATCATCGGATTGATGTAGGTCTATGGAAGTAAGGGTGAGGATAGCTATATCGTCAAAATTGTCATTTGGGATATCGAGATCCATGATGGTACCCTCTTCGAAATCATCTAGTTCACTCAAATTTTGTTCGTCCTCACTAGAGTCATCGATATTTAGTGATCCCTCGACGAAAGGTCTAGACCTAGAGCCTTGGCCCTCCTCATGTGTAGGTGTATATTTTTGAATCACAACGACTGGAATATCAATGACAAGTAAATCACAAGGTAAGGCCCACTCATATTCATTCGAGTCTGTTTCAACCATCTCCAAAGTGAAGGATATTTCCATAGCCATCTTTGTTAGTTCCTGCTTCTCTTCTTCAGAGTACCCTAGTCCTGGTTTTTCTTTTATGTGGAGAGTGAGAGGTGTGATAGGTTCTAAAATTCCCTCTTTTCTTAATCCCATAGGTCCTTGTCCTTCATAACCCATCTTTTCAAGAATAGCCTTTCCTTTTCCATACTTGTCTGTGTTGATGCTAATATTTTTGATACCGTTCTCTGATGTTGGTGTTTCTTCATCCTTGTAAAGCCAATCCAGGATTGATTTATTGTCTGTTTCTTCCGCTATGGTTCCAGATTTTATGAATGTTTCTTGAAGAACGGTGCTAGGTAAAGATGTCAGAGGTTTGATCATTGATGGTTGACCATATTTCCTAGGAGATGGCATTAACTGTGATAAGTTAAGTGATTGCTCCATTGAGTATTGTCCCATTCCTTTATCTGTCAACTGAACTTGCTTCTGAAAGTTGTCTGATAGAGAAGTTTGTCTACCTAGAATGTTTGTTTCAACATGACTTGTTTCCTTTTCTTTACCTTTCTTTTGTACCCACTTGGTAGTGATGCTTGGACTTTGTTCGTTCTTGGATGATGATGAACTTGAAGCTTCCCTGTTGTGAGGGACAAAGGTGTCTTGAGATGCTCTCAAGGTGTCACAATGTTGTGGATGATTATAATCAGCAGCTATAGTCACCTCTTGTCCATTTATTGGAAACTTTAGGCATTGATGGTATGTAGAAGGTACAGCCTGCATTTCATGAATCCAGGGTCGTCCTAAAAGTATGTTGTATGTCAACTCTCTTTCCAACACTTGACATGCTATATGCTTGATCATGGGTCCCACCTGAATGGGTAATACAATTAAACCTTGTGACGATCTTTCCTCCTCATCATATGCTTTGATGGTCATTTTCCTTCGAGCATCAATAGCGTCTTCAAAATATCCTAGTGCACGGACTAATTTTAGGGTGCAAATGTTCAGACCAGCTCCCCCATCTATTAGAACTCTCTTAACATGATGATTATGGATACATACTTAGATATGCAATGTTGTGTTATGTGGATGGTTTAATGAGACATCATCTTGTTAAGAGAATGACAGACAATGCGGGGTAGTTAGGTGTCCCACCATAGCTTGGAATTGACAAACATCCAGATTCTTTGGCACGGTTGTGGCAACTAATGCTTGTTCGAGAACTTCCTTATGTGATGGTGACAACTTTTGGAGTTCTAGTATTGATATTTGTGCGGGGATGTTTTGCAATTGATCGACAATATTATAGTGAGATTGAGGCGTAACCTCCCGTTGAGATCCTGCTCCTTTTAATACTACCTTGGCTTGCCCCCTAGTTATGACGTTTGCCGGTTAATGTTCTTGATTCCCTCGAGGGGTGTTTTGCATTTGATTGATAACATCATAATGTGATGGAGGTGGAACTGCGTGTGTGAAGCCAATTCCTTTTAACATTACCTTGGATTGTCCCCTAGTTAGCGCATTGGCTAGTTGATGTTCTTGATTGTCTCTGATTTTTAAGACATTTATTTGATTATCAAAGTTTTGCACACTTGGGAGTAAATCCAAAGGGGTAATGTTGTCGGTTTCATTTTCATCAATATTATCAATAATTGCATGATCATTTTTTACTTCAAATAGACACAGGATTGTTGTGTCATAGATATGATTGGCGTTATTTCCTTTGCTATTTGATGATGATGCACCTTTGTCATAATTTGGCAAAGGATCTTTGAAGGCCGAATGATCATTGTTATTTTGAGGTCCTTCCACATACACTTTGTTGTTGTCCACCAAATCTTGTACTGCATGTTTCAATTCCATACAGTCATTTGTTTTATGACCCTTGTTATTATGATAGTTGCAATAATCAACGTCATTCCACCATGATGGTTTGACTTTTGGATCCCAGAACCTAGCTTCCCGTGCAGTGAGAAGGCCTCTGGTAACTAGTTCCTTCATTGTTGATTCCATTGATTGACCTAAAGGTGTGAACCTTCGTCGATTTGATGGTTTTTGATATGGTAGTGTTTTTGCGCATTCGTTGTTCTGCATGGTTTTTGACTGGACTTTTTGGTCACTGTTTTGATTGTTTGAAGAAGATGCAGTCAAGTTGAAAACTGGTTTGACATTTTGTGAATTGCTTGTTGTTTCATTTGTGTTGCGATTCTTTTGCCAAATTTTTGGTTTATCATTGCTTGAGTGTTGATTGGAGTAGTTATTTGATTTGTCATTGTAATGTTTGATAACTCCCCATTTCACTAATGCTTCCTCAATCTTAAGACCATTTTCTATGACTTTTTCGAAAGTGGGTGGACATTGTAATTCTAGCCTATAGCTCATTTCTTCTGTCAAGTTCTCAATGAATAATTCCATCTTTTCTTCCTCTGGAATAGATCGAGGATACCTAGTGAATAGTCATCACCATCTTTGGAGAAAAGACAAGAATGTTTCTCCTTTGTTTTGCTTTAAGTTGTAGAGATCCTTGATAGTAACATCATTTTGGATGTTGAATGAATATTGAGAGATAAACTTGTTAACAAGTTCCTCAAACGTTTTGATACCAAGTTGTAGTTTTGAGAACCATTCCATACATGCACCTCCCAAACTTCTTGGGAATAACCTCATCAAATAAATCTCTTCTTGAGCAAACTCAAGACTCATCGTTTTAAATTCTTGTATATGATCTATTGGATTTGTTCATCCATTGTACTTATCGTACTTTGGAAATTTGCAGTGTCTTGGAAAAGGTATCAAGCTGACCGTTGTGTCGAAGGGATAAGGACAAATGTCCTATATCGCATATCTCTTGGTAGTCCCTTGCGTCATATCTTGTATTTTTTGTTGTAATAGTTGCATTTGAGATGTTAAAACGGCAACCAGATCTATTGTTTGCATTGGTTGTGGTATCTCAGTCTCATTTATGTCTGGTGTTTTCTTCAAACGGTTTACATCAAAATCTTTTGGAAGTTTTTCCCCCGATTCGGCCAACATTAAAAGATATTTTTCCATGTCTTGTTCTAGAATTTTTTCCATGAATATGTGAAACTTGGGATCTTGTTGAGCCGCTTGGATATCTTCTGGAGTTACTTCATTCTTATCATTGCAGTTAAGATTGTTCCAAGGATTTTCTTCTACCATTTCTTGTGATTTTGAAATTTCTTTCTCTAAGAGTCTCTATTTTTGGTACCTAGTTAAGATTGGCATACAAATTTTTGCCCTTTCTTCTAAAATGTTGATCTTATGTGCGGGATAGTGTCAATTTGAACCTTTTTAAACAAAGTCGAATAAGATGACTGATCTTATTGATGAGACAATATTTAAAAAGTTAATTACTATACTTTGTTTCATGATGAAGGATGATAGTATCCTGATAATGAAACGTCAATGTAGTAATTGATCGTGTAATTGATTTTGACACTTGTAATTTGCAAGATCGTGTTTCAGTTGATAAGTTTGGAAATTTGTATAAACCTTTCTGACTTTGGTTCCTAGACAGTGATTCTGGTAAAAAGAAAATTTGATTATGATGAAAATGTTGATAAAATGACAAATTGATAGACTAGTTAAAATTTTGAACTCTTTGTTTTAAAAGTGCTAAAACAGAGACCAAAAGCACTGGAACAGAGTCTAGAAGCACTGAAACAGGTGACTGAAGCGATATTTTGACCGAAGCACCGAAACAGTGCCCGAAAGTGCTGGAGAAAATAACAGAAGCGCTGAAATAGAACCTAGAGGCGCTACAAAAATTGATAGAAGCGCTATTTTTCCAGAAGTGCTAAAATAATGATTGGAAGCACTAAAATAGAGACCGAAAGCACTGTTTCACAAAAGTGCTAGAACAGTGACCCAAAGTGCTGAAATAGGTTTTCTAGAACGCTAAAAATAAGACTTTTTAAGACTTTCTACTGCAAAATTTGATCTGGTCTTGTGGCATACTGTATTAGAGATTGCAGAAGATAAGAAGGATGAATCCATTGACTATGGTTATGGAATTGCGTGAGAGTTCTCCTCTGGAAGAAAGGCTCGTGAGTAGATTAGTTCTATTGCGTAATCTAATGTGTGACCCCTAGCAAAATCGTGATAGCGGTGGATGAAAGTTCTATGTTGCAAAAGAAGTTTCCGATTTTGATACAGAAAATGTATTTTTCTCAATTTGTTTCTATAACCGAGAGGTCTTTGGGGTTTTGTGACTTTGATTTTTCTTTTAAGAAACGTGGTGGACTTCCACTTTCGTAGCATGGATTTTTTGATTTATTTTGACTTGACGTTTTTAGGATGATCTTTAAATCTGATTTAAATGAATTTGTGGAAACACGACAAGCATTTTTGAATAAGTGTTTTAAAACTGAAAAGATTGTGTATGTTCAAAAATCACGAATGATCTTTATTGATTTTGACAGGTTGTTTTAACATTTGTACACAAATCAAACAGACTCACACTTAAGGACAAGTAGGTCATCATTATACTCATAGCCCACATCTTGCAATTACGTTGACTCACATAGCAATTTCACCCCTAGAGGGCGCCCATGTTTTTGTCATTGCCAGGCGCGTACTCAAAGTGATGGACGTAGATATTGAATCCCTTGAGCAAACAATCCTTGGTAATTATATGGTGAGTATCTTGGGGGCAGATTCTTCCCTCCCCTTGCACCGTGAGTATGACAATGTATGGATACTGACTTGGCGAGAAACTACTCTATGTTTTGTAGATAGGGTTCCGTTCGGTGTGGCAAATAGATAAACTCCCTCAGGAGACCCCCCAATATTTAGAACAAATATTTTGGGGATAGTTATCTTTCCTACTACCATCAAGTTGGACTTTCATCAACAACTTGCATTTTTATTATAGTGGGTTGGATAACCTGGCTTTGGTTGTTCCCACTTAGGTCGTTCTTGTAGGATGAGTACTTTTTTCCACTACGGCAGGCCTGCTAAAAGATTTAATAAAACGTAAATGACATGAAATAAAAGTGACTTTGGCACTTTGGTCACCTAGTTAAGGGGAGAGCATAAGCCTAATC
>CM021103.1:94111722-94344191 GCA_007115665.2 Sequoiadendron giganteum
AACCTAGGAGAAACATTGCCAGCATAAACCTTCACGAGATAGAGAGGAGCACTATACTACTTCACCAGAAGAGAGAGAATGAAAATGAGATAATTTACATACTGTACAATACTACCTTATAAAGGCATGAAAATGTGTGATGGGTATTAAAATTTCTAGCACGGGAAAAAACCACTTGAATAACCAATGCAATATTAAGCCTAAGTAAACTTAAGAAGGTGAATAATATTCATGCTAAAAGTTTTCTTAGGGAGTTTGGATGAGTTGGTAAGTTGAGTGCTAGAGTAGTGTTTAAGGTCTTTTTTTCAGTATTATCTCAAGTTCTCTCTTGACTCAATACCCAATGGATGGTCTAAGGCAACTAGTCTTATGAGTTTTAGTAGGCAATTTTTTTGCAGAGGTTGCCAAAAGTGTTTGCCTATTTTAGTCAAAATAGTCTTAACATTATTAAAAGGGCTTAACTTAAATGTTCCTATTTCTTGGGTGCTAAAGTGAGGATATAAAAGAGGTAAAATCTGTTGCTTCTAAAAATAAAAATAAAAAGAAAAGCTCAAGATGCACCCACATTGAATGAAGTTTTTTTAGGGTTTTAGTTTCATGGCATGGAAGGAGCTACTTGGTAGTGTTGACGAAGAGGAAAAGAAGGAGAGTCCTAAAGATATTATGACAAATCATTCCCATGTAGCAGATGATTCGATAATAAATCTATATGTGTTTGCTTTCTATGTTCTACATGTATGTTCAATTTTAATGCAAATCCTTATAAATGTTCTAGCTGAAATAAGTTGCAACATGAGCATATTTTCATTTTCATTCAAGATCTCTTCATTTTTTCTTTAAAGGCAGAGATATTTCAATAGTATAAAAAGAGTCATGGGGTTAAGTATTTTTTTTTAGCACAATACATCTTCAGGTTGTGGGTCTATATTTTACATTCTATGTGTCAAGAGTCTTGAAATATTTCTCAAGTCACAGTAATAGTGCCTAGAAACTTGAAACCATATTGGTAATGCTTAGGGCGTTGCTATCATCATTGTTAAGTTTATGACAATATACCTTATAAATCTTATTATAGTCATTATGTAGAGATAAGACAAACCTACAAAAGGCTAGAAGATTGTAATCATGGTGTTTGTGATCATGGTGATAAGGGGGTAAAATTGTCGATAAATATTGGTAGAAAGCCATGTACATAACCTCAAAAGGATAGTCATGGGAAAGTATGAAGGAATTTGGCATGAGGGATCTTTACGAGGGCATAGACCATCAAAGAGAGACTGATGAGAGAAGTATTCAATGAAGGAAATTCTATGGAAATGTATGACAAGATATTTAGAGGATGTGGATAGTCACATAAATGTCAAGGAGGATACGTAACGATTATTGGGGAGTCTACATGAAGAGAATAAGAAAAAGTTACTCTTGGGACTATTATTGCAAATCACTATCATGGATTATAAAGTATGTAACTGTAGTGTAGAAAATTGTATACCTTAACAATTTCACGTTATGTTTCCCCCCCCCCTAAATTATTGGACATAATTAAGCTTTCAATTTTCAAAATTATGCATTCCAAAAGCTTAATTTTATCATTTTTCAAAGAAGGATAAACACTAAACAAATGCATTCAATCATTAAATTGTCCCCAAATTTGAGTGTCCTAGAAATTTGGGCCAAGACCCAATCGCCCATGGGTGATTGAATCCCCCTTCTTAGTCAGGACCCAAATTCAAATATGTTATTGGTGGCATTTTAACATCTAAAATTCAAATATAAAGTGTTAGCTTTTGGAATCTAATTTTTAGGAATTTGGACAAACACCTATAAATACCTAGTTATTGCATCATTTGAAATCTAACAAGAAATAACACACATTCAAGAGAAAATACTATTTTTAAGAGCATTATTGAGAAAATCAAGAGCAACATTATCATAGTTTATTACAGTAATTCAAGATCCAACATCTTTCCAAACTCTATGTGTGTTCATGTTCATGTTTTGTGAAGGATAAAATTGTTGGTCTCCAAAGTATTCAAGAATTTAAGAAAATTCAAGCAGCAAGATCCAAATCCTTGAAGAGATGTGTATGAATTTAGTCCTTTAAGGAAGCCATTGAAGGGTGGTGAGTTAGAACATTTTGTTCGTTCATCAATTCCTTCCTTTTTATTAAGTTTTTATCATTGACATTGCCATTGTGGAAGTGGGAACACTTACACGGGCTTTGAATGAGGTAGGCCCTTATATGGCACAACATCTCTCTCTGTGAATGTGCAACTTACAAGTCTAAAGAGAGTTTGAAGATCCATTTTGTATTGTTGTATTTGTTGTCATCAACCTTATCAAGAGACAAAAACTCAATTACAAAATTTAATAATGAAATTTTGATAGTGGGACAAGTGGAAAATATAAGCTTAGATCCAACAATAGAGGACCCCAGAAATTTAGAATGACACCCTAACAAAGACCCAGTTGCCTAGGGGTGACCTAGTCTTTCTATAACACTCAAATCCAACTTTCAGTGACAAGTACACATTAGTTTGCACTTTCCAGATCCACTTGTATAGTTTTACTTCTATTTGTTTATCTTCAGGAGATTTCATTTATCATACTAGGTCATTTCATATAATTAAGTCAATCATTTTAAATAATTTCCAATTCATTCCCATCCTCAATAAGATGTTGATCTAGGTTCAATTAACACACCTAGGAGGTTGTAAGTCAAATCTATGCACTTTGATTTGCATCCTAATGAAATTATAGAATGATGGCCCCCCATTGACCTTAAGCTTTAGATATTAAGTTTAGGGTCGCCACATTTTTATGTTTCATTTTGGTGAGCCCGACGTTTGACATCATAATTTTATGATTTGGTTGTCTTTCAAACCCTAGATCTAGGTTTTCCATCATTATGTTTTGTATTTCTCATCTAGATTTTGCATCATTGTGTTTCTCATTTAGGGTTGCATATTGCATTATAAAAATCATAAAAATCCAAAAAAATTGCATTCATATTGCATTATAGGTTGCATTATAGTGTGTTTTAGTCATTTATATCAAATTTTCATTTACACAATTTATATTTAAAAAAGTGTCATTTTGTTCCAAAATTGTCATACATTTGCATTTCCTTTGCATTGATTTTTTTTGGAAAAATAGTCACTGTCAAACCTATTTGCAGACAAGAACAGTAACCTTAAACATCAATCTCAACATTCAAATTTTGAATTTTTAGAACCTTGAAGAAAGACTCAGTCACCCTTGGGTGACCTTGCCCTTGTATGTAGGTTCTTAAACAAGATTTTTCACACTTTTTTGTCTTTATCTGCTTAGTTTTATTGTACTTGCATTTTTCTATTTTAGAACTAGTAACTGTATGTTTTTAAAAAATTTTATATTTAGTTCAATTAGTGAAAGAAAGTGCATTATTTAAAATTAAAATTTACATTCAAAATCATTACTTTCAGGTCTCTACATATTGCAATTAGTCAATTATTACATCTCATATCTGAAAATTTCATTCAATTTTTTTCAAAAATCTTCATCATTCAATACTTGCATATTGCATCAAATTGGAATACATTAAGAAAATTTTGGAAATTTATTTACTATTTCAATTATCTACAAGTAGAATCAAAATTCTTAAATAGAGTAGTCTTCAATCAAACTTCAAACTTTTAGAACCCTTGACTAGGACTCAAACACCCTTGGGTGACCCTATCCTATTATCTAGGTGTATCAACATGAATTTGCACCCCTAACAAAAATTCCCCTTTACCCCCATACACTTTAGAAAACCAAATGCGGAGGCTTAATTCCACACAAGACCACTGCCTTCGTTCCACTGGGCACCTATTTTGAGCGTTGATAGAGGCGTTTATGTCTAGGACGCCCACGTGACGCGTAGACGTTCGCACGACGCACTAATGTCCCTGATAAATTCACATGTCTAGAGCTTGCAGACTCTTATGCGACACTACTAGCAGTTCTAGCTAGATTTATTGGAGGATTCCTTTGCCCTGATCGCAGGTCAAAGGGATTCCTCGTTGGCTAGGGCAGGACGCTTGAGAGCATGATGGTACATGGTACCAGATATGCGTGGAGGATGTGCATGTTAGCACATCTATATCATGATCTACATTTAGTGGTGTACTTAGATGCACGCAGTCTATCCGCAGGGATGACATTGCTACAGGTGTGGGCTTGGGAGCATTTTTCCATATGTTGGTCGTTTCTAGTTGCAGACAGACCAACTGGCAGACCATATATTTTTTGATATAGTGGTCGATTCACGCAGGCTCGGATGGGCAAATTAGAGCATTGGAGGCGAGTTTTTGATGACACGAAGACAGTGATCTGGCACCCATACCTTGATTGCGATGAGTGGGATGAGGATGGTGCAGTGTTGGGGTTTTTGTGCGATTCTATGTACATCATTGGCCGGACTCCTTTTGTTCTAGAGAGATTCTTGCTCCGTCAGGTTTATAGACAGTATGGCATTGTTCAGTGTATGCCACAAGGAGTAGCTCACTATGCCAAGCGTCGGATGGATATTCTGAATTGGGGTCCCACATTATCTTACGATGTTCTTGTAGAGGGTTACAGAGCTTTACTGCCATCTCCTTGGGACATGCAGAGAGATATTTTTGAGGCAGCTGTGATAGAGGATTATGCAGCTTTCCTGGCTTTGGTCCCCCATCCTCGCATTACTATTCTTGATGAGCCAACACCTTTACCTGTAGTGGAGGAGGTGGCCGAGGTTTCTGCTGACAGTGGGGGTGGAGAGGATTCCTCATCCAGCCATAGCTTAGAGAGCAGCAGTGGAGACAGTAGTAGCAGCGATGGCAGTGATGGCGGGAGTGGAGGATACAGAGGGCCAGGGTCAGACATTCATAATGCACCTTCTTCCAGTAGGCCTCGCAAGAGGCAAGTTGTGACCGTGTCGGTAGATGGGCAGCAGAGACAGATCGCTGGGCTTCAGGCACAGGTATAGACCTTACAGGCACAGTTGGTACAGGCTCGGGGTATGCTTGTGCAAACTCAGACACAAATGCAGACCCAGGCACAGGCTCATGCACAGGCCTTAGCACAGGTATAGGGACAGTTAGCCGGTATGCAGACATAGGTTGATACCCTGATAGCCGAGCGAGACAGTGCTCGACAGGTAGCCAAGAAGGCACAAGAGACAGCAGATACCCTCCAAAGATTGGTTGATGGCACCTCTATTGGTGATTATATGAGAGAGGTTATGCGGGCTGGCCAAGAGGCAGAGTTCTACCGGGGCCGTTACCATGATGCAGTGCTTGCCAAGCATCGAGTCAGTTATGCCCCATCGAGATCAGGGCAAACTCATACACGGACAGTTAGTGAGGGAGTGACACAGCCTCCACGCAGAGATCCCAGAGATCCGGGTCCTTCTAGGGGTGGTGGTGGTACAAGTACAGGTCCTGTTGGCCCTGCGCATTTTGGCAGTAGTAGGTCATAGAGGCTATTATGATTCTCACTGATGTATTTTATGATGTACCTCTTTGTATGATAATGTATTTTTATGTCCGACTTCATTGTATACTTGACATTTTTGATATATATATATATATATATATGTGAGATGCATTTGATATGATTATGATGATGGCTTCATGATTTCTATGTGATGGATGTTGTTATATGCTTTATGTGATGAGTTTATTCTAAATGTGATGATGATAAATGATGATTTATTTTAGTGTAGTGATGTATGTATGGATGGATAAATGATATGTGGATATATGATGTGATGTATGGATGGATAAATGATGATTTTATGATGAATGCTTTTAAATGTGATCAAAATGTATGAAATAGATGGATGAATGCTTTTTTAGTTATTTTCAAATGTGATGACGATAAATGATGATTTTATGATGAATGAGAAAATGTATGGATGGTAATTAAAGTATGCATATGATGTTGGATAAATGGTAATGTAATGAATGTGTTATGGTAAAAAAAAAATGAACTTGATGTACTGATGGTAGAATCTATGATGCATGATGAAATATATGAATGATGAAATGACGATGCTATATGTTTTTGATGATTTTATGTCAAGTATACTCAGTCTCTTTTGTAGATTAGATAATCATTGATTGGATTCCTTTATGCAACAAATACTCTGCAGATAATGAATGGTGATAAATGCAATCTAATTTAATCATGCAATGATATGCAAAACATATGTCATTTTAATAGTCTTTTTGTGCTTGGTATCATCATAGAGCTTTATTGAATGTTGAAAGTGAATATAAGCGTTAATGATTTGGTTAGACCAATAACGACCTGAGTACTTCTTTCATGATTTTTAATATTGCAATTGAACACAAGCATCGAGGTATAATTGAACCGAGATGACCTAAGCATTCATTGCGTAAACAGGAAAAGATTATCATTTGAGTGTGTGAATTCTGAATGTCATCGGTGATACATTTGCATAGCACATCCTCTGACAATTCACACATTTATATGATTATCATATAGACAACCGATAATAAAAATATCATTCTTTTTCCTTGTTCCTCTAGTTCAATACATCATTGAGTAACTATAAAGTAATGATAATCGAAAGTATAATTTATCCATTGTTTACTTAAAGTGTTCCATTCATTATTCAGATTTTTAGATCATCCATCCTGATTTTGACATGTTTTTGAATTTTTGAGTTTTTGACTAAAGACCTAACCTACTATCCTATTTTAGGGGTCTCGGGGGCTGATCAAAGATTAGCCTTGCCTACGTTACACATGTAGAGACTACATAGTTCAACTGACATAGACCTATGTTTTTGGATTTTTTAGATTTCCTATTTGACATGTTTTTGGATTTTCGATACGATATGGATATTTGATGTTTTTCTGATGATGATTGACATTGCGCTTTGATCTTTGTTTTTTTTTGGTTTTCTGCCATTTGATGTAATTGACACGTTTGTGAAATCGATACGTTTGAATTTTCCCTATTGATATCTAGATGTTGTTCCCAAGCTATGGAGTGATATGCTGACCACGTGACATGAGTTTGATAATGGATGTAATGATGGTCAGCCACATGATATGATATGAATTGATATTGACTTTTTAGACGAAACGATCCTGACATATATCCAAATAGATGGAAAAGCTGATTCTTGAATCACATATGACGCCTGTTTCCAGGTTTTCACCACATGCTTTGATTACACCCTCTGTTTTGTTAATTTTTTTTGTTTTTCTCTTCTTCTTTTTTTTCTTTCTTTTTGTATTTTCTATTTTTTTTTTTTTGTGTTACCAAGATGCCTAATTGCTAGGTTTTCACCAGGGAAACAATTTTAGATTTTTGCCCCGTGCACTAGGAGTTTTTAAGCATAGAATTTCCTGAGATGAATACTGTTGATAGGTTCATCAAACAGATCCCGTTCTGATGTTGATAGCTGACATGCTCCTGATCCATACACTGATATGACGACAAAAGGACCAAGCCAGTTAGGCTCAAATTTTCCTTTCTTCTCCCTGTCCTGCTGATTTCTAGGGTTTTCCTTTAGTACCAAGTCACCAACCTGAAAGACCCTTGGTTTCACCCTGTGATTGTAACTCCTTAACATCCTTTGTTGATAAGTTGTTAGATGATTTACAGCTTGTTGACGACGCTCGTCTAGCAATTCCAGTTCCTGCAATCTAGATACCCTGTAGTCTTCATCTGAAATGATACCTTTGAGTGGTACACGAAGGGATGGAATTTCAACTTCAATGGGTAATATGGCTTCTGATCCATATACCAAAGCAAATGGTGTAGCTCCTGTTGGTGTTCTGATGCTTGTTCTATAGGCCCATAGTGCAGGATTGAGTTGAACATGCCAATCACGTCCAACATCATTAACCATCTTTTTGAGAATTTTGAGTATAGTTTTGTTTGAGGCCTTTGCTTGGCCATTCCCTTGAGGATAGTACGGTGTTGAAAAACGGTGTTGGATGTGGAAATTATCACATAACTCCTGGACATCTTGATTTTTGAATGGTCGTCCATTATCTGTGATTACAGATTGAGGGATTCCATATCGACAGATGATGTAGTTCAAGATAAATGAGGAGATTTATTTCCTAGTGATGGTAGTAAGAGGTACTACCTCTATCCACTTCGTGAAGTATTCTGTAGTTGTGATAATGAACTTGGGTCCATTAGATGAAGATAGATGTATTTTTCCTACCAGATCTAGGCCCCATTGACAGAAAGGCCATGTTGATGTGAAAGGATGCAGTTCTTGTGCCGGTGCATGAATCAAATTGTTGTGAACCTGACATTTGTGACATTTCTTGACAAATTGATATGATTCTCTTTCCATGCACGACCAATAATAACCTAAACGGAGGAGTTTCTTAGCTAGAGTCATTTCGCTCGAGTGAGTACCACAAATACCCTCGTGAACTTCTCGTAAGGTCGTTTCAGATTCGTTGTGTTCTAGACATCGGAGTAGTGTACCATCAAGACCTCGACGATAAAGGACATATGTGATTAAAGTGTGTCGGGCGGATTGACGGATAAAGTTGCATTTTTTATTCCTGGAAAGGTCAGGAGGTAGGATATCATCTTTCAGATAAGCATAGGTTTTTTCGTAGATAGAGGGTTCAATGGTTTCTATATGACATATGGTAGCAGATTCTGATTGATAATGGGAAGGACACGATACTTGTTCTACCATAAACTCATAACAAACACGCTTCTCAGGCAATTGTAGTAATGAAGCGATTGTAGCCATAGCATCTGCAACTTTGTTCTCTACCCTTGGAATCTGATCAAACTTGATACTAGTAAAGGATTGTTTCAGATTAGCTATTTGCTGCTTGTAAGGCATCAATTTGTCATCTTTGGTTTGATATTCATCATTGACTTGATAAATAACCAGTTGAGAGTCCCCATAGACTTGTAAATCTGTGATTTTCCATTGAATTGCAATCTTGACCCCAATAATCAATGCTTCATATTCTACCACATTATTGGTACATTGAAACATGAGTCTATATGATTTTGGAATTGTGTGTCCTTGGGGAGAGATGAACAAAATCCCTGCTCCTGATCCTCGTTGTGTATACGATCCATCAAAATACAGTATCCATTGTTGGGGAATTGTTGTCATGATGTCTGCATCTGGAAATTCCATTGTCATTGGGTGATCATCTGGTAGAGGAGCTTCAGCTAGCTATTCAGCGATCGCTTGTCCCTTGATTGCCTTTCTCTCGACATATTGAATGTCAAATTCACTCAGGAGCATGACCCATTTTGCCAATCTACCTGTTAAGGTAGCTTTATTAGTAGATACTTCAAAGGATCAATCTTTGCAATTAACCTGATTGTATGAGCCATCATGTAGTGTCTCAAATTTTGAGTAGCAAACACCACTGCTAAGCAATACTTTTCTATGAATGTATAGTTTATTTCATAACCATTTAAAGTTCTACTGATGTAGTAGATAGCATGCTCTTTTCCTGTATTATCCTCTTGTGCTAAGAGTGCCCCTAATGAGATATCAGTCATAACAATATACAATATGAGGGGTCTTCCTTCTGTTGGTGGTATGAGAATAGGTGGTGACATTAGATATTGTTTGATCTAATTGAATGTCACTTCACACTTCTCATCCCACATGAAAACTATGTGTTTATGTAATAGATGATTGAAAGGATGACTTCTATCTACCAGTTGGGAGATGAATCTTTTGATTGATTGAAGCCATCCTTGTAGTGATCTGAGCTGGCTAATGTTTCTAGGAGGTGGCATCTCCATAATTGCTTTGACTTTTGTTGGATCCACCTCAATCCCCTTTTCGGAAACAATGTGTTCGAGCAGTTTTGCTGATGTAACCCCAAAGACACACTTCTTAGGTTTTAACCTGACATTGAATTTCTCCATCTGTGTGAAGATTTTGTCTAGGATATGTAGATGTCCTTCCCTTGTAGTAGATTTTTCCAAGATGTAATCCACATAATCCTCCATGAAAGTATGCATCATATCATGGAAGATTGTCGTCATTGCTCTTTGATAAGTGGATCCTGCATTCTTTAGACCAAATGGCATGACATTCTAGCAGAAGGTTCCCCATGGACATGTAAAATTCATCTTTTCTTGATCTTCTAGAACTATTCTTATTTGATTGTACCCAGAGAAGCCATCCATGATTGATAACATGGCATGCCTTGTCGTCAAGTCCACAATGATGTCTATATTTGGTAGTGGAAAATCATCCTTCGGGCATGCTTTATTGAGGTCCCTGAAATCTGTGTAGATTCTGATGCTATTGTCCAACTTGGAAACAGGCACAAGATTGGATATCCATTCAGCATAATCTATAGATCGTATGAATCCAACATCTAGTAATTTCTTTAGCTCTGTTTTGACCATTAATGCAATGTGGAGGTGCATTTTTCTTAATTTTTGTTTAATAGGCTTGATTCCTACTGGTAAAGACAAATGATGCATAAGCAGATTGGGATCTAAACCTAGCATATCAGAATATGACCAAGCAAATTTGATGCTTCTTGCTTTGAAGAATTGGATGAATGCTGGTCTTTCTTGTTCAGTCATTGATTCTGCTAGATGTAGTACTTTTGCCTTCTCTTCTGTGCCAATGTCCACCGCTTGTGTAGGTTCGACCAGAACTGATGATCGCTCATGACAGTGTTATGGGAGTGTGTCAAATCTTCCATCCTTTAGTGCCTCAGAAAGGTTTTCACCATTGGATGCGTTCTTTATTTTTACTTTTTCCAGATCTAATGCTGCCATAGAATGGTTTTCACCATTAGATCTATTTTCCCCGTTGTCAATTTTGCAACTGGAAGATTTGACGCCCTCCTGCTAAGTTGTATTGTTATGAGTAATATAGATAGAATTTGTATCAGGATCGGTATGACATAGGAAATGCATGATGGCATCATCATTTGCAAATTTTGGTACAGTCAAAGGTTCGATAGGTTCCCAATCAATAAGTTCTGGATGGATTAATGGCATGGTATCATCGGATTGATGTAGGTCTATGGAAGTAAGGGTGAGGATAGCTATATCGTCAAAATTGTCATTTGGGATATCGAGATCCATGATGGTACCCTCTTCGAAATCATCTAGTTCACTCAAATTTTGTTCGTCCTCACTAGAGTCATCGATATTTAGTGATCCCTCGACGAAAGGTCTAGACCTAGAGCCTTGGCCCTCCTCATGTGTAGGTGTATATTTTTGAATCACAACGACTGGAATATCAATGACAAGTAAATCACAAGGTAAGGCCCACTCATATTCATTCGAGTCTGTTTCAACCATCTCCAAAGTGAAGGATATTTCCATAGCCATCTTTGTTAGTTCCTGCTTCTCTTCTTCAGAGTACCCTAGTCCTGGTTTTTCTTTTATGTGGAGAGTGAGAGGTGTGATAGGTTCTAAAATTCCCTCTTTTCTTAATCCCATAGGTCCTTGTCCTTCATAACCCATCTTTTCAAGAATAGCCTTTCCTTTTCCATACTTGTCTGTGTTGATGCTAATATTTTTGATACCGTTCTCTGATGTTGGTGTTTCTTCATCCTTGTAAAGCCAATCCAGGATTGATTTATTGTCTGTTTCTTCCGCTATGGTTCCAGATTTTATGAATGTTTCTTGAAGAACGGTGCTAGGTAAAGATGTCAGAGGTTTGATCATTGATGGTTGACCATATTTCCTAGGAGATGGCATTAACTGTGATAAGTTAAGTGATTGCTCCATTGAGTATTGTCCCATTCCTTTATCTGTCAACTGAACTTGCTTCTGAAAGTTGTCTGATAGAGAAGTTTGTCTACCTAGAATGTTTGTTTCAACATGACTTGTTTCCTTTTCTTTACCTTTCTTTTGTACCCACTTGGTAGTGATGCTTGGACTTTGTTCGTTCTTGGATGATGATGAACTTGAAGCTTCCCTGTTGTGAGGGACAAAGGTGTCTTGAGATGCTCTCAAGGTGTCACAATGTTGTGGATGATTATAATCAGCAGCTATAGTCACCTCTTGTCCATTTATTGGAAACTTTAGGCATTGATGGTATGTAGAAGGTACAGCCTGCATTTCATGAATCCAGGGTCGTCCTAAAAGTATGTTGTATGTCAACTCTCTTTCCAACACTTGACATGCTATATGCTTGATCATGGGTCCCACCTGAATGGGTAATACAATTAAACCTTGTGACGATCTTTCCTCCTCATCATATGCTTTGATGGTCATTTTCCTTCGAGCATCAATAGCGTCTTCAAAATATCCTAGTGCACGGACTAATTTTAGGGTGCAAATGTTCAGACCAGCTCCCCCATCTATTAGAACTCTCTTAACATGATGATTATGGATACATACTTAGATATGCAATGTTGTGTTATGTGGATGGTTTAATGAGACATCATCTTGTTAAGAGAATGACAGACAATGCGGGGTAGTTAGGTGTCCCACCATAGCTTGGAATTGACAAACATCCAGATTCTTTGGCACGGTTGTGGCAACTAATGCTTGTTCGAGAACTTCCTTATGTGATGGTGACAACTTTTGGAGTTCTAGTATTGATATTTGTGCGGGGATGTTTTGCAATTGATCGACAATATTATAGTGAGATTGAGGCGTAACCTCCCGTTGAGATCCTGCTCCTTTTAATACTACCTTGGCTTGCCCCCTAGTTATGACGTTTGCCGGTTAATGTTCTTGATTCCCTCGAGGGGTGTTTTGCATTTGATTGATAACATCATAATGTGATGGAGGTGGAACTGCGTGTGTGAAGCCAATTCCTTTTAACATTACCTTGGATTGTCCCCTAGTTAGCGCATTGGCTAGTTGATGTTCTTGATTGTCTCTGATTTTTAAGACATTTATTTGATTATCAAAGTTTTGCACACTTGGGAGTAAATCCAAAGGGGTAATGTTGTCGGTTTCATTTTCATCAATATTATCAATAATTGCATGATCATTTTTTACTTCAAATAGACACAGGATTGTTGTGTCATAGATATGATTGGCGTTATTTCCTTTGCTATTTGATGATGATGCACCTTTGTCATAATTTGGCAAAGGATCTTTGAAGGCCGAATGATCATTGTTATTTTGAGGTCCTTCCACATACACTTTGTTGTTGTCCACCAAATCTTGTACTGCATGTTTCAATTCCATACAGTCATTTGTTTTATGACCCTTGTTATTATGATAGTTGCAATAATCAACGTCATTCCACCATGATGGTTTGACTTTTGGATCCCAGAACCTAGCTTCCCGTGTAGTGAGAAGGCCTCTGGTAACTAGTTCCTTCATTGTTGATTCGATTGATTGACCTAAAGGTGTGAACCTTCGTCAATTTGATGGTTTTTGATATGGTAGTGTTTTTGCGCGTTTGTTGTTATACATGGTATTTCACTTGACTTTTTGGTCACTATTTTGATTGTTTGAAGAAGATGCAGTCAAGTTGAAAACTGGTTTGACATTTTGTGAATCGCTTGTTGTTTCATTTGTGTTGCGATTCTTTTGCCAAATTTTTGGTTTATCATTGCTTGAGTGTTGATTGGAGTAGTTATTTGATTTGTCATTGTAATGTTTGATAACTCCCCGTTTCACTAATGCTTCCTCAATCTTAAGACCATTTTCTATGACTTTTTCGAAAGTGGGTGGACATTGTAATTCTAGCCTATAGCTCATTTCTTCTGTCAAGTTCTCAATGAATAATTCCATCTTTTCTTCCTCTGGAATAGATCGAGGATACCTAGCGAACAGTCGTCGCCATCTTTGGAGAAAAGACAAGAATGTTTCTCCTTTGTTTTGCTTTAAGTTGTAGAGATCCTTGATAGTAACATCATTTTGGATGTTGAATGAATATTGAGAGATAAACTTGTTAACAAGTTCCTCAAACGTTTTGATACCAGGTTGTAGTTTTGAGAACCATTCCATACATGCACCTCCCAAACTTCTTGGGAATAACCTCATCAAATAAGTCTCTTCTTGAGCAAACGCAAGACTCATCGTTTTAAATTCTTGTATATGATCTATTGGATCTGTTCATCCATTGTACTTATCGTACTTTAGGAATTCACAATGTCTTGGAAAAGGTATCAAGTCGACCGTTGTGTCGAAGGGATAAGGACAAATGTCCTGTATTGCATATCTCTTGGTAGTCCCTTGTGTCATATCTTGTATTTTTTGTTGTAATAGTTGCATTTGAGATGTTAAAGTGGCAACCGGATCTATTGTTTGTGTTGGTTGTGGTATCTCAGTCTCATTTATGTCTGGTATTTCCTTTAAACGGTTTACATCAAAATCTTTTGGAAGTTTTGCCCCCAATTCAGCCAACATTAAAAGATGTTTTTCCATGTCTTGTTCTATAATTTTTTCCATGAATATGTGAAACTTGGGATCTTGTTGAGCCACTTGGATATCTTCCAGAGTTACTTCATTCTTATCATTGTAGTTCAGATTGTTCCAAGGATTTTCTTCTGCCATTTCTTGTGATTTTAAAATTTCTTTCTCTAAGAGTCTCTGTTTTTGGTACCTAGTTAAGATTGGCATACAGATTTTTGCCCTTTCTTCTGAAATGTTGATCTTATGTGCAGGATAGTGTCAATTTGAACCTTTTTAAACAAAGTCAAATAAGATGACAAATCTTATTGATGAGACAATATTTAAAAAGTTAATTACTATACTTTGTTTCGTGATGAAGGATGATAGTATCTTGATAATGAAACTTCAGTGTAGTAATTGATTGTGTAATTGATTTTGACACTTGTAATTTGCAAGATCTTGTTTCAGTTGATAAGTTTGGAAATTTGTATAAACCTTTCTGACTTTGGTTCTTAGACAGTGATTCTGATAAAAAGAAAATTTGATTATGATGAAAATGTTGATAAAATGACAGATTGATAGACTGGTTAAAATTTTGAACTCTTTGTTTTAAAAGCGCTAAAATAGAGACCAGAAGCGGTATTTCCCAGAAGCGCTGGAACAGAGTCCAGAAGCGCTGAAATAGGTGACCAAAGTGCTATTTTGATTGAAGCACCGAAACAGTGCCTGAAAGCGCTGGAGAAAATAATAGAAGTGCTACTTCCCAGAAGCGCTAAAATAGAACCCAGAGGCGCTACAAAAATTGACAAAAGCGCTAAAATAATGACTGGAAGTGCTAAAACAAAGCCTGAAAGTGCTATTTCATAAAAGCGCTAGAATAGTGACCCGAAGCGCTAAAACAGGTTTTCCAGAATGCTTAAATCAAAAGTTCAATTTTCTCTATTGTAGAATCTGGTCTGGCCTTGTGGCATACTATATTAGAGACTGCAGAAGATAAGAAAGATGAATCTGTTGACTACGGTTGTGGAATTGTGTGAGAGCTCTCCTCTGGAAGAAGGCTCGTGAGTAGATTGGTTCTACTACATAATCTAATGTGTGACTCCTAGCAAAATTGTGATAGCGGTGGATGAAAGTTCTATGTTGCAAAAGAAGTTTCCAATTTTGATACAGAAAACGTTGTTTTTTCAATTTGTTTCTATAACCAAGAGGTCTTTGGGGTTTTGTGACTTTGATTTTTCTTTTAAGAAATGTGGTGGACTTCCACTTTCATAGCATGGATTTTCTGATTTGTTCTAACTTGACGTTTTCAGGATGATCTTTAAATCTGATTTAAATGAATTTGTGAAAACATGGCAAGCAATTTTGAATAAGTGTTCTAAAACTGAAAAGATTGTGTATGTTCAAAAATCACGAATGATCTTTATTGATTTTGATGGGTTGTTTTAACATTTATACACAAATCAAATAGACTCACACTTAAGGACAAGTAGGTCATCATTATACTCACAGCCCACATCTTGCAATTACGTTGACTCACACAGCCGTGTCACCCCCTAGAGGGCACCCGTGTTTTTGTCGTTGCCAGGTGCGTACTCAAAGTGACGGACATAGATACCGAATCCCTTGAGCAAACAATCCTTGGTAATTATATGGTGAGTGTCTTGGGGGCAGATTCTTCCCTCCCCTTGCACCGTGAGTATGATAATGTATGGATACTAACTCGGCGAGCAACTACTCTATGGTTCATAGATAGGGTTTCATTCGGTGTGGCAAATAGATAAACTCCCTCAGGAGACCTACCAATCTTTAGAACAAAGATTTTGGGAATGGTTATCTTGCCTACTACTGTCAAGTTGGATTTTCATCAACAACTTGCATTTTTATTATAATGGGTTGGATAACCTGGCTTTGGTTGTTCCCACTTAGGTCGTTCCCATAGGGTGAGTACTTTTTCCCACTATGGTAGGCCTGCTAAAGGATTTAATAAAGCGTAAATGACATGAAATAAAAGTGAATCTGACACTTTGGTCACCCAGTCAAGGGGAGAGCATAAGCCTAATCACCACAAGCACAACATATAAGTTTGTTCTATTTTAAAAGCCCAAAAATAAATTTTCTAATTTATGTGAAGGTGTTGCTTCACAGAAATCATGATGTTCTTTTTAACTGCTACAGTAAAAATGTGGTGACTATCCTAGGATTGATAGATTTGCTTTAAGAAAAACAAGAAAGTGACTATCCTAGATTGATCAATTTTAGTCCAACTTTGAAATGACTATCCTAGATTGGTCAATTTTAGGTCAACTTTGAAATGACTATCCTAGATTGATCAATTTTATCTCAATTGTGAAAAGTAAATAAAATCTAGCCATGGAAGCGTCGGATCCAGACTATTTTTACAAAATTGTTGTAATATGGCACCGAAGCGCTAGAACAGTTACCTGAGGCGCTAAAACCCGAAAGCGCCAAAACAATGTATCGAAGCGCCGAAATTTGTCTTGGAAGCGCTAAATCACTGAAGCGCCGAAACAGTGTACCGAAGCACCGAAGTTTGTCATAGAAGCGCCAAAACATCTGAGGCACTAAAACAGTGACCCGAAGCGCCGAAACTTTTAACAAAAGCGCTAAAATAAATCACGCTATAAACCTGCATAACACTTTCTAGAAAAATTTGAAATTTTGATAAAATTGGGGTTAATGCCCCATGATGGGCGCCAAATTGTAAGTGTGGAATGAGGTAAATAACATAAATACACTTTTTAATACAATATTATATCAATGATTAAACAAATTGAATCAATTCAACACAGTAATCAATTGAAAGCATCCTATTGCTCTCTATCTCCAAAGATTATTTAAATATAAATTGCTCTCAGATTGTGTAAGCAAATAAGACTGTTAAAATGACTATCTGAAGAACGAGATGATGATAATGCAATGCTAAATGATAAATCAATTAAACTAGCATGACATAGATATGAAACAGATAATTGCAGCTATAAGAGGCAACCATTGACGTGAAGCTTGATTGTTGAATTGCTTGATACTTGATGCCTGGATTCCTGTAGAGTAAAAGTGCAAAAGCTTGATTATCTGGATCCTTTTCTTGGTTCAATGAGGCTTTATTTATAGATTTCCTGGCTGTAGAAATGCACAGGGAAAGCTTTGAGAGGCTTGGATTCAATCTGGAGAATTGAATGGTGAGAGATGGAGGAGATTGAGAGAAAGATGGAGATTGTCTCTACCCATGAAAACACCAGGCAAGAGAAGAGGAAAGATTGATGGAGGAGGATTGAGAGATCAAATTCCAAATTTGTCTCCAATTTGTCTCCAAAACTTTCCGTGAAGTTTCAATCAATTAATTTGACATATTTTTGACATAAATTAGACATGGTTTAGACATAGGAAATCTAATTCATTTTTGAGAGAATATGGATGGAATATTCCTTGTGCAATAATTCAAATATTTTGATTTATTTAAATTAGCAAAAGAAAGATAAATAATTTAATAAAACGAACTATAGGATAGTTGTTTATTAAATTAAAATAGAAGAATAATGGCAATTTAATCAATAACGTGTTTTTGTCTTTATTTAATTAATTTGAGAATGATGTGATAGATTGAGATAGGGATTTGATAATTAAATTGAACAAAGTATTTAATTCTATTTATTTAATTAAGATGAGATTTAGAAGAAATTATGAAGAATGTGAATGTGAACTATATTAAATAAATGTTTCTATTTATTCAATATTAGAGGAAATTAAGATAATTAATCAAATAATTCGTATTTAATTAATCGGATGATCCAGACCATTTTTAGGTGTATACAATCACTAGTACAAAAACAACAATATATGATTAAAAAACTACAAAAAACTGCTTATAAATGACTAAACATTGTCATGTGACCATTAGTAGTTTATTGCTAGTCATTTATAACGTGACCAAATTGATGACTAAAACATTTTTAGTCATTTATTGGTTGTTTTGACTAATCAATTTGGCAGTATATTTAGTCATTGATTGTTGTAAACTGGTCACTTATTAAGTCATTTTTTATTCACCGATATATTTAGTCGTTAATTTAGTCAATGATTATTGTTAATTCGTAGCTCCCCCAATGTGGATTTGGAAGGGGAGAATAAGGTTCAAGAGGAGAAGGATGTTGAACAGTATCATGTGAAGTTAGAGCCTCTAAAGGTAATCCCCTTTCAGAGGACTTTTCCTATCTTAATGATGATTCTACCTCTATGTTTAAGTTGCTTGACATGGCAAGGGTAGGGGCCACTGGGACATTTAAATTAGCAAAATGGACTCTTCAGGAGTTTAATAAAGTAAACATCAAAATAAGGGGTTTGAAGGAGAATTTGAAGAATGTTTCGAAAAGCTCAGCCTCAGACATTCTAATTGACAAAATTGTGGATCTTGAGGGGTCTTATCATGATTTCAAATCCCTGTGTAAAGAATGATTGGCTAGGTTAGTATCCAAGATATTGGACACTAATGTGGATATAAATAAGCTTCTCCATGCTTGTCACATTTCAATAAAGAATAGTGTGAACTCGTTGGAAGTCTTGTTTCATAAAAATTAGTGATCTTAGGGAGGACCAACAGTATTTTTCTGAGTTAATGGAGAAGGATCACTCGACCAAAGGTAAAGGGAAAAAAGGTGTGAAAGATGATGGTAAAGGACTTGTTGGTAGAGGGTCTTCTGACCTAAAGAAGTCCTTTGAAGTTGAGAAAAAAGAGTTGGACATGATTGAAATGCATAGAATCTAGGAGCTTGAGGTGGCCAATACCTTAAGCAATCTGAAATAGTGTCTTGTGTGTTTATTTATCTATTTGTTATGTGATTTCCTTTTGTTGGGTCTTGGTTTCTTTCCTATTGTTTTGTTGTTGTTGGGTGCTACTGCTAGCTTACTGTTTTATCTTTCCAGCAACATTTTGTTTCTTTGATTATGTTGGGTTTTCGGGTTGTTGCTGGTGTTCTATTGTAATATCTCTTAAGCAACATTTTGTACCTTTGGTTGTAAAGGGTTTCGGGTCCCTTCAAAACCTGATTTTCCCATATAATCAAAACTGGTCACTTATTTAGTCATTTTTATTCACTGATTTCTGTCCATTGGTAATGTATTTAGTCATTAATTTTAATCATCATTTTGATCAATTTTATTAGATTATTTAATTATTTTTGTTCACTGATTCTGTCAATTGGTAATATATTGATACATTATTTACTAATTGCATAGTCATTATATTTAGTCATATTTATTCATTGCTTTGTCAATTGGTAGTATATTTAGTCAATTGGTAGTTTATTTAATTATTTTTGTTCACTGATTTCTGCCTAAAAGTGTTGGAAATGAGAAAATGCTTTTGAGGTTTAAACATAAAACACAAAAAAACATAATCAATCATTCATTTGCACATAATGAAACAACTATTAAGAAGGCAAGATACTGAAATTTTATTGAGAAAAGGTGTTCTTACAACAAATAGAAGACCTAAATATGTGTCTTTGCTTTGAAAAATGTGTTAGTGTTGTGACTGAGAAAATTGAGTTACAATGCTCTATTTTTTGCTTATACAACTCCAAAACATGAAAGAACTACTTGAAAAATGAAGTCTAAGGGTCCTATATCTCATCCCATACATGAAGCCTAAGGGTCCTATGTACATCTTGACTTCCTTCACTCACAAGATGCTCTAAAAATTTGTGTCAACAATCGAAGCCGGTTCTTGGATTAAACAAAGACAAAACAAGAATTGTTAGCTTAATATAAACCTTATGGAAATTGAAAATTAGCTTTGGATATTTTATACATTACCTTTTTCTCGCAATTTTCAACAAGTGGTTCAATAGGAAGGAGAGAACGAATAGAAAGAATAATAACTTTGATGAAGTCCTCAGGACAATCATCACTAAGCAATTGACCAACAACTAAAGGAGCATTATCAATTTAGTAAAAAAATCATCAATTTCAAAGATCATCAAACTTTATAATGTTAAGTACTAAGAACACAATATGCTCATATTTTAAGTGCACCTTTAGCAGCATCATAGACATAATCAAGATTCTCTTGTTCTAGTAGTTTCCCCACTACAATAGCACCCTTGACACTAGCATTGGAAGCAATTATATGTATAGGAGACTTCAAAAAATAGAAAAAATGAATGATTAAACACTGAGATAAAGCCTATTTCTAGACAAACAAAAGAAAGTCTAGGTTAGTAATGTATACCTTCAATGCATTTTGAATTATCTAAACTCCAATCTTCTAGTCAAAGTTGGCTATAGGAATTGTATCAAGCTCTTTTGTTGCATAGAGAAGAGCAACACCACCACCTGGAATGTATCTTCTAGTAAGCACAAAGCTATAAACTTCCTAACAAAAATATTACCATCTCTAATGCTTTAATGAAATTTACAAATTTCTTTACCTAGTAAAATTCCCTTCTTTATTGTTGCTTTGTTGCATTCAATGCAACAGTGACTATCTTTTTTATCTCCAACTTAAAGCTCACTAGCTCTTCCAATCTAAATTAAATAGAAAAGACCATAAAAAAAATCTAGATACAATGTATCATCCTAATTTGAAAATATTGAAAATTATCTTTAGACAACTGATCACAGTTTGATTATAAGTTAAACTTTGAGAACAAGAAGTCTTGATAGCTTTTCCAACCTCTCTTGGAGCTTTTCTTTGTCATAATCAGATGTGCTTACTTTAATATTAGTACAAATCTGTGACCAAATATTTTGTCAACCATGCTAAGCATACCAACACAAATATCTTATCAGCTCTATTGTCACTAAGCATTATAGTCTTGCAAAAATATCCTCATGCTTCACTCTAATAAAACTCGACTGCTTGCATCTCTCTTCAATTACTTTTTTGTCACCACCTTCATCAAGAATTATAGTATCATCCTTATAGATAGTCACCTAGAATAAAGAAAAACTAATCTTATCATACAAAAAATATATTAAAATGACAAAAATAATTTGAGTAACAACACAACAAAAACCTTGTCCATGGATGACAACAACATTATACACCTATATACAAGGATACTACTATGTTTACCTACCTTCTTAGTTTTTCCAAGCATGCCTAATTCTACTTTGTCAAACTTCATACCAAGATCCTCTGATATGACCTGAAGATAACTACCAGCCATAAATACTTTTCCTTGAGAAGGAAAAATACATGCAAACTAACTCAATTGAGAAATAATTTTGGTTCAATAGGTGTCACATGAAGAGGCCAAACTTGCATAACAAACAGGAAACTCCAAAGCCAAAAAAGAGAGTAGATATATAGAAACATAAACCTAACATGTCCACCAGTAAGTGCAACAAGATCATGTAATTTATTTTTCCTATTTTCACCAAAACTAGGGGCCTTAATAGTACAAACCTGATTCAGACACAAATATATTTTTATAATGCTATGGATTTAGAATTTAAAGTTAAAAAATAATTTAAAAGGTAAACAAGATTTAAATAGAAAAATCCACAAACCTTCACCCCTGTACGAAGCTTATTCAAGATCAAAGTATCCAATGCTTCACTCTGTACATCCTCTGCTACAATCAGAAGAGGCCTTTGTTTCTATGATAAATGCAACAAGAAATTATGTTATTTGTCCATAATCAAAACATGACTAAACATAAATAGATATCCTAAGAATCATAAATCAATCCAAGACACCACAAGACCTCTGTCACATGAATATTAAAAAACTCACTCAACCTTCAAGTGTCAATGATCTTAGTTAGAGCATATTATGGTCTAAAGAAGAAAACACTCCAAGAACACAGTAGTACAATGGCATTATGTAGTATTGTGATTCAATTATCTTCTTTGTGCACAAGTAAATGCAACACAATGATCTTCACACTTATGATAATCACAGTCCCTTGACAATACTAAACTCCATTCACATGAACATTTGCATAACTTGAGCATTGTTATAGGGGTTTACACAATAGATTCACACTCAAACAAATTTCTATCACCTGAACATATTCAGTCCATTGCAAGGAAACCGTGAATAATGCAAAAAAAAAACCATTATATAACCTTCTCCTCTTCCATTTGAATCTCTCTCTTAATGTATACACTTGGCAAGAGTATTAGAACACTGTCTTCTAAACCCTCACTATGAATTTGCTTGACAGAGGTATGGAACCATTGTTTCTCCCTGAATCCTCACTGTGAATTGCAGTCATTGAGTCATTTTTTTTAACCTCTACCCCGTGCTCAAGCCACACTTATATAATGATCAAAACTCTGATCAAGTTCATTAAATACTTGCTCCAACATGGTTACCCAAAAACCTGTATGTGACTAAAAAGAATCTTTATCCATGGGTAGTAACTTATTTTCATGCCTGTGAAAGGATCTTCTTTTCTTCAATTGGTGTTCCAATATTTCAATGGTTATTGTTATACGAAAATGAATGAAACCAAGAAAATTGTGCATCAAAGGAAGACATGAAACCAAATCAGTAAAGCAACCGTGACACTTGCACTGTGCACCATATAGTAGCCTTTGTCAAACATTACAAAACCACTGGCATAGCACATTAGTCACTGTAAGGCCACCAATTTTTTTGATATGAAATGATATTATTATAGAATGTGCACAAAATGGATTTTGCAAGGAAGCTCTCAAAATATTTAAATTAATGAAGCACTCTAGAACACTGACATTGTAAGCTTTGATTGTGTTCTAGATGCATGCAGTCATGCTTGTTTAGTGGATGAGGGTTGCATATACTTTACCAATTAGTAACCCTTATTGCATTACATATATAGTTGATCATTAGGTGTGCATGGTTGATCTTCATGCCTGTGTTGGCTATCTCGAGGACACCCTAAACATTATTACTAAGATGCCAATTAAACCTTTGATGCCTATGGATCATATATGAATATAGGTTGAGTATTCCAGAAACACTACTTTTTTAGTTGGATCCTAAAAATGTTGCAACTTATCTTCTTCTCTAAAAAATCTGTGCTGAAGCGGGTAGGTGTGGTGAGGTTCAAATAGTAAGGAGATTGATGAAAGATAAAGGAATTAAAAAGATACCTGCATGTAGTTGGATTGAAGGGCATAAAATGGTACATGTTTTTTTGTGTAGGAGACAAATCACATCTACAAACATGGGAGATCTATGCTAAATTGGAGAAATTGGCTTGGAAAATGAAGGGAGAAGGGTATTTCTAGATTTAAGACTTTTACTTAATGTTGTGGAATAAAAGAAAAAAGAATCATTTATCTGCCACCATAGTGAAAAGTTAGCAATTTCATTTGGTTTGTTAAACATTTCCCCTAGAAGAACTATTAGAGTTGTTAAGAACCTTCAAGTATATTTTGATTTTCACGCTGCATCTAAATTCATCTCCAAGATTGTTGCAAGAGAAATTATTTTGAGATGTGAACCATTTCCATCATTTTAAATAGGGACAATGTATTTGTGGAGAATATTGGTGATGCTAAATGAAACAATTTGAAAAATAGGCTTGCACTATAATAATGTGCACTACATTAGATATCTAATAATAACGAAGGGACATCCATCAAAGCATAACAACAGGGATTGTTTTGTCATATTTTGTAGTTACAAGTGCCCTGCTAGACATACATGAAAATGTGAAAGCATAGACAAGGCAAGCGAACTGTTTCAAAAAATGCCTCAAATAAATGTGATATCATGGAAGGAATCCACTCTCCCACAAACTCTTCAAGTCATCCCCCTCCTCTCCTATCTCCCTCCTTTCTTCTCCTCCTCCTCCTCTTCCTCCTCTTCCTCCTCTTCTTCTCCTCCTCCTTCTCCTTCTTACGTATCCACCTTCTACCCACATCTCCTCCTCTCTTACTCTCTTATTTCTCTTCTCCTCCAATTCTTCCTTCACCCTTGCATCTTGTCCTTCCTTCTACCACCATGCTTCTCCCTACCTTCTATTCAAACCGCCGACACATTCATCCACCTACCACTTCTACTCCACCTCCAATCACTATTTCTCTTCCTCTATGTATCCACTTTGTCTCTCCTTTGTCTACTCACCTATATCTCTACATTGCCCTTCCTCTTCTTCGAGCCTACCTACCTACATATCATTGCCACTCCTTTGTTGATACTCCTCCTACTAACCAACACCTACAGTCTATTGGGTGCCTTATCACCATCCTCGATCGTTGATCTACCATTCACCACCGCACCTTCCTATCGCCTTGACCCTACATTCGAATCTAATTATCTGATGTCTTTAAAATTGTCAATCCATCCTCTATCCTCTATCCTTAGTCCACTAGCTTCCTGACATCAATGATTGTTCATCCCACCATCCACTTGTGGGATTCAAACTCCTATGATAGTGAAGCAATCGCCTTTCAACAACTATTGCATTGTAGGTTCATCCCCTTTTTGAATTATTATTTTATTAATATTTAAATTTTGATATATTTTGACTTTGCATTTAGCTTATTCTATTTAAATTTTTAATTTATATTTAAGTTTGAAATCTATTTTAATCATTTATGTATGTTTAGGAAATTACAAATATTAATTATTATTTTTTTGAATAAAGAGGGTAAAAATTTATTGCCACTAGAAAATCAATATTACAAAGCAAATAGGGGCTAAAACTAGCACCCTGAGAGAAAAATAAGAGCCACAAACCCAAAGAAAGACAAAAAAAAAACTAGACCAACCACCAAGAAAAATCAACACCCATATCCTCCAAGATGTGACCCTCAAGATTGTGGGAATAATCCTGCAATAACTACTCCCACCCTTCCACCTTCCAGCCACCATTCTACTCTGAAGCCCATTTAGCCAAATAATCAGCAACCATGTTTCACTCTTGAGGAATATGAATGAAAGAAACCAACTCCAACATGGAACTCAGACATAGAATATGCTTGACAATAGAAGCCAGATGTCAATTAACCCCATCTAAATTTTGCATAATCAACAAATTTACCATGATTTGAGAATCTGAATCATAGATAACCTTGTGCCACCCAAGAGCATAGGTTCTCTCTAGAGCTACCAGAATCGCCAAACCTTCCACGAGGTTGTTGGAATACTGCTCCTTATGAATAGAAAAGAAGAAAATGTCCCTATCAGAATTGTCTCTTCCAATACCATCAATCGCAACAAGCCCGAGATTACCTTTTGAAGAGCCATCAATATTGATTTTTAAAATGTCCCTCAAAGGAGGGTATTGTTCCCCATCTCTTTGAACCTTTTGTTTGGCCCGACACCCCCTTCTAACATAGAAAGAGTTAAGTATAAGGCCGCACAAGCCCAAACTATTCATAATCTCTTCATATCCCCTTTCCAAAGGATAAGACAATTCACACTTAGCTTCCACCATCTCTTGTATCATGCTGACGACCATTTACCAAACTTGTTGAATCATCAGCTTGTTGCCCCAAAATATCTTGTGATTCCTCTCAAGCTAAATCTATCAAAGGATAAAGGTGGGTCCAATAAACAAAATGATATGGAGGAAAGAAACATTTGTCGGGGGCCTCCCTAGACTATTCCAGAAATCAATCTGATAAGAAGCATGAACATAAGATTGTCTCCAGATACCCCACCAAAAGTACCAGATAAGCAACGAAAAAGGGCATTGAAAGAATAAGTGAGTTGAGTCCTTCTTGGAGCAACCATAGAGGTCACAAACTGAAGGAACCAGGAAACCACACTTGCAAAGATTATCCTAGGTCAAACATCTATTCCAAGCAAGTTTCCAAACAAGGAAATTACACTTGGGACAAGAAAACTTATTCTAGACATTTTTCCACCACAAAACTTCCAATCCCCCATACTTTCAATAAATCAGCTCTTGATAGCCACTAGCCACCGTATAAACCCCCTTAAGATTAGGGCTCCACACCAAAATATCCTTCTCCCTTATAGAATTGCAATCTCTGCCTACAAAAATATTTCTTAACTCAGCACGATCCTCTTATGAACCCCCAGTCGGTCACTCAGTAGGGTCCTTCCATCTAGAAACTTCCACCAAACCATAGGGATCACTAGATTTGAAATCCTCAACCCGAGACCAACCAACCATTAGGAAATAATGGCACAAATCTTGTAGATGAGGAATCCTATTCATGATAGGGGAAATCCATCCCAAGATTCAAACCAAAAGAGAGCATCTGACCCCCTATTACAAATCCAAAACAAACCATCCTTGATCAACTTAGCTCATTTCTTAAGAGTTCCCCAAATCACAGAGCCCTTACCCAAGAGTGGAAACTAAGGAACCTCCTCCTTCGCCACCCCCTTAAAATACTTGTTAGAAATAATCTTGGCCCAAACCTGGTTTTGTTTAATGCACCATATCCAACATAACTTGGAAAAAAGAGCCAAACTATAAAGGATAGCCCACCACAACCCAAGACCACCAAGTTGCTTCAGTCTATAGATGGTCTCCCAACTCACAAGACTCCAATTTGAGGATGCCAAGCTGCCGAACCAAAGCAATTGCCTTGCAAAATGGTCCAATTCCCTAATAAAACTTGAAGGAGCAACCTAAAACATACACCTATAATTGGGAAGGTCTTACACCACCAACTTTAAAAGCAACACCCAGCTCGTAAAGGATAACCACATGCGAGTCCAATGGTTCACCCTCACATGAAACTTGTCTAGAATATTTTTCTAGGAGCCCCTAGGAAAGGGACCTATTGAAAGAGGAATACCAAGATAAATCAAAGGCAGTTGCCCAATCTAAAACGTGGGGATATGGGTTATCCAACGTTGAATAGGCATAGGAGTGTTAAAGAATAAAATATAGGATTTACCTTCATTGATTTTTTGTCTAGAGGCTACAAGGTAAACACCCAAAACCTTGCAAAATTTCTAAGTAGCCTCCATGATCTTGGCCAATCCCATCAAAGATGTATCATCAACAAATTGTAGGTGTGACAGAGGAGGAAGGCCAATACCCCAGTTCCACCCATGGATCCACCCTTGATTAGCTTGGCTCTTAATGACTTTCCCAAACCTTCAGCTAGGAGAATAAACAAGTATGAAGACAAAATATTCCCTTGATGAAAACCTCTAGAAGCCCTAAAAAAGGGGAAGGATTCTGAATAACTAGCACAAAAAAGGAAGGGGACGTGATACAACTCAATACCCATGTAACCCACTCCTTGAAAAAACCAAAAGCCCCAACACTTTTTACAGAAAGGACCCATTTGACCCTTTCAAAGGCTTTTGCCATATCTAGTTTTATAAAAATAGTTTTTTCCTTAGAGGTCACCATAGAATGGATAGTTTTAGCAACAATCACATTGCCCAAGATTCGCCTATCAACCACAAAGCCACCATGTTCCTCAGAGACTAGCCTGCTAATCCACTGCTTCAGTATTTCCACAATCAACTTGGATATAATCTTATAAACCACATTACATAGAGCTATGGGCCTAAAAAAACTCATCATATATGCCCCATCACACTTGGGAATAACGACAAGAAAAGTAGATTTCAACGCCTTCAACATCTGTTTATTCTCCTAAGATTCATGCTTTGCCTCTAATAAGTCCAAATTAATGATTTACCAAAATTCCTAAAAGAACTCAATCAAAAACCCATTGGGTCCAGGTGCCTTTCCTTTCTTCATCTTAAAGAGGATAGCCTCCAATTCTTGTAGAGAGATAGGACTCATTGGATTGTCATTCATTTCCCTAAAGACCAAAGAGGGGATACATGCGAGAATATGGTTTTCATCCTCCCCCACTTCAGGGGAGTCCTCCCTGAGAAGAGAAGCAAAGTACTAAGAAGCCTCACTAGAGATATTCCCACAAGAGGTCAGATGGTCGCCCCTAGAATTCACAAGATGAGAGATAGAATTACCATGTCTCTTAGCCTTCATAGAGTTGAAGAAAAAGGTAGTGTTTCTATCCCCTTCTTGTAGCCATGCAACCCACACCTTCTGTTTCTAATAAATATCCTCATGCAGCTCACACTCCTCCAGATTTTTCAATGCCTTCAACTCCTCTAAGAGAGAATCCTTCGACAGGTCATTCTCCCTAATAACATGGGTAATGGCATCCAAAGTAGCTTGAGAAATAGTGTTAGCATGAAAGATATTGCCAAAACACTGCCTATTCCACCTTTTGAGTTGATACTTCACAAACTGCAATTGCTCGACAAAATAGTACATAGTTGTGTTGAAATTAGGTCTACCATGCTGCCACCACTCATCCATAAGGTCTTGAAGAGAAGCATCCTATAGCCACATGAATTAGAACTTGAAAGAGGGATTACGAGCAACACTAACCAAAGAAGTAGAAAACTTAATTGGCCAATGGTTAGAGCTCCTCCAATCAAGAATCTTCAAGCTGGTAGACCAAGATCCACCTATCCAAAAATAAGAAACTAGAAATATATTGAGCCTCTCAGCAATACAGTCCTTACACACCTCCTATTGTTCCAAGGAAATTGACCATTTCCAGGTTTTATGTCAACCATATTTAAGGATGAAATATTATCTCTAAGAATAAAGGTAGATGACTCCAACCTTAATGTTTTTCCCTTTTATCCTCCAACTTAGTAATAGCATTGAAATCACTAGAAACAACCCAAGGATCAATAGGAACAATACTTCTGATAAACTAAATGTGAGACCAAAGACACTACTTACCAGGCATATCGGTTGGGGCATAAATGTTAGATAAAAGATCAGCGTCTCTAGACTCTGGACTCACAACAACCACAAAAATAGAAGACCTACTAGAAATTCACCAAAGAGGTCGAATCTTCATTGGATTCTATAAGTAGGCCACACCCCCAACATTACCCTACACTCTAATACACTAACATTGACCCTAACATCAGAGTTTGGGCACTAAACTACTCATACTCTCCACAAAAAATTTAGTTTCCTAAAGAAATAACATATCAAGTGAATTCCTTTGCACCAAGTCACGAACAATTTTTTGTCTAGGGCCATTTTTCAAGCCCCTCACATTCCAAGAGAGAATAATCATCTTTGAGAGGTGGAAAAGTGGGAGTCAAGAGTTTTGACATATTGAAAGTGATGTTGTAAAGAGGGAGATTGTTGGAAGTTTGTCATTGATTATGTTGTTCGACAACATGAGCATGATATGTACAATTTGCATGATCCAGTGTTGTCATTGATGTTAACATTTTTTTGGATCATTCCATCATGACTTAGAAGTATTTTTGAATACTTTTGTATAGGATAAGTTGGTCCATAAAGTACAACTATAGAGGGAAATGCCTAAGTATCAAATTTTCCAGTGCAATGGTTCAGTGTGTTAATTTTTGGGTCTACACTCCATTGCAAATTGAGAAGTCACTCTATAATTCTAACAATATTTTTATGATTATTAGATGTACTTAAATTTAAGAGTTTGTGTTGTTTAGTGAAGTACTCAGAAATATATGAATGATAGAGTTCAACTCTGTATATTGCAGTTATTTTTTGAGCAGTATGTTGGTGTTGGATATTCTATATTCCTTCGCAAATAATAGCTTCAAGTTTTGATGTTTAGGATAATATTTCAGATTTTGGTTGAGTGGGAGTTCAAAGTGAGATCGAGTTTTAAGTCACACGTTTGATGAATTGGGTAAACAGGTGGAAGTTTTATGTTTAGGTCTTATTTGGGACTGACCTAACATGCTTGATGTTATGTAAAGGATAAATAAGTGTTGCTATCCTATGTGATATCTATTATAGGTCCATCCTGACCTATCTTGGTATTTTGAGTTTTGAATTAATGCATGAGATGTGGATGAATTGTTTTGAGGATGATAAGTTCAAATTTTGTGTGTTACATCTAATTAGGCCGACCTAATTGATGTTACACTTGATGTGGATATATATAGGAGATTAATTTTTGGTATTTTGAGATAGAAGTGTAAGTATGGTGTGAGTAATGTGTGAAAATTGAAATGTATGATGCAAATATAATCAGAGTTGTGTATATTTTATTGCAAAGTGTATGAATTCAGTGCAGAGCAGAGCATAACAGAGCATTGATCCAGATCAGTGCAAAGATTTTTTTGTACTTCATTGGAATTGTAATCCAAAATATTGTAGATACATTTGTAATAGTTCAATAGGTTGTGAGCCACTCCTTATATTTTCTATGGGTAGTGAGTCCACCTACATTGAGCATTTCTATAATATACTATATTCAGATATAATATATTATGAGCTAATCCTCATCATGGTTTTTCCCATTTTGGGTTTTCCATGTAAAAATCTTGGTGTTCATGTGTCATGTGATTTTATGGATGTTTCATGCTTTCATTCATTATTGCAGTTGAATATATTTTGGTAATTGGATGGATAATGTTTAAATGGTTTAATTGAATATTGATTTACCCCCTCTTAGTATTTCAGGTGCTCAACATGAATACCCTAACTCAACCAAAGTTCCTCTTGCCATCTTAATCTTCTCTGAATCCTTCTTCCTCCTAGCCTTGAGGGGTTTCTCATTAACCCCTTTCTTTGGATTTTTCTAAAGGATCCCAAGGGGAAGAGAATCCTTATTTACTTTCTCTGACTTAGATGCCATCTTCTCCAAAGGGGATGCATTTTCAACCCCAATCCTTTCCATAGCACCAAGCGCCACAGGTCCAATCGGAACCATAGTGCTTAGATTTGTATCCATTTGAGCAAGTGACATGCCTTCCTCTTACAAGTTCTAAAGATCAACTGACTTGGCACCCTCTTGAATCTCTTCCAAAACCCCTTGTTCCAGAAGCATCATACTAGGGTTCAACTCATGCTAGCTAAGATCATCCAAAACATCAAAATAATTTAAAACTTCCTCCTCCTGTCACTCCTTGAAAGTTACTTTCTGACCGTGATTCTTATTGCAGGTCTTGATAGGAATAAAACCTTCTTTATTAGCCACATCCCTCAGAATAGGAGTCTTTCCCTTGTCCATCTTGGGAGGGTTACAAGGAAACTAGTTCAAATGGGGCTCTGAAGAGTGATTCTTAGGACATCTCTTTTGCAAATGACCATACTCATGACACAAACAACATCAGAAGGGGAGAGTCTCATAGTCCAACTGTTGCACCCAAGAGGAATAACCCACACAAATTTTTGAAGAATTTGGAATAGGATTGCTCAAATATATTTTAACACAAATACAAGAAAAAGTCATTACCTTCCTATCTTGTGTTTGTTGAGAAGGTCCAACTGGTTTCCCAAGAAATAAAACAACCATATGCAGAATGTCATTCCACCAAAACTCAATCAGGAACCTAGGGAGACACACCCAAATAGGAACATGATTTGAAAGCTCCTCTGAAGGGTTGAATCTCATATGCTATGGTTTGATAAACAATCCAATTTGACAATGAAAATAAGGACCTCCCTCGAAAACTCTATTGTGATCAGCCATGCAGTTAAAAACAGCCACTAAAAAATTGTTAGCCAATAGCATCACCTCCATTTTTTTATCAAGGTTCCAGTTTGTCTGACCCAAGTCTCTAAAAAGGGAAGAGGGACTCACATCCCCATGAACTTTCATAATAAACCATGATTCATATAATACTCAACATCATCTATAATAGACTCTAGTTGAATCACCAGGGACAGGTCTATCCTGGCACCTCTCCAAACATCCATTAGTTTTTGAGATGCGAGGACCTCTAGATGGATCCATCCCCTCCACCCCTTAAGCCTTAAATAAAATTTTATTATCATCAACACTCTTTGATGAAGACGGGTAATTCACCCTCAAAGATGCCTGAAAATCCATATTGTGATTAAAGCTTATCACTACACCTAAAGCCATGAATGGCTAACACCGAGGCAAAGGATCCTCTTTATACCTCCCCAAAACCAAAAAACCATTTACCAAATCCAAACAGCAAATGAGCACAGAGAAAAAATGAAAAATTGGAAAAAACAAACCCCCCGAGCATGAATAAAACCCACCCTTACCCTTGAAAGAAGACTATAGACTTGGATCTACACACCAATAATTACAATTTATTACAATTAATTTAATTTATAATTTTTTTTCTTGTTAAAATTTAAATTATTATATTTTTTATTTTAACTTTAATTTATATAAAAAATAAATTTTAAACTTAAAATCTAAGCTTAAAGTTATAGAGAGAGTGAGTGAGGGAGATACTAACTTTTGATTAGTCATTTTGTGCCAACAATCCAAAGATACTACATGTCCTATGGAGTTATACTCGAGGTAGCATAAATTCACATTTAAGACCTCTTCAATGTACCCATTGCACACTTAAGGAGGAAAATAGATAGATAGATAGATAGATAGATAGAGAGAGAGAGAGATGGGGGGATATAGAGGCAGAGGGAGATACAAAAAGAAATAATAGAGAAATAAAGATAGAGATAAAAAGAGATAGAAAGAGAAATATAGAGATAGAGAGGGAGATAAAGAGATAGAAAGTGAGGTAGAGATATAAAGATAGAGGTAGAGTTATATAGGAATAAAGAGGGAGAGAGAAAGAGAGAGATATTAAGAGAGATAAAGAAAGAGAGAGAAAGGAAAAGAGAGAAGAGGAGAGACATAGATAGATATAAAGTCATATAGATAGAGATGATTTGTATATATTTATCTCTCTCTTTCTCTTACCCTCTATCTTTCTCAAGTTATATCTATATCTCTATCTCTCCTCTCTACCCCAATCTCTCTCTTTCTATCCCTATCTTCCCCCTCTCTATCTCTCCCTATCACTTCCTCTTTTTATATCTCTCTACTTCACCTCTCTCATCTCTATTTATTTCCCCCTTCTCCCTCCTCTATCTGTTTATATATATCTATCTCCCTCTTTATCTCTCTCCATATCTCTCTCTCTCATATAAAAACAGACTCCCTATTCTCCCTCCCTATCTCTATCTCTATATCTTTCACACTCTCTATCTCTCCCTCCCTCTCTATACCTCTTTATTACTTTCCTTTATCACATTCTTTCTCTCTCACTCTTGCCTCCTTTAATTCTCTCTCCCTCCCCCTCTCTCTCTCCTTGTCTCTATCTATATCTCATTATCTCTATTATTCACTCCATCTCTCCTACTTTATATCTCTAACTCCCTCTCACTTTTCTCTCTCTCTCTCTCTATATATATATATATATATATATATATATATATATCTTTATCTATGTCCATCTCCCTATCTCTATATCACTTTCCCTAGCCCTTTATATCTCTATATATTACCTTCAATATATATCTCTCCCTCTCACTCTCCCTCCCCCTCTCTATATATTGAGTTATATCTCCCTCTCTTCCCCTCTTATTCTCTCTCTTCATCTCTACCTACCTCTCTCCCTATCTCCCGCTCTTCTATCTCCCTATCTCCCCACTCTTCTCCCCCTCTCTTATATGTATCTTTCTCCCTCTCTCTATCTCCCCCTTCTCTATCTCTTTCCATTTATCTCTCCCTCACTCCTTTTCTTTCCCCATATCTATCTCACTATCTCTCCCTCCCTCACTCCTTCTGTATCCCCATATTTATCTCTATCTCTACCTCTCTCTCCCTTTCTCTTCCCATATGTCCCTATATCTCTCTTTATCTTCTCATATAACTCTATTTATCCCTCTTTATTTCTCCCTCTCTCTATCACTCCCTATTTCTTTCTCCCTCTCTACCTCTCCCTCTCCCCATACCTATTTGTATATCTTTACTTCTATTTGTCTATCTATCACTCTCTTTGTATCTTTTTCCCTCTCCCCCTCTCTATATCTCCTTATATTTGTATCTCTCTATCACTCTATCACTCTATCTCAACATCTATATCTCTATCTATCTCTCCCTCTCCCTCTCCCTCTCCCTCTCCCCCTCCCTCTCCCCCTCCCTCTATATATATATCTTCCTCTCTATCTCCATATCTCTCTATTTATTTCTCTCCCTCTTCCTTCCTCCCCTCTATCTCTAGACATGTATCCTCTATCCATCTATCTCTCCCTCCCTCCCTCTCTCCCCGTCTTCATATTCCTAAACATCTCTCTATGTATATATATCTTTTTCTCTCTATCTCTCTATCTCTATATTTTTTCTTCTATCTCTTGCTCTATCTCTATCTCATCATCTCTCCATCTCTCTCTACCCCTATATCTCTCCCTCTCTCTGCCTCTCTCTATATATCACTTTTTATCTCTATATTTATCTTTCAATATCTCCCACTCTCATAATCTCCCTCACTCTCCCTCTCAATATATTATATCATCCATATCGATCTATCCCTCTCTCCTCTCTCTCTTTATATATCTTTATCCGTCTCTCCATATCCGTCTCCTCCTTCTCCATATCCATCTCTATCTCTATATTCCTCTCTCTCTTGATCTTCCCCCTCTTTCTCACTCTTGCTACCTCTATCTCTCCCTCTCTCCCAATTGTAAAAATAACATGAGCATATTGGTAGTGGAGCCTAATTATATTTTTGATTTATAGTTTTTTAGTCATGTTTACATCCTTGTAAGTGGATGTATAGTTGATTTGAAGATATCACTTCTCCATTGAAACCATTTTTCATAAACATCATTTGCTATATTTTGTACTAATTAATCTCATATACTACACAAATGTATGTTGGGATTAAGGTGTATCAACCTTAGAGTCCAAATATTGTTTGGAATTAATGTATTATTGTATTTATTTGTACCATTTAATTGCCTATTGTTTCATGTCATAAATTGGGACCCATCAGCTGAGTGGCATCCCCGTTGGAGGTGACTAGATGACACATAATCATCCCAAGTGGACATAGGCATCCCACTTTGGAATCTTTGACCTATTAAAGATTTTATGACATGTAATAAGGCATCTTCTTGCATGGAGAAATTTGGTGCCCAAGTTGGGTTATGACAAGCTATAAGAGAATCGGGTATTCTTGGTTAGTTATGATAGATTCTATTGTAGTTGTAAGTGTTGTCAGTTATGAAAAATTCTATGATATTTGTAAGATGTGTAAGGCATCTTTCATAGCCTATTTTAGCATATTCTAGGCGCCCAAGCTTGGAGAAAAAATATTGCATGTAATGACACTTGTAAGGGGTGTAAGGGAATTCTGTACATGTGTCCAAATGCATGTTCATGGCATGGGATATTGTTCCATGTGGATTTGGATGACCCTCTCAATATAGATGCTTCTTGAATCTTGCATCTCTTTATATATTGAGTGCCTTGCATTGTAGAATGCATAGTTTATTTGCAAGTAACGAAGTGTTGTCGGGTTTACTCCAAGAATAGGTGTTTGTTTTAAAGAACTTGTTGAAGAAATATTTGTACTTGGGGCTATATTGTAACTCCTATTTGAAGCAATACAATAGTATTGTGCTTTTGGAGGGTGGAGTTTTTTACCCGAAAGGGTTTTCCCCACGTACATATCTGGTGTTTGTTATATTTGTGTACTTGTTGTTCTATTCCATTATTCTCTATGTGTTTTTCTTATTGTAACAAGATAAGGTGTTAAAATAAATTTTTGTAACTCTTCGGGCTACTTAGAGTAATGTAGGAAGTTGTTTTTGCTCACTCGACTTCCTTTCAGTTGGCATTAGAGCCTGGCCAACCTTGATTCCTTTGTTAGATTAGAAGGGTTTTTTGAGTTGATCTGTGTTTTAGTGGAGTTTTGCAGAGGTGTATTTTGTGACCTTGTTGCAGGAAAGATATTGTAGGCACATTTGGGAGGATTGAGATGGATAATTTAAATAGTGATAATTTTGAACTTTGGAAGCTCAAAATGGAAGACATTCTAGTAGATCATGATCTATGGCTTGCAGTTTCTGGAACTATGCCAGATCTGGCATGAAACAAGAGGATTGGGATCTCATGGATAGGAAATCCAAGGGTCTTATTAGAATCTGTTTGATTGATTTCATCCTCCTAAATGTCCATGAAGAGAATACTTTTGCTTCTTTGTGAAAGAAGCTTGGTGATGTCTATCAGGCTAAATCCCTAGTAAACAAGCTTTTCCTAGGAAAGAAGATGTATTCTATGAAGATGGAAGATGGAGGATTCGTTGTAGATCACCTGAACTCTTTTAATATGTTGGTTGTCCAATTGGGTTATGTTGGAGACAAGATTGATGAATAAGACTATTGCATGCTCCTTTTGTGTTCATTGTTGGACTCTTGGGATCACCTAGTTATGGCTATTGGAAGCACTAATTCCACCTTCAAGATGGATGAGGTTGCTGCCTCATTATTATTTGTAGAGATGCGAAGGAAGTCTTCTAAGATCCAAGAAGGCCCTTTCTATTCGTGGTAGACCAAAGGAGAGATGCAAAAAGAAAGACAAGAAATCTAAGTCTCCTGATAAGAAGACCAAGGCAAAATGTTGGAACTATGGCAAAACTGGTCACATTTGAAAAAATTGCAAGGAGGAGAAGAAGAAAAACAAGTCTTTCTCTGATTTTGAATTTGAGAAATCATCCCAAGATGATAGAGAAGAATTTATTGCAGCCTTGGTAGCCCATGCATCAGATGATGTGTGGTTCATAGATTCAAATCCATCTTTTCACATGACCTCTCATAGAGATTGGTTCTCGAAGAATGAGGAGTATGATGGTGGGGAGGTGTACCTAGGTGATGAATCTCACCTAAATATTGTTGGCCATGGAAGAGTCAAAATCAGATTTCCTAATAGACGAGTGAAGGGGATTGATGGTGTCTTACATATCTTGGGTTTGGTACAAAAAATGGTTTCTGTAAGTAAATTGAATGATTCGGGAGTGCAAGTTGAATTGAATGATTCGGGAGTGCAAGTTGTTTTATCTAGTGGAGGATGAAAGATGACAAGAGGAGCTATGGTGTTAGCTAAGGGAGATCTTATTGGCACTCTGTTTTAGCTTGATACATGCACTATACTGTGCAATAACTCTTCTAATGTACCAAAGAATATATCTTTGGATTCTTCATCCTCACCATCAGATCATGCAGAGAAGAAGCATGTTGTAGCTACATCTAATGGTCATGCATTTTGGGTACCTAAGGGTGCTCATTCCATGAAAATGAAGCTTCCTATAGAGAAGACAATGTTATGGCACCAACAACTTGTTCACATTGGTGAGAAGGGCCTTAGAACCCTGAAAAATAAGAGCTTTGTTGAAGGCCTTGATGATTGTAATCTCGAGTTCGACTTTTGCGAATATTGTGTATATGGAAAACAACACTATGTTTCTTTTTATTCTAGTTCTCATAAGTCTTCTAGGGTTTTGGACTATGTTCATTCAGATGTTTTTGGTCCTATGAATGTTCCTTCATTATCAAAATATATATATTTTGTTTCTTTCATAGATGATTACAGTAGAAGGAAATTCATTTATTTTCTCAAAATTAAAGTTGAAGTCTTTAGTTGGTTTAAGGAGTTTAAGGCCTTGGTAGAAAATCAAACAAGCAAAAAGATTAAGTGTTTGAGGACTGATAATGGTGGTGAGTTTTATTTCACAAAGTTTGAAAAGTTCTATAAAGAGCACGAGATTGAGAGACATAAGACAACTCCCTACACTCCACAACAAAATGGAGTTGCAGAGAGAATGACCACAATGTTGATGGAGAGGGCTAGGAGTATGTTGAGTGGTTCTATCCTTGAACAAAATTTTTGGGTTGACGCAGTAGCCACTACATGTTATTTGATTAATAGATCTCCTACATCAGCGATTGTTGGAAAGACACCCATGGAGGTATGGAGAGGTAAAAAGCCTTTGATGAGACATCTCAAAGTATTTGGTTGCAAAGCTTATGCTCATGTTCCAATTGAGAAGAGGTCAAAGTTGGAGAACAAGGTTGTTAAGTGTATCTTTATTGGCTATGGTGTCGATGTGAAAGGGTACAAGCCTTGGGATCTAGAAGCTTAGAAGGTTCTCTACAATAGAAGTGTGATCTTCAAAGAGATGAAACCTTCCACTGTTGAGTACAACTAGAGAAAGAGGAGAAATAGAAGGAGGAAGTTTAGATTCCATCTACTCTAAAGAAAGATGAACTACACACTCCTATTGGACCTGATGATGAGGAGAGCTCAAGTACCTCTGAAAGTTCTGAAGAAGAACACGTACCTCAACCTCAGCCTTTGAGGAGGTCTACGTGAGTTAGGCAACAACCAAAAATGTTTGGATATTAATTATTGGATTTTGGTTGTATTTTTTCTTTGATTGCTAACATTGATGAGCCTAGGACTATTAAATAGGCAATGGGTATGAGTAATGCAGATTCTTGGATAAAATCCATGGACGAGGAGATGGATGAATTAAAGAAAAATAAGACTTGGGATTTGGTACCTTTGCCTACTGGACGTAAACCTATCGGTTGTAAATGGGTTTTCAAGAAGAAGTATGGTCATGATGGCAGTGTTGAGAAGTATAAGGCATGATCAGTCACTAAGGGGTTTTCTCAGGTGGAGGGAATAGATTATGGGGAGATATTCTCTCCTTTAGCAAACCTTACATCTATCCAGCTTTTTTTGTCACTTGTAGTAGCATATGAATTAGAAGTGGAACAGATGGATGTGAAGACAACGTTCCTTCATGGTTATTTGGAGGAAGAAATTTACATGCCACAACCAGAGCATTTCATTGAAAAAGGTAAAGAAAATTTGGTTTGCAAACTGAAGAAGTCTCTTTATGGTTTGAAACAGTCTCCTAGAATGTGGTACCAGAAGCTTGATACCTATGTTTTTTCATTAGGATTTTAGAGATCTAAATCTGACCATTGTGTATATTTTAAATTTGGTAATGGTCTCATTCTAATTATTGTCTTATACGTAGATGATATGTTGTTTATCGGGAATGGTAAAAGTATGATTTCAGATTTGAAGTTTCAATTGTCAACACAGTTTGAGATGAAAGAACTAGGTGCAACTAGGTACATTCTAGGAATGGAGATCATAAGAGATAGAGCCAACAGAAAGATTTGGTTAAGCTAGAGCAAGTATTTGAACTCGATGTTGGACAAATTTAACATGGTAGATTGCAGATAGTTAGTTGTTCCTGTGATGCAAGGGATAAAGCTTTCTATGGATGATTGTACAAAATATCTTATTGAGATGGAGGACATGACCGAAGTACCATATGAAAGTGTAATTGGTAGTTTGATGTATGTGATGGTGTGTACAAGACCATACATTTCCTAAACAAGTGGGATTCCTTAGCTATTTTATGGTTAATCTTGGACAAGTGCATTGGGATGCAGTTAAGAGAGTGTTCAAATATTTACGAGGTACTTTTGAGAATGCGTTATGTTTTCATGGTTGTCCTATTGGACCTCAACATTCCATGAGTATTCATAGATATGTGGATTCAGATTGGAAAGGTGACATTAACATAAAAAAATCCACCAGTGGTTACATGTTTATGATGTTTGGTGGTGCTATCAATTGGATGAGTAAGAGGCAAGCTATAGTCGCATTATCCACGATAGAGGCAGAGTATATGGAAGCCACTCATGCTTGTAAGGAATACATTTGGCTTAAGAGATTGTGTTCTGATATTATTTTAGATGTAGGACAAATTACTATTTGTTGCGACAATTAAATTATGATTTTTCAAGCAAAAAATCCTACCTTCCATGCCAAAACAAAGCACATCGTTGTTTAGTATCATTTTTTCATGATATGGAAAAATATGGAAAGGTGAACTTGGAGAAGGTTGACACTTTGGTGAATGTTGTAGATGCACTGACAAAACCAATGAGCACAAAGGAGTTCAAATGGTGTTCTAATTCCATGGGCCTCAGGGCCCTAAGTAGATGATTTTGTATGAATCTCGACAAGTCTTTGACAAGTAAGAGAATTTTTGGATTAAGGTGTCTCAAAATTAGAGTCCTAATATTATTTTTAACTAATGTATTATTGTATTTATTTTTATTTTTTAATTGCCTATGGTGTCATGTCATAAATTGGGACCCACCAGCTAGGTGGCATCTCCATTGGAGGTGACTGGATGACACATAATCATACCAAGTGGACATAGGCATCCCACTTTGGAATCTTTGACCTATGGAAAATTCTATGATGCATCATAAGGCATCTTCTTGCATGGAGAAAGCTGGCGCCCAAGTTGGGTTATGACAGGCTGTAAGAGAATCAGGTATTCTTGGTTAGTTATGACAAATTCTCTTACAGTTGCAAGTGTTGTGAGTTATGAAATATTCTATGACAATTGTAAGATGTGTAAGGCATCTGTCATAGCCTATTTTTAGCATATTCTAGGAGCCCAAGCTTGGAGAAAGAATATTGCATGTAATGACACTTGTAAGGGGTGTAAGGAAATGTTGTACATGTGTCCAAATGCATGTTCATGGTGTGGTATATTTTTACATGTGGATTTGGATGCCCCTCTCCTTCTAGATGCTTCTTGAAGCTTGCATCTCTCTATATATTGAGCTCCTTGCATTATAGAATGCATAGTTTGTTTGTAGGTAACGAAGTGTTGTTGGGTTTACTCCAGGAACAAGTGTTTATTTTGAAGCACTTGTTGAAGAAATATTTGTACTTGGGGTTGTATTGTAACTCCTATTTGAAGTAATACAATAGTATTGTGCTTTTGGAGGGTGGGGTTTTTTACCCGAAAGGGTTTTCCCCATGTATATCTAGTGTTTGTTGTATTTGTGTACTTGTTGTTCTATTCCATTATTCTCTATGTGTTTCTCTTATTGTAACTAGATAAGGTGTTAAAAGAAATTTTGTAACTCTCCCCTAATTATATTAGTGTAGGAAGTTGTTTCCGCTCACCCGAATTCCTTTCAATGTATACAAAAAATAGACCAAATTTTTCTCTTATTGACCTTTCACACCTCTTCGGTGTACCCATTGCACACCAAGGTATGATTGCTAATAATATATTATTGATGGAGTTTTGCATACTCACTGATTCAATCAATATTTTTACCTTCAATTTTTTAGGAAATCCTTTACTTTAGAGTTTGTGGGTTGCTACTACCTAATAGTGCATGTCAAGAGATAGTTGGTTGGACATATTTTTAGTCTTCTACCACGATTATGTACTCTTCTTCATCTATTTGTTCCAAGATGATATCCTCAATATAGAATAACTTCTTAGTACATTTCTGACTTTTATTGTATTTTCCATCATAAATGAAACAAATCACTTTTTTACCCTTTCTCTTTAATTTTTTGAGATTTCAATCTCATATGTCGAGGAAATGATGATGTAGGGACCCTCCCATCTCCATTGATAGGGAATTGTTATCATCTATTAGCTATTTTTTTTCTTATATTTGTCTTTCCATAAAATATCTTAGATATAACACTTGGATCTAACATGTGTACCTCATATTCAACATGATCCATTAAACCCCCTAGGTGATTCCTTTAAATTTTCATCTACAATATTCTCTAAACTTAAATATACCTTGGAATTGTTGAATATAATCCTCGATTGTTCATTTTTTCTTCGGTTTGGTGAGTTGGTTGAAGTATTCATACATAAAATCATCTCCATAATGTGTGGTGAGTTCCTTTTGAAAAATTGACCATGAGACAATACAACCATTCTTTTTCTTCTCTTCACATAACTAATGACACAAAATTAATTAGTTTGGTTGCACGTATACAAAATTTCATTGCCACCTTCTATTGACATAGAATATGATGAAGATAAAATAATTATTCCATTTGGTAAAGCGAATTGATCAAGTCTTTTTATTAAAATTTTACATATCTATCTTTGGTGTGGAGTGCCTATACACAAAGTTATTTGAGTGGTGATCCATATTTAGATCTCATTCAAACATAGAAGAATCATTTTCTTGTAAATCCATTGTATTAGATTTCATAAATCTCTCAAGACAATCAAATCATTTTATTATTGCATGGATCTTGTCACTTTTTACAAACCCTTTCATTCACTTTGTCATTTCTAACCTTATTTCATCCTTCAAGTTTTTGGTTTCTTCCCTTTTTTCTACCTTATAGATTCATTATATAGATGGATTTAATCATTTCACTTACCATACCATTATTGTGTGGATATTTTTAAGGTGTGATAAAAAAAATTCCTTGATGTAGGCCCCACCATTATGGAGAAAAAATATTTTGTAATAAATCACATAAAATAAATCTAAATTATCTAAAACAATATTATAACTTACTTGAGCCTATATCACTTCTTTCAAAAAATTACAAAGAAATTCATTAAATTGTAGCCTTGAGAGAAAATTTAATGGAAACTCTATTTTTCAATAAGTTCTTTATATCTACTCTAAATTCCTTAAAATTAGTATTGTGGGTGGATAAATATTCTCTTGTTCAACTCTCTAGAAATCAAGAAAAAAATTGCTTAATTTCATATTTAAGACTAAAATTGGTGGAAATCCTAATTCTACAATAAATCATTTAATTATAATCTAATTGACCTTAAATTAGTAATGAAGTAGCTCCAATATAAAAAGTTAAGATGCAATTATCCAAAATGAGAGAGATATGTACTTACCAAAATGATCTTCAAAAATAAATAAACAAAGTGCCTTATTTCTTATCTTCACAATACCAAGATAATGCTGTAGTTCCACTTGTAATGAAATAACTTAGATAATAGAAGAATATAATAGGAAATATGCTACAAATACTTGATAATAATATTCCACTTCAAGGGGACAACCAAATAATTTAGTTTGAGGGGGATACCTCCAATAGTCTTTAATAAGAACACAATACTCAATATGATGATAATAACTAACCTCTACCTCCTATATATACAATACTTATGCTTTCAATACCATCCAGGACAACTTAAAAACCTATATAATACTACGTAAATGATTAAATAACTTAATTAAGAGTTAAGGTAGCCACAAGTCGACTACTCATAACTTAATATTATAGGATTAAGGGTGTATTATAAGGTTTATGTTATGGGTTATTTATCCTATGTGGACACTAGATTTATTACTTCTTTGGTATGCATCGAATAAAATTTTAAATTATGACATTATCTAAGTTAAAAAAATTGTATAGGTATATTCTTTCTCATGTCTAAGAGCTCATATTTCCTATGGACACATGGAGTGGGACTCAAAGAATTATGAAAGTTTCTTGAAATACTACCTTTAGTTGTCACACAATAGTATTTAGTTGCACAACAACAAAATATGGTTGTGTAGAAAGCTAAGACCCCCTAGGAAACTCCATGGTTAAGTGTGCTTAAGTCAAAAAGGTATTAAGATGAGTGACCTAAAAAAAATCATGATGCTCCATCCCTATGAGAATCACCTCTCTTATAAGTGTTAAGTGGGTCAATTATGTTCATGAGATATGGGTTCATGTGAACCACTACTTGTTACAGATGGGTCAATGGGTTTTATTCAAAAAAAATATATTTAAATTTTGATAAAATATAATAAACTAAGACTAGTTTCCAACAACTAAAGACTACTATGTAGCTAGTCAAGGTATTGTAAATCTAAGTCATCAATTATTGTGCAATAATATTTAGCTAGCAATTATCCACCCTTAAAAAGTGATAAAGATATAATAAGTTAGTGTGATAGTTTAGCTCTATTATTGTCACCTCCTATGTTTAGAACATATGGTGTACAACAATACAAAATAAAATGGGAAGAAAAATAATAATTTCAACCCATAGATGAGTTTAAATCCTTGAATTCAAAGCCCATTAAAAAGGTTCAAAAAAAATTTAAATCAAATCATATCCATAAAATTATGATTCTAATAAATACCAAAAATATAAATTTTAATTTTAAAAATTATATTTCATACAATTATCACATTATGTTTTACACTCGCTTTGATATATGTTCCCTTAACATGTTTTAGGATACATTGAACCTATAACATTAGTCTTGTTTCTTTACCAAATTTTATTTTGTTTTTCATTTTTCAATTTGTAATTCTTTGTAACATTTTTTTACATTTTCTCCTAGATGACAATGCAAGTGTGTAGAATTTGTGCAATTGCCATATCATCCAATACAAAATAAAAAATGTACACTTTCCCACATTTTTTACTATTACAATTTATTGTTGAAATAAAGGAAAAAGGGTAAAATGGATAAGGAGATCTTAAAATGGGAATGTGTGATGAGGGACCTATGTCCAAAGAAAAAGGGGGGGGGGGGTGTCCACCTAATAACAAATCCACCTTTCCTACATTCATTAGGAAGAGGGATAGTGTCACAATGATTAGAATTGACTTACAACCCTTAAGGTGAGTCAACCCTAGGTTTTGGACACTATGCTACCTTAACTTCCTTATGACAAAATGAAATTGCAAGTATGAAGGTGTTTTCATTGATGTCAATAGGCTTGTGTTGACATTGATGTTAACTATATACTGGTTGAGAGAAATTGTTGTAGAGGTGTGTTATGGTTTTTCTTCGTATTTCTTCTAGGTTGAATACCTTCTTGTGTGGTTCAAATAGGTTAGTTACAAGTGTTAAAAGATGCTATTAATTCAAAATTTATGGTGATGGATCATTGTAAAGAAGAAGTTGTGTTCACTAGTGTGTGAATTGTGCATTACATAGGTGTCTGGGAGAAATGTCTTTGCTTCATGTTTCTCCACAGTTGTGTATTAGGTCTTACAATTTTGAGTGAGAGTTGATGGTGTTGGTCTCTTTCTTATGTCAAGAGGATTTGTGGTTTGGTGTTTCAAAAGATGGTTTTTTGAGTTGCAGTGTGTGGCAGTGTTGTCAAGATATATTGGGCTTGTACATTCTTTCAGATGAAAATTATTGCGAAGGAGTTTGTTAGTTTTCAAGATGTTTTTGGATCGTGTTCAGGTGAAGTTTGTTTTTTGAAAGTTATGGATTGATAAAAGGAAGCATGTACTTAAAATTTTAATGTATTTTGCATAGGTAATGACCAACATGGTGTTTACACTACATGTGAAGCATCTTCAAAGTTTGTGGAAGTGCATTGAGGCGTGTTAGGACAAATTTGGGTCTTAGCCAAGGATTTGTGTGGTCCATATTCATTCCTATCCACCGTGGGAATATTTTGGTGCCAAACTAATTTGAATTTGCACGTTTGAGGTGCATTGCCAACCTTGGAAAGGGTTTCAAGGTTGAGGACAGTATAAGTATGAGTTGAATTATTGAAGGAGGTTAAGATAGATGCAAGATATATGTGTGTGTGAAGTATGTGATGTGTTGGATTACTAGATGCAGTGAGCAGCAGGTGTCTACAATCATTCAAATAGACTAGAAAGGTGTTGGAGCTATTGTGGTGGAATCCCTGTTGCATTGAGATCATGTTCTTTGTGTAACATTTATTCTCTATCTTATTTTCATTCCAACAGTGAACCTTGGCTATGAGCTTTTCTAAAAATGTGTCATATTCTGGCAGTGAGCCCTTGTATCGATTTTGTTATTACTTATATTGTTAGCTAATCCTCACCATGGTTTTTTCCCTTCTTGGGTTTTCCACATAAATTTGGTATTATCTTGCGCATGGTGTTGAGTTGTTTAAGTTTCTGTTATTTGCTTTTCATGCTAATTTATCATAATAGATTAAGGGTTTAATGAATGTTTGTGGATCTGAATGTTAATGAGGGTTTTGATGTTTTGATAAGATACAACTGATTCAACCCCCTTTGATTTGTCTTGTTTATTAAATAATTTGTATCAGAGTGAGGTTCCTTTATGAAAAGCTTAATAGCTTAAGGTAGATCTAGGATGGAAAACAAGAAGGAGATCCCTATGTTTGATGGCATAGACTATGGATTCTAGAAAGTAAAGATGGAAGGGTATCTGGTTTACCTTGGATATGATGTTTTTGCAAGTAGTAAATACTAATTACACTATGCCTACAAATGGACCAAGCACAAGTGATGAGATCAAGGCCTATGAAACAAATGGTAAAGCAAGGTTTGTTCTTTTGATTAGTCTTACAAATTTTGAATTAGTGAAAGTTATGGATTTGAAAACCGCTAAAGAAATCTAGGATAAGCTAGAAAGTATTTATGAAGGAGATGATAAGGTAAAAAAGCTAAGATGCGGAATCTGAAGACACAATTTGAGAACTTGTGAATGTTTGAAGATGAAACAGTTATAAGTTACATGTAGAGGGTTGATAAGCTTGTCAGTGCAATGAGAGGTCTTGGTGAGAAAGTCAAAGAACCTAAAATGGTAAAGAAAATTCTCAGAACTCTTCCTGATTCATATGGTAAAAAAAAATTTGCTATTGAGGAAGTTGCAAATTTTAATACTTACACTAGAGATCAGTTTTTTGGCACACTAACTACATTTGAGATGAGAAAATTTGGTTCAAATAATGGTGCAAAAGTGGGGACCGCTTTCAAGGCTAGAAAATCATAAAAGATTGACGACTCAGATGGAGATGATCTTGATGATGTGGAAGCTAATTTTGTAAGAAGGATGAAAAAGGGCACTAGTAAGTACAAAGGTAAATTACCTTTCAAATGTTTCAGTTGTGGAAAAATAGGTCACTATGCTTCAAGATGTCCAAACAGAAGTGTGAACAATAAGAATAAGGAAAATAAAGGTAAGATGATTAAGAAAATCTATTATGCTAGAGAAGATTTTGGTATTTCTGATGATGAATCTAATTATGGAAACTATGATAATAGTGAATGCTTGTTCTTGGCTTTAAAAGATGAATATGTTTTTCCTAACTCTAAAAGATGTGTGAAGGAAAGTACTTTAGAGACAAAGGAGACAAAGGTTAAGGCTGAAGGTACTTTGGTATCCTCTTTTCATTTTAGACAAGATAAGAAATATTGGATTATTGATAATGGTTGCTCAAATCATATGATTGGAGACAAGAGTAAGTTTGTTAAACTTGAAAAATATGATGGAGGACTTGTTAAATTTGGAGATGATTCAAGTGCTAATATTTGTGGAATAGGTTCAATCAATTTTGATGGCAAGCATAATACTGATGATGTTTACTAGGTCAAGGGTTTTAAGACATAATATTTTGAGTGTTGAAAAGATGTGTAGCAAAGGTGTAAGAGAGGGGGACCAACCACATCAAGGCTCCAGATCATGGAGAGTCGAGAGCAAAGGGCTGCCCTAACTTACCTCACTCTAAAGGGTGTTTTATGAAGAGGATCAAGAATGAAGAGCACAATGTAGTACTTATGTCACTCTATGGATCCGATATTCAGGTTTGGGCTAGGTGAGCAAATTTTTGGAGTCAATACTGCACTTTAGATAGTTCTTTGTTCGAGGACATCAATGCAGTTCTGGGACGACAACGCAACGTGTTGGTGTCTCTCTAGCGCATTAGTGTTCGTATGGCCAAAAAATGTAAGACATAGTAAAAAAACTAGAAACTTACTAAACTTCCTAGCTGATTGATTTTAATGAAAATGACAGAATAATGCAATACAAAAAATAAATGTGGAGATGATAAAGCAAGTAAATAAAAGATAGGGTGATGAAGATTATCTCACAAAAGCACCAGTTCGCCAGCTAGCTCCACGTTCACGTTCTCCTACACACAAGAAAGAAGGGTAAAATTGTTAGGGCAGTGTAGGGGCTTGCCTCATTCAAACCCCATTTTAGTGTTTCCACCTCCACAGAAAACCAAAAAGAAATTGAGTAGAATATGCGATAAGGAAAGTAGAAAGTAAAAATTGTTGAACACTACAAAACAATACTATGCTACTCTATCAAATCACAAAGGAGAGGAGTGAAGTGTTACCACCTCCACCCAAAATCCCACTAGCCAATGGAGGGAGAATACAAGGAATGGAATTGGCAAAGTCACCACATCCACAGTGATGATGGAGGGAGGTCTCACAAGACTCCAATCAAGTGTGTAATGCCTCTACCAACTTCAGATGAAGGAATCCATCAGGGATGACAACGTGTCGCGTAGACGTCTGCGTGTTGCGTATTCATCCCTGAAAAATATTCTCTCACCAAAACATAGGACAAATGCCAAGTGGATGGAAGATAGGTAGGTGATGTGGAATTTCTCCTTTGGATTTGATTTTATAAGGTGAGGGTATGTGAAAGTGGAATTTTCCTAAGGGGTGCAAATTTTCTCCTATACATGTTTCCCCACTTTAGCAAGCACGAGTATCAATGAGTGTTTGGTAAAGTAGATCGAAGGGTTAGAAATGTATACCTGAACCATCAAGGAAGCGGATTGTGATCTGGAAAACTCGAAATCATAGGGTAGGCAAAGGACTCCACAAGTACTCCCCCTAGGGATTTTCGAACAAAAGGATTCCATAGCTCTGCATAACTATGAAGCTACACAAAGTACACCGAAGGCCCTCAGGCCAACAATGGACAAATCTCATAGGATGTAATGTGTCTCACAGGCCCACAGACCTACAAGAAGGCAACCCCCAAGTTCTCTCTCATGAAGGAAGCCCAGTGAAGTAAGCACCTTAGAGGCCCATAGACCTGCAAGAAGGCAAACCCCAAGTTCTCTCTCATGAAGGAAGCCCAGTGTAAGGGGACTTTGTAGAGTTAGACTAGAAAATGGCTCCACAGGTGCACCTACAAAGCAACATGTCAATATATAGATAAAACATGTTAGGAAACACAAAGTAGCCATGTAGGAAAACAAGAAGACAGTCACGTAGATAGTCAATGAATTGAAAGGATTTCAAAGGGGTCCCTCGGGAACCCTTCAAAATAAAAGGGGTCCACTCAAGGGATGCACTATTTGAAAGTGTAAGAATTCTTTTCACAAATCGATTCAACATCAAGGAATCCTTTCGAAAGATGTTCACTTCATCAAGGAATTCAAAAGGAAGAAAATTCCCCCTCGTGAGGGGAAGGTCAGGGCTTCTCCTGTAGGAGAAAACATGCTCCCTCCTTGAAGTAAAGTTCTCAAGTTTTTTCTTTGTGAACCCATGATAAAGGGAACATGTTTCGTCGAGGGTCCAAGTTGAGAATGCGATTTTTGAAAAAGTTTGCAAAGATTTTCAAGAAAAGATTCATTGGCAATGAATGCATTTTCTAAAAATTAAGGTTGAAATGATAGCCCCCACTTAGGGTGGTGCGTGTTTAATGCAGAGGCACGCAACCACCTAAGGAGAGAAAAGCAAGAATAAAAAAAAGAAAGAAAAAATTGACGTTGTGGCACGCAAGACATATCAAGATGTCACCATGGTGATGTTGTCACATGCATTAGGGACAACACATAGGTACCACAAAATCAAAATTCAAGCAAAGAAGAGAGAAAGAAAACACAAGATACAAAGGGGATCTAGTTTAGCGGGGTCAGATATGCTCATGCTTATATAAATAATAGGTAACCGCGGTGCAAGGAAAAAGATCATCAATCCCCACCGGATCAAGAGGAATGCACAGAAGACAAAGTGAAAAGAAATAAAAATTGGGTCAACATGGAAGGGAAGCCTAAATGCCCCCAACGCTTTGCATCATCCCCAATTTGTCGAAAATCAAGACAAACATGCAAGAATGATGATATAGATACAAGAAGTTTTATGACACACAATCACTCTTGTATCCAAGCACCTACAAGGGTGACAAGGATCATCCAAGAATATATAATGCAAGCAGAGGGGAATGCATCACAACAAACACACACCTAATATAAAGGTAAATAAGAGGCCTCCCCCTAACATTCATCGACTAAGAGGCCGTCTGCTTCCCAATCTAGATAATTATAAGGGGAAGGTGGATGAGCCAGTAGTGGTGGAATATTAAGGGGAGGAGCTTCCAACCCTCCCACAACAAGGGCAGAAGAAGAAGGCCCTGCAAGGTCTTCTCCACTAGGCTCTTATGGAGCCATGGTCAACGATTTCACGAAGATCACTGACAAGGCTGGGACCTCATCCAGAGAATTGAACGTGCACTTCATGGGAGTGCCATGTGTTACCTCAATGGATGGGGAGGACAATGCCCAATATTTATTGTTGGGATCACCGAGTGACTTGGGAGCAGTGACAAAATCAAGCGATGCTGGAGCTAGCTCTATCACTAGGATGACACATGCTAATGCAGGACCACCCCATGAAGAGATAGCAACCTTTGCTTTCTGCTTCATTGGAGGAGGTGAACTCCCCATAGACGAGGTGAGATACGTAGACGAGGAGGAATAAACCGTGACAGACACCACCAAAGTGTTCATCATACAGTCCACGGGTTTAGGGAATGGCAGGATGTTCGAAAGGGACATCAAAAGAGGTAGCTTGACCGAGGGAGCGATAAACACCTGCACCTTTTTAGGTTCAGGCACACTCACGCTCATCGTGGGAGCTGAAAGCGAGACTGAACTTGATTGAATAGAAGCAAAGGGGAGGAGAGAGGAGGACATAATAGGATCAATGAAAATCCCAATAGGGGTAGCTCTTTGATAGATTTCACTCTCTTTGGATCAATGAAAATCCCTTCTTTGGACACAACGTACCCCAATAGCTTACTTTGTAGGACTTCAAATATGTATATTTTTTAAGGTTCAAGGAAATCCCAAAGTCTTGACACTTTTAGAAAACCTTTTCTAGATGATCAAAATGATCTTCTTTTGATTTTGAGAATACCATGAGGTCATCCAGTTAAATAAGTATGATCAAATTTATCAAATCTTTGAAAGCAATATCCATTGCACATTAGAAGGTAGCTCTAGCATTTAAGGGGCCCAATGGCATCTTTGCATATGCAAATTTTCCCCACTTCATGGTGAATATTGTTTTGTGTTGGTCTTCTTTTTTAACCTAGAATTGATTATAACCAAAAAACCATCAAGCAATGAAAACATCTCGGATCCTATGACTGTTAGGAAGATTTGCTCCATAAAGGGCAGTGGATAATGTTCTATTAAGAATGCTCTGTTAAATTCCTAGAAGTCTACACATAGTTAGATATCTAGACATTCTTTTTTCGAATAGGGACCAGGTTTGATACCTAGGTAGAATGCTTAATTGGGTATACAATCCAAGAATCAATGAGCTTTTTCAGCTCCTTAGCCATGAGCGACTATTTTTGGTTTGAACTACCTCTAGTTTTGGTGGATAGGCTTAGCTCCTTCAACTATCTCAATAGTATGTTGAATTATATTGTGGTCATATCCCTTGAGATCATCATCGGTCCATGCCATTACTCCATCATATTTTTCACAAAAAGATATTAATTTTTCTTTATCCTTCTAAGGAACATCCTTGCCGACCTTCAATTTTCTACCATTTCTGACATCAAGATCCAAATAATATCCTTTATTTGTGATAAACCTTATTTTATCATTCCTTGCATCATTTCAATCAAATAGGTTTGCTAGGGTGATTAGCCCTTTTGGAAGCTTATTTCTCTTCAATTGAATGATTTTATCTTCATAGGCCTCTTTGATTTTGGGTTATAGTTTCTCTACAAACTCACCAGATTTCTAGACAAACATGGTGATTTGAGCATCACTCTCAAACACTTGCCAATCTTACTCTTTATCTAAAATACCTGACTTAATAATGACCCAGACTGAATGTTTTATGGTCAGCAGGTCTATCACCGGATCAAATTGAGAACCAATTATTGCCAATCGGTCCGCTTCAACATTCTTCTTTCGAGGGGGTGCTTGGATGTTGAAAGAATCAAATGCTTCATTCAAGTCCCAGACTCTATGTCATTAAGAAAAAATATGCACATTCTTTACGGCTGAAGTGCCTCACACTTGCTTGATCACCAACTTTGAATATCTGAAGACATTTAGCTATTTGATTCCCATTTGCACCAAATTAAGACTCAATCCTTGGACAAGGCCTTCATACTTGGCTTCATTTTTTTTACAAGTGAATTGAAAATAAAAATCTTTGAGAGTTTTCTCTTCGATTGGGGAAGCTAGGAAAACACTGACTCTTGAACCAACTTTACATCTTACACCATCAAAATGCAAGGTCCAAAGAGCAGATTCATGACTGTGGCAAGCTTTAGGATAATCTTGAACCTTAGTCACTTGGGGAATGAATTGATTCTCATCATATATTACATAAGTTACCGAACTAGTAATAAAAATTTCCAATAGGATCACTCTCCATTAATTGATTCAAAAGGACCTCTTCCTCAAAAATTCTATTTTTTTATTACTTCTTCATGCTCCAACATCTCTATGTAGTACATCTCATTTTGTGTGAAGGAAGTGTGGGTTACCTCAAAATTCATCAAGGCTTCATCTTCTATGTGTTCGAGTGTAAAGGTTCTAACAACACTTTCATTTTAGCTCCATTCTTTGTCATTAAGAAGAGCTGTGACCAATCTAAGGAAAAATATCCTCTGATCTTAGCTATGAAACCCCATGAAAAACATGACCTAAATATAGGGGGAATATCTATTACCACCACTTCCTGAGGAATGGTGATGCTCAGAAATAATATAAGGTCAAAGGAAGTATTTTAATTAGGCCTACAGTTTGGAACTTATTCCTATCTAATTACATAACTCCCCTTTCTAGGGGTTCATATTCTAGTTTTAAAGCATCAACAATTTGCTTGGGCATGATAGTGGTATAAGCACCAAAATCAATCATGGAATTAGGCAATAGTTTATCCCCTACAATTAGAGTTTAAAAGAAGTGAGTGGGTTTTGGTTTGCCTACCTTTTTCTTCGTGACCTCTTCTTTAGTATTTGTGAATTCCATAGCTTGTTGTGCTTGCACTACAATAGTTATTCCTTTAATTCTTTCCTGAGAGTGTTCCAAAGTTACCTTAGATTATGTTGGTCTTTCACGACCTTCTAGGGTTTCCCCTAACAAATAATTTTATTTTAGGATAGCTAAAATATCCCATAGAGACACATTAGTGGGGGTCTTCTTCAATTGTTCAACAATATTAAGTGACCCGAGTGGTGGTATCTTTGGCTTGTGGGAGAATGCCTCTTTTGGATTTTGAAAGGGTAGAATCATTGTGGGTGAACCATCAATTTTCTCCAAAGTTGCTTTAGGTTGTTGCACTTGAGGTACAGGCTCTCCAATGAACCTCCACTTAGAGTGGGTGCTATAGTTTGATTTGACTTGTGGATTATTCAATGTTGAGGCTTCATTAGCAAACACCACATCCTTGTCCTCCATCTAGGAGAAGAGTGCATGATCCATGGAAATTTTCACTTCATGTTCTAGAGACATACCTTGTATCTAAGAAGTGAGTATGGAACTCTCTACCATGGGAGAGTAGTAAGTGTATACTCTTACATCTAGTGAGATGCCCTGATTTATTTGATTTACCACCTTCTGCTAAAGATTACCTCTCATATATTTATGAGGTATGTGTGCATGATTACATGGGAACCACTAGGAATTTGTGTCATTCACCAAATTGTTTTGGCCTATGACTAGGTCTCTATTGGGATTAGATAGTATGGTTTGTAAAAGAGTGTGAATTGGAAAATTTTGGTTTGAGGGTTATGACTAGTTATTTACTCTTGCACCTCCCTGATATTGATTTTGTTGAAATGGTGGCCTCCCTCCTTGATAGCCCTAAAATGGGTTTCTTAGAGGTGTTTCTTGTTGATGCTTTAAATTAATAATCTCATTGGAGAAGTTTCTTAATAGGTTCTTCATGTCATTTACCTCTGTAGCTAATGAAGAGGAAGTAGAGGTGTGATAGGGAGGTTGGATGAATCAATCACTGATTCATGCTCTAGGTCTTTCTTGGAAGACCTCTAGGGTGTCTTACTCCACCTCTTGTAACCCATAGGACCTCTTCCTTCTTAGGATCCCCTAGTTCTCCTTGCCAACCCAACTATCAATTAATTTCTTCCTACCAAGTCAACACTTGGTGCAATTTTGTAACACTTACCTTAGCCCTTAATCCACCCTAAAGGCTACTAATCCTCCAAATTCTTGAATTTATTTTTATAGGGGTGTGGAGTGCTTCTAAATTCTTCAATCCATCCTACCAAGGGTATTAGGGGTCCACCTAGCTCCATTTGTAGGTCGCTTTCACCAAACCCCACTATTAGGCCTAGAAGTTAGGTTTCCTTCTCTAAGAAATCAGGTTTGTTTTCCAAGTCTTTCCAAAGAACACCCGAATATTTTCTTGGGATTCCTAGTTCATATGCCCACCTCTCAAATATTTTTGGGGTCTTTGGTCTCAACTGTCCGTACAAAGCCCTAACCTGAGAAAAAGGGAAAAACTAGGCCTTTTAAACCTTCCCTGGCTTCCTTGTAATCTGTTAATCCCTTCCCTCACCAAATGGATTGGTAGAGTTTCCTTCTCCATACCATGTCTTGGAAAGACTCATACCTACCCTCTCCATATGGTAATTTTTCAGGAAATTGACACCCCTGCAAATCAAGTGCTTTGCACTATGGTCTTCCCTAGCCGGACACTTCCTTGGCTCGCCTTGGAGAAGACTTCCACAGTAACTCCTATGATTTCAAAGGACATAAACTCTAATATATGTACATCCATGGAGTCTAGTCACAATTCCCAAAGGGCCGTACAATTTGTACGATGGGAAAGTGAACTAATCCTCCATTCTTTACAAACTGTCTGGTTCAGACCAGCAATAGTATAAAAACCAAACTATTTACAAAAAATGCTTGAAACAGAGTAAAGAAACTATCTAATGCCACATAATGCTTGAAGAACACCTACTCTACATCCTACACAAGTTACAGTGCCATGATCAATCCATTAAAACATCACTCTAATGCAAAAACTAGAAAATTCATACTCAATCACATTTGCCTTCCTTGATTTCAATAACTTCAAACAATATCAAATGCTTCCAACCTCACTCCAACGCCGAGGCATCCCATAAATAGGGTCACTAAATAAGTTACCATCTCCCTTAACCTCTCCTTGGTCGCTTGTAGCTCTAATTGAGCAAAATTTTCAAAATTTTGAAGAAAAACCTAAAAGTCCTAAACCTCATTTTGAGCTAAAACCTTATGACACCTATCGAATGGTCAACATGACCTTCATTAGATCAATTCACAACAAAAATTCCACTAAGGCTCACACAAAAATGAAATAGATTATATTGTTTACTTGTCCTAGACAAAGTTGTCCTAAACAACCTATGGCAACCTATGGGTGCTCCTGCACCATTCTCCCCCCCTCTGCACAAACACTAAGGAATGTGGGGAGAGATCAGAGAAAAATCAATGTCATGCTTCTTGAATTGAGCTTTGTCCACCCATGTAGCCTCAGACTCTGGTTTGTCTTTCCACTGGATGAGATGTTCCATGTACATGTTATACCTAGTAGACTTCTTCACTCTGGATTCCAAGATCCTCTCTGCTTGCAGCTTGTCCTTAGGAGGTAAGACTATATTACTCACATCTTCCAAGACATCTGTACTGGTCTGATCCATATCAATGACTAGTCCTTTATACCTGATCAAATCAGCCACATTAAACACTGGTGAAATACTTAAGTCTGCAGGAAGCTCCACCTTGTAAGGATTCTTGCCATATTTAGGTAACACTTTACATGGTCCCACTCTCTTCATCTGCAACTTAGTTGGTTCTCCTTTCTGCAATCTGGATTTGTTGAGATGGACCATGACATAGTCCCCTACTGCAAATTGAAGATCTTTCCTAGACATATCCACCTTATTCTTCAACTTGTGAGTAGCCTCTGTGATTGTCTTCTTCACTTGTTCCTGAATCTCCTTCATAGTCTAAGAGAAATCCTCTACATGGCCACTCTTGTGCTCCATAGCTCCTAGATTTCTGAGCTCACACACACCTCTTGGGTGCATTCCATATACTATCTCAAAAGGGCTCCTCCCTGTGGTCCTATTCACACTGTCATTGTAGGCATATTCATCTTGTGATATGACCAAGTCCCATGTCTGTCCATACTCCTTGGTTAGGAATCTTAGAAGGTTAACTAACACTCTATTTATCACCTCAATTTGTCTATCTGTCTGAGGATGGTAAGCTGATCCAAAAGACAAGTTAGTACCTAATCTGCTCCATAGAGTTTTCCAAAAATGACTCATAAACTTCACATCTCTGTCTGATACAATGCTCAATGGGAATCCATGGATCCTCACAATCTCTTTGAAGAAAAGATGAGCAATATAGCTATCATCATGGGTGGTCTTGCAAGGAACAAAGTGACTCATTTTACTGAACCTATCTACCACCACATAGACACTACCAAACCCTATCTTAGTTTTAGGGAGTCCTACCACAAAGTCCATGCTAATGCATTCCCATGGTCTATTGGGTATGGGTAGAGGTTGATACAAACTTGCATTGCTAGCTCCCCCCTTGGCTTTCATAAAAACTACACACTGCTCCACATACCTTCTGACATCCCTTGGCAACTTGGGCCAATAATAAAACATCTGCACTAATTCCATTGTCTTGTTGATACCAAAATGACCACTAAGACTACCATTGTGCTTCTCCTAGATGAGATTCTCTCTCATTGAACCTTTTGGAAAACACAACTGGTTCCCCTTGAACAAAATTCCACTCTGCAATGTATACTCTGAGAATTGACTGTGAAAGTGATTCTCAAAATCAGAACATACCTTATATTCTTCAGAGAAGTCTTCATCTTCTCCATAGAGATCCTTGAAACTCTCTATTCTAATGCTTTTTAATTGAATCTCTTGTACTATCAGCAACCTCCTACTTAGTGCATCTACCACCTTGTTCAATTGTCCCTTCTTGTGTTTGATATTAAAAGTGAAGGCTTGGAGGTACTCCATCCATTTCAAGTGCCTATTACTCAACTTTTCTTGTGTGTTGATGTAGCTAAGTGCCTGGTTATCTGTAAACACTACAAACTCCTTAGGTAGGAGATAATGTCTCCACTTTCTAAGAGACTGTACTAGAGTATATAGTTCTAATTCATAGGTAGAATACTTCTTTTTAGCTTCATTGAGCTTTTCACTAAAGAAAGCAATAGGCCTGCCTTCTTGGCTTAGTACTCCTCCTACTGCAATTCCACTGGCATCACATTCCACTATGAATAGCTTATCAAAACTAGGTAACAAAAGGATGGGTTGAGTTGCCACTTCTTGTTTCAATTTCTCAAAACCCTTCTCTACTTCAATAGTCCATTTAAACTTAGTCTTTAGGCCACCCTTGATAGTATCAAGCACTGATGCACAAATGCCACTAAATTTTCTTATAAACTTCCTATAAAACTGAGCTAACCCATGAAAACTCCTTACCTCTATCCTAGTGGTTGGTGTAGGCCAACTTAGGATAGCTTCCACCTTGCTTGGGTCCATCTTCAATGATCCTTGGGATACTACAAACCCCAAATACACAAGCTATTGTTTGAAGAACTCACACTTTTCTAGGTTTATGGCTAACCTCTCCTCCTGCAACCTTTTAAGTACCATATCCACATGCTTCAAATGTTCCTCTATTGTCTTACTAAAGATGAGTATATCATCTAGATACACTACCACAAATATCCCTATGAAATCCTTAAGCACTTCATTCATGAGTCTCATGAATGTGCTAGGGGAATTTGAGAGGCCAAATGGAATAACTCTCCACTCATACAATCCATCAGTTGTCTTAAAAGCTGTCTTCCACTCATCCCCATCTTTGATTCAAATCTGGTGGTATCCACTCTTGAGATCCAACTTAGTGAAATACTATGCTCCTCCAAGACAGTCCATCAAATCCTCAATCCTAAGAATAGGAAACCTATATCTGATTGTAATCCTATTAATAGCTCTAGATTTAGTGCATAGTCTCCACTTACCAGCTTTCTTGGTTGCTAAGACCACTGGTACTACACACAGACTGATACTCTTCCTGATTAGTCCTTGGTCTAATAGCTCCTGCACTTGCCTAGCTACTTCTAGGTTCTAATCTGGTGTGAGCTTATAGGCTGCTTTGTTTGGCAATGAAGCCCCTGGTATGAAGTCAATCTGATGATTGATAGCTCTCTTTGGAGGTAGTGTTGCTAGTGTTCCATCACTGACTATGTCCTTGAACTACTCAAGTAGCTTCCAAACTTCTTCTGGTATAACTATCTTCTCAGTCTTGTCTTATTCCTTGGGTTGCACCATAACAACATATCCTTCACCTCCTTGCTGAGAGTGTTGATAAAATCCTTGCCACTACTTAACAAGACACTAGGGGTCTTTGATTGTCCTTCTTCTTCCTCCAACAGTGACTATAACTTGAGTGTTCTACCATCCTTCTTGAATGAGATGGTGTTCTCCTTTCCATCATAGATGGCTCCTCTATCATATTTCCATGGACTTCCCAATAGAAGATGACATGCATCCATAGGCAACACATCACAAATCAATTTGTCTTTGTACCCTCCAATGGAGAATTCCACTGTTTTCTGCTCATTCACAAGAACACTCTGCCCTTTATTCAGCCATGTCACCTTGTAAGGATTAGTATGGGGCACCTTCTCCAACTTTAACTTCCTCACTACTTCCTCTGAGATAATGTTATCAGTAGACCCTGAATCCACTATAACTTTGCACACCTTCCCAAGTATTTTGCATCTCACCCTGAATAAGGCTCTCCTTTGCTTTGGCTCTTCCTTGAATGGTTGTCTAATTAGAACCCTTCTAAACATCAAGTTCTCCCCCATTTTTGACTGAATATGACTAACCTCTGGTGACTTGGCACTCATAGTGTCTTCTTGAGCATATGGTACTCTCTTTTCTGTGTTAGCAGAAGATGCTTTCTCTAGGCACCTATAAGCATGATGTCCTACTTGTCCACAGTTGTAACATTTCATGTTAGTAAAATAGGAGTTACTTCTGCCTGCTCCTCTTCCTCTGTTAGAACCTCCTTGAGGTCCTCTACCTATGCCATAGCCTCCTCTAGAAGTTGTTTCACTTCCATGCTCTGTGAGTTCAGACTCTCCCTGATTTCTTTGTTCAGTCCCTCTACCTTGGTATCCACCTCTATGTCCTCTTTGATCTTTGCCTCTTCCTCTGCTCTTGGAAGCCTGATCTTGTTTCCTCTTACTTCTCTCTTCAATCTTTATAGCTAATTGATAACATTGGTGCACTGTTTTGGGATTGAGAAGAGTCATCTCCTCTTGTATGTTCCACTTGAAACCGTTAAGGTACCTAGCCACCTTAAGAATTTTATCCTCTGAAACATTAGACCTCATTCAAAGTTTTTGAAACTCCTATGTATAGGAATTTACATCTTGGTCTCTTTGTCTCAAGCTCTGTCTTTTCTTATGCAACTGAATTTCATAATCATCTAGCATGTATGCCTCTCTCACCTTGGCAACCATTCCCTTCCAAGTGGAAATAGGTTTCTTGCCTTCCTTTTCTCTCTCTGTTTGGATGAACTTCCACCATGTCAAAAGCATAACCTATCAATCTAGATTTGGCCACCTTTACCTTCTGTGCTTCAGTGACTCCATCAAACTCAAAATGGTTTTCCATTCCCTCTATCCAATCCATGACTAGATTAGCTTCCAATTTCCCACTAAACAGTGGTATGCCTTCAAGTGCTTTTCTACTCATAGCCTTCAATTCCTTTAAGAAAGGCTCTTCTTGAAAAATAGGGTCAGGTTCAGGGATCTTGTCTTCCTCTGTAACCTCTTCACTCTTGGGTACCCTTCCTTCCTATTTTTCACTAACCTCATCGGTCTTGGTCTGCACATTACTCATTGCTTGTTCAAGTTGGGCTATTATTTCCCTCAATCGCCTATTGTCTTCCTCTTGATCTTTGACCTTCTTGGCCAATTCTATATTTGTCACCATGATTGTATAACCACTAGACTCAATCTCTGACATACAATATGCAATCCCAAATCTTTTGTTGCTCTGATACCAATCTGATAGGGAGGTTGGATGAATCAATCACTGATTCATGCTCTAGGTCTTTCTTGGAAGACCTCTAGGGTGTCTTACTACACCTCTTATAACCTATAAGACCTCTTCCTTCTTAGGATCCCCTAGTTCTCCTTGCCAACCCAACTATCAATTAAGTTCTTCCTACCAAGTCAACACTTGGTGCAATTTTGTAACACTTGCCTTAGCCCTTAATCCACCCTAAAGGATACTAATCCTCCAAATTCTTGAATTTATTTTTACAGGGGTGTGGAGGTGCTTCTAAATTCTTCAATCCATCCTACCAAGGGTATTAGGGGTCCACCTAGCTCCATTTTTAGGTTGCTTTCACCAAACCCCATTATTAGGCCTAGAAGTTAGGTTTCCTTCTCTAAGAAATCAGGTTTGTTTTCCAAGTCTTTCCAAAGAACACCCCAATCTTTTCTTGGGATTCCTAGTTCATATGCCCACCTCTCAAATATTTTTGGGGTCTTGGGTCTCAACTGTCTGTACAAAGCCCTAACCTGAGAAAAAGAGAAAAACTAGGCCTTTTAAACCTTCCCTGGCTTCCCTGCAATCTGTTAAGCCCTTCCCTCTCTAGATGGATTGGTAGAGTTTCCTTCTCCATACCATGTCTTGTCAAGACTCATACCTGCCCTCTCCATAAGGTAATTTGTCAGGAAATTGACACCCCTGCAAATCAAGTGCTTTGCACTATGGTCTTCCCTAGCTGGACACTTGCCTGGCTCGCCTAGGAGAAGACTTCCACAGTAACTCCAGTGCTTTCAAAGGCCCTAAACCCTACTATATGTACATCCATGGAGTCTAGTCACAATTCCCAAAGGGCCGTACAATTTTTATGGTGGGAAAGTGAACTAATCCTCCATTCTTTACAAACTGTCTGGTTCAGACCAGCAATAGTATGAAAACCAAAACTATTTACAAAGAATGCCATAAACAGAGTAAATAAACTATCTAATTACACACAATGCTCGAAGAACACCTACTCTACATCCTACACAAATTACAGTGCTATGATCAATCCATTAAAACATCACTCTAATGCAAAAACTAGAAAATTCATACTCAATCACATTTTCCTTCCTTGATTTCAATAACTTCAAACAATATCAAATGCTTCCAACCTCACTCCAATGCCAAGGCATCCCATAAATAGGGTCATTAAATCAGTTATCCTCTCCCTTAACCTCTCCTTGGTCGCTTGTAGCTCCAATTGAGCAAAATTTTTAAAAATTTGAAGAAAATCCTAAAAGTCCTAAACCTCATTTTGAGCTAAAACCTTATGACACCTATCCAATGGTCAACATGACTTTCATCAGATCAATTCAAAACAAAAATGCCACTAAGGCTCACACACAAATGAACTAGATTAGATTGTTTAGTTGTCCTAAACAACCTATGGCAACCTATGGGTGCTCCTGCACCAAGGTGCTTGTTTGCACATTAGGATACACATACATAGAAGGCTAAGGTGTAGAAAAATTTCTAGGAGTGGCTTCTTCTTGAGACCAAGCTGATATTTCTATGAGCATTGGTATAGGTAGTCTAGCCGAGAGTTTTCTAGCATCAATTAAGTTTTTTTTAACTCTTGCCACCAAATCATATGTATTTGGTGGAGTATTTACCCTGAGCGACTGGATCATGAATGCTATGTCTGAGTTGAAAGCCTTCAAATAGAAAACAAATGCCATATTTATGGGTGGTTGAGAAGAAAAATGGATCCTCTACTAGGTCTTTTGGAATCTGGTATTAAAATTTCTAACAACCTCTTACGACACTCTTTTTATTGTTATCAACTACTGTAGCAAAGATGAGTGATCTCCCTTTTTCAAAAAATTCTCAAAAAACTAGTCTCTGAGCTCATCCCAGGTATCAATGGAGTTAGAAGATAGACATTTGTGCCAATTGTGTGTCTTGCCCTTGAAGGAGGTTGCTAATAAGTGAATAGTGCATACATTAGTGGCATTTGAAAATACTTTATCAGTGTTTTGAAATATTCCCTAGTAAACTTAGGGAGCACTTTTAGAGGTTTTGTAGGAATTAAATCCCATACTACAGGAGGAACAAGAGGAATGAACGAGCTACTAATATTCTAATCTAAAAAATTTATGGGTGCTTGAGAGGCCATATGAAATTGTGGTTGAGCTTGTTATGCAATAGGCTGGGTAGCTCTAGCATGGGCTACAATTACTAAGGGAGGTAGTAATAAGCTTGGATTGTGGGTTGTTTATGATATTGTAACTAGCCTATGGATTATACACCTACTTGTGGTTAGCAATTAAAATATTCCCACTAGGATGCCAAAAAAGGAACTATTGATCCTTAAAGTGTACACTTCAAGATACAACCTTTTGAGAATTTTAGTGAATGGGGGATGAATTGTGCTTCACTAAACTACCTTCAAGATTTTAGAAGACATGTATTTGTTCTTAGTTGGGGGAGAAAAAATAAAGAGGGAATATACATAAGAAAATATATCCTAAGGAGATGCACCGAAGCTTTTATAATATTTCAAATTCCTCTCTCAAATAAACAAAAGTAGAAGAATCCAAAGAAACAAGCATAGAGTGCCACAAACTCTTCATTGTTGGAAAGAGAATCAAACACTTAACGCTTATTAGGCACAATGTAGCATTCAATTCTTTCCATGAGAAGTAACCACTGAGGCTCATTGGAGCATGATATGAATCAATTATTCTAATAAAATCCTTTTACTTTATAAATATTGCTCACCAACAAGAATAATACGATAACCAACCATAAATCACTATAGAAAATGAAAGAATACACTTATAGCTATGCATAGATTAACTGCTCTTCGACTTAGGAGGGGAATCTCCCTCTTTGTTGATGTTTCTTAAATAAAGTAAAGTAAACTAATTTGCTAATATTTTTGTTCAACTAAGAGCAAAAGGTTTTAAAACTCTAGCACCGTAATTGAGATTTTCTCTTTTAAAGTTCAATTATGACTAAGCTTACTCTAATGATGTTTCTAACTACTCAAGTAAACTTAGATCTTGAGAGTTATAAATGAACCAAGAATGATTCTTCAACATAAATACTTAAATTTTTTTTCTTCCAACGCAAATCTACTGTACTTTCAATGCAAGCTGAATTAAAGGCTATGTAAGTAGAACACATAAAACAAAAATATGAGATAGTAGATCAAAGTAGCAAATCAGGTGTAAGTTGTAAAATGAGGTAAATAACATAAATACACTTCTTAATATGACATTATATCAATGATTAAACATATTGAATCAATTCAACAAAATAATCAATTGAAATCATCCTATTGCTCTCTATCTCCAAAGATTTATTAAATCACTATTGCTCTCAGATTGTTAAGCATATAAGATTGTTAAAATGACTATCTGAAGAATGAGATAATGTTAATACAATGCTAAATGATAAATCAATTAAACTAGCATGATATTGAGGTGAAACAGATAATTGCAGCTCCAAGAGGCAGCCATTGATGTGAAGCTTGATTGTTGAATTGCTTGATACTTGATGCTAGATACTTGATTTCTGGATTCCTGCAGAGTAAGGGTGTAAAAGCTTGATTATCTAGATCCTTTTCTTGATTGAATGAGGCTTTATTTATAGATTTCCTGGCTATAGAAATGCACAGGGAAAGCTTTGATAGGCTTGGATTTAATCTAGAGGATTGAATGGTGAGAGATGGAGGAGATTGAGAGAAAGAGGGAGGTTGTCTCTACCCATGAAAACACCAAGCAAGAGAAGAGGAAGGATCGATGGAAGAGGATTGAGAGATCAAATTCCAAATTTGTCTCCAAAACTTCCCGTGAAGTTTCAAAGCATTAATTGTGACAAATGTAGACATAGATTAGACATAGGAAATCTAATTCATTTTTGAGAAAATGTAGATTGGAATATTCCTTTATGCTTAATTCAAATATTTTGATTTATTTATATTAGAAAAGGGAGATAAATAATTTAATAAAACAAACTATAGGATAGTCGTTTATTAAATTAAATAGAGGAACATGGTAATTAATAAATAAAGTGTTTTGTCATTATTTAATTAATTCGAGAATGATGTGATAGATTGAAATAGGGATTTGATAATTAAATCGAACAAAGTATTTAATTTTGTTTATTTAATTAAGATGAATTTGAAAGTGAACTATATTAAATAAATATTTCTATTTATTTAAATAGTAGAGGAAATAGAATAATTAATCAAATAATGTGTATTTAATTAATCGAATGCTCCAGACCAATTTTAGGTGTATACATTTTGCCCCTCTTCGAAGCAATGTGTTTACGCATTGGTTCGAAGAATATTTTTGCTGCTACTGCCAGGATCGATGATAATAAAAAATAATTCCGTGTGCCCCAGACATGATTTTCCGATGATAATAATTTTTCGTGTGCCCCAGACATGATTTTCAGATGATTTGATGATAATATGCCCCCTCGGGAGATAAATAAATGATTTAATGACTTTTAGAATTTTTTTGAATTTTATGATTTTCTGATGATTTAATGATGTTTCCATGATAAAATAATTTATCTCCCGACAAAATGATGAAGAAATAGAGCCATCGGATGAGTTTTAATTAATTTCATGGATAAAATTAATCAAAATGTTATAAAAATCCCCCAAAAATACTTTTCAAAAATTATAAATAGTGCCAAAAGGTCATTTTCAATTCATTATTTGCTTTTGGAGTTTGAAAATTCATAGTGATAGAGACATTTCTGTCAGTTGGAGCAAGATGTCTATTCCTTACCACACTCACCATTTCGAGCGCGTTCGACGTCACAGACGGCCGCCTGCGTATGGACCTCTGGTATGTACCCCTCGACCTCCTCGTAATTCATGCATTTTTGTTTTTTATGCTTTTTTAGGTCCTAGGCGTGTCTAGGTCCCTTTTAGTGCTTTGAAGCCGCGCTGTAGCGCTTACATTCTGATGTACCGCTTCTGTTAGGTAGTCTAACGCTTTGAGTTTTAGCGCTTGCATTTAAAACTCTAGCGCTTCCAGTCGATAAATTAGCGCTTTCAGCGAATTAGCGCTTAGGAGTCAAGAAGTAGCGCTTTGAAGTCAGATTCTAGTGCTTTGAGATTTTCAGCGCATTGAGTTGGCGGATTAGCGCTTTGATGGTCTGTTCTAGCGCTTCTGGTAAAGTGGCACTATGACGGCCTGTTTTAGCGCTTCGAAAGCCTGTTTTAGCGCTTCCGGGTGTTGAAATAGCACTTTCATGGTTTTAGTGCTCTGGGTTACTGATTTAGCGCTTGTGGATTATAAAATAGCACTTTTGGGATTTAACGCTTTGGAAGCCTGTTTTAGCGCTTCCATGTCAGAATTGAAGATTTTGACTTAGTGAAATTTGATTTCGTCAATTCCGATCATGTCCATTCTTCTGATTGGTATGATTTGTCAATCCACATTCATGATGTTGGATTGTTGATTAAAGTAAATAAGACTAACTCTCATGATAGGCGAGAAGAAAACCCCATTTATTGATGATCCTCATGATAGGAGAGGATATGATTCAATATCTGAAAAATCTCATGATAGGCGAGATCTAGATAATGGTTTGATGAACCTCATGATAGGTGAGGTTTGATTCAATATCTGATAAATCTCATGATAGGCGAGATCTAGATAATTTTCTGATGAACCTCATGATAGTTGAGGTTGGATGTTCGCCTATGAATTTTGATCGAAAATTCATACCAAAGTTTTTGAAATAGACTTGATAGTAGACTGACGTGTAATTCCTGACATGGTTCACTGATTATGGATTTTTCGTTATGATGATAGGAGGATCTGGGTATTCTCCAGATGCGAGAGAGGTTTCTGTAGACGACTGATTTGATACCACATTTGACACTTGATGAGCTCCAGGTGATAGGTCAGTGTGGCCTGACGAGTTTACTTGACATGCCCCAGATTAGGCTTAATTGGGGTTTATTGACTGCACTAGCTGAGAGGTGGCATAGCGAACATAACACCTTTCACCTACCCATCGGTGAGATGACAGTCACACCGGAGGATGTGTGGCATATCTTATGCATTCCGTTCATGGGGGAGATTGTGACCTATGATTCACATGGGACTAGCAGTAGAGATGCTCTTCGTCGAGTACTTCAGGATCAGGATATTGAGGGTCCAAACATTCGATGGTGGAGGATCGCAGACTCTTATGCGACATTACCAACAGTGCTAGCTGGATTTATTAGAGGATTCCTTTGCCCTAATCATAGGTCAAAGGGATTCCTCGTTGGCTGGGGCAGGACACTGGAGAGTATGTTGGTACAAGGTACCAGATATACGTGGGGGATGTGCATGTTAGCACATCTCTATCATGATCTTCATTCCATTATGTATCTAGGTGCACACAGTATATCCGCAGGGGCGACATTACTATAGATTTGGGTGTGGGAGAACTTTGCTATTTGTCGGCCATTTCCCCTTGCAGACAAACCAGCTGGCAGGCCATATGTTTTTAGATACAGTGGTCGATTCACATAGGCCCTGATGGGAAAGTTAGAGCACTGGAGGCGAGTTTTTGATGATACAGAGATAGTGATATGGCGCCCCTACCTTGACTGTGAGGAGTGGGAGGAGGATGGTGTAGTGTTGGGGTTTCTTTGTGACTCTATGTACCTTATTGGCCGGACTCCATTTGTTATTGAGAGATTTCTCGTGCGTCGGGTTTACAAACAGTATGGCATTGTTCAGTGCATGCCACAGGGGGTAGCCCACTATGCACGATGACAGATGGATATTCCAAATTGGGGCCCCACATTATCCTATGATGTGGTAGTAGAGGGTTACAGAGCATTACAGCCATCTGCTTGGGACATGAGGAGAGATATTGCAGTTGCACCCGTGACAGAGGATTACGCAACATTCTTGGCCTTGGTCCCTCATCCTCGTATTACTATCCCTGATGAGCCAACACCTTTACCAGTAGAGGAGGATGCAACAAAGGATGTCGCCAGGGGTGAGGGTGATATCCCAGCAGATGAGAGCTCAAAGAGCAGTAGCTCAGACAGTGAGGATAGCAGCAGCAGTGGGGACAATGATGGTGGGAGTGGAGGATATAGAGGGCTAGGTCCAGATATTGACAGTGCACCTTCGTCCAGTAGGCCTCGTAAGAGGCAGGTAGTGACAGTGCCAGCAATAGGGCAGCAGAGACAGATGGCTGGGCTTCAGGCATAGGTCTAGACTTTGCAGACACAGGTTCAGACACTGCAGGGGTAGTTGGTACAGGCTCGGGGCATGGTTGTGCAGACACATACACAAATGCAGGCACAGGCACAGACTCATGCACAGGTATAGGGGCAGTTAGCCGCTATGCAGACACAGGTTGATATATTAATAGCCAAGAGAGACAGTGCACGACAGATTGTCGAGAGGGCACAGGAGAGAGATGAGACCCTACAGAGAGTGGTTGATGGCACCTCTATAGGTGATTATATGAGAGAGGTTCTGCAGGCTGCCCGAGAGGCCGAGTTTTACAGAGGTCGGTATCATGATGCAGTGCCTGCCGAGCACCGAGTCAGTTATGCCCCATCGAGATCTGGGCGGACTCACACATAGACAGTCAGTGAGGGGGTGACATAGCCTCCACTCAAAGATCCCAAAGATCCAGGTCCATTTGGGGGTGGTGGTGGTACAGGTCCTATTGGGCCTGTGCATTCTAGCAGTAGCAGGTCATAGAAGCCATGTTATCCTCATTGATGTATTTTATTATGTACCTTCTTGTATGATGATGTATTTTTATGACTTCATTGTATACTTGACTCTTGATGATATATATATGAGATGCATTTGATATGATTATGATGATGGCGTCATGATTTCTATGTGATGGATGTTGTTTATATGCTTTATGTGATGAGTTTATTCTAAATGTGATGATAATAAATGATGATTTATGTTAATGTAATGATGTAATGATGTATGTATGGATGGAATATGATATGCGGATAAATGATGTGATTTTGATAACATGTATGGATAGTTGAATAAATGCTTTTTAATTATGGGATGATTTTATGATAAATGATCGTGGATGGATGTAATGATGTGATTTTGATATTCTTAAATGTATGGATGCATGATATAATAATGATGATGTGATGTATGGATTCTAAATTATTTGTGGATATATGATGTGATTTTGGATTCTAAATGATATTAAATGAATGTGTTATGGTAAGAATGAACCTGATGCACTGATGGTAGAATTTATGATGCATGATGAAATATTTGAATGATGAATTGATGATGCAATGATGATGTTTATATGTTTTTGATGAGTTTATGTCAAGTATACTCAGTCTCTTTTGTAGATTAGATAATCATTGATTGGAATCCTTTATGCAACAAATACTCTGCAGATAATGAATGATGATGAATGCAATCTAATTTAATCATGCAATGATATGCAAAACATATGTCATTTTACAATCTTTTTGTGCTTTCCTATCATCATAGAGCTTTATTGGATGTTGAAAGTGAATACAAGCGTCAATGGTTGTGTTAATCCAATGACGACCTGAGTATTTCTTTCATATTTTTGATATTGCAATCGAACACAAGCATCGAGGTATAATTGAACCGAGATGACCTGAGCATTCATTGCGTAAACAGGCAAAGATTATCATTTGAGTGTGTGAATTCTAAATGTCATCGGTGATACATTTGCATAGCACATCCCCCGACAATTCACACATTTATATGATTATCGCACATACAACAAACAATAAAAATATCATCCTTTTTCCTTGTTCCTCTAGTTCAATACATCATTGAGTCACTCTAAAGAAATGATAATCAAAAAGTCTAATTTATCCATTGTTCACTTAGAGTGTTTCATTCATTTATCAGTTTTGAGATCATCCATCCTGATTTTGACATGTTTTTGGATTTTCGAGATTTTTGACCAAAGACCTAACCTACCACCCTATCTTAGGGGTCTCGAGGGCTGATTTAAGATTAGCCTTGCCTACGTTACACACGCAGAGACCACGTAGTTTGACTGACACAGACCTATGTTTTTGGATTTTTTAATTTAGCCTTTTTGACATGTTTTTGGATTTTCGATATGATACGGATGGTTGATGCCTTTCTGATGATGATTGACATTGTACTTTGATCTTTGTTTTCGATTTTCCTGCCATATTGTTGTGTTGCCCGACTGATGAAATCAATACGTTTGAATTGCCCCTAGTGATATCCAGATGTTGCCCCCAAGCTATGGAGTTATATGTTGGCCATGTGACATGACTTGATAGTGGATGCAATGATGGAAAGATGACTGACATGATATGGAATGATACTAACTTGCCAAACTAATGATCCTGATATGTTCATAATAGATGGGATAGCTGATCTTAGAATCACATATGACGCCTATTTCCATGTTTTCACCACATGCTTTGATTACACCCTTTGTGTTTTTCCTATTTTTCCCTATTTTTTAATTATTTATTTATTATTATTATTATTTTTTTTTAAATTTTTTTTGTATTTTTGTGTTTGCCAAGATGCCTGTTTGCCGGGTTTTCACCAAGGAAACTATTTTAGATTTTGCCCCGTGCACTAGGAGACTTTAAGCATAGAATTTTCTAAGATGAATACTATTGATAGGTTCATCAAACAGATTCCCTGCTGACGTTGATAGCTGATATGCTCCCGATCCATACACTAATATGATGACAAATGGACCAAGCCAGTTAGGCTCAAATTTTCCTTTCTTTTCTCTGTCCTGCTGATTCTTAGGATTTTCTTTTAGTACCAAGTCACCAACCTGAAAGACCCTTGGTTTTACCCTGTGATTGTAACTCCTTGACATCCTTTGTTGATAAGCTGCTAGATGATTTACAGCTTGTTGACGACGCTCATCCAACAATTCTAGTTTCTGCAATCTAAACACCCTATATTCTTCATCTGAAATGATACCTCTGAGTGATACATGAAGGGATGGAATTTCAACTTCAATGGGTAATATGGCTTCTGATCCATATACCAAAGCAAATGGTGTAGCTCCCGTTGGTGTTCTAATGCTTGTTCTATAGGCCCATAGTGTAGGATTGAGTTGAACATGCCAATCACATCCAACATCGTTAACCGTCTTTTTGAGAATTTTGAGTATGGTTTTGTTTAAGGCCTCTGCTTGGCCATTCCCTTGAGGATATTATGGTGTTGAAAAATGATGTTGGATATGGAACTTATCACATAGCTCTTGGACATCTTGATTCTTGAAAGGTCATCCATTATCTGTGATTATAGATTGAGGGATTCCATATCGACAGATTATGTAGTTCAAGATGAATGAGGAGATCTGTTTCCCAGTGATGGTAGTAAGAGGGATTGCCTCTATCCACTTCGTGAAGTATTCTATAGCCATGATAATGAACTTGTGTCCATTAGATGAAGATGGATGTATTTTTCCTACCAGATCTAAGCCCCATTGACAGAAAGGCCATGTTGATGTAAAAGGATGTAGTTCTTGTGCCGGTGCATGAATCAAATTGCTGTGAACCTGACATTTTTGGCATTTCTTGACAAATTGATATGATTCTTTTTCCATGCAAGGACAATAATAACCCAAACGGAGGAGTTTCTTAGCTAGGGTTATTCCACTCAAGTGAGTACCACAAATACCCTCGTGAACTTCTCGTAATGCTGTTTCAGATTCATTGCATTCTAGACATCAGAGTAGTGTACTATCAAGACCTCGATGATAAAGGACATCTGTGATTAAAGTGTTTCGGGTGGATTGACGGATAAAGTTACATTTTTGATTCCTAGAAAGGTCAGGAGGTAGGATATCATCTTTCAGATAAGCATAGGTTTTTTCGTATATGGAGGGTTTAGTGGTTTCTAGATGACATATGGTAGCGGATTCTAATTGATAATAGGAAGGACATGATACTTGTTCTACCATAAACTCATAACAAATACGCTTCTCAGGAAATTGTAGTAATGAAGCAATTGTAGCCATTGCATCAGCAACTTTGTTCTCCACCCTTGGAATCTGATCAAACTTGATATTAGCAAAGGATTGTTTTAGATTATCTATTTGCTGCTTGTAAGGCATCAATTTGTCATCTTTGGTTTGATATTCATCATTGACTTGATAAATAACCAGTTGAGAGTCTCCATAGACCTGTAAATCTATGATTTTCCATTGAATTGCAATCTTGACCCCAATAATCAATGCTTCATATTCCGCTACATTATTAGTACATTGAAACATGAGTCTTTATGATTTCAAAATTGTGTGTCCTTGGGGACATATGAACAAGATTCTCGCTTCTGATCCTCGTTGTGTATACGATTCATCAAAGTATAGTATCCATTGTTGGGGCATTGTTGTCATGATGTCTGCATCTAGGAATTCCATTGTCATTGGGTGATCATCTGATAGAGGAGCTTCAGCTAGCTATTCAACAATTGCTTGTCCCTTAATTTCCTTTCTCTCGACATATTGAATGTCAAATTCACTTAAGAGCATAACCCATTTTGCCAGTCTACCTGTTAAGGCAAATTTACTTAATATATACTTCAAAGGATCAATCTTTGCAATTAACCCGATTGTATGAGCCATCATGTAGTGTCTTAACTTTTGAGTAGCAAACACCACTACTAAGCAAGACTTTTCTATGAATGTATAGTTTATTTCATAGCCATTTAAAGTTCTATTGATGTAGTAGATAACATGCTCTTTTCTTGTATTATCCTCTTGTGCTAAGAGTGCCTCCAAAGATATATTTGTCATGGAAATGTACAAAATGAGAGGCCTTCCCTGTGTTGGTGGTGTGAGAACAGGTGGTGACATTAGATATTGTTTGATCTGATTGAAAGTCGCTTCACACTTCTCATCCCACATGAAAACTATGCGTTTATGCAATAGATGATTGAAAGGGTGACTTCTATCTGCCAACTGGGATATGAATCTACGGATGGATTGAAGTCATCCTTGTAGTGATCATAGTTGGCTGATGTTCCTAGGAGGTGGCATCTCCATTATAGCTTTGACTTTTGTCGGATCCACTTCAATGCCCTTTGCTGAAACAATGTATCCTAGTAACTTTGCTGATGTAACCCCAAAGACACACTTCTTAGGGTTTAACCTGACATTAAATTTTTCCATCCGCATGAAGATTTTATCTAGGATATGCAAATGTTCTTCCCTAGTAGTAGATTTTTCCAAGATGTCATCGACATAATCCTCCATGAAAGTGTGCATCATATCATGGAAGATCATTGTCATTGCTCTTTGATAAGTCACTCCTACATTCTTTAAACCAAATGGCATGATGTTCTAGTAGAAGGTTCCCCAGGGACATGTAAAAGCCATCTTTTCTTGATCTTCTGGAGCTATTCTTATTTGATTGTACCCAGAGAAACCATCCATGATTGATAACATGGCATGCCCTGCTGTCAAGTCTACAATGATGTCTATATTTGGAAGTGGAAAATCATCCTTCGGGCATGCTTTATTGAGGTCCCTTAAATCTATGCAGATTTTGATGCTATTGTCCAGCTTGGAAAGAGGAACAAAGATTTGATATCTATTCAGCATAATCTATAGATCGTATGAATCTCACATCCAATAATTTCTTTAGCTCTGTTTTGACCATTAATGCAATATGGGGGTGCATTTTTCTTATTTTTTGTTTAACAGGCTTGATTCCTTTCGGAAAAGACAAATGATGCATAAGCAGATTTGGATCTAAACTTGGCATATCAGAATATGACCAAGCAAATTTGATGCTTCTTACTTTGAAGAATTGGATGAATGCCGATCTTTAATGTTCTGTCATTGATTCTACTAGATATAGTACTTTGCCTTCTCTTCTGTGCCAATGTCCACCGCTTGTGTAGGTTCGACCAGAACTGATGATCGCTCATGATAGTGTTCTGGGAGAGAGTCAAATCTTCCATCCTTTAGTGCCTCTGAAAGGTTTTCACCGTTGGATGCGTTCTTTATTTTTACTTTTTCTAGATCTAATGCTGCCATAGATTGGTTTTCACCATTAGATCTATTTTCCCTATTGTCACTTTTGCAACTGGAAGATTTGACACCCTCCTGCTGAGTCGTATTGCTATGAGTATTATGGATAGCATTTGTATCAGGTTCAGTATGACAAAGGAAATGTACGATAGCATCATCATTTTCAAATTTTGGTACAGTCAATGGTTCGACAGGTTCCCAATCAATAAGTTTCAGATGGATTAATGGCATGGTATCATTAGATTGATTTAGGTCAATGGAGGTAAGGGTGAGGACAACAAGATCATCATAATTGTCATTTGGGATATTGAGATCCATGATGGTACCCTGTTTGAAATCATCTAGTTCACTCAAATTCTATTCGTCCTCACTAGAGTCATCGATATTTAATGATTCCTTGACGAATGGTATAGATCTCGAGCCTTGGCCCTCCTCACGTGTAGGTGCATATTTTTGAATCACATCAACTAGAATATCAATGTCAAGTAGATCACAAGGTAATGCCCACTCATATTCATTTGAGTCTGTATCAGAACCATCTCTAAAGTGAAGGATATTTTCCATAGCTGTCCTTTGTAGCTCCTGCTTCTCTTCTTCAGAGTATCCTAGTCCTAGTTTTTCTTTTGTATGGAGAGTGAGAGGTGTGATAGGTTCTGAGATTCCCTCCTTTCTTAACCCCAATGGTCCTTGTCCTTCATAACCCATATTTTCAAGAATAGCCTTTCCTTTTCCATACTTGTTTGTGTTGATGCTAACATTTTTGATGTCGGTCTCTGATGTTGATGTTTCTTCATCCTTGTATAGCCAATCCAAGATTGCTTTGTTGTCCGTTTCTTTTGCTATGGTTCAAGATTTTACAAATGTTTTGTGAAGAACTGTGGTAGGTACAGATGTTGGAGGTTTGATTAGTGATGGTTGACCATATTTCCTAGGAGATGGCATTAACTATGATAAGTTAAGCGATTGCTCCATTGAGTACTGTCCCATTCCTTTATCTGTCAACTGAACTTGCTTTTGAAATTTGTGTGATAGAGAAGTTTGTGTATCTGGTTTGTTTGTTTCATCATGACTTGTTTCCTTTTCTTTACCTTTCTTTTGTACCCACTTGGTAGTGATGCTTGGACTTTGTTTGTTCTTGGATGATGATGAACTTGAAGCTTCCTTGTTGTGAGGGACAAAGGTGTTTTGAGATATTCTTAATGTGTCACAATGTTGTGGGTGATTATAATCAGCAACTATAGTCACCTCTTGTCCGTTTACTGGAAATTTCAGGCATTGATGGTATGTAGAAGGTACGGCCTACATTTCATGAATCCAGGGTCATCCTAAGAGTATGTTGTATGTCAATTCTCTGTCTAATACTTGGCATGCTATATGCTTCATCACAGGCCCCACTTGAATGGGTAATACAATCAAACCTTTGGACGATCTTTCCTCCTCATCATAGGATTTAATGGTCATTTTCCGTCGAGCATCAATAGCGTCTTCGAAATATCCTAGTGCACGGATTAATTTGAGGGTGCAAATGTTCAAACCAGCTCCCCAATCTATCAGAACTCTCTTAACAAGATGATTATGGATACAGACTTTGATATGCAATGCTATGTTATGTGGATGGTTTAATGAGACATCATCCTATTGAGAGAATGATAAATAATGCGGGGTAGCCAGACGTCCCACCATAGCTTGGAATTGACAAACATCCAAATTATTTGGTACAGTTGTGGCCACTAACGCTTGTTCAAGAACTTCTTTATGTGATGGTGACAACTTTAGGAGTTCTAGTATTGAGATTTGAGCGGGGATATTTTGTAATTGATCAACAATACTATAATGATATTGAGGCGTAAACGTACGTTGAGATCCTACTCCTTTTAATACTACCTTGGCTTGCCTCGTAGTTATGACGTTTGTTGGTTGACGTTCTTGATTCTCTTGGGGGGTGTTTTGCATTTGATTGATAATATCATAATTTGATGGAGGTGGGACTGCATGTGTGGATCCAATTCCCCTTAACATTACTTTTGATTGCCCCCGAGTCATGAAGTTTGCTGGTTGATGTTCCTGATTATCTATGATTTTTAAAACATTTATTTGATTATCAGAGTTTTGCACACTTGGGAGTAAATCCAAAGATGTAACGTTGTTGGTTTCATTTTCATCAATGTTATCACCAATTGTATGATCATTTTTGACTTCAGATAGACATAGGATTGTTGTATTATAGACATGATTGGCGTTATGCCCTTTGCTATTTGATGATGATGCACCTTTGTCATAAGTTGGCAAAGGATCTTTGAAGGCCGAATGATTGTTGTTATTTTGATGTCCTTCCACATACACTTTGTTGCTGTCCACCAAATCTTGTACTGCATGTTTCAATTCCATACAGTCATTTGTTTTATGACCCTTGTTATTATGATAGTTGCAATAATCAGCGTCATTCCACCATGATGGTTTGACTTTTGGATCCCAGAACCTAGCTTCCCGTGCAGTGAGAGGGCCTCTGGTAACTAGTTCCTTCATCGCCGATTCCATTGATTGACCTAAAGGTGTGAACCTTCGTCTATTTGACGGTTTTTGATATGGTAATGTTTTTGCACGTTCGTTGTTCTGCATGGTATTTGACTGGACTTTTTGGTCACTATTTTGATTGTTTGAAGAAGATGCCATCAAGTTGAAAACTGGTTTGACATTTTTTGAATCGCATGTTGTTTCATTTGTGTTGTGATTCTTTTTCCAAATTTTTGGTTTATCATTGCTTGAGTTTTGATTGGAGTAGTTATTTGATTTTTCATTGTAATGTTTGATAACTCCCCATTTTACTAATGCTTCCTCAATCTTAAGACCATTTTCTATGACTTTTTCGAAAGTAGGTGGACATTGTAATTCTAGCCTATAGCTCATTTCTTCTATCAAGTTCTCAATGAATAATTCCATCTTTTCTTCCTCTGGAATAGATTGAGGATATCTAGTGAACAATCTTCACCATCTTTGGAGAAAAGACAAGAATGTCTCTCCTTTGTTTTGCTTTAAGTTGTAGAGATCCTTGATAGTAACATCATTTTGGATGTTGAATGAATATTGAGAGATAAACTTGTTAACAAGTTCCTCAAACATTTTTATACTAGGTTGTAGTTTTGAGAACCATTCCATACATGCACCTCCCAAACTTTGCGGGAATAACCTCATCAAATAAGTCTCTTCTTGAGCAAAGTCAAGACTCATTGTTTTAAATTCTCGTATATGATCTATAGGATTTGTTCATCCATTGTACTTATTGTACTTTGGGAATTCACAATGTCTTGGAAAAGGTAGCAAACCAACTATTGCGTCAAATGGATAAGGACAAATATCCTGTATTGCATATCTTTTGGTTGTTCCTTTCGTCATGTCGTGTATCTGCTGCTGTAATAATTGCATTTGTGAAGTTAAAGCAACAACTAGATTGATTGTTTGTGTTGGTAGCGGTATTTCTGTTTCATTTGTTTCAGTTGCACCTTTCAAACGGTTTATATCAAAATCTTTTGGAAGTTTCGCCCCTGATTCGGCCAACATTAAAAGATATTTTTCCATGTCTTGTTCCAAAACCTTTTCCATAAACATGTGAAACTTGGGATCTTGTTGAGCCGCTTGGATTTCCTCTTGAGTTATTTCATTTTTGTTGTTGTGGTTTAAATTGTTCCAAGGATTTTCTTCTACCATATTTTTACATGATTCAAACTCTTGTTGTAAGAGTCTCTGTTTGTGGGACCTAGTGAAGATTGGCATACAAATTTTTGTCCTTTCTTCTGAAATTTGATCTTATGTGCGGGATAGTGTCAATTTGAATTTTTTTAAACAAAGTTGAATAAGATGACTTATCTTATTGATGAGACAATATTTAAAAAAGATAATCGCTATACTTTGTTTCGTGATGAAGGATGATAGTATCCTAATAAAGAAACTTTAGTATAGTAATTGATTGTGTAATAGATTTTGACACTTGTGATTTGCAAGATCTTATTTTCAGTTGATAAGTTTGGAAATTTGAATAAACCTTTCTAATTTTGGTCCTTTGACAGTGATTATGATGAAAAGAAAATTTGATTATGATGAAAAATGTTGATAAAATTGATAGATTGATAGACTGGTTAAAATTTTGAACTCTTTGTTTTAGAAGCGCTAAAACAGAGACCAAAAGCGCTATTTCCCAGAAGCGCTGAAACAAAAACCAGAAGCATTGATTTACCCGAAGTGCTGAAACAGTGCATAAAAGCGCTACAGAAATTGATGGAAGCACTGAAACAAAAACCAGAAGCGTTGATTTACCCGAAGTGCTGAAACAATGCATAAAAGTGCTACAGAAATTGATGGAAGCGCTACTTGACAGAAGTGCTAAAATAGTGCATAGAAGCGCTGTAAAAAGTGATGAAAGTGCTACTTTACCAGAAGTGCTAAAACAGAGACAATAAGCGCTAAAATAGTGCCCGAAAGCGCTATTTTACCAGAAGTGCTAAAATAGTGACCAGAAGTGCTGAAACAGGTTTTTCCAGAGCTTCTAAAAACAAGACTTTAAAGACTCTCTACTGTAAAATTTGATCTAGCCTTGTGGCATACTGTATTAGAGATTGTGGAAGATAAGAAGGATGAATCCGTTGACTACGGTTGTGAAATTGTGTGAGAGCTCTTCTTTGAAAGAAGGCTTGTGAATAGAGTGGTTCTACCGTGTAGTCTAAAGAGTGACCCCTAGCAAAATCGTGATAACGGTGAATGAATGTTCTATGTTGTAAAAGAAGTTTTCAATTTTGATACAAAAAAGGTGGTTTTCTCAATTTGTTTCTATAATCGAGAGGTCTTTGGGGTTTCGTGACTTTGATTTTATTTTTGAGAAACATGGCAGACTTCCACTTTCACAGCATGGATTTTCTGATTTGTTTTGACTTGACATTTTCAGGATGATCTTTAAATCTGATTTAAATGAATTTGTGAAAACACAGCAAGCAATTTTGAATATTTGATTTTAAAACTGAAAAGATTGTGTATGTTCAAAAATCACAAATGATCTTTATTGATTTTGAGGGGTTGTTTTAACATTTGTACACATATCAAACAGACTCACACTTAAGGACAAGTAGGTCATCATTATACTCACAGCCCACATCTTGCAATTACGTTGACTCACACAGCCGTGTCACCCCCTAGAGGGCGCTCGTGCTTTTGTCTTTGCCAAGTGCGTACTCAAAGTGACAAACGTAGATACCGAATCCCTTGAGCAAACAATCTTTGGTAATTATATGGTGAGTGTCTTGGGGGGAAATTCTTCCCTCCCCTTGCACCATGAGTATGACAATGTATGCATACTGAATCAACGAGCAACTACTCTATGGTTCGTAGATAGGGTTCCGTTTAGTGTGGCAAATAGATAAACTCCCTCAGGAGACCTCCCAATCTTTAGAACAAAGATTTTGGGGATGGTTATCTTGCCTACTACCATCAATTTGGACTTTCATCAACAAATTGCATTTTTATTATAATGGGTTGGATAACCTGGCTTTGGTTGTTCCCACTTAGGTCATTCCCGTAGGGTGAGTACTTTTTCCCACTACGGTAGGCTTGCTAAAGGATTTAATAAAGCATAAATGACATAAAAGAAAAGTGAATCTGGCTCTTTGGTCACCCAGTTAAGGGGAGAGCATAAGCCTAATCACTACAAGCACAACATATAGATTTGTTCTGTTTTAAGAAGAAAGATTCTTAATCTAAGTGAAGGTGTTGCTTCACTAAAATCATGATGTTCTTTTTAACTTCTACTGTAAAAATGAGATGACTATCCTAGGATTGATATATTCGTTTTAAGAAAAATAGGAAAGCGACTATCCTAGGATTGATCAAATTTTAAGAACTTTGAAGTGACTATCCTAGATTGATCAATTTTATCCAAACTGTGAAAAAAAAAGAAAGAAAGTAAGATCTGGCAGCGGAAGCGTCTGATCCAGACTGTTTTTACAAAAGCATCGGAATATGGAACTGAAGCGCTAGAATAGTTACCTGAGGTGCTAAAACCCGAAAGCGCCAAAACAGTGTACCGAAGCGCCGAAGTTTGTCTTAGAAGCGCTAAATCACCGAAGTGCCGAAATAGTGTACTGAAGTGCTGAAGTTTGTCATAAAAGCACTAAAACATCGGATGCGCTGGAACAGTAACTAGAAGCGCCAAAACTCTAAAAGCGCTAGAACAGGGACCAGAAGCGCCGAAACTTTTAACGAAAGCGCTAAAACAAATCATGCTGTAAACCTGCGTAACACTTTCCAGAAATAAAATTGTAATTTTGATAAAATGGGGTTTATGCCCCACGGTGGGTGCCAAATTGTAAGTTGTAAAATAAGGTAAACAACATAAATACACTTCTTAATACGACATTATACCAATGATTAAACATATTGAATCAATTCAACAAAATAATCAATTGAAATCGTCCTATTGCTCTCTATCTCCAAAGATTTATTAAATCACTATTGCTCTCAGATTGTTAAGCATATAAGATTGTTAAAATGACTATCTGAAGAACGAGATAATGTTAATACAATGCTAAATGATAAATCAATTAAACTAGCATGATATTGAGGTGAAACAGATAATTGCAGCTCCAAGAGGCAACCATGGATGTGAAGCTTGATTGTTGAATTGCTTGATACTTGATGCTGGATACTTGATGTCTGGATTCCTGCAGAGTAAGGGTGTAAAAGCTTGATTATCTGGATCCTTTTCTTGATTGAATAAGGCTTTATTTATATATTTCCTGGCTGTAGAAATGCACAGGGAAAGCTTTGAGAGGCTTGGATTTAATCTGGAGGATTGAATGGTGAGAGATGTAGGAGATTGAGAGAAAGAGGGAGGTTGTCTCTACCCATGAAAACACCAGGCAAGAGAAGAGGAAGGATCGATGGAAGAGGATTGAGAGATCAAATTCCAAATTTGTCTCCAATTTGTCTCCAAAACTTCCCGTGAAGTTTGAAAGCATTAATTGTGACAAATTTAGACATAGATTAGACATAGGAAATCTAATTCATTTTTGAGAAAATGTAGATTGCAATATTCCTTTATGCTTAATTCAAATATTTTGATTTATTTAAATTAGAAAAGGGAGATAAATAATTTAATAAAACAAACTATAGGATAGTCGTTTATTAAATTAAATAGAGGAACATGGTAATTAATAAATAAAGTGTTTTGTCTTTATTTAATTAATTCGAGAATGATGTGATAGATTGAAATAGGGATTTGATAATTAAATCGAACAAAGTATTTAATTTTGTTTATTTAATTAAGATGAATTTGAAAGTGAACTATATTAAATAAATATTTCTATTTATTTAAATAGTAGAGGAAATAGAATAATTAATCAAATAATGTGTATTTAATTAATCGGATGCTCCAGACCAATTTTAGGTGTATACATCAGGCATAAGATTTTATTTTCTCAAATTTCAGGTAACAAAGATCACACTTCTAAGATAATAGGATTGTAGCAATAACATGCTTACAGTTTAGCCATCAAACCAAAAAACACTTGACACAAATAACAAAAACTGAACAATAACTTGCAGCAAAGATAGGCATACAATCTTGCTCTTACACTAATTGAACTGACATTGAATAACACCTTGCAGGAAACAAGTAGGCTCAACAATTTTTTATCACAATAACCATTCTGAACAACACTGAATAACAATTAGAAGGCACTAGTAGGCTCATTATCACAAGCATGGTAATAATTTGTAACTCATGGTTCCCTGGACATATCAGAGTATGTGCTTGGAAACTTTCCAATGTAACTCATGTGGCTCATGCATGTATCTAGAAACAACCTCCATTGTATATGAGAGATCGAGACAAGAGTGAGTGAGATAAAGAAGACTCCCCACAAGTTGACGATACGGTGTGCAATCAACTAGTGGTGTATCTTTTCCATCCTCAAACTTTACCCCTGATAAGAAAGTTGTGGTTGTTGGATTGCAGTCAATCATTTGAAATTTAACTAGAAGATCTCTCGCATACTTGGATTGAGAAAATTTGATTCCTAATTCATTTTGGCTGATTTCAAGTCCAAGGAAAAATTGTCGAAGACCCATGTCTATCATGGAAAACCTTTCATGCAAAGCAGATTTAATTGTAGCAATGGTAGTGGCTGAACTACCTGTTATTAGTAGATCATCTACATAGAGCACTATGATCAATAAAGAGTCAAATTTTCTCATCATATAAACATTTGGATCAGATTTGCATCGCATAAAATTTTGAGATAGTAAATAAGAGTCCATTTTAGCATACCATGCTCTAGGTGCCTGCTTGAGGCCATATAGTGACTCCTTGAGTCTACATACTAAGGATGAATTTTGTACATACCCTGGTAGCTGCTCCATGTAGATTTCCTCCTTGAGATCACCGTGAAGAAATGCTTTCTTCACATATATGTGGTGAACCTCCCACCTTCTTGTTGCTACAATGGAAAGAGCCATTCAAATGGACTCCATTTTTGCCATTGGAGAAAAATTATCATCATAGTCGATGCTATGAACTTGTTGAAAGCCTTTGGCTACTAGCCTTGCTTTTTATCTACTCACATGTCTATTTTCTGCTTTCTTTTTCCTATAGACCCACTTACATTTGAGAAGCTTGCGATCGAAAGGAAGTGGAACCAAGTCCCAATTTTGGTTCGCTATGAGAGAGTTATACTCCTCTTCCATGGCAGCTTCCCAAAAAGGATTCCTCACAACTTATGCATAAGTCTGAGGGTTGGATGCTAGAGACACATAGGCATGCAATGGAATGATAAGATTGGTAGCAGAGAGTGCATGTGGGGCATCATATATCTCCCTTAAGCTCCTTGTTCTTTGATTTCTCATAGGAGATACTGAATCATTGTTGGTAGCCCCATCAAGAATTGGATGTGGATTGGATAATGCATGATCATCTTCTTTTGAATTAGATTCAAAATTTTCTAAAATCATATCTGAATGATTATATGTATCATCTCTAAAATCCATAAGAGGAGGAAGCACTGAGGTGGTGCCCTATTTATCTTGAGATGCAGGTAGGGGAGTTTCTTCAAAGTAGACACTCCTCTCAATGAAGAGTGTATCTATTGAAAGATCTAGCAATCTGTATCCCTTTATGCCATTTGGATATCCAAAAAATATGTATTTTTTTCTTTGAGGCTCCAAAGCCTTCCTTTTGTCTACAAGAATGTGGGCCCATGCATGTGATCCAAAAATACAAAAATGTGCAACTTTTGGTTGCATGCCACTCCATGCTTCAAAAGGTGTTTTTCCTCTGACAAATTTGTGAGGAGATATTATCTGTATGTATGAGGCATAGTTGATTGATTCATCCCACAATTTGGAGGGAAGTGATTTTGCATGTAACATGAAACTAGCCATCTCTTTCAAAGATCAATTCTTCCTCTTAGCTACCCCATTCTGTTGTGAAGTGTAAGGAAATGTGTTATGCAATTGTATTCCTGCTTCATCACAAATATGTTGGACATCATTGTTGACATACTCCCCTCCATTATCTGTGTGGAGGATCTTGATAATATTCCTAGATTGATTCTCTACATGAGCTTTAAAAATCTTGAGATGCTCAAACACTTCAAACTTGAATTTGAGAAAATACACCCATGTGTATTGTGTGTAATAATCAATGAAAGCACAAATTTGGCTTGACTGATGGAAGGTTCTATAAATGGCCCCATACGATCACTATGAACAATCTAGAAAGGAGAAGAGGCTCTCCATGTATTCCCCTTCTGAAACTTTTCTTGTGGATGCTTTCCAAGAGCACAACCTTCACATATTCCATTAAAAATTTCTATGGTAGGCAATCCTTTCACCATCCCCTATTTGTTAAGTTGTTGCATGTATCTAAAGTTTAAAAGACCAAATATTTCATGCCAAATTATACTTTCATTTGCATGTGTTAGAAGTAAAGTGGAATCTGATTTAGCAACAAAGTCAAAAAAAGTGTGCAAATGAGACCTGATGATTTGCATTACCAATAATAATTTTGGAGTTGTCTTGCATGTCAAATACACTCACTACATCTAGGGTGAATTCAACTCTCCTTTCGGTGCTAATATGTTTCATTTGATAAATAGAGAGAAGATTGACATAAAGATTTGGAATGTACAAGACATTCTCAAAACTTCCAATTTCAAGCTCTACCCTCCCTTTTCTAGTTGCCGCTACTGGGGAGTCATCTCCCATGAGAATAAGAGGACCATCATATGGTATTATGGATGAGATAATATATTTTGTGGCTTCCATGTGGTGTGAAGCTCTAGAGTCTATGATCCATGCATCTGGAGAAGCATGAATAGCAATTAATGCATGTGCATTACCTCTCATTTTTGGTGCCTTTTCTTCCTTTTTCTTCTTGGCACTTTCTGGAATAAAGTTATCAAGATTATTTTGCTGAAGTTTTTGGGCTATGAGGTCAATGGTCTTCTTCATGCATGATGATTCCAGATGATAACCATGCTTGCAATAGCTGCACTTTGCTTTCCCTTTCTTTCCTTCTTTTCCTTCGAGCTAGAAGATTCATCTGGAGGTTTGGGATTGTCTTCCTTGCTTGGATCTAGTTCCTTCTTCCCTTTGCCTTTGGATTACTGATTGGGTTTCAAACTATTCTTCCCACTTGCATGCACAACAAGAGCATGGGCTTTGGATTTTTTTAATACATACCCATTTTTATGAGTTTATCTTTCTCATGTATCAGGGACTCAATAAAAGCATCGAGTGTGGGCATCTTCCAAGTTGCTCCTATTGTAAGCCTGACTGTGTGAAAAGTGGAGACAAATACAACATATTCTGGACCCAATTTTGAAAAAATAGCAAGAATTAATTTTCTTTCTTCCTGGGATTTGTCGATTCTGCATCCTTTCAGCTAGAGTAATAAGGCCTTGAAATTTGTGAAAAAGTCTTGAATATTCTCAAATTTTCTCGGATCTAATGAGATGAGCTCATTTTCAAGGATGTGACCTTGCATCTCATCTTGCTTCCAAAAAAGAGTCTCCATCTGAAACAGGATTCAATAATCCACAATCTTATGTTAGAAACCATAAAAGCTAAAACTCATAACAATCAATCGTTAATATCATATCCATTTCTAAATGACATAGAGTGTTTAAGCTAGCATAAACAAAAACAACACATAGTAGAGGAATACTCGACACAATTTGATATGTTCTCCTTTCTATTGGTTGATTTAAAAGACAAAAAATGCTAACGTCTAAGGAATGGAATTTTCCTTTCAATTGATATTCTCTAAGTACTCTTTTTACAAAGATGGTGAACTCCTTTTACAAAGAATTCACACTCTTATAAAGAGAAAACTCCCCAGGCTAAGAAATCAAAATGCAATTGTAAAAAATATTCCCTCCACTCATGACCTGTGAGTTTCCATCATAGTGATCATTGCAACCACTCTTAGATAGACATTGTTCTCTTGATTGTGCGATTGTGTTGACACCTGGATAATCACTTATTTCCATTGTAACTACCTGGATGAGTGGATTTTGAGTGGTATTGGTATTTTCATTGTCAATATCTAACACATGATGACTTTCGATGATCCTCCACTATCAAGATAACCAATAGCACATTTTAAATCTTTTTTGAGCTCAAAATATGCTTGGGCGTCCACCCACCTGACAAGTGTCACCCTCTAATAGTAGTTGGGTTTTCCTTCACTTTTCCTTTTAAGAACTCAATGGATTGGACACATGGCATGTAGATGGATTTTTCTAAGAACTTCCCTTCATTGACCTTCAAGAATTTTTATGGTGTCAACATGTGGCACCCTCCACTTTCAAACACCTTAACGAACAAAATATTAAATATAGACCATGCAGGGCCACCACGTGGCACCTTTGTGAGAATAAGAGGTCACGGTATTGCTACAAACATCACCATGCTAATATGTGGCACCCTCCAAGAGCTAATATGCAAAGAATTTTTAAAGTTTATGTGGGACGCTTAGAAACCAGCTAGAACCAAAAGAAAAATGCAATGAAAGGAAATTGTAATGGAAGAGCCTGATCTAAAGCTATGGGAGATTAATCTATAGTAGCAAATAGCTAATCCCCATTTTCTCATGATTGTTTCCAAGTCATAATCTAATTTCATATACATTTACTTATTCTCTTGTTTTGAGTTCCCTTCTTGCCTAACTCAATGACAAAGGAAAAGAAAATATATATTTTTTATTTCAATCACACATTTATAGATTATGAACTTCAATTTACTATTCTCAAAAAATAATATTTAGGTCTTTCATTTTCCACACAAAATATTAGACATTAATTCATGTTGAAAATCATGTCATTGTAAAATTTAATCCTCTCAAACATCTTCTTTCTAAAACTAATTTGTTTGGAAATCTCACTAAGTTTTTTGTTCTTAATAAATTTTATTTCTCAAAAAGCATAAAGGACAATTTTTGGTTGATCTATTCACATGCCACTTCATCTTTTTCATTCCCTCATTTCGATATAGTTTAGATGATTATATCCTTAGCATTAGCATATATCATCCATGGGAGATGTATTTTGATTGTTCACAATTCAATAATAGCTCAAGAGCAAGGCTAATCTTAGTTTCCACTATGTGTGAACTTATTCCCCTTTATTTTCACCTTAATTTTATATGCAACAATAAAATTATTGAATACAATGCTCTTATAGCTAGGCTACATGTTATTATGTTCATTAGTATTAATTATCTTAACATATACGATGATTCATAATTTATAATATGATAAATCATAGGAAAATATAAGATTAAACAAGAAATATTTTCTCTTTATCCAAGTTAGGATTTGTCTCTTTGTAGTCATTTATTCTCTTATACAATTAATATTGTACCTCAAAAATATAAATAATATGTTAACTGAATGGCTAGTGCAACTTCTCTTTTATATTTAGGTGACTCCATTGATGATTTCCATTTCCTCAATCATACTCTTACTTTTCTTACCATTACAAATGATTATTTAATATGTAACATTATTTTTTACTATGTCACTAACTCAAGTGAATAATACACAACCTATACATATTTTAAAATGGTACCTTCCCATCCAACTCATTTAAAAACTCAAGTATTCACATTTGGAATGATGCTTCACATTAGCTACTTCTCTCTATAGAATAAAAAATGTACTCCCATTTAGGTGAAATCATAATTTAACACTTTGTTTGGAATTGACTTGAGTGACCTTCTCTTCAATGCATTTAGACATTCTCTAATTGTGCCTTCAATTTCCAAAATTATGCATTTCATGACCCATTTAATCATTTATTGAGAAATTAAATGTGAAAAACCAAATTAGGCATTTAATATTTTGTCCCCAATAATCTAGATCTTGAAAAAGTGGGTCTAGACAAGGGCACCTTGAATGTCTGGGCTCCCTTGTCCTCTTAATTTGGCCCCAAATTTTAATATGTCAGGGTTGGTGATTTATTATTTAGAATTTGAATCCTAAGTATCATCTATAGAGATTTAATTTTTAGGAAATTAGATTAATTGGATATAAATACCTAGGCATTCCATCATTTGAAAGAGAGGAAAAGAAGAACAAGAAAAAAGAATATTGAGACAATTACATTCTACCAAAATATATTTGAATTTGTAGGTTTTTAAGGATATTTTTAGATTTGATCAAGTCTTATTCAATGATTGGAGTTTGTTGCCAATAGGACATGATCAAATCTAGGTTTGGAAAGTGCTCTTGGCCATTTTCTACAACCTAATGACTTGTTTTCAAAGTGTTCTCATATTCAAGCCTTTCTTTACTTATTGTCCAAAGTGATGTATCATTATGTTTTAGATTTTCTTAAGAGTACTTGACTTTATCTTGCGTTGATCTTGTTGTTATCATTTAGGAATCCTTCTCTAACACACTTGAGTAGGATTTTATATATTTTAGCTTATTATAGCCTTACACACACTTAAGGTTATGAACACACATATTTTATCAATTAGTTCATTGATTATTTGTTGAGGTAGAAATACCAAAATAGTGGTTTGATCGAGGAAAAATCTTACATAGCCACTCATCCTTTTTCTAGATTTATGCAGGCTCAAATATGAAGATGGAGATCATAGAGTGAGGAAACAAAAGGTAGATAGAAGGCTATATGACTACTTTTTCAAATATGAGAAAAGTCAACCTAGACAAGGGCACCCTAGGCAAGCTTTTCTAGAAAAATCAGACACAAATTTATATACCAAGTGCATAGTACTATGCTCTTTCCAAATCTTCTCTTGAAATTTGATTTTATAGTTTCATTGCTACAAAAAAGTTACATTTTTTAGATTAGGTCTCATATTCAAATTAGGTCAATAAATCCAAATTAATTTTAGTCAATTTCCAAGGTATTAAAGGATCAAATCTAGGGCTAGTTGGACTCACCTTTGAGGTTGAAGGTTAATCTAATTCCATTGCTTATTTGCATCCTAATGTTCTTTGAAAAAGGATTGATGTTAGTGATCTAAGCGTTAGACCTAGGATCCATTTTTCACTAAAACATTTTGGTGAACCTGACATTTTGAACATTATTTAGATCTTTTAATTTTCAGCATGTTTCAAACCTAAAATATTGAACAAATATTGTCAAAAATTTAGAAATCATAGGGTTTTTTTGTAAAAGGTGTCTTTGTATTTCAAAGAAAAAGTACCATTTTACTTGATTTGGTGTAAATTTTTGAAAAATTGTTTCATTCCAATGTTGAAAATTATCAGATCTGCAGTAGAATTTCATGAATTTTTTGAATCATTACATAATTGGGTTAAATTATCTTTCATTTTTATAAAATTTGAAAACCCTAAGTTCATTACACTATAATACAATTTCAAAACTTATCAAAATAACATCAAATTTAGTTTTAGATTTGAACCAAAACACTATCAAACATCAATTAACTATCCCTGTGCCTTGAAACTTAAAATTTTAGACAAATTTAATGCTGAAGTAGGGCAACCTAGGCACCCTTTTCCAACTTAAATTGTCTCAAATTTTAGGTGCATTATGATATCTATTATCCATCTATAAATATGGACTCCGATTTCTAGATCTGTGTTTGCAACAAGTTTGTAGGTCTGAGTTTTATTCTAATTTGTATTAGCAAGTGCAAACATAATTTGAATTTGGAAATTAATGAATAAAATTGGAGAAATATAGCAATATAATAATATCATATCTATTTTTTCAGGTGCATTGTTTAAATTTCACGCCCTTTAATACCGATGACTTTGATATGTTAGATGTTTCCCTTGAGGAATTCATCTCACCTAGATCATCCATAAAGACTTCTAACATTCAAACACACCAAAGAGCAATTAATGCAATCACACCTCAACTTATCATTTATCCACCCACAAAATAACCTCAAATCTAAACCAAACCCATGCTTATCATAGGATCACCATCAAATAAACCAAAACATTTAGGCCACATCTTTAATTTTTCAAGGCAATTAACCCATTGTAACCATGCAAGCAATGTATCATAGCAACAACACTACCATATTATTTCTAATACATATAACACAAGAAATAACAAGCAACCAAAACAAACAAAATCAATTCCTTCATTGATACCACTCCCACAATCTATCTTACCCAACACACCTCATTTACCTCAACATAATGCTAAGGAGTATAATCTTGTGGAGAAACTTTGTGATACTCTTGCTAAGATCTCTTTATGTGTTTTGATTCAAACATCACTTGTTTATCATCACATGCTTCAAGATACTTTACAAAAAGTTATTGTACGTCCTAGTGTGCAACCAAATTATGTAATGGATTTTCTTGAGGGTATGAATTCAACTAATTTGGATATTGTCTTTCATCAAAATGAATTACCCCCTTTAGAAATACAAAATAAAAATGATGCCTTGATGATAATGGTGGTTATTAACAAGACTGGGATAATGGTTTATGGCTTAATATTTGTAGCATTCACCTTTTGGACAAAATTGGAGTGGATAAAAATTTAATTTAGCTAGATATTTTATTTATCTATGGTTTTGATAAATTGGGAAGCCAACCGCTTGGTGTGATAACATTACCAATTAAAGTTGGTCTTGTTGTGTTTCCCACTCCTATCCATGTCATACCTGCTAATATTTCATATAATCTCCTCTTGGGTAGACCATGGATTCATGAGATGAACATGGTGCCCTAAATGCTTCACCATTTAATGAAATACACATATAACAATAAGGTTTACATAGTGAAATCTGATCCTAAGTTTGAAAGTTGTTTAAAAATTGAAATAGGAATTAAGAAACCCTTTAACACATTGATCCCAACCTCAAAAGTAGAACCCCTACAAGTTGAAGACAAAGAGGAGTGTTTTTCATCTATAAAAAAGATATTAGATGATGATTGGGGATACTTATATTTCACACCTACATTTGTGGGGGAGTATAAAATTTTACCATCAAAATTGAAAAAGGGAAAGAAGCAGTGGTAGTATCAACACAACCTATCGTTGAATCATCGAAAGTATTTTATTTTATAACTCCCAAAAATGAGGAAAACACAAACTAAACATATTCATATGATGAAAGTGACTATGAAAACCACCTTCTTTGAAATAAATGGAATCCATTTATGGAAGAGGTTATAAGCTCCTAAAACAATTGGGATACAATTTAAAGGGATGTGGTGTAAAAGAACAAGGTATTTGTGTCCCCATAGAGCTATAATGCAAGAAACAACAAAAGGTCTTGACTATTATCCTTCAAAAGTTATGAAAGCTAAAAAAATACTTTCACTCAATGTCAACAGTATTACACAAGATTCTCCTAAGACAACTCTAAATTTAGTTCATCTTGAAATGATATAGACACCACAAGCAATGATATATTATTAAATATTTTTCAGAATGATGAATCCTTAGAAAAAAATTGTGCATGCATGATAATTTATCTAGCCATCATCACAATCATGAATTTATCCATTGTTTAAATGCTAAAGGATACTTTAGGAGAGATATTGAATTTTCTTATGATAAACAGATGCATCCCAAATAATTTCTAACATTCTAAACTGTAATGCATTAGTTTTAGGAGATACCATAAATGTCCCAATGGAACCATCTAATGATGAAAAGGTGCTTCAAATTGGAAAATTTCTTGGTAATGATGAACAAGAATATCACACAACATTGTTACATGATTTCTCAAAATATTTGCTTGGAACTATTTAGATATATCAGTAATAGATCCCAAGATAGTCACACATAACATTTTTTTAGAAAATGATGCTAATCCTATAAGATAAAAGATACACAAGATGAATATTAAGGTGGATTTATTGGTTAAGGTTGAGATTGAAAAGCTCTTACAAGTTGGTTTCATCTTCCCTATCGATTATTCACTTTGGATATCTAACATTGTTGTTGTGGAAAAGCCTGATAATCTTATTCAAATGTGTACGAATTTTTGTGATCTTAACAAAGCATCTTTGAAGGATGATTTTCCTTCTTCCAAACATTGATATGATAGTAGATTCAACTGCGAGACATTCTCTATTATCATTCATGGTTGGTTTTTCAGGATATAGTCAATTTTTTTATCAATCCCCAAGATCAATATAAAACATCATTCACTACACCTTGGGAAACATTTTTTTGGGTAGTTATGCCCTTTGGATTGAAAAATGATGGAGAAAAATATAAAAGAGCTATGAAATTAATATTCCATGATTCCATACATAACATTTTAGAAGATTATGTCGATAATATCTTGGCTACATCTATAACAGGTCAAGATCATGTCAAAATTCTTCATCAAATTTTTGAGTGAAATTATACGTACAACATGAGATTGAATCCAAAGAAATGTCTTCGATGTAGATAATAGATTTTTTTGGGATTGATAGTGTCTCATTGAGGTATTGAGGTGGAAAAAATAAATATTGATTCTATAATAAACATGCCTCTTAATAATATTTCTCAATTGCATAGCTTACAAGGAAAGTTTCAAGCTATCCATCATTTTGTTGCATCATTGGTGGATCAAACTCTCCCCTTCACTCAAATCCTTAAGAAATAATCACAATTCAAGTGGAACCAATATTTTCAAATGGATTTTGAAAGATTGAAACAATATTTAGCTAATCCACTAGTATTAGAACCAGCCACACCAAGACAACCTTTTATTCTTTATATTTCAGCTTCATCCCATGCCCTTGTTGTGTTACTGGTGCATAAAGATGAGAGGGGTAAAGAGGATCCCATTTATTACATAGTTGATGTTATACAGATATAGAGAAACAATTTTTGGATCTTGTATTTTCCATGAAAAAATTGAGACATTATTTATCAAATTCCAAAGTACATTTCATTACAAATTTTGATCCCTTAAAACATCTCTCTGCAAAGGCTGATTTGTCAAGACATCTAGCTAAATGGGTTATGTTGTTAATGGAGTTTGACCTTCAATTTGTTTCTCAAAAATAAATTAAAGGGAAATCATTGAATGGCCATCTAGTTGAAGCTCCTTCATCATTAGTGTTACAAAATCAAGACTCGTTCCTTGATGAAAATGTTTTAAAGATAGATTATAATAAAATATGGGAACTGTACTTTGATGGCTCTAAGTGTTGAACTGGCTACGGTGCTGGGGTCATATTAGTACCACCCTTAGAAAATCCAATTCCCTTATCATACCATCTAAATTTCTTATTCAAAAATAACACTATAGAGTATTAGCCCTCATTGTTGGATTATGTGTGGCCTTGTCCTCAAATGTTCAACACATCCATATATTTGGTAATTCTCAACTGATCATTAAAAAAATAATGGGTCCTATCAAGAAAAATATGATAAGTTAACTCAATATCAAGATATTACATCAAATATATTGAAATACTTTACCTCATACACTATTGACAATATCGAAAGGATAATCGACATGCGGATGCAATGATAAGTGTTGCTTCACTTGTATCCCTCAATGATTCTTCCTCGGACTTTAAATTTACCATTCATACACTTACATTACCTTCAATAGCCAAAAATATAAAGGAAAAATTGGTAGGCAACATTGAACCATCAAATGATTGGTATTCACTAGTTTTCCACTATTTAAAAGATGGTATTGTTCTTGAGCCAACTACTAAGAACACTAGAGATCATATTTAGAATCTTGTAGTCTTCTATATAATCTTAGTTGATGTATTAAATAGGTGGTCATTTAATGGTCTTCTTCTTTTATGTCTAAAGAAATTTGAAATCCCTGTAGCCCTTGAGGAGGCCCATGCAGGTGCCTATGGAGCACATTTTGGAGGTCAATCATTGGTTCAAAAAATAATTCAGATTGGGTATTATTAGAAAAATATGGAACAAGACTCCTTTGCTCATGCTAAAAAGTTCCCTAAATGTCAACAACATAACAATTTGATTCATGCTCCCACTCAGGAACTTTGTTCCCAAGTTGATATTTGGCCATTTTTGGTGTGGGGCTTGGATCTCATTGGGAATATTTCTCCTCTTTCATATTTAGGACACACATTTATAATCATAGCTACAAATTATTTTTACGAAGTGGGTAGAGATAGTTCGTCTTTGCTCCATGACAATTGATGTAATTTGTTGCTTTGTCATGGAGAGTATTTTTGTAAAGTTTGATCTTCCTTCAGCTTTAGTTACAAATAATGATACACCATTTAAGAATAAATAAGTAAATAAGCTTTTGGAAAAGTTTCACATTCAACATCATTTCTCTACCCCATATTATTCATAGTCTAATGCTCAAGTAGAAGATAAAAGTAAAATAATTCATCAAATATTATGTAAAACCATTAGCAAACATAAAAAAGATTAGCATACTCAACTTTTGTAATATCCCTTTTTTGGGTTATCTTGCTTTGTAGTTGGCACTAACTTTATTGGCTTGTGCCAATGTTATAAGGAGTAAATTGATGTTACCCATGAGATTTTATGGATTTTTTTAGGTCCTTACCAATAGAATGGATATTTTTAGTAGTGGTTATTTTTAGTAAGTTCCAGTTGGGCTCCAATTGGGTCAGTTTAGTGATTTGAATTACTATTAGTGCTATTTTTAGTACTTGGTGTTGGCTTGATTCATCCAAAAACTTAGTGTAGTGCTTTCTCTTTATAGTAGTGGTGAGTTATCTCGATGGTCAGATTAATATTTGATTTATTCCCACTTAAGTTTTATAATGTTGCTATAACATATGTGAGGGGCCATGGGTTCATGAAGTGTACCCCCTTGGCCTAGTAAGATGACAATATTTTTAAAAGAAGGCCCTTATTCTTCCTTGAAGGTAATTAATCCTTTTTCAAGGATAATGTTAGGCCTCATAAGGTGGGATGCCTAGTTGGGGCTTAATGTCATTTTCAAAAGAAAAATAAAAAGTAAAATTTTTAGAGGCAAAAGTTGGGCGCCCTCTTGAGGATAATTTCATGTTATTTCATAAAGTGAAATGAGAGGGAAAATAATTCAAATTCAAATACAAGTCGCTCTAACTTTTCCCTCACTTTATAAATATGAGTTTGAGCTCTCATTTGTATATGAATGTTTTGACAACTTAAGGAGATGTTGTGGAGTGATCTCAGGGAGTTCTTCCTTTGTTGCTTGAGGATGAAAACCCTCTTCTCGGTTGTTGGTTTTGGTGGTGCAAGACCCACCCTAGCTGGTTGGCGCTCGAATTGAAGACTTTTTAGAAATTTGGCTTGCTATTTGTGCACTTTAAACTTGATAAAATGAAGATATTCTTAGCTTTTTGATGTGGGTACTAATTTTTTGGGTGTGGTGTGTAGTTTGAAGTAATTCTGATGCATTTTATGAGTACTAGTGTGAAATGTTTTGAGCTTTGGAGTGCATTTTTCTTTGTATTTGAGAACTAAAACTAATCATAATTCAATAATTAGGACAACTATCTTTCTGGGCATTGTTTTTGAGTTTTCCTCATGTTGGTGGGAACCACAAATTGAGTGTCCACTTGGCATGTTTAGTAAATAAATTATTTTTAAATGTTGGTCACCCCTCCCAGGAGTTTGTACCATTCTCTTTAGGCATGTTGGATTTGTGCTAGGTTTTGAAATGCATTTAGATGACTCATTTTTCATCACTCTTGGGTGTTGGTATTTATTTGTGAAGAGTGGACAGTTCTATAGAAAAATTTAAGGTGTTTGAAGGCTTGAAGACTAGTCAAACTAAGTGCCCTAGCCCCTTATTCTTGAGGGTTGGGCATCAGATTAGATCTGAGCATTATACTTTGTGTTTTGAAGACTATACTAAGTTTATAATATGTTTAAAATGTGATTAAAAATGTTTTCATAAGTTCCATGAAGTATGAAATATAAACTTGTTATGATCAACACTATTTCCTATATGATTTATTGCTTAGTTTCATGCTAGTAGTTGTTTAAAAGTTTTGAATTTAATATGAAAGTAAACCACAATGAACCCTTTCCTTTGCTAGTTGAGGATGAAAAACCTCTTCTTGATTGCTGGTTTTGGTGGTGAAATATCCACCCTAGCTAGTTGGAGTGATTCCGCCTCAAGAATCACCATTGCTTTCACAATTGCAGATTGAGGTTTCCAATAGAAAGGAGACTATTCAAGGTTTTTGGGTGCAGGTTTGTAGGTCTATTTATTAATGTAATTATAGGGTTTTTGTAAATTTTTTTGGAGTGTTATTAAAGAATTTTGAGGAAGTTTCTAGATTTGGCCATACAACTTACTTAGAGTAGGATGTACCACCCTTTGTTGGGTTAGGGCATTGAATGGATTTGAAATAAAATAATTTTTTTTGTGGAGTTTCCTATGATTGGGTGACCATGTTAGTGGTGAAAGATGGTATTTTATAGGTTGAAATTATTTTCTAAGGGAGGTATCACCTTGTTCTAGGTTTTCTTTTCCTTTCTGAACGAGGCCTGTGTTGGTATGTGGCGACTGATCATGCTATAATGTACACTCTTCATGTATCCTTGATGGGGTCTAGGGATGGGTCCAGCCTTGGGCGGGGGTTCGGGGGCGGCAACCCCCGAGAATTTTTTTTTCACCTTTTTTGCTTCGTCACCGAAAAAGAAAAAGGTCGACTTTGTAAACCCTAATTTCAAGAAGCTTCTAAAAGCTTATTATAAGCTGTTGGGATGGGGAGTTGTAGCATGGAATTATTCGTGATATTGTAATATGTTTTGCACTGGATAATAAAATTATTGAATGGCTATGGTTTGGTGGATGTAGCCCATATTGGGTGAACCACATTAAATTCTATGTGTTATAATTTTTTGTGTTTTATTTCTCGGCTTATTGATAAAATCTGCATTTAACTTGTTAGATATCTACCTTCTAACCCTAACAATGTGAGCTTTTTAATTCCTAAGAAATTCCATTTGGAGTTTATTTTTGTGCTATTTTGAGGTGTTTTGACCTTGGAAGACTACAAATTGTAGTTTTGTGTTGTTTTTGGTGAGTTATAAGTGCCCAAAATATGTTGTACAACTACAGTTGTGACTAAATACAAACATGTCTAATTTCTAGCTATCACTAGTTTTTTGAAGGTTGTTTGGTGTTGTCGGGTTAGTGTGGAGTGGTAATGAGTCAATGTGGGGTGATTTTATGCATGATGGGTGATGGAAATTCATGAATAATGTCTACCACGACTTGCTAGAAGTGAACAATAGACTTGCAACTATTTCCCTACTCTATTTCAGACTTGTAACACTCAGTTTAGCAATATATTTGATGTGGATGTGGGGTTCCTTGTATTTGGAGACCGTTGGGCATGTTGTTTGCATATTTTAATGTTGATACTAGTTTGTTGGATGATTTATAAGCTATTTGGAGTGTTTTAGAGATGTCATTTATAGTTCTCATGGGTAGTATTCACAGTATACAAGTATGTTATGACCTACAAATTAAATTATAGAGTTGTTGTAGCTTCTTCAATTCAAAAAACTCTTTTTTATTAATTCTATTCCATTTTGAGGTAATTATTATTTATCCATGCCAAGGATATGACTCATTGATTAATATGCAATGTAATGAAAGTGTCCTTCCCTATTAAGTTTGAATTAGTTGATGAGCTAGTGCATAACTTTCTTAATGAGTTTAGTGTAGCATTTTTTCTCATTCATCAAGTTCATATTATCTTTAATATATATTATTTATTTGATCCTTTATTTATAAAAAAATTGGAAAAATTTAAAAAAATTAGGGAGTGTTGTTACAATGTATTAAAGCTCAAATTAATCTTGCTAGATAGTGGGTAATGAAATTATATGAGCACTAGTAATAGAGAAAAAGTTATCTTGAAAGATTAAGGAAACAAGAGGAGGATTATGGGAGATGTGGCCTTAAAAGAGGGAAGAAAAACACTTTGAAACTCACTCAAAAAAATCAACAAACTCAAAAAGTATGGGTGATATGGGTGAAAGGGTGGATAGGGACCATGTTGAACTAGATTGGATGATGCTTATTTGGATGCTATGGTTAGGGGACACTAGGAAACCAATATATGAATTGCACATTTGGTTGAGAGGTTGGATCACTTGTGAGTCAACAATAGAGGCAATAGAGGAAATGATGGATGGAAAATGATTTGGGCCAACATGGAGCAACAAATCAACATCATAGGGTAGCCATGGTTAGATCTCTCATGCAAGTTTTTCCACCTAGAGTTGAACCACAACCAAAGCATGAACTCACATTGATTGAAATGCAAGATCAACTCATACATGATTGGATTGATGGAGGTCCAATATTTCAGCATGACACATATCTTCAAAATTATATGGATGTTAGAATGGGGCACATGACTAATAGGGGCCATAGTAAGCATCATAATGACTTACAGAGGAAAGTTGGGAAACTTAGTCTTCCTTATTTTAATGAGTCTGGTGAGACTTCAACAAGATTATGGATTCAAAAGGTGGACACATACTTCAATATAAATTCCATGCTGAAAGAAGAATCCATAAAATATGTTGCTATACACCTTGATGGAGCTGCACATGAGTGGTGGAATAATGGGATGATCACAATGGGGCATGCTCAAATTACATCTTATGCAAAGTTTATTGAGAGACTTATAGAGAGGCTTGAGAAGAAGGATCCATATATTCATTTTAAGGATTTGGAAAAGTTGCAACCTTACTTGTTCAATGAAGAGTAGGTGGTTGAACCGAAGTTCATAGCAAAAAAATATGATGTAGTGATTTCTTTGAAACATGATGAGTGTGAGATAGAGCTTCAGGATGACTCTTTGGTCATCATGAAACTACTATGGATAATGTTGTGCATGAAGGAAAGGAAAAAATGATAGATTTGGATCCTAGTTCATGTTTATCTTATGAGGAATCTAAGTTTAATCACTACCTTGATGTTTCTAGTGGAGAAAATATGATAATGGGTTCACTAATATACCTTTAGGTGATGGGCATGGAGAAAGAAAAAATGATGATGTCTTCGAATTAGATTTTGATGATCACTCATCTCATTTCATTGATGATATGTTAGGTGGCTTTGGGATTGACTTCCAAACCAAGCCTATGGAGAGAGATGCTTATGATGATTTTAGTCCTAGTGAGTTGGAGAGTGACTTATTCACAAGGAGCAAAATGAACACTTATTCTTTGAACAAAGTGATTAGCCATTATACACATGGGATCCAAGTGTCTTGACACCTAAGTATGATAATGATCCATATTAGGATGAGTTTTCTTTTGATTGTAATGATTTCCTCATTTCATCTTGGGAGACATGTATAGAGGATCGCATTGATGGTGATGTTATTGATCTTGAAAAGAAATCTGATTTCACATTGTAGGTAGATGATCTTGAGTAGAGACCTTGTGACCTAGTTGATTTGGATTTAGAGTCCACTATTTGGGATGATAAGGGTGAGACACAGGTGATTTGGGACACCATTAGAGGCTTTGATTATATGTATGAGTCTAATTCTAGTTCTAACGTGCAACATAACAATAATTTATCACTTCATTTTGATCATCATTGGAAAAGAAAATTCTTGGTATCCGTTGAAAATGAGGTGCGAATTTTATCAAGTTTTGGCAAAAAAAATATGCATGTGGAAAAAATAATTTAAAGTGCATAAAGAGGATAAAATGAGCTTAGTATCTCACTTTCAGATTTGCAAACAATGAAGAGCTCTATGGAAGAATTTAAAACAACTTTCTTTCACATGATCCATGACATAGAAATAGCCACCAAGTTGGCTAATGGTATTTTTTCCATGAATAAGAAGTTAAGGGGAGAGGTTAGTGAGGTCACCATTGAGCTTAATTCCATGAAGCTTGCTTTGGAAAGTGTCAAAGAGGAACTTCTTGAAGAAAATGAACAACTCTATGAGGCCAAAGACTTTGAAGAGTGGGAGAACAAAGAAAGGGCCAAAGAGATAAAACATGTAATAGAGGATCTTGATTGCATTCAAGAGGAATTTAAACTTATACATTGTCCCATAAAATCATAAAATAGGAGTTTGGATCAACAAGAGGAATGGTCTGATTTTGGAGTTGAGGATAATCTTTAGTTTGTTGATAATCCTTTGTTTGAGTTGGATGCTGATTTGATTCATGTTAATCCACTCTTCGAGTTGGATGATAGAGACCTAACCAATTTCAATGCTAAGGATGGAATTGATTAAAATATTTGGGACCTGGTGTGACTCCCAACCATGAGATGTGTCAATATTGGAGTAGTGGGCCAACTTCTAGTGTTAGTACTGCTACCCACTTTCTAATCAACTTGTACATGACTTCGGATTCTGATCCATAGATGAGTTGGATGGTTTCTTTAGTCTAGTTGTTGAGTAGTTCATGGTTGAGGCTAGATGGTAGAGGTGGTTTGATCATAAGAGATGATTTTGTTGCTACTTCCATACTCCTCTCTCCTATGTATTTAGCAGGATTTCAGTTTGGTTACTACTCCCCTTACATTTTTTCATTGGTTATGGAGATATCTTTTCATGAGAAAATTGTTGTTGAGCATTGGTATTCTTTGGGGTAGCTAGTTATGAGTGTTTCTTTGGATACAATTCATTCATTCATCAATTCCACTCTAGTGAGTGATGGTCATTGCAGTTACTTCATGGAGATGAAAAGAATAATTTCAAATTATGTCTTAATGATTGCAGTGGATGGGGTGTATTGGTGTGTTTGGAAGATTTTGTTTGACACTTGGAGGTTAAGTGTCAATGTTTTGATTTCAATTGGTGACAATAGAGGCATTTCCTGAGTGGCAGAGTTTAGAGTTGTGGCAGCGATTGACTTGCTTCATGTTTGGGACATCATGAGGTGTGATGATGGGGTTTATGTTTTATGGTTGAGTAGGGTTTTTTTTGGTTCCATTTTGAGGTAATTATTATTTGGTGATGCCAAGGATATGAATCATTGATTAATGTGTAATTTAATGAATGTGTCCTTCCCTATCAATTTTGAATCAATTTATGAATTAGTGCATAACCTTCTTAATGAGTTTAGTGCAATAGTTGTTCTCATTCATCAAGTTCATATTATCTTTAATATATACTCTTTATTTGAGCCTTTGTTTGGAAACAAATTCACAAATTTTTAAAAAAATTAGGGGTGTTGTTTTAGTGGTATCAAAGCTCAAATTAATCTTGCTAGGCAATGGGTAATGAACTTCTATGAGTATCAATGAAATAGAAAGAAGGTATATTGAAAGGCTAAGGAAATGAGAGGAGGATTTTTGGGAGAATTAGCCTTCAGAGAGGGAAGAACAACAATCTAAAACTCACTCATTAGAATTGGAAAAATTTAAAAAATGGGTGATAGGGGTGAAAGGGCTGATAGGGACTATGTCGAGCCAAATCAGATGATGCTTCTTTTAGATTTTGTGGTTAGGGGACACAAAGAAACTAATCAAAAACTTGCACAATTGGTTGAGGGTTTGGCTCAATTGGGAGTCAACAACAGAGGAAATGAAGGAAATAATGGTCAAGGAAATGATTTGTTCCAATGTGGAACAAAAATTCAACATCATAGGGCATCCATTGCTAAACCTATCATGTGAGTTTTTCCACCTAGAGTTAAACAACAACTAGAGCATGAGATCACGCTGATTGAAATGCAAGATCAAATCATATAATATTGGATTTATGCAAGTATAGGATTTTAGCATGATATATCTCTTCAAGATTATATAGATGTCAATATGAGGCACATGCCTAATAGAGGCCATAGTGAGCATCATAATGACTTACAAAGGAAATTTTGGGAACTTAGCCTTCCTTATTTTGATGGGCCCGATGAGAATTTAGTGAGAGAATGGGTCCAAAATGTGGACACATATATCAATTTAAACCCCATGAATAAAGAAGAATCCATAAAATATGCTACTATACACCTTGATGGAGTTACACATGAGTGGTGGCATCATGGGATGATAACAATGGGGCTTGCTCAAATTACATCTTCTATAGAGTTTACTGAGAGACTCACAGAGAGGTTTGATAAGAAGGATCCAAAGATTCATTTTAAGGAGTTGGTAAAGTTGAAACCTCACTTGTTCAATGAAGAATAGGTGGTTGAAAAGAAGTTCATAGCATAAAAATCTAATGCAATGATTTCTTTGAAACATGGTTAGTGTGAGATGGAGCCTGAGAATGACTCTTTGGTCGTGCATGCAACTATTATGGATAAGGTTGTGTATGAAGGAGAGGGTAAAATGGAAGCCTTGGATCCTAGTTCAAATTCATCTAGGGATGACTCTAAGTATAGCCACTACCTTGATGTTTCTTGTGGAGAAGATATTGATGATGGGTTCACTAATGCACCTTTAGATGATGTACATGGAGAAAACAAAAATGATGTCTTCAAATTAGCTTTTTATAATCAATCATATCATTTCATTGATGATATCTTAAGTGGCTTTGGGATTGAATTCCAAAATAAGCGATGATTTTAGTCCTAGTGAGTTGGAGAGTGACTTATTCAGAAAGTAAACTACTCATGAGGAGCACGGTGAACGATTATTATTTGAACAAAGCAATCAACCCTTCTACACATGGGATTTGGGTATGTTGGCACATAAGTATGATAAGCATCAATATTGCCATGAATTTTCTTTTGATTGTAATTATTTCCTCTTTTCATATCAGGGGCCATTCATAGAGGATGGAATTGATGGTGATGTTAATGATCTTGAAAAGAAATCTGATTTCACATTGCAGGTAGCTCATTTTGAGCAGAGACCCTGTGACCTAGTTGATTTGGATTCACAATCCACTATTGGGGATGATAAGGGTAAGATAGGTGATTTTGGATAGCATTGGATAATTTGATGACATGTATGAGTCTAATTCTGATTTTAACATGCAATATAACAATAGTTCATCACTTTGTTTTGATTGCAAATGGAAATACAAATTCTTTGTATCTACTAAAAATGAGGTGAAAATTTTATCAAGTTTGGACAACAAACATATGCATGTGGAGAAAATAATTCAAATTGCATCAAGAGGAAAAAATGAGCTTAGTATCTCACTTTTTGATTTGAAAAACAATGAAGAGCTCTATGAAAGAATTTAAAACAACTTTCTTACACATGATGCATGATAGAGACATAGCCACCAAGTTAGCTAATGATATTTTGTCCATGGCTAAGTAGTTAAGGGGAGAGGTTAGTGAGCTCACCATTGAGCTTAATATCATGAAGTTTTGTTTGGAAAGTGCCCAAGGGGAACTTCTCGAAGCAAATGAACAACTCTATGAGGCCAAAGAATTCGAAGAGTGGGAGAAAAAATAAAAGGGCGAAGGAGATAGAATAGGTAATAGAGGAGTTTTATTACATTCAAGGGGAATTTGAACTTGAACATTGTCCCATAAAATCAAAAAATAGGAGTTTAGATCAGCAAGAGGAATGGTCTGGTTTTGGAGTTAAGGATAATATCCTATTTGTTGATAATCCTTTGTTTGAGGTGGATGCTTATCTTATTCATGATAATCCACTCTTCGAGTTGGATGACAAAGATATAATTGATGTTAATGATGATAGTGAAATTGATTATATGATTTGGGATGCTGGTGCGACTCCCAGTCATGAGATGTTGTGTCAGGATTGGAGTAGTGGGTCAACTTCCAATTTTAGTACTATTTCCCACTTTCTGATCAACTTGTAATTAATCCACATATGAGTTAGATGATTTCTTTAGTCCAACCATTGAGTAGTTAATGGTTGAGGCTAGATGGTAGAGGTGGTTTGATCATAATATATGATTTCGTTGTTACTTCTATACTCTTCTCTCTTATATTTTCAATAGGATTTTAGTTTGGTTATCATTGCTCTTACATTTTTTCATGAGTAGATTATTATTGAGCTTTGACAGGATTTGGGGTAACTATTTGTGAGTGATTTTTAGACATAATTCATTCATTCATTATTTCTACTTTGGTGAGTGATTCTCATTGCAGTTACTTCATGAAGATGATATGTATAATTTTAGATTATGTCTTAATGATTGTAGTGGATTGGGTGTGTTGGTGTTTTTGGAACCTTTCATTTGACACTTGGAGGTTTAAGTGTCAATGTTTTGATTTCGGTTGGCGACAACAAAGGTATTTCTTGGCTAGTAGATTTTAGTGTTGTGGCAATAATTGACTTGCTTCATGTTTGGGGCATCATGAGGTGTGATACTGGGGTTTATGTTTTATGGTTTATGGTTGGGGAATCACTCCAACCTCTAGAATCACTATTGCTTTCATAATTGCAAATAAAGGTTTCAAATAGAAAGGCAACTAGTTAAGATTTGTTGAAATACACAAGAAAACTGAGAGGGAGGGTGAATCAGTTGTACCAAATTATTTTTACTTCTGACCTTAATCATTTCCACTTTAACTTTAATCTATTATTAAGTATAAACATGAAATGTAGATAACAAAAAGAAAACATCAGAGACACAAAATTTATGTGGAAAACCCAATGAGGGGAAAACCATGGTGAGGATTAACTCACAATACAATAGTAATGCAATACCAAATACAAAGGCTCACTACCAGAGGGCTCACTTCCCATAAACAACTCATTGTCTAGATACAAAGGCTCACTGCCTACAAATAGGACTCACTGTCTAGAAGGAGGCTCACTACCTACAAACAAAGAAAGACAATAGAAAATCCACCACAATAGATTCCACACATTCGCAACCTGATCAAAGGATTGCAAACACCATCAACTCACTACTTTCAAGAATCTAACACATCAAAGTACTACTTCCTTGATTCACTCTCACACACTTCACTCTTCATACATCCAATTCGCAACATCTTGACTTGTATTTATACCATCTTTGACCTTGAAAACTTTCTCCAAGGTCAGCTACACATCCTTTATTTTACAAATTCAAATTAGGTCGGTGTCTCAACATTCCCATGGTGGATAAGAATGAGAGTGGACCAATTACATACTTAATTAGGTCCCAAAAAACATCCTTGATCAATAACACACTTCCTTAATTGATGCTTATTCCCTATGTAACATGTAAACACTAGGTCAGCCAAACCTGATAAAAACACCAATAAACTTTGAAGTACACGCATCCACAAAAGATGATGACACGTGGATCACACAACACGCTTCACCAAACACTAAAACACCTCTTAGAAACCTTCAAATACATCCGTAGCAACTACAACAATGTTTATACATAGAACACTCTTCAACAATCTAGTTGGACCATGTAGACACATACAGTAGCTTTGGAACAAGTATTTTAGAGCATCAAACCACAAGCACAATTGCCAAAACATAGATAAAATAAATATTAACCTTCTTCTAGATCCACAAGATCTAAGACAAACCACCTAGAGAATATAGAGCATAAACATCTCTCCCAGTCCACAAACAAACAGTTCTGCCAAACTGGTTCACACATCAGTTCACACATCTTTCACTCTCCATCAATCCAAAAGCTAAAACTCAAGATATATTATCCATTAAAGCCCATAAACAATACTACATATTTACACAAGCATAGTATCAATATAGAAGAAATGCAAAGCACATTATCGAAGCGCACTTAGAACACACACATAACCCTATCTTCTTTGTTTATTAATTTTCTCAAAAGCACTTGACATCAACACATTTACAACATCATAAATATAGCTCCATGTAATCTCAACACTTCTATAGTATCTCATCTATACATGTACCACCTATAATCACTCTGAACTGTGTTGACATCAATGAAAACACCACCAAACACATTCATACTTGCAACAATACCCCCCTTTGTCATTGATGGCAACACATGATGTGAAAAAACATCAAAGACAACATACACACTCTCTCTTGCTTCTTCTTCCCTTTCTTTTTCAAATGGATCTCTCTCCCTAGATTTAAATCGGCTTTTTCACATGATTCTCTCTCCCCCTTTGACATCAATGGAAAAGAATAATTTTCATGAAATTTTTTCCTTATAAAGCTCTGATCACTCCCCCTTAGGAGTGCACCCAAATCTCATACTGCAATAATGATACTCTCTACTCCCCTAAGGAGTAGAGCTCAATCATCAATCTAGACAAATGAAGAATTTATAGATCCACTGGACTGATGCACCTCTATGTGCACCTAGTTTAAGGAAGGAGGGGAAATAACCCCTAACTTCCCCTTGAGATACTCAAAAGTATCCTTTGGAAGAGCCTTAGTAAATATATCTACAATATGATCCTTAGTAGACACATATTCAAGTATGAATTAATTTTCTAATACCTTCTCCCTCAAGAAATGCTATTTGATAGATATATGATTTGTCCTAGAATGCATCACCGAATTCTTTGAATGTTTATTGCACTTGTATTGTCACAAAAGATAGGGATAGGCTCATCACATATCACAACTATATCCTTCAATGTTTGCTTCATCCAAAGTACTTGTATACATCAAGATGCTATTGCAATATACTCAGCTTCTATAGTGGACAAAGAAACTGAATCTTGTTTCTTGCTTAACCATGAGACCAATCTTCCTCCAAGAAAGAATGCACCACCACTTGTACTTTTTCGATCATCTACACAACCAACCCAATCTGCATTAGTTTAGGAATTCAAGGTGAAATAACTATCTCTAGGATACCATAGATCGTAATCTAGAGTCCCCATTAGATATCTGAATATCCTCTTCACAACTGTAACATGTGTCTCTTTAGGTTCTACTTGAAATTTGGAAACCAAACATAATGCATGCATGATATCCTGTCTAGTAGCAGTAAGATATAGCAATCCACCAATCATAGATATGTACATGCTCTGATCAATTTTAGAAGAATCATCATCCTTACTCAGTTTGCATCCGGTTACCATAGGGGTACAAACCGGTTTGGAATAATCCATTCCAAACTTCTTCAACAATTATTTAACATACTTAGATTGTGAAATGAATATTCCCTTATCAATTTGATTCACTTGAATTCCAAGAAAGAAATTCAACTCACCAATCATAGACATCTCAAACTCTTTTTGCATCTCCTCTACAAATTTCTTGCACATACCTTCATTTCCTCCAAAGATAATATCATCAACATACACCACAAATATCAAAATTATATTTCTTTCAACTTTGAAATAGAGACTGTTGTCCATGGAGCCTTTGTTGAACCCTTGTTGTGTCAAATATCTGTCCAACCTTGCATACCTTGCTCTAGGAGCCTATTTAAGTCCATATAGTGCCTTTTTCAACTTGTAGACCATGTCTAGTTTTTTTTTTTTAATTTAAATCCTTTTGGTTGTTCCATGTACACCTCTTCTTCCAATTCTCCATTCAGGAATGCAGACTTAACATCCATCTGGTACACTTTAAAATCTTTATGAGAAAAAAATGCCAAAAACATGCAAATGGCCTCCATTCTTGCCACTAGGGAAAATGTCTCTTCAAAGTCTATTCCTTCAACCTGTGAATAACCTTTACATACAAGTCTTTCTTTATTTCTTACTACTTTACCATCTTCATTCAACTTATTCATAAACACCCATTTTGAACGAATTACATTCTTGTTTATTGGTCTAGGAACTAGTTCCCATGTCCAATTCTTCTCTATCTACTGTAATTCCTCTTTCATTGCTCTAACCTAATTCTAATCTTTGCATGCCTCACTCACAGTCTTAGGTTCTATTTATAAAGTAAACAAAAATTTACCTCAACTACTTTACTTCTTGTCTTTACACCCTCACTTATATCTCTAATTATCTGTTCCTTCGGATATTCTTCTGTACATATTTAGGAGACTTAGGAGTAGGTTCCAGAATATCCTCTTCTTCACTTTGTTATTTCTCTTCCTTTTCCTCTTTTTGCATTTGTCTACAAATAGGATCATCTAGTTCAATTTCACTTAATTCAACTGGTTTTTGCATAGCTTCATCAACTTTTACATTTGCACTTTCAACTATTTTTCTCAGTCTTTTATTGAAGCATCTATATCCTTTGCTGTTAGTTGAATATCCAAGAAAAATACCTTCATCACATCTAGCATCAAAATTTCCAAGGTTCTCATCATCTCTTTTAATGTAACATCCACTTCCAAACACCTTAAAGTACTTAACAGTAGGAGTCTTACTAGTCCATAGTTCATAAGGAGTCTTTGTGCTATTACCTCTGATCTGAACTCTGTTAAGAATGTAAACAATAGTGTGGATTGCTTCTCTCCAATATACATCATGAATATTTGCCTCTTTCATCATAGTCCTTGTAGCCTCTTGAACAGTTTGGTTCTTCCTTTCCACAACTCCATTATGCTGAGGAGTTCTAGGAGCAGATTAATGTCTCTTTATACCATGCTCATCACAAAATGTATTGAACTCATCAGAAGTGAATTCTCCACCTCTATCAGACCTTAAACATTTGATTCTTAGGTTTACTTCATTCTCTACTCTTCCTTTGAACACTTTGAATCTATCTAGGGCTTTAGCTTTCTCCCTAAGAAAAGTAACCCATGTCATTCTAGAGTATTCATCAATCAAAAGCATAAAATACCTGTCAGCATTAAGGTTTCCTATTCTTGTGGGACCATAGAGGTCTATATGAATCAATTCCAACATTCTGATAGATGTTTTTTCTTTTCCTTTAAAAGTGCATCTTGTTTGTTCTCCCAACTAACAACTTCTGCAAACATAATTGGTAGGCTTTGTGATTCTAGGTAGATCCCTAACAATTTCTCTTGAACTGATCCTGATCAGATTATCAAAGTTTACATGTCCCATCCTTTGATGCCATAGCCAAATTTCATTAACTTGAGAAAAAAAGAACTCACCATCACCACTCTTAAGCTGATATATGTTTCCATAAGTTCTTCTTTATGTAGCTACCATAGTTTCAGACCCTTTTCTGATCTCATAGGTGTTATCTTGAAACACAAGCTTAAATCCTTAGCTACACATTTTTCCAACACTCAAAATATTATGCCTTAAGCCCTCAACATAATATACATCATCAGTACTATATTTTCCATCAAGACTAACTGTTCCTTTTCCAACAATCTTAGCACTAGAATCATCTCCAAACATAACTAATCCTCCATTATACTTTTCAATTTTAGTGAACTTTTGTCTCCAGTCATATGATTTGAACATCCACTATCAATTACCCAATAGTCTTCATCCCATCTCACATCAAAGGCAGTAACTAGAGCACCTTCCATCTCATCCTTCTTATTCTCCGAACTAGATTCCCTTGCACATCTTCCATGGTTAGTAGACGAAAATTTATTCTCCAAGGCTAGAAACAAGCATTCATCTTTTTCATCCTCAAAATCAGATTCATCATCAGAAATTCCAGCATCTTCTCTAACATAATACAATTTCTTGTTCTTTCTATCCTTTTTGTCTTAATTATTATCTTTGTTATTCTTGTGTGAAACTCTATTTGAACATCTTGAAGCATAGTGACCAATATTTCCATAATTGAAACATTTAAAAGGTAACATACCTTTGTACTTATTGGTACCTTTCTTCAATTTCCTTGTAAAGTTTGCTTCCAACTCTTCTGAACCATCACTATTTGAATAATCTTCTATCTTAGTTGCTTTGAAGGTTGTTTCAGATTTCTCCTTTTCTCTTCCAAACTTCCTCATCTCAAATGCAATCAAGGTGCCATATAGTTGTTCTTTAGTAAATGTCTTTGGATCATATGATTCTTCAATAGCAGAGACCTTGTCACTGTAATTCTTCGGTAGGGTCATCAAGATCTTCTCTATTACATCTTCATCTGCCATGGTACCACGTTGATTTTTTATTTAATTTTCTATAAGTTCAACTCTCTAATAGTAGCTTGCAATATCTTCACCTTCTTCCATTTTCAAGTTCTCAAATCTGCGCTTTGTTGTGAGCTTCCTTGATAATTTGACTCTATCATTTCCTTCATAGATATCTTTCAACTTGTCCCATACTTCAAAAGCAATATCTAAAGAGATAAATTTTGTCTTTTCAGTTCTAGATAAGGCACTAAAGATAACATACCTTGCTTTTTCATTCTCCTCATAGGCAAAAATCTCATCTGCAGAAGAAGGACCACTGGCCGACTCAACATATTTTGTCTCAACAGCTTTCCAAGTCTTGAAACCAAGAGAGATCAAGTAACCTCTCATCCACACTTTCCAGTCACTGTAGTCAGCTCCATCAAATATAGGGATTTGCAAATTGTGCGCCATCTGGTCTACCTCAAGCGGTTAAGCTCTTCTCTAAGGAACTAAAGCTCTAATACAAATTGTTGAAATACACAAGACAACTGAGAGGGGGGGTGAATCAGTTGTGCCAAATTACTTTTACTTTTGACCTTAATCAATTCCACTTTAACTTCAATCTGTTATTAAGTATAAACATGAAATGTAGATAATAGAAACCGAACGCCAGAGACACCATATTTACATGGAAAACCCAATGAGGGAAAATCCACGATGAGGATTAACTCACAATATAATAGTAATGCAATACTGGATACAAAGGCTCACTACCAGATGGCTCACTACCTAGAAAGAAATCACTTTATAGATACAAAGGCTCACTACCTATAGATGGGACTCACTATCTAGAAGGAGGCTCATTACCTACAAACAAAGAAAAACAATAGAAATTCCACCACAACAAGTTCTACACATTCACAGCTTGATCAAAGGATTGTAGACACCATCAGCTCACTACTTTCAAGAATCAACACATCAAAGTACTGCTACCTTGATTCACTCTCACACACTCTGCTTTTCACACTTGTTTCACATATTTCACTCTTCATACATCCAATTCACAACATCTTGACTTGTATTTATACCATCTTTGATATTGAAAACTTTCTCCAAGGTCAGCTACACATCTTTTATTTTACCAATTAAAATTAGGTCAGTGACTCAAAATTCCTATGGTGGATAAGAATGAGAGTGGACCAATTACATACTTAATTAGGTCCCAAACAACATCTTTGATCAATCACATGCTTCCTTAATCGATTCTTATTCTCCATGTAACGCGTAAAAACCAGGTCAACCAAACCTAATGGAAACACCAATGAACTTTGAAGTACACACATCCACAGAAGATGATGACACATGGATCACACAACACACTTCACCAAACACTGAAAAACCTCTTAGAAACCTTCAGATACATCCGCAACAACTGCAACAATCTTTATACACAAAACACTCTTCAAGAGTCCAACCGGACTGTGCAGACACACACAGTAGCTCTGGAACAAGCCTTTCGGAGCATCAAACCACAAACACATTTTCTAGAACATAGAGAAAATCAATATTAACCTTCTTCCAGATCCGCAAGATATAAGACAAACCACTAGAAGACTATGGAGTAGAAACATCTCTCCTAGTCCACAGACAAACAGTTCTGCCAAACCAGTTCACACACCGGTTCACACATCTTTCACTCTCCATCAACCCAAAAGCTAAAACTTAGGATATATTACCCATTTAAGCCCATAAATAATACTACATATCCACATGAGCATAGGATCAATACAAAATAAATACAGAGCACATTACCATAGCACACTTAGAACACACACATAACCCTATCTTCATTGTTTCTTAATTTTCTCAAAAGCACTTGACATCAACACATCTGCAACACCATAAATATAGCTCCATGTACTCTCAACACTTCTATAGTATCTCAACTATACATGCACCACCTGTAATCACTCTAAACTTTGTTGACATCAATAACAACATTAATGACAACACCATCAAACACATTCATACTTGCAACAAGGTTTTTGCTAAAGGTTTGTGGTTTTGTTTGTTGATGGTATTGTGATCTTAATAAAATGCTACTCCTAATGTGAGATGCTAGATAAAAACTATTAATGCAATGAGAAGAAGTAACAAGATAAAAGGGCACCTCAATGATTAGCCTAAGAAAATGGACAATATGAAAGCAAGATAAAAATAAATGGAATGCTTCTTATACCTTCATATTGTTGGTTCCTTGGTTGGCCCTTGATTTTTGAAGTCTTGTGTGCTCCTTGGATGGAAATGAAGTGAAGTGGATGCAAGATGCAAGATGATGCTAAATGTTATGATAAATGAGAGCTTGAATGGCAATTTTGCAAGAGTTTTATTGCAAAAGACTTGATCCTCCCCAAAAATGAGGGAAATGAGGGGGTATTTATAGGCTAATTAGAATTCTCTAGAGAATTCAACGGTTGAGATTGATCCAACAAGATCAAGATGAAGGGCTATGGTGAGTTGAGGACTCACAAGCCCTCACATCTTGAAATGTGGAATGCGAGATGTCTTAGGGTGGAGTGATGTGGAAATGAGGTGGAAGGGAATTACATGAGGTGGAGCTTGGGGGATGAGAAGATTCCTTGGAGGAATAAAAGTGAATTAAAAATTCACAATGATTAGAAGAATCTAGTGGATAAGAGAGGGTCTCCAAAAAGCTAGAGATTTGTCACATGTGGGTGATGTGGCAAGTCCAAGGTTCTAGAAGCCCTTGGCACATGTGAAGTGACAAGTCAAGGCTTCTAGAATCTTGCATGGGGGATGGGGAAGACCTTGGAAAGATAAAAGTGAATTAAAAATTCACATGGGGAAGAGAGTCCAGGCTAAAAATGGTAAGTGGAAAGGTTGACCAGAAAAGGTAAGCTAAATGTGGTTAATGATTTTGATTAAGGTTGTGCAAACACAGGATTAATGATAATTAATGAGAGATTAGAGGCAAGTGGGAGATTATGGAGGATGTGACACTTAATCAAGATTAAGTGGTGCACATCCTAATCATAGATTAATTAATTTAATCTGGATTAAAAGAGGGTTATGGAGAATGTGACAAGGAGAGAGAAAAAGAGGAATTAAAAATTGATTTTAATTCAAATGGGTTAAAAGAATAAATTAAATAATTTGTCATATTTATTTAATTTAGAGAAGAACAGGGTGTAAGGTAAAGTATTTAATTTATTTAATTACATACTTTAGGAACCTTAGGCAAAAAATGAAATAATGATTAAATAAATTATTTAATCACTATTAATGAAATAGATGAATAAAGTAGACGATTTTGATCATATGGAAGTGATCAAATTTGGATGTCTACATTTTGCCCCTCTGCGAAGTACTGTTAGAATAACCGTGCTTCGAAGAAAAGAAAGTGCAGATGACTCTATAGAGGAATTAATTGAAAGATGATGCCCCAGCGTGGAGAGGAGGATCTGAGATATCCAATTAGTGGGGAATGGATGAAAATGGCCCAATCCAGGAAAGGGGTGATTATGGCCGAGAAAATTGGTAAGTGTGAAGGGTATGCCCCCTCGAGAGGGTGACGGGGGAAAAAGAAGGGTCCCGGGCAACATCTTGATAAGAAGAAATGGATGGTATGGTTGGAAAGAGGACAAAAAATTAGGCAAGTTTTACTTTTGAACGAAGTCAATCGGACAAACGGGGTGCAAATGGCGGCCCCGGGAAGGGAAAGGATTAATCAGAGGAATAAAAGGTAAAAATACCTTTTAAAAGTGAATAGGTGACAAAATCCCTCATGCATTAGTTTAATGCATCTGTAGGTGTTTTAGCAAAAATGTAAAACATGGGTTTGATTGGCGGGAGAAAAATAGAAAATGGGTAGGAAATGAAAATAGAAAAAATTGAAAAAAATTATAGTATTTGGGGGGAGAGGAAATTCGGCCTTCGGGGGGCATATACGCCCCTCGCTGGGCAGATCCGCCCCAAGCTCAGGGTGGGTCCGCCCAGGGCGAGGGTGGATCCACCCCATGGTGGGGCAAATTAGCCTCGGGCGGGGGCGAGTTTGCCCTATTGTAGGGGCGGGTCCGCCCCGTGGTGTGGCGGCTAGGTGCCACCAACTGCGGGCGGTGCCACCCACGACCAACGGCGGTGTGGCCCAGACCGGCGGGGTGGGTTCGCCTCGCTGTAGGTCGTGGGCTGATCCGCCCCAGTCGGCTGAGGGCGGGTCTACCTCGGTAGTCCGAGGGCATGTCTGCCCCACTGCAGGGGCGAGTTCACCCAAGCCGGATGAGGGCGGGTCTGCCCCGCTGCAGGGGCGGTCTATCTCGTAGGTGGGAGGAAAGAGGGAGGGGGAAGAGGAAAGAAAGAAAGAGAAGAAGGAAAAAAAGAAAGTGGGGGGAGTAGGAAGAAGAATTGGATGAATGGGGAATATGCAATGAGATGAAATGCAACATGAATGCAATTTTCCATCCTTTAGAGCACTGATTTTTGCTATAGCTGAAGACACCGGGCATCAGGGTATGTAAACCAAGACGGATTAGTGTCTAATGCAAAAGACAAACACAACAAACAAGAAGGCTATCCCAACACCCCAAAGTCGTGATAACTTTGGTCAGGCCAGGTATTGGAATAACCACAAGCACAAAAGGATGCCCCAACGTAACACAAGACCACAAGGATCTTGGTGGGTACTATGTGGGACAACCAAGAAGATATAAACAAAGAAATGAGCAAGATGTGCCCCTACGTTTACTAGTTAGAGCACACTGTGATATGATGGATCAAGGCGACCATGAAAAGTGATGATAGGGAGCTCAAATGATAAACAAAATCTGAAAGTACCAAAAGATCGTAATCAATTACAAGCGTCCTTTCCCATAAGATCCCAAGGATGGATGGGGTTGATGTGGTTTGTTAGGAAGGATGCATCCTATTGAGACTGATGATGGATAGAACTAAAAGATCGATATGACGTAGGATACAAGAAACTGATTGGATCTTGTGATACAGATGACCATTGTTTGTAAGCACCAGCTAGGATAGGGACATACTTGATGACACGACAAGATGACAGGATGACAAGACACAAGAAAACAAAACCTAAAAAAACCTAGGGGCTCGAGGGTTGATCAAAGATCAACCTTGCCTATGTGAAAGCGTAGAGCCCTCGTAGTTTGATAAAAGACCATGGATAAAAGTGGAAAGAGGAAAATGAAGACCTTGATGGATGAAAAAGACCAGACGGACAAACGACCAGGGGGCGGGTGAAATGATTGGCATTGCCTATGTGAAAGCACAGGGGCAACATAGTTCGACACAAGGCCAAAGATAGACAATGGATAAGGGATGATGAAATGACCAAGATAAATGGAAAAAAGGATGGATTCGATATGATGAGACAAGATAGACTTGTAGGATTAGATAGGATGATGGTTGATATGTGTAAGATATGTAGGATGTGAAGCTCAGGGATGGGATAGGTAATCAGATCATTAGAATATGAATTGGAAAGGTGAGATGATGGATAGATGAGCGATGAAGATGTGAGAAAGATGTGGTAAATAGATAGGAGGGATGAATTACAATATGAATGGCATTGGGTTGCATGCGGGTAGCTGATAGCTAGATACCAATGACAAGGGATAATAGAGGGAAATGGATGAATGGATAAGAAGATGCTAGGATAGGTGGATAGATGAGATGAAGATTGAGAGGATATTGTAAAGATGTGAGAAATATATAGGAATGATGATAGTGAGATAGCATGGCATTGGATTTCATGGGGGTAGCCGATAGCTAGATACCAATGACAAGGGATGATGAGAAAGAAGGAAATGGATGGATGGATAAAGATGGGGAGATAGAAAGATGCGAGGATAGGAAGATAAGGATTGGGAGATGGTAGGGGTTATTGGATGGATAAATGGATGGGATGACGAGGGGATGAGAGTATATGGAGATAAGGATTGGGAGATGGCAGGGATTATTGTATGGATAAATGGATGGGGGGGTGAAGGATGGGTAGGATGGGGAGATGGAGAGGATTCCCTAAGGAATGGATGTACGATGTCTCAAGGACTAAGACACAAAGAAGGAGATGCCCCCACTCTAGATGTGTCATGTGTGATGAGGCAAGAGGGAAGGAAGATAGAAGGATGGGGAAATAAAGGAGCGAACGGATATGGATTGTAGTAGGATGGGAGTATAGGAAGATAAGGATTTGGTAGATAGAAGGGATGAGTAAATGGATAAATGTATGGGGAGGTAAGGATGGGAAAGATGGAGAGATGGAAAGGATTACTTGGAGGGATGGATGGACGATGTCGCCAAGGACTTCATTGCAAATAACGAGATGCCCCCACTCGAGATGTGTCATGCATGATGAGGCAAGAGGGATAGCAAGAAGTGTGGAAGGAATATGATAGTGTATGGATGAGGGGAAGATATTCCAAGAGATGTCCAACGCATGTATATAGGTTTTCCCCTATCTTTATCAAGATCACAAGGAAGATGGAGGGATTGGATAGGATGCGAAAGATGGTGGGTAAGATGTGAAAGATAGGTAGATGTAGGAGATGGAGGAAAGGAATGCGTAAGGGGATGTTACCCCCAATCGTGGAAGGAGACTAGATGGGGGATTTACACATGATGCCTGTTTGCCAGGTTTTCATCATGGTACTAATCCAAGGCACTTGTTTTCCAAGTTTTCACCATTGGACGAATGATTTTCTCCTTACTTCTTTTGATTTTGATTTTTTTTGATTTTTTCTCTTTTTTCTCTTTTTTTGCTGATTTTTTGGACTAGGATGTGGACGAAGATGGATAAAGATAGGGATATGGATATGTGGATTTTAGAGGATAGTTGATAAGGATAGGGATGAAGGACTCATGCATCAAGTTCCATATGAGGTATTAAGAGCCCATGTTTGAAGTGACTATTCGGATGTTGGTACAACCTTATTAGATTGAATGGTTTATGCAAGAGGATGGATTAAAGGAATTTGATGGGGGAGATAGAGGGGATAGTGGATGGGATGTTGGAAAGTGTATGGATGGAACGATGGAGTGGATGTGTGATGGGGGAAGGTGTTCAGGACCAACATTGGCACATGTGGTAGATGTGAAATGATAGGAGGGTTGATGGGTGGATAATGTGACGATAATGGAGGCATTGGGATAGTGAATTTTGGGATGTAGGGACCCAAAACAGATTTAGGAGATGGAGGAGGTGAATGATTTTGTGGGTAAATAGCAACTTTGGATGTCATCATGGATTTTTCATTTGAAGGTATGGAACCTTTTCTCTTTGGGATCCACATGGTTTTTATTTTTGCTTTGGTGGGCCTTTGTGGCCTTTTGGATTGATTGGGATTTGGACTTGATTTTTATTTTCTTCAACATGTCTATGGAAGGGGACATGAGGAGCTTTAGATTCATGTGGATGTTTGGATTTATGCATTGTTGCTTTGGCATCCAAAGTGCTTTTAGTAGCCAGGGGAGAGATGCAAGGAGATGGATGATGTCTGGATGGAGTGATAGAGGTAGGCATTTGATGAGGAAGTGTGGATGGATAATGTGTAGGTATGTGCCCTTGTTGATCCTGAGTAGGAGTTATGAAGGTAGGATTTTTATGTTGTGTATGAGGGAGAGGGGGTGGATGAATGAAAGGATGAATAGGATAAGATGGAGGGGGTGATTTTGGGATATAAGGACCCAAAATAGACCGTGTATATGGAGGATGTGTGGGGCTTGATGGAGGGATATAAGAAACCATAGTAGATGAAGGATGAGCAATGATGGATGGAGGGACATAAGGACCCAAAATGGATTGAGAGGATGAGGGAGGAAGATGGATGGTTGTTTTTAGGTAGTATGATGGAGGAGGGGGGATGGCGGCATATGTCTTAGTAGAACAATGGGAAGTACCTCTTGTGCCTTTAGAAGAGGATCGTTTAGGATGTACGAAGGTTGTACCAACATCTTTAGAGTGCAATTTTTGGGAGACATATCCAAGACCATGTGTGCCTGGATGTTCTTTGACTTGAATGGGTTCTAAAATACCTTGCTCATGAAGGCCTAAGCCTTTTCCTTGATAGTTCATGTTCTCAAGCATATGATCTATGGTAGGATGCTTATTCTTTTGGAAACATGATGCGACTGTGTTAGTAGGTGGAGGAGGAAAGGTGGTGCATAGACGTTGTTTTGCTTCTGCAAGAAGACCACCATGGATGCATGTAACATTACCAAGGTGATACAAAAGTGGCATTGGGATGGTAAGACTAGATGGCAATGAAGGATCATGCGATGGAGATGAGGGGATATCAACATCAAGAGGAATGAGTGATAAGGGACCATGAGAGGAATTGAGGAGTACAATGGGATCTAGATTTATGGCAGTGGATGATAAGGGCTCATGAGATGGAGTGATTGGATCTGGAAGGAAAAGGGGATCATGGGATGGAGTGGAGGAGAGAGTATGATCTTGAGATGGGGTGGATGGGAGGATAGGATCATGACTTGGTTGAGGATATGGATCATGAGATGAAATGGATGGAAGACTATGTTCTTGAGATGGAGTAGATGGGATGGAGTGATCTTGATTTGGAGGAGGGGATATGCTTGTATGCTTTGGATCAAGCTCTTGGCATGACTCATCTTGTGTGGGATGTATGATGATGGAAGAGTGTTGGAGGGACTCCTCAATTGGGGGAGATAGGAGGATGGAGGATTCATGAAGTTCATGGGATTGGATTTTGTGAATAGTAGGACTAGGAGGAGGGGATTGGATGTCTTCAATGGATTGGGTGGATCTAGTAGTAGAAGATGGGGATTGAATGGATTCAATGGGTTTGAGTGGCTCAATCATTTGGACAGTGTTAGGATTGGTGATGGGAGGTATAGGTGTAGGATAGAGGAGGGCCTCATCACTAGTGACAGTACATGATAGAGTGGGATGACATGATGTCTCTTCTTGCATGAGTCCTTGGGTGACATTTGGAAGGGACGTAGGATTAGGTAGAGTGATGGGAATGGATGGAGGATTAGGATTAGGGATTGGTGGATTAGGATTAGACGTGGGGATGTGATTGGATGGAGGACTAGGAGGAGATGGAGGATTAGGATTAGACCTAGGGATGTGATTGGATGGAGGACTAGGAGGAGATGAAGGATTAGGATTAGATGAAGGGATGGGATTGGATGGAGGATAGGAATTGGTGGATTAGGATTAGATGAGGGGATTGGAATGGATGGTGGATTAGGGATAGGTGGATTAGGATTAGATGCAGAGATGGGATTGGATGAAGGACTAGGAGGAGATGGAGGATAGGATTAGGAATTGGAGGATTAGGATTAGGAATTGGAGGATTATGATTAGAGGAGTGGATGGGATTGGATGTAGGACTAGGAGGAGATGGAGGATTATGATTAGAGGAGTGGATAGGATTGGATGTAGGACTAGGAGGAGATGGATGATTAGGATTAGATGTGGGTATGGGATTGGCTGTAGGATTAGGATTAAGAATTGGAGGATTATATGAGTGGATGTGTGGATGAGGATTAGATGTAGAACTAGGAGGAGATGGAGAATTATGATTAGGTGAGTGGATGGGACTAGGTGGGGAGCTAGGAGTGGTTGGAGGAGATGGAGGATTATGATTAGATGAAGGATTAAGATTAATGCGGGAAAAGGAGGAGTGATGTAGGAGGGTGTAGATGTTGGATTAGATTGGGATGGAGGATTAGATTGGCATGGGGAGTGATAGGAAGGTGTGGATGTTGGATTAGAATAGGAAGATTGAGGTGGTGAACCATCGTAGGAGGACATGTATGGTGGGTTGGCATAGGAGGATATGGATGGTAGATTAGGATGAGAGAATTGAGATGGTGGATGAGGATAGGAGGAATATTGGTATGGGGGATTGTGATAGGAATGTGTGAGTGTTGGATTAGGATGAGAATATTGGGATGTGGGATTAAGGTAGATGTATTGGAATTGTTCATGATGATAAGGATAAGAGGATGTGGATGTTGGATAGGAGAGAGGTTGAAAGGGGGGACATGATGAATATGTCGATGGTGAGGATGTTGGATATCCCTTGTCAAGGGTAACATAAGGACCATTATTAGATGCGGATGAAGGCATGGTGGGATAGTTCGAAGAAGTAGTGGGATTTTGGAAGGCGGTTGGAGAGAGATTACTAGCAATGATAGCGTCAAGAGGATCTATATAACAATCTTCATGATCAACAAGATTTTCGTTATCGTCATCAACAGAGTTAGGATTCCCCTTGACTACTATTATTGGTCGTGTGAGAGGGGGATAAAGATTCATGATGGATATAGATTAGAAGTAAAGAATAGATGATGGATAAAGAACTAGGATGGATTGAAAGCTCATATGGGGATTGGATGAAAGCTCAGATTGGGATTGGATGAAAGCTTAGATTAGGATGATGGGATTAATGCTTAGATTAGAACTGAATTGGGGCTTAGATTGGGATTGGATTGAAAGATATGATAGGATTGATTTGAAACCAAGATCATGGGTTTCAACTAGAGGATGTAAGGTGTTGACAATCAGATTTTTGCCAAATTTGGTAGTTTTCAAAAATTGTCAAATTTTACCATTTTAGGAAACTTCATAGGAATACGTTTGAGAGTCCAAGTTTTTTCCAAGAAATACCCAATACTAATATTGGATGACTTGCCAACTAAGATCCCAAATCTAAGACAGTGATTCAGAGTTATTAACGAGAATGTTTTTTCAGAAACTAAAAAAAAATAGTAAATTGTGATTTTGAGGGTCAAGATGAAACTTTGGGGGTTCGAAAATGTGCTAAAAAGGGGTCCAAATTATCTTTGATAGGTTGGGAATCCACATGCCAGCTCATAATGCAACCACCCATAAAATTTCAGCCAAAACCCACATTCGAGTCAAAAGTTATGGCCTCCGGAAGTTTTTGCATAAAAGTCAAAACCTTCAAAATTGATAATTGGAATGTATCAATTTGATGATTTGGATGAGGATTGGTGGATGAATCAGCTTGATGATGTAGATGAGGATTGAATTGATTGAATTTGTCTGGATCAATTGATGATGCATCAATTTGATGATTTGGATTAGATTGGATTTGATTGGATGACGGGATTTTGATTGGATTTGGATGATGCTAGATTTGGATAGATGAATGTTTAGGATGATCAAATTGTCAAACGAAGACTTGGGGTGGTTAAAGAGAGGTTTGGAATGGTCAAATGGATGAAACCGTCCATTCAACGGAGCGTATCCGCACTTCTACAAAGAAAATGCTGAAACAGGGGGGCAAGTTTACCCCTTTGCAGTGGAGAATGCTGAAACAAGGGGGCAAGTTTGCCCCTTTGCAGAAAATGCTGAAACAGGGGGGCAAGTTCACCCCTCTGTAGAAAATGCTGAAACAAGGGGGCAAGTTTGCCCCTCTGCAGAAAATGCTGAAAAAGGGGGGCAAGTTCACCCCTCTACATAAAATGCTGAAACAATGGGGCAAGTTCGCCCCTCTGTAGTGGAAAATGCAACTTGGTTTGGACGAGGGATTTTGGCAAGGACTTAAAATGATTCAATGACAGTTTGACTTATCAAAATTTACTGGTTCTTCACAGAAAGACACTTTGGACAAGCACAATCCTATGATTAGTGTTAAGGGGTATGGCCAGCCAAGGTCTTACTCTAGGATGAACAAAGTTTCTAAGGAGTCCTCGATATACGCTCGGTACGTGAGGCACAAATTGTGAACACCAGTCCATCACAAGCATGAGTCGGGAACCCCAGCAAGATACTGAAAGGCTCGGACCAACTCTTCACATCTATCTAGGTATCACCCTAGCTTCAACGCTTCGCTAATTACGACGCAAATGGATTGAGGTACAACTTTGGCTCTCCCCCCTTTATATACCCCGTCGGTATGCGTGGTTGGGATCATCCCTTGGGGTGATGAAATCCCCAAGCAGGTCCCTCTAAGGAGAAAACACTAACCGTTTCCAACTACCCCCTTCGGATCCACACAAAAGTGCAAAGGGAGAAGATGAAAATGATTTAATGTCCCCTTAGGGTAATACAAATAAAACAAACATAGCAAGCAACCAATTTACTTTCCCCTAATTATACTAAGTAAATAGCTAAAGCAACAAGAAAATATTTCCAAAGAATAAAACAAAGGCCTTGCAAACAAATGTTAGTTGTTTATCTTTTTCCCTTTGTGATTTGCAGCAAAAATATGCAAGATATCAGCAAGAAATCTGACTTCACTCACCAACAAACAGGATTAGAGGATTAGAGCACAAAACAACAAAAGAAAGAGACAAAAACGAAGCTAAAATGCCACTTTTTTACCTTCTTGAACGTGCTATTAAGGGAAAATCTGCCCCTCTACAGCATCCAGGAGGGAAAGTTCGCCCCTCTGTGGCGTTTGGGAGGGAAAGTTCACCCTTCTGCAGCGTCTGAGTGGGCAAGTTCGCCCCTTTGCAGCGTCCGGGAGGGCAAGTTCACCCTTCTGCTGTGTCTGGGAGGGCAAGTTCGCCCCTCTACAACCTGAATCTGCAAACAAGCTAACAATAGAAAATGTAAAAGATAGAGACCCCTTTGTGGGTCCCACCTGACGTGCCATAAATGTGATCCTAATAAAATGCTACTCCTAATGTGAGATGCTAGATAAAAACTATTAATGCAATGAGAAGAAGTAACAAGATAAAAGGGCACCTCAATGATTAGCCTAAGAAAATGGACAATATGAAAGCAAGATAAAAACAAATGGAATGCTTCTTATACCTTCATATTGTTGGTTCCTTGGTTGACCCTTGATTTTTGAAGTCTTGTGTGCTCCTTGGATGAAAATGAAGTGAAGTGGATGCAAGATGCAAGATGATGCTAAATGTTATGATAAATGAGAGCTTGAATGACAATTTTGCAAGAGTTTTATTGCAAAAGACTTGATCCTCCCCAAAAATGAGGGAAATGAGGGGGTATTTATAGGCTAATTGGAATTCTCTAGAGAACTCAACGGTTGGGATTGATCCAACAAGATCAAGATGAAGGGCTATGGTGAGTTGAGGACTCACAAGCCCTCACATCTTGACATGTGGAATGTGAGATGTCTTAGGGTGGAGTGATGTGGAAATGAGGTGGAAGGGAAGTACATGAGGTGGATCTTGGGGGATGAGAAGATTCTTTGGAGGAATAAAAGTGAATTAAAAATTCACAATGATTAGAAGAATCTAGTGGATAAGAGAGGGTCTCCAAAAAGCTGGAGATTTGTCACATGTGGGTGATGTGACAAGTCCAAGGTTCTAGAAGCCCTTGGCACATGTGAAGTGACAAGTCAAGGCTTCTAGAATCTTGCATGGGGGATGGGGAAGACCTTGAAAAGATAAAAGTGAATTAAAAATTCACATGAGGAAGAGAGGAACCTTGGACAAATAAATGTGAATTAAAAATTTACATGGGGAAGAGAGTCCAGGCGAAAAATGGTAAGTGGAAAGGTTGACCAGAAAAGGTAAGCTAAATGTGGTTAATGATTTTGATTAAGGTTGTGCAAACACAGGATTAGGATAATTAATGTGAGATTAGAGGCAAGTGGGAGATTATGGAGGATGTGACACTTAATCTTGATTAAGTGGTGCACATCCTAATCATAGATTAATTAATTTAATGTAGATTAAAAGAGAGTTATGGAGAATGTGACAAGGAGAGAGTAAAAGAGAAATTAAAAATTGATTTTAATCCAAATGGGTTAAAAGATTAAATTAAATAATTTATCATATTTATTTAATTTAGAGAAGAACAGGGTGTAGGGTAAAGTATTTAATTTATTTAATTACATTACTTTAGGAACCTTAGGCAGAAAATAAAATAATGATTAAATAAATTATTTAATCACTATTAATGAAATAGATGAATAAAGTAGACGATTTTGATCATATGGAAGTGATCAAATTTGGATGTCTACATGTATTATAAGGTTTTTGTGAAATTTTTGGAAGTGTTATTGAAGAGTTTTGAGGAAGTTTTTAGAGTTGGTTTTACAACTTACCCAGAGTAGGCCATATCATCCTTTATTGTGTTAGGGTGTAATAACCCATTCCTAATTATTACTAAATTAACATTATTGTAAATGATACTTAATTTACTCCAAATTAAAAAGACATATCTAGTAGCTAAAATCCATCATAGCTCCACATGTCCATTTAAGATGAGTGAAAGATTTTTATATTCACTTCAAAAGTCAAATTACAATATAGGTTTTTGCTTGGCTCCTAAGGCCACAATGTCATTACATGATACATTTTCTATCGAGTACATAAAATATTTTACATCAAGTTACATCATAGACTATAGTAGTCTAGTGAAAAACTAAGAATCTTCTTGAATGATCACCTCCACTGGTGGATGAGAACATTGTTGAAACACTTTACTGCCCAACCACAAAGCTTACACTTCTCTAGTATTCTTCCGACTTGAAGAATGCTTGACCATGCACAAAAAGTTTAGAAAGAGAACAACTTGCAAGGTGGAAGCTGGTGTGTGCCTTAATATCAATATTCAATTTATATCTACTCATTAGAAAAGAAAGTGCAAGATCTATGCTAGGAATGGTAGAGAGTGAAATCACAAAGTTCATTCATACATACATAATGAGCCATTTCACTTGGCCAAGCATAAAAACTATATTGCGACAACAACATACGATAGGTTTTGGTAAAGAAAACCTATAATCTCTAAATTCCATTTCGACACCCGTCTCAAAAGGTAACTTACTAATATAGCATCTATCTACCTCCCAACAACAACTACCCATACGTGCTCTAGTCAACTAAGGTATCACTATTCTATTCTGGTACATAACTATTATTCCACACAAGTCTTCAAAGAAGAAACAAAATATAGATTTGTGTATTTATATACATACTCTAAACAAAATTCAAATTTCAAGTTTCATAGGGTATTTCAATGATCTGTCATATCATTCTTATGACTATGTCTACTTAATCATCTTAAGCATTTACCTTGTAAAAAGTAATGTAAAAACAAAAGAAGGTATGTCACAAGTATATGTATGTAAATAGAAAAAGTCTACGTGCATACATATATATGTGCCTACTAATGTTAAAGTTTGTGCATGCATTCTAAAATAAACATATTCAGATTTGCAATCTACTAATTGTATTCTGTTTGACATTCCATAGTCAAAATAAATATTTTAAGAAAATTTATGATAACAATTTCTTGCTTATTGTTAAATCTTAACATTTTCTATTTCAACATGATCATTGATTGTTTTAGTCAAGCAAGTTTTGTTTCCTACTAAAAAGAATAAACAAGTAAACTGTTTACATTATACACAGTCATCAAATGAGTTGTTTGCACATGATCATCCATTGTTTTAACCAAGCATATCTACTATTTCTCACTAAACAAACTAAGCAAGTAAGTTGTTTACATTATAAATAATCAACAAATAAATTATTTGCATATGATCATTCAATGTACAAAGATAACTTTTAGCAAAACAGAGTCTTTTGCAAGCATATTCACAATTTGCATTAACCATTTTCAGTCTCAGACTTAATCAGTTACATTAAAAAGATAAGGCATTGTCATTTACTCTGTTTACCATTTTGAATTTAAACAATCAAAAATCCCTATTTCATACATAGAGAAAAATGTCTATTCTTCAAATGTTCAGTTTCCTTTTTGAAAATTTAAAACTATATGGCAGTATTAAGAGAAAAACATAATCGACATGCTTATCGATATCATACTTGAGCATCTACTTCAATAAGAATACTTAAAAAACTTAGTGATCAATCCATAATCGTGCCTTCTTCTAGGTTGCTTTATTGACTATGATGGCTCTGAATTTGACTCATATCAAGGGTCAGGTGGTCCTTCATATATTTCAAAGAAAAATACTAATGAAGTCTACCCTTATGAACATCAAGATTTACCCATATCATAAGCAATAGAACACAAATATATATATCATGCAAAATCTATTGAGACATTCAAGCAACTTGCCCCCATCGATCATGAGGATCGATTCCCCTACATGGCTTACTTGGGGCTGAACTCACACATTACAAAGGGGTCGAGGGTAATTCATTTCTTGAAAACACGACTCCTCATTTACAATATTGAAGACTTCACTTTATTCCATTATCGACCTTGTTGATAATGGAAAACATTGCAATTATAAATGCAAGAGATATAGAGGTTGATATCCTCTGGTAAGGCTAATCTTCGATCCCCTACAATTTTTTATTTATCCAAGTTACACATTCTAGAGAAATACATTATTTTGATAGCCACAATGTGGCTCAAAATGGTATGCGACTAACACAAAATTGCTGGTAAAAGAGACTCAAAACATAAGTCCAACACAGAGGCTAGCCGACAAGATTGAAAGTTAAACCAAGATAGCAGTTCAAAGCCTTGCAATCCCTCTGTGGGTGTCACTACTTTGTGCCATTGGATTAAGCCGAGTCACATACACATTCAGATAGTAAAGTTTACATAATATTGTGCTATCGATATGATATTCAAAACAATGCATTTCAATATAAATTTCCAAAAAAGTTGAGCTTACCTCCTTGGCCGAGCTTTCGATGAGACTTTTCCTCAGATTTTTCCCACTTCTTGTCAATTTTCTTCCCCAATCCGTCCTTTGCTTTTTCCTAGACTACATAGAAATGGAAATCGCTCCTTTGCATGTGACCAGTGTTGAGAAATGTGTCTCAACTTCCAGCTTGAATCCCCTATTTTCATGCCTTGGTGAAAATTTGTTGTTTCTACAGTTTACCACCATACCACACCTGGCTCTTTTTTGCCCTTGGCGGTACTGCGGTGTCAGTTTTGGCGGTTACTTCTTTACCGTTCGCAGTATTTTTTTTTGCCGCGGTGGTCATGGTTGGCATTGTTCAAGCTGTCTTGTTAGTCATCGCCATACCACGGGCAGTTAAGTCCTTGATCGTGGTGGCCACGGTGAAGTCGCATGTGGTGGCCTTGGCAGTTACTGCCATACCACAGGTAGTGGGTCCACTCACTGCAGTGGCCATGGTGAGACCACCTGCTGTTGGGTCCGGTGATTATTTCCATACCACAGACAGTGAAGTGACTAACCGTGGTGGCCACAGTAATACTGCCAATGGTCTGGATGACGGTCACTGCCCTACCACGAGGCAGCCTCTCGGCCCCCGCGGTAGCTCGGTAAGACTGTCAATGGTCCCACTGAATGGTCACTACCACACCGCGGTCCTGTTTGATGACTGCAGCAGTAGCACGGTGGTGTTTTCAGAGGTGAGACTGGAAAGCTTCATGAAGTCGTTGGTGAGCTCGGATGAGCTCACCGCTATATCGTAGGATGACACAAACCTGGCTGCACTAGAGCACTAAGAGATTGACTGAGCTCGGTTGGCTCACCGCCATACCATGAGGAGGTCAAATGAGTTTGGCGGTAGAGCGGTAAGGACTTAGAGAGCTCAAATGAGCTCGGGGCTAGTTTGACTATTTTTGACTCAGAGTCAAAGTGCGATAGCGAATGTAGGAAGGACACGTGGCAGGTTGACAATAGTTTGATTGGCTAAAGGCCAATGTATTAAATGGCAGTTAATGTAGACTTGTTCGAGAGGGATTGAAACCCGATTATGGAATGGCATTGAATGCCTGGGTGGCTCGATGATGAAGATATCTGTCAGAGTAGATTGATTGCATGATTGGATGAGTGATTCATGAACCTGATGGTCGGTGATTGGTTGATAGAATTGAATGCAATGTATGACTTATTAAGTCCAGTACAATATTGCATGGGACAAAGAGATGATTTCTCGAGCTGTATGTTAGAAATAACATTGTAATAGTGAGATAGAACAAGATAGTGCTGCTGTGAGCTGATCAGAGAAGACTGAACATTGTATGTAACTATTTTGTTACTGTAATACAATTGTCTTGACTTTGTGTGGTGGGTGTTTTACCTATTAAGGTTTTCCCACGTATATTTTGTGTCAACTGTGAATGCTTAATTTTTGTTATCTATTTTATTGGTTGTATTCTTCTCAAGTAAGTTTATAAAGATTTTTGAACCTGTTTATGCTCTTCTCCTCTATTGTATTAGTGTTAAGGGAATGTATTCTGCACTGTTGGGTCCTTAGATCCATCTTGTTTTTCCCTTCAAGTGGTATCAGATCTTGGCCCGTTGTGTTATCCTTGAGAGAAAGCTCAATTTTTTGTGCTAATACTGTTCTAGTGGGAGTCTTGCATTGTTGAAACTTGTTTTTGTTTGAGATGGCGAGTACATCAGGTAGAGTAGATATTGAAAATTTTAATGGCAGTAACTTTGAGTTATGGAAACTCAAAATGGAAGACTTGCTGGTGGATAGAGACCTCTAGTTAGCAGTATCTGGAACTAAGCCACAAAGTACAACACAAGAGGCTTGGGACCTTGCTGATAGAAAAGAAAGAGGTCTGATAAGACTGAGTCTTTTCGATTCTATACTCCTGAACATCCATGAGGAGTAGTCTACAGCTTCATTGTGGAAGAAGCTTGGTGATATTTATCAGGGAAAGTCTCTGGTAAATAAGTTATTCCCGAGGAAGAAGTTCTACTCCTTGAAGATGGATGAAGGTGTATCTGTTGTAGACCATTTGAACTCGTTTAACATGAGTGTTACTCAGCTGGCATCTGTAGGTGTAAAGACTGAGGAGGAGGATCATTGCATGCTCCTGTTGTGTTCATTACCTGATAGTTGGGATCATCTGGTGATGGCTATTGGAAGCACAACCAATGCATTCAAGATGGATGACATGGTTGCTTCTCTCTTGTTTGAAGAAATGTGAAGGAAGTCTTTTGAGATGGCCAAAGAGGCTCTTGCTATTCGAGGTAGACCAAAGGAGAAAGGCAAGAAGAAAGACAAGAAGTTGAAATCCAAATCTGTACGGAGATCGAAGTCTCTTGGTAAAAAGTTGAAGGTGAGATGCTGGAATTGTGGGCAACTTGGTCATATCCGAAAGAACTACAAGGAGAAGAAGAAGAAGAATTCTTCTCATAACGAATCTTCTCAAAGTGATGCAGATGCCTTCATTGTAGTAGCCTTGACAACTCAGGCATCGGATGATGTCTGGCTGGTTGACGCAAGTGCATCCTTTTAGATGATGTCCAATAGAGAATGGTTCTCTAAACACGATAAGTATGATGGTGGAAAGGTATACTTGGCAAGTGATTCAACATTGGAGATAGTTGGCAGAGGAAGAGTTAGAATTTAGTTTCCTGACGGGAGAGTCAAACGTATTGGTGGCATACTTCACATACCAGGTCTGGCTCGAAATCTTCTTTCTACCAGTAAGTTAAATGATGCTAGTGTAGAAGTTTCTTTTTCAAGTAAGGGATGTAAAATGGCTAGAGGTGCAATGGTGCTGGCTAAGGGTGTTCATACTAGCACTCTATACAAGCTAGATGCACGACCTATTCTTTGCAACAGTGCCTCAGTAAAGTCAAGCAATGTTGCACCTATAGAGAAAGATGAAGACACTTCTTTGGCTGCAAATGCTATGGAGGTAAAACTCCTAGCTGAGAAGACTATGCTATGGCATCATAGACTTGGTCACATAGGTGAGAAATGTTTAAAAACCTTGAAGAATAAAAATCTTGTAGAAGGGCTTGATGATTGTAACCTTGAGTTCAATTTTTGTGAACATTGTATCTATGGAAAACAACACCGGGTTTCATTTTATTCTAGTCCTCACAAATCTTCTTGTATATTTGATTATGCTCATTCAGATGTGTTTGGTCTAGTTAATGTTTCTTCATTATCGAAGTCTAGATACAATGTGTTTCTTTTATTGATGACTATTCAAGAAGGGAATTTGTATACTTTCTTAAAAGTAAATCAGAAGTGTTTAGTCAGTTTAAAGAATTTAAATCTTTGGTAGAGAATCAGAATAGAAGGAAAATCAAATGTTTGAGGACAGACAATGGCAGTGAATTTTGTTCTGCAGATTTTGAAAGGTATTGCACTGATCATGGAATTAAAAGGCATAAGAATACACCTTACACTCCTCAACAGAATGGAGTTGTTGAAAGGCTAAACATAACGTTGATGGAAAAGGAAAGGAGTATGTTGAGTGGTGCTAGTCTGGAGTAGAAGTTCTGGGTTAAGGTTGTGGCTATAGCATGTTATCTAATAAATAGATCTCCTTGCTCTGCTCTTGTTGATAAAATTCCTTTGGAAACATGGTCTGGTAAGAAGCCCTCTCTAAGGCATGTCCATGTGTTTGGATGTGAGGCATATGTTTATGTGCCAAATGAAAAGAGATCTAAATTGGATAACAAGGTTGTCAAATGTATTCTCATCGGCTATGGAGTTGGTGTGAAAGGATACAAGCTTTGGAACCATGTTACTGTGAAGGTTTTGTATAGCAGAAGCGTGATCTTTCATGAGCTGAAACCTTTAGTAAGTGATCAACAACTTGAGATAGATCAAAGTGACAAGAAGAAGGATGCAGTTCAGATTCCCCAAACTCCAGAAAGGGAAGAGTTGCATGGTGTACCTGAGACTGAGGAGAGCTCAAGCAGCTCTAGAAGTTCTGATGATGAAGAACAACCTCAACCTGTAAGAAGATCTACATGAGAAAAAGACAGCCTGAAAGGTATGGTTTCTCATTGTTAAATTCAGACTATTCCTATGCTTTAATTATGAGCACTGATGAGCCTAGGACTATAAAAGAAGCAATCAACATGGCTGATTTGAATTCTTGGCTGCAAGCCATGAATGAAGAGATGGATTCTTTGAAAAAGAAAGAAACTTGGAATTTGGTACCACTGCCTAAATGGCGAAAGCCTATTAGCTATAAGTGGATATTCAAAAAGAAGACAGGCCTTGATGGCAATGTTGAGAAGTATAAGGCAAGGTTGGTTGCAAAGGGATTTTCTCAAATTGAGGGAATTGACTATGGAGAGATTTTTTCCCCTTTAGCAAAGCTGACATCCATCTGATTTCTATTATCATTGGCAGTTGTGTATGATTTTGAAATTGAACAGATGGATGTGAAGACAACGTTTCTCCATGGTGAGATAGAAGAAGAAATCTACATGTCCTAGCCTAAGCATTTTGTTGAAAGAGGTAAACAAAATCTAGTTTGTAAGTTAAATAAATCTCTCTATGGTTTAAAGCAATCTCCTAGAATGTGGTACCAAAAATTTGACACGTTTGTGTTAATTGGATTTTTGAGATCAAAATCTGATCATTGTATTTATTATAAATCTGAGAATGATTGTGTGCTTGTTATTACCCTGTATGTGGATGATATGTTATTCATTGGAAATAGCAAGACTATAATTTCTTATCTTAAATCTCAGTTGTTTGCAAAGTTCAAAATGAAAGATCTTGGTGCAACTAGGTACATTCTTGGAATGGAGATAACAGGGATAGAACAAGCAGAAAGATTTGGGTCAGTCAGAGTAAGTATGTGAAAACAGTTCTGGAGAGGTTTAGCATGGATGATTGCAAGCAACTTGTTGTTCCAATCATGCATGGAACTAAGTTGTCTGTTGAAGACTGTCCAAAGTCTGCTACTGAGATGGAGGACATGACCAGTGTGCCTTATGCAAGTGTTGTTGGCAGTTTGATGTATGCTATGGTCTGCACAAGACTAGACATTGCCCAAGCAGTGGGAGTTCTAAGCCGATTTATGGAAAATCTGGGAAGATCACATTGGGATGCTATGAAGAGAGTATTCAGGTATTTGAAGGGGACTTCATACTATGCCCTATGTTACCATGGAAGTTTGGTTGCATCACATAGGAATATCAACATTCATGGGTATGTTGATTCAGATTGGCCAAGGGACATTGACAACAGGTGATCCACCAGTGGATACACTTTCATGCTGAATGGTGGAGCAATTAGCTGGATGAGCAAGTGACAGGCTGCAGTTGCTTTATCCATGATAGGGGCAGAGTACATGGCTGCAACTCATGCCTGTAAGGAAGCTATTTGGCTGAGGCGTTTATGTTCATACACTGGATTTAATGCTAGGCAGATTTCAATCTGTTGTGACAGTCAGAGTGCCATTTGTTTGGCAAAGAATCTGACCTTTCATGCCAGGACCAAGCACATTGATGTGCAATATCACTTCATCAGGGATATGGTTGAAGATGGAAAGGTCAATCTGGAAAAGGTCGACACCTTGAAGAATGTTCAGACGCTTTGACGAAGCCGTTTAGCACATACAAGTTCAGATGGTGTGCATAATCGATGGGCCTTGGGGCCTATGACAGACAGTAAGTTTCAAAGTCATGAGGGAGCTAGAAGTGTTTGCCAAGTGGGAGCTTGTTGAGAAATGTGTCTCAACTTCCAGCTTGAATCCCCTGTTTTCATACCTTGGTGAAAATTTGTTGTTTTTACAATTTACCGCCATACTGCGCTTGGCTCTTTTCTGCCCCTGGTGGTACCGCGGTGTCAATTTTGGTGGTTACCTCTTTACCGCTCATAGTTTCTTCCTTTTCCATGATGGTTGTGGTTGGCATCATTCAACCTATCCTGTTGGTCATCGCCATATTGTGGGCAGTTAAGTCCTTGACCACGGTGGTTGTGGTGAAGCCGCCTACGGTGGCCTTGGTGGTTACTGCCATACCACAGGTGATGGGTCCACTCACCGTGGTGGCCATGATGAGACCACCTATGGTTGGGTTGGCGGTTACCTCTGCACAGCGGACAGTTAAGTGACTGACTCCCATGGCCAAGGTAAGATCGCCAACGGTCTGGCTGATGGTCAGCACCCTACCGCGGGGTGGCCTCTCGGCCCCCACAGTAGTGCGGTAAGACCGTCAGCGGTCCCACTGATTGGTCACCGCCACACCGCGGTCATGTCCGATGACTACAATAGTAGCGCAGTGGTGTTTTCGGAGGTGAGACGGGTGAGCTCGGTGAAGTCATCGGTGAAGTCGGATGAGTTCACCACTATATCGCAGGATGACTCAAACCTAGCTGCAGTAGAGCAGTAAGAGCTTGGCTGAGCTCGGTTGGCTCACTGCCATACCACGAGCAGGTTGAACAAGCTCGATGGTAGAGCAGTAAGGACTTAGAGAGCTCGAATGAGCTTGGAGCCAGTTTGAGCATTTTTGACTTAGAGTCAAAGTGCGATAACGAATGCAGGAAGGACACATGGCAGGTTAACAATAATTTGATTGGCTAAAGGCCAATGTAGTAAATTTCAGTTAATGTAGACTTGTTCGTCAGGGATTGAAACCCAATTATGGAATGGCATTGAATGCCTGGGTGGCTCGATGATGAAAATATCCATCAGAGCAGATCGATTGCGTGATTGGATGAGTGATTCATGAACCTGATGGTCGGCAATTGGTTGATAGAATTGAATGCAACGTATGACTTATTAAGTTGAGTACAATATTGCATGGGACAAAGAGATTATTTTTTGAACTGTATGTTAGAAATAACATTGCAACAGTGAGATAGAACAAGATAGTGTTGCTGTGAGTTGATCAGAGAAGACTAAACATTGTATGTAACTATTTTGTTACTGTAATACCATTGTCTTGACTTCGTGTGGTGGGTTTTTTACCTATAAGGTTTTCCCAAGTATATCTTGTGTCAATTGTGAATGCTTAATTTCTATTATATATTTTATTGGTTGTATTCTTCTCAAGTAAGTTTATAAAGATTTTTGAACCTATTTATGCTCTTCTCCTCTGTTGTATTAGTGTTAAGGGAATGTATTCCGCACTGTTGGGTCCTTAGATCCATCCCATTTTTCCCTTCAACCAGTACTATCATTATGGCCTTTCTATCATGGCCATTTCCGCCCTCTAAATTTGAATATTGACTTACTGATTTTGCAGGCTAGGACCATCGTGGGTTTGCCTTGGAATATATTTCTTGATCTCCCACTGTTTGATTTCATTGCATATCAGTTATAACTTACATTTCAAAATCAAATTTGATTATGAATACATATATATACAAGTATTACGCATATATATACGTTTCTTTATGCATTTTAAATGGATTCATTCACATCTTTCATACATTCGAATAAAATACATTTTTATATATATATATATATCTATATATAGAGGTATGTATAGATATATTTATATATATATATGTATATGTTTGTGTGCTTTAAATAAAATCACTCATATACAAGTTGTTTTATAAAGAATGGCCTAGGTTCCATGCTTAAAGGGAAGAATTTTTTTCCTATTATGCCCGCTTTAGTTCCTTCAAAATACAAGCTTTGAAGAGACACTCAAATCTATTAATCATTCATTTGTAATCATTGAAACAATTCATATTGAAGAAAATTTTATTTTCTTATATATGCAAGTCAGTCAATTGCAATTTATCATGCTACTTGTGGTGTGTGCACCCATATTCCAACTGGCTTATTGTTTGATCTAGCTAAAAAATCCTACTTCAACTATGTTCTCATCCTTCATCCTATCAGCTTGCAACTGCACACACTTGCAATTGTAAATTGATCAGTAACATTCAATTCTTGATGACATAACAAATAAAAAAAGAAATAGTTTTCTTTTCAAAATTTTCACAAAGTCAACAGTAGTTAACTCTTCATATTCAACATTCGAATATTCTAGAACCTCCATTTAATATTTAACCAAATTTCATCAATAATTTAATTTTTTCATATTTAAATAAATACGTAATAAAATTGGGTTATGACATCCTTCCTCTCTTGGAAGAGACATTTTCCCAATGTCTAGTAAGTCAAAATGAATGACATCATAACACTTTTGATCATTTATGTCTATTTCAACATCACATGTAATATATGTCTATTTCAACATCTTTTCAAAATATATGTCTATTTCAACATCTCATGAAATATATGTCTATTTCAACATCATTCCAAAATATATGTCTCTTTCAACATCTCATGAAATATATGTCTATTTCAACATCAAAATTTTAAAGCACGAAATATCATAGTATCTCAAACCAAAAAGAAATATCAAACAAGATTATTGAGTTTTCTTTCAAGAAAGTAGATGTGGAAAGGAGCATTCTATTTCTTCCACATCCTCCCAAGTAGCACTATCCTCAGAATACTGGTTCCATTGGACCTTAAATTGAGTGATATCTCTACTTTGCAACTTAACGTTACGTCTATCTAGGATTCTAATGGGCTCCACTAGCACCACTCCTAGATCCTATACCTGCAAGGATTGCCAATCAAGTACATGAGTCGCATCAGGCTGATATGGCTTAAGCCAAGAAACATGAAACATATTATGAAGTCGAGCCAAAGCAAGTGGTAGAGCTAGTCTATAAGCAACTGGGTTAATCTCTTCTAGGACTTTAAACGGTGCCACATATCTTGGGGATAACTTGGAAGACTTTCCAAAAGAAATCAAACTTTCATGAGGTTTAACTCTCAAGAAAACCTTGTCCCCTATTGCGAACTACCTCTGAGTTCGGTTCTTGTCGGCAAAACTCTTCTGTTGGTCTGCCACCTCTTTCAATCTGCTCCTAATGACCCACATTTTCTCTTCCATTTGCTTAAGAATTTCTGGTCCTACTATGATCCTGTCCTCCAGTTTATCCCCTCATGGGGTACAACACTTTCACCCATACAAGGCCTCAAATGGTGCCATGCCTAAGGAGGTATGATAAGAGTTATTGTAAGCAAACTCTACCGAAGGAAAATATTCTTCCCACCTATACTATTGGTCCATACAATACATTCAAAGGTCTTTGACTACAAGGTTCACCCTCTCTATCTGCCCATCAATCTGAGGATGATAAGTCGAGCTGAAATTTAATTTAGTCCCCAATGCCGTATTCAAGGTTTTCCAAAACCTTGAGGTCATTTTTGTGTCCCTATCAGAAATGATAGTCTCTGGCACTCCATGCAAATGAAAGATCTCTTGAAAAAATTTCTTCTCCAAGGTCAACAATCCATCCTTAAGGTTTCTCAAAATGAAATGCACAACCTTGGTCAACTTATCAATCACAACCAAGATGACATCATGCTTATTCTTGCTCAAAGATAACCCCTGTACAAAGTCCATACTGATCACCTGCCATTTATACTCATGTATGTCATGGGGATACAATAACCTGGCTAGGTGCGCATGCTCAACCTTGACTCACTGGCACTCCAAGTATCTGGCTATGCACTCCACTACATTATTCTTGAGTTTAGGCAAAAAATATAGTTTTTAACTTTATGATCATCTTAGATACACTGAGGTGTCCTGAACAAGGTGCATTGTGAATTTCTTCCAAAACCAACTTTCTCAACTGGAATATATATTCTCCTCTAGTACCTCAAAATACCATTTGGTTTGATTTCATACCCATCGAACTGATGATTTGAAGGATTTTCTGCTAGGGCATTCTTCACACTTTCATAGTGCTGATCCCTGAGCAGTTCTTGAATTACCCGCTACCTCAAATTAGACCTTGTTGAGATCATGGTTATCATATGTCTTCGCCTACTAAGAGCATCAACCACTCTATTTTCCTTCCCTTTTATGTATTCAATTCCAAATTCATACTCACTAAGGAATTCTAGCCACCTTATCTATTGTGCATTAAGGTTTGGTTGGGTAAATATATATCTCAACCCAAAGTGGTCTATGTTGAGTTCAAATGGCTTTCCCAAAAGGTAATGCATCCAAATTTGTAAGGCATGAACTATAGCTACCAATTCCAAATCATGAGGTTCATATTTCACTTCATGCTACTTGAGCTTCCTTGATTCATATGCCATCACTTATCTGTCTTGCATTAACACTGCTCCCAATCCCTCTCTAGAGGCATTTGTGATCACTATGAATCTCCCATTAGGGTCAGTAATAGTTAGCACTAGCACTGTTGTGAGCCTCTCCTTTAGGAGTTGGAATGCTTGCTCACATTTTTTGGTCCATTCAAACTACGTTTCCTTCCTTTGGAGTGAGGTGATAGGAGATGCAATCTGGGAGAACCCTTGCATAGAATTCCTATACTACCCTGCAAGGTCCATAAAGCTACGGACTTTTGATGCATTCTATGGCACTGGCCATTCCACAATTGCCTTGATATTTTCAGGGTCCACAAAGACTACTTTAAGTAAAATTATATGGCCCAAATAGTGCACTCGGTCCTAATAGAAGGAACACTTGGACAACTTACCAAAGAGTTTCCTTTCTCTTAGTCGTTGAAAAACTATTCTCAAATGTCTATCCTTCTCTTCAATAGTCTTGGAGTAGACTAATATTTCATCAATGAATATCAAGACAAAATCATCCAAGCAACCCCTGAACACACTATTCATAAGGTTCATGAAGGCTACTAGTACATTAGTTAAGTCTAAAGGTACCACTATGAACTCATAATGTCCATACCGAGTTCTGAATGTAGTCTTTGGAATATCTTCTTCCTTAATCCTTAAGTGATGGTACCCTGACCTAAGATCAATTTTGGAGAACACCATTGATCCCTTCATCTGGTCAAACAATTCATCAATCCTCAGAAGTGGGTACCAGTTCTTGATGGTAACCTTGTTCAACATCCCATAATCTATTCACAGATGCAAGGTTCCATTTTTCTTTTTCATGAAAATAACTAGTGCTCCCCAAGGAGAAACACTAGGTCTAATGAGTCCCTTATCCAACAATTCCATTAGTTGGGCCTTCAACTCATAAATTTCTATAGTGGTCATTCAATAAGGTGCCTTGGATTGAGACTCAACCCCTAGGACCAAGTTGATAAAAAAATTGAATTCCCGTTCAGAGGCAATTCTGTAAGTTCTTCAAGGAATACATCCCATAACTCCTTGAAATTGGGATAGTCATATAAATATGGCTATCTGGATTACTATCATGCACTACATAAATTGCACACACCTTTCAACAAGCCTTCTTAAGCTACATTGTAGAAATCAGTCTAAGCTCTAAGGGTCTCTGCATCCCACAAACCTCGACTGGGTTTCCATAATCATCCAGACAACTGAGTACCTTATCATCACAGTTCACTAAATCTTTATGCTCAAATAACTAATTTATCCCCAAAATCACATCATATGAGCTTAAGGGTTCCACATACAATTTGACCTAAGTTTGGAAGGTTGGAAGTTTTAACTCACTGCAAAAGAGACATGTATCTACCCTCCACTCTACTCAATTTCCATATTGGTATGTCCATGATTTTTCCATGTACCGTCTAATGGGTATCTTAGATATTATTCTAGGATCTATAAAACATTCATTATCTCTAGTATCAATCAAGATAGAGACAGATTGGCCATATAGCTTACCTATAAGTTGAATTGGCGAAGCCTGATATTTTTCCTGTAGATTGTCCACTGCGGCGTGGATATGGTGAGTTTGTTGATGGCTTTCTTCCCTTCAAGTCTTTGACCGTTGAGGAAAATTCAAGGAAAATGATCACCTTCACTAGTATAGAATCCATCTTGAGGTCCTTTACACCCTCTAGGCTTATCCTCTTTTAAGCCCTTCTACTTTTGGTTGTCCTTACCTTTACCTTTATTTTCTTTCTTGTTCCTTCCACCATTACCATCTTCAACCTTGTCCTATGATTCACTTCCCCTCTTTAGGTTACAAATCTGATGGCTCTTGTCTCCCTTATGAAATTTGTTCTTCCCATAATGAGACTTAGAACTTGAATCGCTACAAAGATTTGATAATTGTTGTAGCTTTTGTTCCTATTTGGTGGCTTTCTAAAAGACTTCATTCATGGTCTGAGGCTCATGCAAGTAGACCTCGACTCCTATGTGGGGTCTGAGTCCCATTAGTAATTTTCAGATATGAAACCATTCATCCTCCTGATATTGAGGTACATACTTCAACAAGTTTGTGAACTTTTCCCAAAATTGAATCACAGTCATATTTCCTTGGGTTAAGTTCTAAAATTCTATCAACTTTCTTGTCAAAGAAAAGATGTGATAGCCATCTCTTCCGGAAAGCTTGGAGGAAGAGTTCCCAAGTAATCTTAGCAAGTTGTAGGTTTCATTCCAACTTCTCATTATCCCACCATGTCGCTGCTTCATCTGAGAGTTGATACGTAGCCCATGATGCCTTGGTCTACTTAGAAAGATTATGAAGCCCAAAGTATTTTTCCATCTCTATAATCCAATATTTAGTTCCGGTTTTGATGGCCTTACCATTGAACTTAGGTGGTGCTACTCTTTTGAGGTCTTTTTCAAGATCCTCCTCAATTCATCCTTGTGGACCTGCCCTTGGACAACCATTTCCTTGATTTCCTTCTACATTCTTGTGGTCCCGGTCCTCTTGTGCCACTCAGACTTCTTGCTCAATAAGATCCATGTGGGACTCTTGCCAGTTTAGAGCTTCCAAAATTTGTTCCAACCTCTTGTTTAGTCCATTATCAGAACCACAACCACCCCCATCTTGCCTGGTGGTCACCATGATGTCCCACACTTACCCTACAACATAGTCACATTCATCGCATCTCAACACAAGGTTCTACGAGTAAAATTTTTTATGTTACATCTTAAAATTTTCATATGCATACATACTTCAACTTAGCAAACATACACATTCATGTAAGATAAACACATTCTAGAATCTTCCATTGAACACACCAAAATATCATTAAATTTTATTTATAGTTAGGGTGAGTCAATAGACCCTTATTTACAATATGATTTAGGCCACATTATTTTGATTTCACAGTGTCAGTTAGAGGAAATTCCTCTAGATCATCATCTGAGTTTACATCAGACTTGACAAATGAGGATGGTTGAGCACATAGGCCCTCCTTTTTCTCTTTAGTCAACAAGGGTGTGTTGGGTCCACACCCTAGAGGCCAGTCCTAGATTGCAAAAATCTTTTTGATTTTAGGTGTTCGCTTCTCCTTAATCTTCAAGCCTCTCTTAGCTTGAGTCACATAAGAGCTTGTGCTAGAGTTTCATCATCATCGAGAATTTTTGATGGAACCTCTGCCTTGGAATTTTCTTCCTTTACATCATTCTTGTGTGGGGTTCTAACAACTTTCCCTTTCCTTCATCCTAACTTTGACCTTCCCATTCTTGCATTCAATTCAGGTTCGGTCAATTCTTAGGACTACCCTAGTCAACTATGGTAGACTCAAAAAGGCTTAGAGTTGAACCCTAAGCTCTGATACCAAATGTAATAACCCATTCATAATTATTACTAAATTGACATTATTGTGAATGATACATGAATTTACTCCAAATTAAAAAAAACATATCTAGTGGCTAAAATACATCATAGCTCCACATGTCCATTTAAGATGAGTCAAAGATTCTTATATTCACTTCAAAAGTCAAATTACAATATCAATTTTTGTGCTCCTAAGGCCACACTGTCATTACATGATACATTTTCTATCAAATACATAAAATATTTTACATCAAGTTACATCATAGACTATAGCAGTCTGGTGAACAACTAAGGTTATTCAATGCTCGCCTCCACTAGTGGACGAGAACATGGTTGAAGCGCTTTACCGCCCAACCACGAAGCTTACACTTCCCCGACATTCTTTCAACTTGAAGAATTCCTGACCTTGCACGAAAATTTTAGCAAGAGAACAACCTACAAGGTGGAATCTAGTGTGTGCCTTAACATCAACATACAATTTATATCTACTCATTAGAAAAGAAAGTGCAAGATCTATACTAGGAATGACAAAGAGTTAAATCACAGAGTTCATCCATACATACATAATGAACCATATTGCTTTTCCAAGCATAAAAAGTGTGTTGCAACAAAAAAAATGATAGGTTATAGTAAATCAAACCTATACTCTCTAAATTCCTTTTTGACACCCATCCCAGAAGGTAACTTTCTAATATAACTGCTATCTACCTCCTAGCAGCAACTACCCATAGGTGCTCTAGTCAACTAAGGTATCACTGTTATGTTATGGTAATAACTATTATTCCACACAAGTATTCAAAGTAGAAATAAAATATAGATTTTTTTATTTATATACATACTCTAAACAGAATTCAGATTTCAAGTTTCATAGAGTATTTCAATGATCTGTCATATCATTCTTATGACTATGTCTACTTAATCATCTTAAGCATTTCCCTTGTAAAAAGTATTGTAGGCCCAAAAGGTGAGAAACATACACATGGCTGGTATGCACTCGCACACACACAAGTGGCTATGGGGGAAGTCATGCCTCTGGTTGGGCTTCCCACTCAAACCATACCAAAGTTATACCTCCTAATAACTTTGATAAGGCACCACAAAAGAAAATTATTTTTGAAATGATGTAAGGAATATTCAAAGGGATTTTGCTTAGGTCATGCAAGGTATCATCTTAAGGAGAATCATGTGTAATGTCTCCAAGAGAGGAAAAGTGCAAATGGTCTCATCTTGTTTGTAAGAGAGGACAAGTGCAATGTCTCATCCTGAGCAACATTGTACCTAATGTTTCCAAGAGAGGAAATCACAAGAAAAAGAAAATCTCACAATGAAATATGAGTGTCGATGTATGCCCCCACTTTAAAGTGGTTGCTAACACCATTACTATGAGAAAGTTCTTTAAAGTAGAAGAAGGAGACATGAGAGCTTGTTCAGAAAGCCCTATTCCAAGTCATATGTTTTTGATAAGCTATTCCATGAAAAAGGTTTGTATGTCACATGCAAGTCAACTTGAGACATGTCGTCCACATCCCAAGCTTGCTCCTATATGTTCATGAAAGGTTAACGACTAGTCAAAAGAGACAACGATAAGTGACATACGTAGACAAGGCTAACTAACCCCTTGCCCCCACTTAGTGCAGGACAAGAGTGAGCCGAAAGGATTGATGAGATGCATGGTTGAGTAAAAATCAGTATTGATTAGAGGAATGAGGTGCCCCCACATAAGGGAGAGCACCAAAATCCTTAAGATGTTGAATTTTACTACTCAAGGCCTTACATTCATTAGTAGAATGACCATGAAATCTATGATATGCACAAAAGTAATTCTTGTAATATAATTTCTTTCAAGTTTTGGGAGGAAGGGAGATCAAGTGATCTTGGAGGAGTCTCTACAAGATACCCTCTTGGTCAAAGGTAGAAGATTTCCTTTATTGTGTAAAAAAGATGTGTCTTGCTTAGTAAAAGATGTCATACTTATGCAAGGCACTATATATTGTGAGATTTTGTACACTCCTATAGAGGAGTGTGTAAAATCCAAATCATTAGTGTATTGCGAGATGACATTAACATTAAGTGAGATTTCTTTGTTTCGAGTAAAATAGAACAACTAAGATTCGTTGGTTTAGAAGAGCGGTTTGGGAGAGTGTTGGTGTGAGGTGAAGGTTTGATGATTTCGACCAAAGGATAATAACCAAGACCATGATGTGTTGTCTACGTGTTAGGCTCGATAGGGTTGCAGATACCTTATTCACTAGCACCACATCCTTTTCCACTATTACTAAGTTGTTTCAAAAGTTCAGAACCTTTTCCATAAATATTTTTCATTGCTTTTGCATTGGGTTATTGTTCATTGTTTTCTTCTTTGTCTAAAGGGGTTGAGGTGGATGTGTGTGAAGGATCTATCGAGTCTTATGTTGAAAAGATTGTGGTTCCCTTTTCAAAGTCTTTGTTTATGATCTTGTATTCTCCCAAGGATGTAGGTGTGAAGTCTAAGGAACCCCAATCATCATCTAAGAGCTTCATGATTTTCTCAATAGGTTGTTCTTTGTTTGGTTTTTGTGAGGGTTTCACTTGTGTGGTTGGTGTTAATGTGTTCAAGGGATTTGATTCATTTTTTTGAATGTTCAAGCAACTGTTAGGTTAAGGGCCAGCTTCAAGTGTGTGTACTTTGTTGTTGTAGACGTACTTCATCTTACGATGAAGAGTGGAAGGCACACCATTCATTGCATGAATCCATGACCTGCCTAAGAGAAGATTATATGAAAGTTCATGATGCATAACATGAATCTTTGTTTCCAGTGTGGCCATTCCAACTGTAAGAGGTAAAGTAACCACACCGAGCGGTTGCTTAGTGACGTTGTCAAATCCACTGATAGAGAGAGAATCAGGTTGAATTTTTGATTGATCAATGCCAAGCCTATATAGAAGGCTCACACTATAAACATTAAGGGTAGAGCCTGTATCTACAATATTTCTCTTGATCCCTTTTGTTTTGTATTGAGAGATTATTATGAAAGCTTCATTTTGTTTTTGCACCTCCAAAGGAGGAAGCTCACTTTGGTGAAAAATAATATCAGCATTTATTTCGTGAATAATAGTTTCTATGTCATTTGGTTGAAAATTCAAAGGGATAGGAACTTGTTGTAAGGAATTATGTATCATGTTGTGATAATGAGGGAAGGCTTGAATAAGATCCCATAATGATATCTTAGCAGGATTATTTCTTAGCTGGTCAACAAGATCATACTCCCTAGTGAGTGAATTTAAGCGAGGGGCAACAAGTAAGATTGGATTAGGAAAAGGTAAATGTGTTGAGGGTGATTGTTGCGCTTGCAGAGTGTTTATGTTGTAATGTGTATGAGCAACGATATTATAGCTCAACTATTGTGACACATTATTCTTAGGTGGGTAGAAGATGAATTCGAGTTTGTTTGGATTTTGAGGTTTGTTTGAAAGGGGGCAAAGGATAAGCTGAGGTTGAATAATATTAACATACTTGAGCAAGGGATAGGCTATGGGTTTCTCTTCATCTACTGATTCTAAGGGCATAACATTATTAGTGTCATTGTTATCCTTATTGGGTATCATGATATCCTCTCTGGGAGGAAGGGTTTTAGGAGAATGACAAACCAACTGCTCTTGACAATCAAAGGTTGGTTCTTCTAAAAGGACTTCATCACAAGTAGGGGAATGATTAATGATTGAAGTGTATCATGCAATAAGGATTTCTCTAGGTGAAGGGGGACAAATAGGATTCTCATAACCTTCACTAATTATGTTTTCTAACAAAAAAGTATCTTCTTCACAACAAGGAGAAATACTTGGAGAAGAACAAATGTTATTGTAATGATTGGATATTTTTGTGTTGTCTTGTTCATTAATGTCTTGTCCACTAAGAGAGGTAAGAGGAGAGAAACAACTACGATTCTCAAAACTCATTGATTGTTTCTTCAACCAAAATATCTTCATCACCAAGAGGAGAGATATTAGTAGAAGAACACATATAATCATTAGGAATGTCCAAGGTTGTATCTTCTTTCACTAAAACACTCTCATAGGGAGAGGGTAGGACATTTTTGTTAGTATGTCTAGATGTGTAAGCTATTAAAATTGTTTGAAGAAAAGTGAAAAGCATATGTAACCATTTCATGCAATATTTCAGCAATATAAATAATGTATATGCAAAGATACAAAACATTTTTATCCAATAAATGCAAAGCTTTAAGAATGTAAATAATGTACATGAAATAATGAAAAGAAATTTTAACATACTTATGCAAAGTTTTATGAATAGAAACATTGTATATGCAAAAGTGAAAAGTACTTTTATCAATGTTATGCAAAATTTCAGAAAGTAAGCATTTTCACATCTATTGAAGAAATGATTTGAAAAATGACAACCCTAAATTGATGATTGTGAGCTAGATGCATAAAACCAATGTTCTCAAAACTTTACATACTTATAGTACTATGATAATAGGAGGCTAAGAAAGCACAAAAATGAGGTTTTTGATACTGTAACGAACAGTGAAAAATATGGACAGGGACTAAGTCGCCCAAAATGGTGAATTAGTCCTAGTTATGGTTTTTTTCAAAATTTCCAGAAATTTGCAACTAGGTTTAATGGTTTTGATGGTGTATGATAAAAAGAGGCAAGATGGTGTTATCACCTAGATTTTTTACCCTGTTGAATGCAAAATTCAACAATCCAGTGTAACATGGGAAGACCTCTCAAAGTGTGGGCTTTGATATGTAGAGGTCAACCTCCGAAGAATGTTGACTTCCTCTTGGTTCTCACCTAAACTAATAAATTTCTAGGGAAAGGGTAAGAAAGAGTACATGAAATGAAATTTTAAAATGAAAACTACTAGGTGATACACCAAACTGTGAGGATTATGAAACTCAGACTTGCATAACACTTATATTGCAATGACAGAAAAATGAATTTGCACTAACTACTATTGTATGTTCTCTGCATAAGTACTTCACAGAAAGGCCCTAAATCTCAAACCTCAAGGAGGAGGGTAACCTCACAACTAGAAATCATTTTGCATTGTTATGGCACAATCTATAACCTGCATTAACATAACTATGCATAAAGGCATCAAATAACATGAGACAAGATAAGGAGGAGATGAAAAATATCTCACGAATAATCTGATCAATCACATGAGACATGTACAATCATGCACTGAATAATAAGGAAAATATTTTTATATCAAAAGCATCAAAGGATTTCACTTTATTTCATACTCCAAAAAACCTGAGTTACAAAAGCATGCCAAAATTTGACAAAGGACTCCAAAAGTCACTAAGTCTAAATCTACATAAAGAAGAACTGCCTACAAATGAGTTACAAATGAGAATATATCCATCATCTCCAAGCAGCTCCACCAAAATTGGCTCTAGAAACCTCATTTTCATAAGCCCCTCAAAATCCAAAAATCTAGGACCTAAATCCTCTCCAAAAGAGCTCACAATGGTTGAAAAAGTCATGAAAGACTTAATCAAACCACAAAAACCTCTCAAAAGTGCCTCAAACTGAGTCAAAAGGCCTAAATTTTCTCCAAATGCCTCTCAACCTCTCTCAACCACCCCTAGATTCTCTCCACATGTCTATAACTACCTCATAAAGACTCCAATATTCTCTCAAAAGTATAAATAACCCCATACTTGCAAAAAAATCTCAACATTTTGCATTTAAAATATAACAAGATGACTTAAGGGCTTATAAATACACCTTTAAGTCATTTGTTTTACATTTTATAAACATGCAAAAAAAAAAATCTTCAAAAGCTCAATGAGGCTAGAAAGGCACTCACATGCTGATGACTCCACCATGACTATGAGGTGGCATTACATTAAATTTTTTTGAGAAAGTTTCTAAGGCATAAAATCAAATCTCGACATGGGCCCTCGGGGTCACATTAGTTGCAATTAATTTTTGATAAAAATAGTGGCTAAAAATCCATCGACATTTACCATCTAGGGTTTTAAAACCCTAAGACAAAAACAAGTAAAAAGAAATGAAAATCATTTCATTTTGCAAAGATTCACAAAGAAGCTCGACCGACACTGCCATCGAGGGCTTGAAACTCTGTAGAAGTTTTAATGATGGATTTCAAGATCTCTAAGGCATAACCATTAGAGCTTCAGGAAAAAATTTGAACCATAAGCTCAAGGTAATCTTTTGCAGATATATTCCATCATTGTGTTCTATTATCTGAAGATAAAATAGCTCGAAATTGAGCTATCTTTTCATTAAAAAATGAATGAAATCTTTGCATTTTTTAAGTTCCTGTATATATCATGCATTTCTTAATATTTTCTAGTATCTTCCCTCCATTATGTAAACTGGTTTGCCTATGTACAGGTGGTGACCCTTGTATTTCTTCTAGTTTTTACCTTTTTGGTCGTGGCTACTTTCATATTCTTCAAGAAAACTCCATTCGGGTTTTCCAAAACCCGCGTCCTCCACTTAGCTATTCATGGTCATTCAACAAAGATTTTCTTTGTCAATTCATCCAGAGACTGAAAATAAAAAGTAATTTTTCTTGAAACATATCACCATTTTTCTTTTCTTCTAAAGAGACAAAACTAAAAAATGAGTCATCTCAGGCCATTTTCTGTAGATTTCTTTTCAAATAATGACTACCATTAAGATTTAGCCGAGTCTTCCCATAACAATTTCCTCTTAGAAGCTTTCAAGGATTTTATTGAGCAACATTTGCATTCGGCCTTTAGCTAGCCATGGGTAAAGCTTCTGCATTTTCCTATGGAACCATACATTTCTCAAGCCGACTTCTCAGGCCGAGGGCTTTCTTGAAGATTTTATGTATTTTTTATATGTGGATCAAAACCTTATCCTGAGTCAAGAGTTTCATGTATTTCTACTCCATTCCAATCATGGCTTGGTTTCATGCTTCGCTATAAAAATCAGTCGCATTTCCCTGTGCTCATGCAATCTGCCTTTTTATGCTTCCACAATCTCATAATGAATGAAAAAAAATCTTCAATATCGCATCGTGGCAGTGGGTTCTCCTTTATTTCCAGCTGGTAACAAGATCCATACAAGCATCTTCCAAGAAACTCGCCCTTATTTTGCTCTTTTCATGGGCAATTTTTACACTTCTAGCATTCTCAAGAACATTTAAAAAATGCTCATTAATCTTTTTGTAATATCATTTTAGATATCTTCCATAGTTCATGATTCAGTCTATTTTCTCTACCACAATGTTGGACATTTATACTATAGGTTGAGGCAAAAAATTTGCAACATGTGAAGGTATTTCAGACAAGTTTACAAGTAAAATAAATTCCCCATTCTCAAATTCTAGCAACATATAGTAGCCATCTTGGGATGATACCGCAGAAAGTTTGCATCAGATGACCATACAATATCTGTTATGGCTGCAAAATGAAGCCCCACAAAGATTTGCAATGGGAGTGATGTTTTCAATATAATAAATGTACAATGAATTCAATGTTTTCAGTATCATAATTGTGCCCTATTTTTTTTATTCACCCTTTGCAATCACATGTTGATACATGCATAATCCATCTCCTCCTAGCCCCTATCTCTACCACTCTGAGACTTGTTAATATAGATTCTACACGTCCTGTCAGAACTTGTTGATGCCACATACACACCTGCTGGAACCCAATCAACGCCTTGAACATAATGCAAATGAGTATCCAAAAATTGTTGTACACAACCTTTAGTAGCATCCCATATGATACAAGAATTATCAACTGAACCAAAAATCAAGAAATTATCATCTGGTGACCATTGTAGGTCAAGAACATCCTTGCAATGGAATGAGAGTGTCTTCAATACTTTCCAACGATTCCCATTCTCTACGTAATACATTTTCCATATAACTAGCTTCCCACCATCAACACCTGCTGGTCATAAATTGGCTTTCGACTTCTTCACTGTCATTGGAACTATGACTACAATTCATTTTCTATGAATCCTACTATTTATGACCAACACTTATGATTGTCCTAATGCATCATTGTTTTCTTAGGTTGTCATGAGAAAAATTAATGGTTTCCACTTGATTAGGCATGTACTGTCATTGAGAATGATACTTCCTTAGAACTTCATTTATAATTCCTGCTCCTTGAAGAAAAACTGTCCTTAATCTGTCCCATTGTTTCCAACATGATAGTTGCCTTCTCTTATGATATTCTAGTGGATCAAACATATGTTATTTATAATAGTGACTCATCATCTCATTATCAAAAGTAATGTATACTTGCTCAATTAGGATAACATGAGATGGATTTACACTTTTACCCCTCTTAAAGCACAAGAGGGCAACATGTTGGGCTCAACCCTTGTGGGAGCCACATTTATCCCACATGCTGAAATTTGTCAGATTAGATCAGAAAATACAAAATGCACCTATATCTGCACATGTAGCAAACATGTTTGTGAAATAAATGCATATTTGGATGTTTTTGATAGCTTTGATGGTTTTTTGGGACACATGAAGTGTACATTTCTTGTTTAATATAGATGGAGATCAGTGTATATGTGCATAGGTGTATATTCATGTATGATTTGAAACTTTTAATTGTTTAGAGCATTGCTCTAATATCATTGTCTTTACCAGATGCAGGACTAGGAGCCGTTCAGAGCTAGGAAGGATACAAGAAACTCAGAGCAACTACGAACAAGACGACGCATCTAGAACCGAACATTCCAGGCAATGACTGATTTCTTTCTTACATGCACATTTATTTTCTAACCTATTCATGCATATATTTTTCTTTGTTTACATTGAATAATTTATGGTCAGTCTCACGACTTGTGTGAGACATTTGTACATTTCACATTCAATAAAGATAACTTCATTGTTAAGAAATATTTTAATCTCTCTTCTATTATATGCACTTGTATGAATGCAATAATTTACAAAATGCAAACTTTTCTAGATTATTTCATCTATGCATCTGAATGTAATGAAGGAAAGTCAATAAATTGCACCTTTTCTCAGCTTTAAAACAACAAGCTCTACTTGATTGAGCTTGAGTGAAAATCTGGTAACAAAAGGTAGATTTTATATTTGAGATGCAAGAATTCAAAGTATAGGCACTTTCATTAATGCAAAAATGTGAAACCCTAGAATGCAAATTAAACAATGCAAGATGCAATTCCAACTAAATCTAGGGAAATAAGGGACTCCAAAGCAGAAAATAAGGTATTCGAAAAGTGGCTTCACCAAAATGAACCATAAATTTTAGGGGAAAGATGTACTCTCTTTGTACTTGTAGGGTTTTGCACCAAAAAGGAGAGAGATCTTCCACACCAAAAATTTAGGATTCATTTAGGATTAGGGGTAGATGATGTGATTAGGGATGTGTGTGAAATCTAGTGATCTAAATGCAGCAAATTGAAAAAGAAATGATTTATTGATGCTAATCCTAAGAAATGCAAAGTGTTGGAAAACACAATGTTGTATGCAAACATGTACAAAATGACCTAAAAATGTATTTAAACTATAACAAAAAACTATGAAACAAAATGTGTGCACCTAGAGGCTGAAAAGGGATGAGATGGAGGTCTAAAATCTTGAAAAATTTGTTGCAGAAGTCGACTTGGACACTTGTGCCAATCTGGGTGACTTAGTCCCAGATCTAGAAAAACTGCCGAGAAACCCGTTTCTGCCAAATGGGTGTCTGAATATGCAAAAATCACTGAAAGGCATGTCCAGTGGGACTAATTCTCCATTAGTGGTGACTTAGTCCACTTTTTTATTTCTGGAAATTCTAAAGGGGAAACAAAAGCCCTTGGTCTGCACTTCTATTCTTCACAGGTGTCCGCTTTCGAAACTCTGATTTCCAGACTTGAAAGTGACTTTTAGTGGATGTTTTGACTTTGCAAGCAAGGAGAGGTCTTCAATAAATCTTCAAAGCCTTTAATGTACTTGAATAGATGCAAACACACCAAGAGAGAAATAGAGAAATGTTGATTGTTAGGGCATGGGGGTTTGCCTTGGTCAAACCCCTTTTAGGTAACTAAACCAAAATAGAGAAATAATGTAATGAAGCATGAAACAATGGATTTAGTACCTTTCCATGATGATTGATCTTGAGTTGTTGCAACAATGGAGGAAAATTCAGTCCTTGAATACTTTGGAAAGATGCCTTGATGACTTAGAATGCTCAATCCCTAGCTTGCTTGAGAAGAGTAGAGAATGATGAAAGGAGATAGAAGAATGAGAGTTAGGAGGGAGAGAATATGAATTATAATTGTTAGGGTGAAAATGAGGAGGAAACCCTTTATTTATACATTTTATGCCCTAATTTCTTGCAAATACCTCATCATAGGCCGACCTTAGTGTTTAGGAGACAATATCCCACAAGAAATTAAGATTAAATTTGATTTTTATGCCAAATGGGACTAAGTCGCCCAAGGTGGAAACTTATTCCACTTGGGCAAATTTAAGTGGTTGTCAAGAATTAAAATATGATTAATGATGTTTCTCGGGATTGTCCTTCGAAACACACTTAAGTAGGACCTATAAGTGCATAAAGGGGTCATTATGCCATAAGAAAGGGTTGATTTATTGATGGAAAATCCTAGGAAAGTGTGAGAGTTTGTTACAACTCTTTACAAAAATTTGAAATAAGGCTTGGAAAAGTCGTTATTTAGGTCCAAAATCCATAGGAAAGGCCCAAATGAGTGAAACGTGTCAAGGCTACACTTTTTTGCGACACACCCATATCATAAGAAATAAAACACAAATATATATCATTCAAAATCTATTGAGACATTCAAGAAAATTTCCCATATTGATCATGAGGATCGATTCCCCTAAGTGGCTTACCAGGGGTCAAACTTACACATTACAAAAGGGTCGAGGGTAATCCTCTTCTTGCAAACACAACTACACATTTATAGTATCGAAGACTTCCCTTTATTCCATTATCGACCTTGTCGATAATGGAAAACATTATAATTGTAAATGAAAATATAGTCAAATAAACAAGAGATACAGAGGTTGATATCCTTTGGTAAGGTCGATCTTTGATCCCCTACAGTTTTCCTTTTATCCAAGTTACACATTCTATCGAAATACATTATTTCAATAGCCACAATGTGGCTCAAAATGGTATGCGACTAATACACAGTCGTTGCTAAAAGAGACTCAAAACATCAGTCTAGCATAAAGGCTAGCCTAAAAGCTTCAAAGTTAAACCAAGATAGCAAGCCGAAGCTTGGTGATCCCTCTATGGGTGTCGCTACAATATGCTATTGGCTTAAGCTGAGTCACATACACATTTAGACAAAAAAGTTTACATAATATTGTGCTATTGATATGATAACCAAAACAATGCATTTCAATATAAATTTCCAAAAAATCTGAGCTTACCTCCTTGTTCGAGCTTTCGATGAGAATTTTCCTTAGCTTTTTCCCACTCCTTGTCGATTTTCTTCCCCAATCCATCCTCTTGTTTTTACCAAACTCTACATAGAAATGGAAAATTCTCGTTTGCATGCATCTGGTTACTATCATTATGGCCTTTTTGTCATGGTCACTGTCACCCTCTAAATTTGAACATTGACTTGCTGATTTTGCAGGCCATGACCGTCGTGGGTCTGCCTTGGAATATATTTCTTGATCTTCCACTGCCCAATTTCATTGCTATCAGTTATCGTTTACATTTAAAATTCAAATTTTATTATGAATACATACATACACACACACATATATGTGTGTGTGTGTGTACGCATATATATATATATATATATATATATATATACAAGTATTACGTTTATATATATACTTACATATATGTTTCTTTATGCATTTTAAATGGCTTCATTCACATCTTTCATGCATTCGAATAACATACATTTATATGTATATATACAGAGGTATGTATAGATAGATATATATATATGTATATGTTTGTGTGTTTTAAATAAAATCACTCATATACAAGCTATTTTATAAAGAATGGCTAAGGGTTCCATACTTAAAGGAAATATTTTTTTTCCTATTATGCCTACTTTAGTTCCTTCAAAATATAAGCTTTGAATAGACACTTAAATCTACTAATCATTCATTTGTAAGCATTGAAACAATTCATATTGAAGAAAATTTCATTTTCTTATATATGCAAGTTAGTCAAATGCAAGTTATCATGCTACTTGTGGTGTGTACACCCAGATTTCAACTGGCTTACCATTTGATCTAGCTAAACAATCCTACTTCAACCGTGTTCTCATCCTTCATCTTGTCACCCTACAACTACACATACTTGCACTTAAAAATTGATCAATAACATTCAATTCTTGATGACATAACAAATAAAAAAAGAAATAGTTTTGTTTTCAAAATTTTCATAGAGTCAATAGTAGTCAACTCTTCATATTCAACATTCGAATATTCTAGAATCTCCATTTAATATTTAACTGAATTTCATCAATGATTCAATTTTTTTTTGTATTTAAATAAATACGTAATAAAATTGGGTTATGGCATAGGTCATTGAATGGATTTGAAATCAAATGAAACTTAATTGTGGATTTTTCTATGATTGGGCGACCATGTTAGAGGTGATTGGTGGTAGTTCGTAGGTTGAAATCATTTTCTAAGGGAGATCAAACCTTTTTATAGGCCATACTACCTTTCTTGGCTTGGCATGAGATTTTTCATTCCTAAGTACCACCCTTTGGATTTTGTTTCTATACTATTTGGAGGTGGTTTGACCTTGGAATATTGTGGATAATAGTTTGGTGTTATTTTTGGTGAGCTATAAATGCCCAAAATTTGTACAACTCCATTTATGACTAATATGCAAACAAGTTTGATTTCTAACTGTCACTAGTGTTTTGAATGTTGTTTGGTGTTGTTGGGTTAGTGTGGAGTTGTGTTGAGTCAATGTGGGGTGATTTTATGCATGATGCACGATGGAAATTTATGAATAATGACAACCACAACCTGTTGGAAGTGAACAACAAACCTAAAACTATTTCCCTACTTTGTTTCAAACCTATAACACTCAATTTAGCTAATAAATTTGATGGGATGCGAGATTCATTACATTTGGAGACCATTGGGCATGGTGTTTTCATATTCTAGTGGTGATACCAATTTTTTGGGTGATTTATAAGCTATGCAGAGTGTTTTAGAGATTTCAATTCTAGTTCCCACAGGTAGTATTCGTATTATACAAGTGTGTTATGACCTGAAAATTAAATTATAGACTTGTTGTAGCTTCTTCAGTTTAAAATAACTCCTTTGTATCACTTTTGTTCCATTTTGAGGTAACTACTATTTGGTGATTCCAAGGATATGACTCATTGATTATTTCCCAATGTAATGAAAGTGTCCTTCCCTATCAAGTTTGAATCAGTTGATGAAATAGTGCATAGCATTCTTAATGATTTTAGAGTAATAGTTGTTCTTGTTCTTTAAGGTCATATTATCTTTAATATATATGCTTTGTTTGAGCCTTTTTTTGGAAAAAAATTGGCAAAATTTTAAAAAAATCAAGGGGTGTTGTTACAGTGGTATTAGAACTCAAATTGGTCTTTCCAGCGAATGGGTAACAAACTTCTATGACCATCAGTGATAGAGAAAGAAGGCATATTGAAAGAATAAAGAAATGAGAGGGGGATTTTTGGGAGCATTAACATTCAAAGAGGGAAGAACAACACTCTAAAAATCACTCATCAGAATTAGAAAAATCATAAAATATGGGTGATAAGGGTGAAAGGGTAGATATGGACTATGTTGAATGATGCTTCTTTTGGATTTTGTGGTTAGGGGACACCGAGAAACCAATCAACAACTTGCATGGTTGGTTGAGGGATTGGATCACTTGGGAGTCAATAATGGAGGCAATGGAGGCAATAATGGATATGGAAATTATTTGTGCCAATATGTAACATCAAATCAACATCATAGGGAAGCCATGCCTAGACCTCTCATGTGGGTTTTTCCACGTAGAGTTGAACCACAACCAAAGCATGAGCTCACACTAATTGTAATGCAAGATCAAATCATACAAGATTAGATTGATGTAGGTCCAAGATTTTAACATGATATATATCTTTAAGATTATATGGATTTTAGGATGAGGCACATGCCAAATAGGGGCTATAGTTAGCATCACAATGAATTGCAAAGTTGGGAAACTTAGCCTTCCTTATTTTGACGAGTCTAGTGAGACTTTAGTGAGAGAATGAACTCAAAAGGTGGACACATACTTTAATCTAAACCCCATGCCTAAAGAAGTATCCATAAACTATGCTACTATACACCTTGATGGAGTTGCACATGAGTGGTGGCATCATGGGATGATCACAATGGGGCATGCCCATATTACATCTTATGCAGAGCTTATTGAGAGACTCATACAGAGTTTTAATAGGAAGGATCCAAAGATTCATTTTAAGAAGCTGGTAAAGTTGAAACCTTACTTGTTCAATGAAGAGTAGGTGGTTGAAGAGAAGTTCATTGCAGAAAAATCTAATGCAGTGATTGCTTTGAAATATGATTAGTGTGAGGCAGAGCCTCATAATGACTCTCTGGTCATGCATGCAACTACTATGGATAAGGTTGTGCGTGAAGGAAAGGAAAAAATGGAAGCCTTGGATCCTAGTTCAAATTCATCTGGTGATGAATCTACATATAATCACTACCTTGATGTTTCTAGTGGAGCAAATATTGATGATAGGTTCAATAATATACCTTTAGATAGTGGGCATGGAGAAAGCAAAAATGATGTATTCAAATTATCTTTTGATGATAACTCATCTCATTTAACTGATGAAAACTTAGGTGGCTTTAGGATTGACTTCCACACCAAGCCTATGGAGAGATATTCTTATGATTATTTTATTCCTAGTGAGTTGGAGAGTGACTTATTCAGGAAGGCAACTACTCGTGAGGAGAACATTGAACACTTATTATTTGAACAAAGTGATCAACCCTTATACACATGAGATCAGGTGTGTTGAAACCTAAGTATGATAAGGATCCACATTGGGATGAATTTTCTTTTGATTCTAATGATTTCCTCTTTCCATCTCAAGAGCTATGCATAGAGGATGACATTGATGGTGATGTTATTGATCTTGAAAAGAAATTTGATTTCATATTGTAGGTAGTGGATCTTGAGAAGATACCTTGTGACCTAGTTGATTTAGTTTCAAAGTCCACTATTGGGGATGATAAGGGTGAGATAGGTGTTTTTTTATAGCATTGTATACTTTTATGACATTGATGAGTCTAATTCCGATTTTAACATGCAATATAACAACAGTTTGTCACTTTTTTTTTATTGTGATTGGAAAAGAAATTCTTGGTATCCACTAAAAATGAGGTACACATTTTATCAAGTTTGGGAAAATAACATATGCACATGGAGAAAATAACCCAAAGTGTATCAAGTAGAAAAAATGAGCTTAGTATCTCACTTTTTTATTTTCAAACAATGAAGAGCTCTATGAAAGAATTTAAAACAACTTTCTTACACATGATGCATGATAGAGATATAGCCACCAAGTTGGATAATGATATTTTTTCCATGACTACATATTTAAGGGGAGAGGTTAGTGAGCTCACCATTGAGATTAATTCCATGAAGTTTTCTTTGGAAATTATCCAAGAGGCAATTCTTGAAGCAAATGAATAGCTCGATGAGGCCAAAGAGTTCAAAGAGTGGGAGAAAAAAGAATGGGCCAAGGAGATAAAACAAGTAATAGAGGAGATTGATTGAATTCAAGAGGAATTTGAACTTACACATTGTCCCATAAAATGAGAAATAGGAGTTTGGATCATCAAGAGGAATGGTCTGATTTTGGAGTTAAGGATAATCTTTAGTTTGTTGATAATCCTTTGTTTGAGTTGGATGCTGATTTGATTCATGATAATCCACTCTTCAAGTTGGATGATAGAGACCTAATCAATTTCAACGATGAGAATGAAATTGATTACAGGATTTGGGACCCTAGTGTGGCTCCCAGTCATGAGATGTTGTGTCAAGATTGGAGTAGTGGGTCAACTTCTAGTGTTAGTATTGCTGCCCACTTTTCGATCAGCTTGTACATGACTTCAAATTCTGATCCACAAATGAGTTGGATAGTTTATTTAGTCTGACCATTGAGTAGTTCATGGTTGACACTAGATGGTAGAGGTTGTTTGATCACAGGAGATGATTTTTTTGCTACTTCCATATTCCTCTCTCCTATGTTTTCAGTAGGATTTCAATTTGGTTATCATTGCCCTTAATTTTTCATTGGTTATGGAGATATCTTTTTATGAGAAAATTATTGTTGAGCATTGGAAAGCTTTGGGGAAACTAGTTGTAAGTATTTTCTAGACATAATTCATTCATTCATCGCTTCCATTCTAGTGGGTGATGCTCATTGTAGTTACTTCATGGAGATGATATGCATAATTTTAGATTATGTATCAATGATTGCAATGGATTGGGTGTGTTGGTGCATTTGGAACCTTTCATTTGACACTTGGAGGTTAAGTGTCGATGTTTTGATTTTGGTTGGTGATCAAAAAGATATTTCTTGGTGGGAAGATTTTAGAGTTGTGGTAGTGATTGACTTGCTTCTTATTTGGGGCATCATGAGGTGTGATGCTAGGGTTTATGTTTTATGGTTGAGTAGGTAGTGATTTCTATTTCCTAGGATCATGATTGGCAATGAGTTTGCTTATGTGTCCTTCACTAAGATGACTTGGTAGGATATGCTTCTTAGTATAGATTCTAGTCCTTTTAGGTATTTCAATATGGGTTTTGATGATGATTAATTTTGGGGGTTCTAGGAGAGGAGAATATAATTTAGGTACAATGGGAAGATAATTATGATCAGAGTGGCACAATTTCACCATGGTGATTCTTTCCTAAGATTGAATTGAGACCCACAAATCATACTTGGTTTCAATGTGGACCAATCTAATGATTTTGGGGTTGTGATGGCATTGCTTGAGGACAAGCAATCTTTGGGAAGGGAGGACTATGATGTCCCTCTTTCAGGTTCCCTTGCTTTGCATTTGGTGCTAACTTTCTCAGTTTGTGTCAACTTGTTATGAAAAGTAAATTGATGTTCCCCATGAGATTTTATGGGTTTTTTGGGTCCTTATTAATAAAATGACTACTTTTAGCAACTTACTATTTTTAGTAAGTTCTAGTTGGGCTTCGATTGGATCAATTTGGTGATTTGAATCACTATTTTTAGAAGTGTTATTTTTAGTACCTGGTCTTGGCTCAATTCATTGAGCAACTCAATGCAGTGCTTTCTATTTATGGTAATGGTGAGTTCTCTTAGTGGTCAAATTAATATTTGATTTATTGCCACTTAAATTTAATAGTGTCATTTTATAACTTAAGTGAAGGGGTGTGGGTTCATGAAGTGTCCCCCCTTGGCCTAGTAAGATGACATTGTTTTTAAAATATGGCCAGTGTTCTTCCTTGAGTGGTGTTTCTAATGAAGGTAATTTATTATTTAAGGCTAATGATATGACTCATAAGGTAGGATGCCTAGTTAAGGCTTAATATCATTTTTAAAAGAAAAATGAGAAGTGAAATTTTTTGAGGAAAAATTTGGATGCCCTCTTGAGGATAATTTCATTTTATTTCATAATAACACAAGTTTCCCTTAATTTTCCCCAACTTTATAAATATGAGTTTGAGCTCTCATTTGCATATGCATGTTTTGAAAACTTAAGGAGATGCTACTGGAATGAGCTTAGGGAGTTCTTCCTTTGATAGTTGAGGACAAAAACCCTCTTCTTGGTTGTTGGTTTTAGTGGTGAAATATCCACCCTAGCATGTTGGAGTGATTCCACCTCTAAAATCACCATTGCTTTCACAATTGCCAATCGAGGTTTCAAATAGAAAGGAAACTATTCAAGGTTTTTGGGTGTAGGTTTGTGGGTTTATTTGTTGATTTTATTATAGGGTTTTTGTGAAATTTTTAGGAGTGTTATTGAATATTTTTTAGGAAGTTTTCAGAGCTATTTGTACAACTTTCCCAAAGTAGGTTGTACCATCCTTTGTTGTGTTAGTGAGTTGAATATATTTAAAATTAAATAAAATTTATTTGTGGAGTTTCCTCTGATTGGGGGACCATGTTAGAGATGATTGGTGGTAGTTTGTAGGTTGAAATTTGTTTTCTAATGGAGGTCACACCTTGTTCTAGGTTGTACTGCCTTTCTTGGTTGGGCTTGAGCTTTTCCATTCCTAAGCATCACCCTTTGAAGTTTGTTTATGTGCTATTTGGAGGTGGTTTGACCTTGGAAGATTGTGGATAATAGTTTGGTGTTGTTTTTGGTGAGCTAGAAATACCCAAAAGATGTCATACAACTCCATTTATGACTAAAAATGCAAACAAGTTTGATTTCTAGCTATGACTAGTGTTTTGAAGGTTTTTTGGTATTGTTGGGTTAGTGTGGAGCGGTGCTAAGTTAATGTGGGGTGATTTTATGTATGATAGGTGATGGAAATTTATGAATAATGGTTGCCATGACCCGTTGGAAGTGAATAATAGACTTTCAACTATTTCCCTACTTTGTTTCTGTGAACCCCAATCATATACCTGCACAAATACAAGAAGCAAACATATTAGTAAGCTCATATGCAAGATAAAACAAGGATTCCCCATGAAATCCATCTACAATGCTCAATAATAGGAAAAATGAAGAACAAGCATAAAAGATAAATGAAATCCTAATTAATCAATGCAAACACTTGATCCCATGGGGGAATTGGTGCCAATTATGTGTATAAATTGGCCCTTTCCCAACTCCTATGATGCAATGTTGATGAGTGATCCACTTTGATGCAAATTCAATCTAGCTCCATGATGAAAAACCTGCATAACCTAGCTAAGAACTTGATGAAATGGATGAAAGCATATATGCTTGAGGATGAAGTTGAGTATAGTAAGTTTACTCAAGTTGTGGATGATAGAATGAGAGGAAGAGTCTCTCATTTATAGATTTCCAAACTGGAAAAGAGAGTGAAATTGAGCAATGTGGGATTATTCAACATCCAATGGCAAAGTGCCACTTGTCAAGATGTGAATGGATGAAGGTTGTGCATATTTTGATCAAAGTGCCAATAAATGATATTGGATTCAAATTTGAAATTTGAATATGACATGTTTAGAGGGAAGGGAAATGGAGTTAATGTCACTTGGCTCAAGGCTAAGGACATGTAAGAGGCATTAAATGCCTTGTTGGAAGGACCAAGTCCACTTGAATTTGAATTCAAATTTGAGGGAGTATCCCCCTTTTATGCCATGTGAGGGAAAATAAGAGATTTAATAAATCAAAGTAATTGATTTATTGTGCAAGTTGCATTCTCTAGAGGATGTGACATAGATTAAGATTAAATTAACAAAAGTTTAATTAATTTAATAAGGATTTAGGAGATGTGACAATTTGGATTTAAATTTATGAATTGATTTAAATTAGAATTGAGAGGAAGGGTTTAATTAAATAAATATTTTGATTTATTTAACTAAAGGGGATAATGTTAGATTAAATCAAATAAGGTTTATTTTATTTTATTTAATAAGAGGAATTTAGAGTTTTAATTTAAATAAAATGAATTATTTAAATGAACAAAGATATAGGATTAATTAAATTAAATTGATTAATTTAATCAACAGAGGAGAAAGACTTAATTAGATAAATAATAATTTAATTAATTAATGGATGAAGAGTGATGATAAGCTGAGAGTATGATTCAGGATGAAACGATGTTAGTAATCAGGATCAAGTGTGTCGGTCAATTTTCCATGTCTACAGTTTCAGACCTGTAACACTTGTTTTAGCCAATATTTTTGATGTGGGTGCAAGATTCCTTGAATTTGGAGACCTCTGGGCATGTTGTTTGTATATTTAAGTGGTGATACTAGTTTTCTGGGTGATTTATAAGCTATATAGAGTATTTTAGAGATGTCATTTTTAGTTTCCAGGGGTAGTATTCATAGTATACAAGTGTGTTATGACCTACAAATTAAATTATAGACTTGTTGTAGCTTCTTCAGTTCAAAACAACTCCTTTGTATCAATTTTGTTCTATTTTGAGGTAATTATTATTTGTCCATGCCAAGGATATGACTCATTGATTAGTATACAATGTAATGAAAGTGTCCTTCCCTATCAAGTTTGAATCAACTTATTAACTCTAGTGCATAACCTTCTTAATGATTTTAGTACAACAGTTGTACTAAAGCCGTTAAGTTATATTATCTTTAATATATGCTTTATTTGAGTTTTTTTTGGAAATAAATTGGAAAAATTTCAAATAGAAATTCAAGGGGTGTTGTTACAACTTTCTTATGCATTTTGGGATTATCACACAAGTGTTTGTATTGATACAAGAAATAATCCATACAACCTTGTTTATGGTGTTGATGCTATAATACCCTCAAAGTTGGAAATTACTTCTTTGCAGATATGTCTTAGTGGCCTTATTGATGATAACACTTATAGAGAACAATGAGTACAAAAACTTGAAATGATCGATGAACAACACATAAACATTCTCAAACATATTTAAGATTATTATACAAGCATTCAACACAAATAAAATGATAATTCCATTCATCATTCATTCAACAAAGGATACTTGGTGATGTGAAAATCAACAAAATTTGAATGTCACACTAGGTGAAAAAGGAAAGTTTAGCCCAAATTGGTTAGGACCTTATCTCATTGATGAAGAATATGGATTTAGAGCGTACAAGATTAAAACAATAGAAGGTACACCTCTTAAAAAATGTAGCATCTAAGCAGACATGTGTGTTTAATTAGATCACATCATTTACATATATCAATTAGATCATGACAGTCTTGTTGGTCGACAGATTGGTCTTTTGAGGATTAACTTAGTATGAATCCATATTGCCCAAAATAAAGATGAATATATAACAAACAATTGAAATGATCACCATTTCATTGGTGATATTCCCTTGAATTTTGATTGAGGTACAACTCCCTTATGATATAATTGTTGATTTATAATAAATTTTAAAAAGGCTAGTACCAAAAAGTAGTAAAGGAAAACTAATAATTGCTCATAGACATGACACAAATACGACTGAAACCAACTTCCAAAACATCAATTGAAACAAAGATAAATGTCATAGACATTACAACTCAAAGATTGAGATATCAAAAATAAGTGGATAGATTAGATAGACCTCAATTTCACCCTTTTCTGAAGAAAGATGTATGTAACACCAAAGAATATAGTATCCATAAAGAGAAGTGATATTCTACCATTTATCAAATCTCAAAGAATCATTCATAAATACTAAGTATTGCACCCAAATTCATGCATAAAGACAAATAACTTCTTCAAAAATAAGATAGCTTGCACAATTGCTCCTTTCAATTGATTCTCACTCTTGCATCAAAGTGCAATGGGGATAAAAAATTCAGACTCTTTAAATGTCCTCAGATAGCATATTTAAAATTTTATAATATAACTATCACTAAGTTCTTGAAAATTGATTCTTTAAAAGAATCGTAACCATAAAGTTCATTACAACATAAAATTTAAAAATATAATCTTAGAAAAATAAAACGTGCTCATTACTGAGGTGGTTGAGTGGACAGGTCCATGAATGCATCCTTTACTATTGGAAGTTGCTGAGTATCAACCATGCATGATTTATAATATTTAAATACTTGTGTGATGATCAAAATATTGGCATGCTGGGAAATTGTGATATTTTTTGTCCTCAGCTTCCACAATGCCTTGTTACTATGGATGGTATCCATTTTTGTAATAATACTGGTGAGGGAATTCTTGTGCCAAGAAATGTCAATTTTGGCTAGCTTCTTCATAAACTTATTTTTAAAGACCTACTCTCTAGATAGTGTATCAACCACCTTCAAGAATCCCTCTTTTAGCTCTTCAAATGTTGTTGCAGCACCATTGTCATCTTTCATTAATTGATAACCAAAATCAAAGAAATTCATAATAAAATCATTGTGGATGCGAGAAAATTATTTCATCAACTTGTCTACTCATGAAGGTTTGTCTTCAAGAAATTGAGTTTCCATTGATACTCTTTTTCCATATTATGATCTTGGGGTCATCCTTGGACAGAATAATTTTCTCTATGGTAGCCTTCTCCAAACTCATTTCCAAGATTTCAACAAGTTCTTTATTATCTTGTGACCGAAGAGACTCCTCTTCCTTACAATTCACTATTTTTGTTTTGACAGAATTTCTCAACAATACAAAATCATCATAAACCTCCTTCAATTTTTTCGATTAGAGGAGGACCCTTCTCTTTAACATCCACTATCCATCCTTGATCAACTCTCCCATAGTGTTTATCTTTATACACTTTAATCGTCATGGATTTTCCAACTATAGAATTTAGATCAAAAGAGGCGGTTTCTTGACTGAGAGGTTGAGGGGAATGATCTGCTAGTGAGTTAAGGCAATTGGAGAGTAACTCCACCACTCTATTCAGTTCATATTTATATTTTTTTTTCCTTTTCTATCCTCTCTACCAATATTGTGGCAGTCACTTGGAAATTATGCACATCCCCATCCCTGGTAGGTGGATCCAAATCTACTTTAGTTATGTTACAGTCAACTATAATAGCCTTCCCATGGTCTTTTTGTGCAGTAGGATGAGCGATTTCTATAAAAAAGTGCCTTGAACTATCATCCTCTATCAACCTTAAATATTTTTAGCTTCTTGAACTTAGGGGACTTCTATTAAAGCTTCCCCACCACATTATCATCTAGTAAATCTATGAATATTGTTTTCCTCTTCCAAGCAAAAGTATCCAAGAGGGGGAAGGAGTAGCAACATTGAGGGTCTGAGAAACCTTGGGTGTAGAAAAATGAAGGGCTCTCTTAAGAGGGGAGGCCTTGTTACACTTTGTAGATTGAAGGGAAAATAAGTTGGGGATTTACCTTTTTGTGCACTTCTCTTGGCTATATCTTGAGATTGGTTTGGTTGTTATTTAGGAATTTCAACTCTCCCTATTCCAATTTCTTATTCTTGTTTATTTAACCCCCTTCCTTCTATTTCTTTTATTTTTTCTACTTGATCTTTGGTATCTATCTTTTAAAGGGCCTTCACCACATGTCCTTTTAGGAATCCCACTCCTCTCAAGAGGCTCTTCCCCATCTTTTCTACTACTTGATAGTACCATATTTAGAGATGACGGTGGCACTATTACAGAAGAGGATGCTCCTACTTGACTTGTATTAGTTTGTTCTCCCACCCCTTGTCCTTCTTTAGGTGGAGCTCTAGTGGTTTCACCTTTCTTCATGGAAATCCATATCTATGTTATTATCACAACCACAATAGTCATGGCATCTAAAACTTTGAGTTCTCTAAGGGTGCAATCAATAGGTACCATTGGTTGCATCTGTATATTGCTAGTATAAATGGGATCAATCAATTCAATCTCATAATCCTCTACTCCTTTGGCATCCCATCCTAGTGCAGGGCACCATAGATCTTAATGTGAAGAAAGTTGATAAATGTTAGTATTTTGGTTATTTTTCTTATAATAAGGTCTTTAAGACCATTTCTTAGGTTTGGGGTAGTTTGAAGTCAGTTTGGAGTCAATTTGATAAAGCTTGTAAAAGTTACAAAATGTTGTAATGCAACTTTTGCATTTTTCCACTTTTTGGGAAGATGAAACGTTGGGGAAATGAAAAGAAATTAGGATCAATTGGTTTTAGTTTGAAAATATTTAATAAGCCTTGTGAAGGCCGAGTCAAGGTTTTGATCTGCTAAATAGTTTTGTATGACCCTGTACAACCTACAGGTGATCAAACTTTGATTGGACTTCATGGAGCATTGAATCCTTGTTCTTTTTCATTTTGTCTCATTTGATTTCATTAAGTTTGGAAAGAGTTAGAGCCTTTTTATTGTAACCAGCCAAGAAACCCTAGTTGTTAGGGTTTGATTAAATAAAATGAGTTTTTGACCCATTCCACCAATGAAAAGCTTTGATAATTGGTGGAATGGGTGTAGATAGGTGATGTTTTATATTTTTAATGTTGCAGGAGCAGGGGAGGGTGAGAAGTTCAAGTTTGGTGATGCCCTAGTTTATTTACTTACATGTTTTTGACATAAAAGATGCCTAAGAGTTGGGGTTTGATAAAAATCTCTTGAGGAGTTGTTTGTAAAGATGGGAAATTATTGGGTAGACCCTAAGAGACATTTTTGAGCCATTTGTGTGAAGTTTTGAGGTCTGGGTTTTGAAAATATAGTGGTGACCTATCTAAATAAGCCAAATTAGGCCTATGTAAGGCGTAGCAATAGAAATTTGAGGGTCATATTCCAAAACAACCCTATCTAAAAATTTGATATGTTTTTAAGTGTCATAAAGGGTATATTGAATGGTGGTCATATTTTGGGCTTGAGAATGGGTTTTGAATTAGGTTGAAAAAAACCCTTTTGTTGTCCTACTAGGAGAATGAGTAGTTTTTGAGAGAAACTCGTCAAATTAGGGTTATAGAATTGCAAAGTCTATTGGATTGAGTTAGTTTTAAGAAATCCACCCTAATCTACATCAAATTGGTATCATAGAATAGGCAGGTCTGTAAGAGGGAAAGTGTGAAGTGAAAAAGAAAGCAAGATGCCTGCAAAAATCAATACTATGGCTACGAAAATGAATGAGATGGAAGAGAGGAATGCAAGAGAGATTAGGAGATTGAAGGAACTCCAATATAGGATGATAGAAAGGCTAGAGGCTATCAAAAAAGGTTAGAGGAGAGGTATAGTCACTGGTGAAGAGAGTGACAATGAAGAGGAAGGGGAAAAGGAGAATCCCCTAGAAGAGACTCAAGAAGAGGAAGAGTTGGATCCTAATGAGCAGAGGATGGCCAAGTTATTGAGAGAATTCAGGGAAGATAACCACAAGGTGAATATTCATTTACCTATGTATGGAGGTAATTTGAATGATGAAGAAATTTTGGATTGGATTGCAACACTTGACAATTACTTTGAGTGTGAAGATGTGCAAGAAGACCAAACGGTGAAATTGGCTAAGTCAAAGTTGAAGGGTCATGCTCTATTATGGTGGGATTATGAGAAAACTAAAAGAAGGAAGAGAGGTAAGTCAAAAATTGTTTCTTGGGATAGAATGGTGGCTAAGCTTAAGGGTAAGTTCTTACCGAATGATTATGCACTTCAAATGTATAAGAAACTTCAAGGTTTGAGACAAAGAGAGATGGATGTCAAAGCCTACACTGATGCATTTTATAAGATGAGCATAAGAGTAGGTCACATGGAGGATTATGTGGAGAAGGTGGCTAGATACCTTAGTGGGTTAAGATTCAACATTCAAGATGAGTTAACTTTGTCAAATCAAATCATGACTGAGGAGTGCAATCAAATTGCAATGAGCGTTGAAGAAAAAGTAAAGAGAAGGCAAGATAAGTCAAATAGGGTTAGAGGTAGAAATTCTAGAGGAAGAGGAACATTTTATACTTCAAGGCAGTCATATGATAACCAAGAAGATGCAAGCAAAGTCAAAGACCAAGTTTCTGATCAGAGAGGTGGATTTAGAGGAGGTAGATCAAGCTTTAGAGGCAAATTTGGAGGTCAAGGAAGAGGATCAAATGCATTCAAAAGAAGGTGCTACCAATGTAACAAGTTTGGACATCAAGCATGTCAGTGCAATGAAGGTCAAGCCTCTAATTCACATGGAGGATAAGGAAGAGCTCAAGTGGTGCAAGAAGATGAAAATGAGAGTGTAAACTCTCCATCACAACATGGTACTCTAGAGGTTGGTGAATCATTAATGGTGAGGAGAACTCTCATCAAAGAATCTAAAGAAAAGGAGCCATCAAAAAGGATAACTCTCTTCAAAACAACTTGTAAGTGCTTGGGTAAGGTATGAAAAGTTGTAATTGATTCAGGAAGTACAGATAATATAGTTTCCATTGAGATAGTTGAAAAAATCAAGTTGCCTAGAATACCACATGCTACTCTTTATAAATTTTCTTGGTTGAATGAGGGTCAATATGTTTTGGTAAATGAATAAAGTTGGGTGGAGTTCAATATAGTGGGGTATAAGGATAGAATTTTAGGTGACATATTTCCTATGGATGTATGCCATTTGCTACTAGGGAGGCCTTGGCAATTTGATAGGCATGCTATGTATGATGGGAGAAGGAATACCTATGAGATAGATAAAGATGGAGTTTCCTATACTTTGACACCATTGAAGGAGGAGAACATAGGACAAACTAAGGGAGCTAATGTGATGATGGTAGGAAGAAATAAGTTCATAAATGTGTAGGGAGAAAAGAACATGGACATTGTAGTCACAACTAAACTTGGAGGTACGAAGACAAGAGACTTGAAGAAGAATTTGATTTTGGAGGGAAATGATATTGAGTTGGTGTTAAAATCTACTACATTGAAGGTCAAGGATGAATTGATTTTGGAGATCAAATATTGGCTTAAGGGGTATGTTGATATGATGATAAAATGGTTGTTTCATTCATTGATTTCAGAAGGGGATAGTGTTAATTCTATTTTTGTCAAATTAGAAGTCAATATGCATGATCAAGCATTAGTCACAGGGCGGAACATCAGATTGAAGAGATGGAAAGAAAAGGTGAAGAGGTCAAAGATAAGTTGCAAAGAAATGTGGAAAATTCCAAGTACACCATTGAAGTAAAGAGGAAGGAAGTGCATTACAAGGTAGAAGGAGATGTGGTTGTAGATGAAGAAGCAGATTTGACAACATTCTCAGATGAGGGAGGAATCAAAGATCATCCATCAAGTGAAGAATTACATTCTCAAGTGAACAATAGGTCAAAGACAAGGGATAATTCTTTTTTCCAGTACTTGTTTCATTGGAAGGGGTTTTCAAATGGACAAGCCACTTGGAGGTTAGGGAATGACACAAACAATCATGAGTTTACTATTGCAACATAGTCCTTAAGGGGACTTGAATCAATTTTGCCCGGGGAGTATGGTGCAGGGCACCATAGATCTTAATGTGAAGAAAGTTGATAAATGTTATTATTTTGGTCATTTTGGTTATAATAAGGTCTTTAATACCATTTATTAGGTTTGTAGGTGGTTTGAAGTCAGTTTGGAGTCAATTTCATAAATTTTGTAAAAGTTGCAAAATATTGTCATGCAACTTTTGCATTTTGCACTTTTTGGGAAGATCAAACATTGGGGAAATGAAAAGTATTTAGGATTAGTTGGTTTTAGTTTTAAAATCTTTAATAAGCCTTGTGAAGGCCAAGTCAAGGTTCTGATGTACATTTTTGAAGATTAAGCAATAAGAATACACTATTTTCTTACATTTTTAAAGCTAATTTACTACTAAACGGTTTTGTATGGCCCTGTACGGCCTGTAGGTGATCAAAATTTGATTTGAATTCATGGAGAATTGAATCATTGTTCTTTTTCCTTTTGTCTCATTTTATTTCATTAAGTTTAGAAAGAGTTAGAGCCTTTTTATTGTAACTAGCCAGGAAACCCTAGTTGTTAGGGTTTGATTGAATAAAATAAGTTTTTGACCCATTCCATTGATGAAAAGGTCTAATAATTGGTGGAATGTGTGTAGATAGGTTATTTTGTGTGTTTTAAATGTTGCAAGAGTAGGGGGAGGGTGAGAAGTTCAAGTTTGGTGATGCCCTAGTTCATTTACTTACATGTTTTTGACACAAAAGTTGCCTAAGAGTTGGGGTTTGATAAAAATCTCTTGAGGAGTTGTTAGTAAGGAGGGGAAATGCTTGGGAAGACTCTAGGAGACATTTTTGAGCCATTTGTGTTAATGTTTGAGGTCTGGGTTGTGAAAACCTAGCGGTGACCAATCTAGACAAGCCAAATTAGGCCTATGTGAGGCATAGCAACATAAATTTGAGGGTCATATTCCAAAATAACCCTATCTAAAAATTTGATATGTTTTTAAGTGACATAAAGGGTATCTTGAATGGTGGTCAAATTTTTGGCTTGAGAACTACTTTGGAAATTAGGTTGAAAAAATCCCTTTTGTTGTCCTACTAGGAGAATGGGTAGTTTGTGAGAGAAACCCATCAAATTAGGGTTCTAGAATTGAAAAGTCTATTGGATTGAGTTAGTTTGAAGATAAAAACCTTGATCTATATCACATACTAATCTAAAAGTAATGATTTTATTTTTCATACTTAACCAATTTCTCTTCCTCACCTCATAATCATCAACAAAATCAACCCAATAATTCTCCAAGTGTGGAACATGGTGAAAACCCAGACCGAGATGAAGGTTATAGTTTATAAAATTATTTCTATCAAAAGGAAACCTTCTCTCATATGTGGAGACATTATATTTTACAATATATTTCTCAATATTAAGGGTATGAGACCCAGACTTACATTGCTAGAACCCCAAACCAATAGGAAAAGGAATTCCTACTTTCTTTCTTTCTATGTACCTTTTGTTGACTTCTATGAAATTTCTACAAACCTCTATTATAATAAATTTATTTTCTACATACTTGAGTAATTTGTGGGGTAGCTCATGAAATCCTCCAACCCTTAGGTATATAAACCTCTGAAACTAAATAAAAAGCCTACCATACTTGTTGACTAGTTGGAAAGATTATGGAGAAACTCTTTGACCTTGGTCACCTTGTAGCTCCTTGAACAACCTCATAGTAAACACATCGTTTACTCTCCAAAATTTTCTATAAATCCTTTCAAGCTGCAGGTCAAGATAGTAATCATAAATTTGGATTTTCTCATCATAGTCTTCAACAAGATTCAATCCTAGCCAATGCCTCATACATGCAAATGCATAGAAGAGATAGGAAGACATGCAAAAATATTTGTTAACAATAAAATTACATGTCATCTCATGCAACCTATTGCTGATTATAGTTGACCAATCTAGATACTATGTTCCAACATAGATAATTTGGACAAAGAAGTGCAACAACTCTTTGAAATATTAGGCATTTATAATTCTTCTTAGCCTATGTAGAAGAACAATAATCTCTAAAATTTCATCTCAAAAGTGTGACCTACATAGTTTCTTGGGTAATTGAGATTTCCCTTTTTTTGGGGTTACAAATCACTTTTGCAATAATAATTTTGAAATATCCCTTCTTCTTAGAAAATTGGCATTGTGATAATGTAAAATTGAAATACAAAATAACTTCCCTTTCAGGTAACTTGAAACAACCACTTATGGTGGCCCTATCAAGAGTTATCAGTAAATTGTTGTCATTGGTTCTAATTTCTTGAGTTTCATGGTTATAACAACTTATATGTTTCAAAACTAGGTCTATGCATTGCACAACTACCAAGAAGGTGGTTGCTTCTAACAAACCGCTCTCCACTAACCTCTGAGTAATAGGGGCTTTATTCGGGCTGTTAATTCTTTCCCAAAATTCACCCAAATTAATGTGACCCAGTCTATTGTCACCTATCTCTGGTAAGGTGCTCTATAAACCAAATAAATGTTCATACCTAAGATATTTATATTTCATCATGGCTCAAAATTCAACTACAAAATTCTAAGAAAAATTAGCTAGCGCTCCCCCCTAGGGATATCAATCTTTTCTTCGAGTAAAATCCACTAAGAAAAGCATGTATTTTCTTATGAAAAACTTTTGCCCTTGTTTTTAGAAAAATAGTCAAGTTTTAATCACTAAAGAAAAACTATACAATACAAAATTATAAAATTGGAGGTATAATTTATCCCCTGGTGCAAAATCACATATCCAAAAATCAACAATACCCAAATCATCATTTAAGGTATATGACCAACTAATGTAGGTTGTTGTTTTTCAATACAACTACTTCTTAGTTTCCTAGTTTACAATTTTCTCCAAATTCTCAATTCAATATAAATTGAATTCAAATTACAAACATATTATTCTAAATCAAAGATTTAATTTTACTAGTAGTCATAAATTCAAAATAGAAATATTTTTCAAGGCTTAATTTGATCAAACCCTATCATAGGTTCATATTTTTGGAAACAAGCTACACTGAGAGGGGGGGTGAATCAGTGTTGTGCAAAAATTAATTTTATTAACCTTTATCTTCAAATCATTAACAACATTCAACCATAATGCATAAACATGAATCAAATGAACACAACACCATAACACAAGGATTTTTATGTGGAAACCCTGTTAGGGGAAAAACCACGATGGATGGAAAATCCACAATTATGATATGAGTATACTCAAATGAAGTTTACAATAAGGGGAATGCACTTACATTCAGGTGCACTTCCTAGAGCTCATTGCTCAAAGGGAAGGCTCACTTCCTTACAAAGAGAATCAGATTAAAACCATTTGAGAGTTTGAATTGAGAAAAATAGCATCTACATATGCCTAATTACAGTTTCGGTTAAGCACAATATATGATCTGTTGTCCTACAGACTGATTTTGCACTTCTTCTCTGTTCTACTCACACTCACAACACAAATCCTTTATGTGAAAGTGAAACTTTGCATTATCGCTCTTCTACTCTACTCTTATTCATAATTCGCATCACACACACTTCATACTTCTTCCAAAATGATATGAACGATCTTATATATATATCTGCAACATAGAATTCAATTACACTTTGTTGGCTTCAATATAACACAAAATAATTATAAATTTTGGCTCAATTCATGAATACTATGCAATACGTATCCACAACAGTCAACCACAACTTGGCTAGGACCCAAAAAAAGATGTATGAACACAAAATTACTTAACTAATTATGTCTCATACATTCACGACATGATTGGTTTATGAAGTCGGCTCCAATACTGATAAAACAAAGAATTAGTCAACTAGATCTTCTAATTCACACAAGAATCGATACAAGCCACTACACTTCAATAGTAATAGAGATAATATACCAAAACACATTTCTTGAGATGCGCAACACAAAACACTAACATAAAATCTTCATACAAATCGATGAACATTGAACTAGCGGATGCCATGTTCTTCCTTGTCAATCTTCAATCTATCTACCGGTATGATCGAATGATGATGTGCATATCTGATCATCGATTAAGTTTTCCATCAATGAAAACACCAAATGATACTAGCAGTGTCTCTTGCCAACAATCTCCCCCTTTGGCATTGATGGCAACACTTAGCGAAAAATGTCTAAGTGTCGATTAGGACCAAGATAAACTACAATGCCATCTCCAAAATTCCAAAATACAATTCTCCCCCTAAGATGATTATGCATTTTTCACTCCACTATTCTCCCCCTTTGACATAAATGGAAAAGGAAGGGAACCACATTTCAAAAATGGATCAATCAATCAAAACTGTTATACAAAGATGCTTTTTTAACTTACATAAGCTGAAAAATGTCTGCAAAATATTTCTTCAGCTGGATCAAATTTATGTCCCAAACTCTTTTGAGACTCTCTAGGATTGTTATGTGACCATAGATCAAGTAGGATTGTGTCTCTGTAGATTCCAAGTTTGCTGGATCACCAACTACCATTGTGTCTTCTCCTTCCTTTAGAGTACTTGACAATATTTCAATTTTTGGACAAATTATGCCTCTGAGTTCACACGTTCTTGCAACAATTTTGTCATTCTCATGCTTCAAGATTTTTATTTTGTCAAGCAAAGACATCACTTCACCTTCTATCTTTCCAAAACCACTAGTTAGAGGATCAAATGCTTCATAAATAGTACTTAACTATTTTTCCAGATCCTTAATCTTTTTCTCATTAGCTTCAGTAAACTTTGAAAAAGACAAACATGATTTGTAAATATTTCCACCTTTTGACAAAGAATTTTGTACATTCTTCACACATGTGGCTAAAAATATTTTATCTTTGACAATCATCTCTTTCAATCCATTAAACCTTTTGACATCAAACTCTTTCTTCACTTTCACCATAGCTGATTTCTCAAGTGACTCAAAGTGAGTACTTACAGAGTTGATAAGCTTCTTTAATTCATCAGAGGAGGAATCGATCAAATATTTCACATGAGTGGGCATTATATTTTCCAAGAATTTAGATGCAAGATTCAGAAGTTCACTTTCCTCAATGTGGGATTTCAACAGTTCTTCTCTGAATTTTTCTTGAGAAAATGAAGCTACCTCCATTTTCTAAATTGGAATCAAGGTAGATAGGTCAATAGAACCTTCAATCAATTCTAAATCAATTTCTTCTTTTTGTTCTATCAAAAATTTCTTCACTGCCTCTGCAGTGTCTCTTTCTTCTACTGGAATTACCTTCTCACCAGCTTTCTTTTCTTCAATCATTGCTTCCTCAATTGTAGGTTATGATTTGTCTTCCACTTTCTCGACTGATACATTTTCAGGTATCTCAACTTCCATAGGAATTTCTGTGTTGTCCACTATAGGAGGAATTTGAGTATCCTCAATCATATAATCATTTATCTTTTCATTTTTAGGATCAGATGGAATGCTTTCAACATTTACTTCTTTTGCAACAACATCAATTCTATCATTTAGCAAAATATTTCTCAAGATTTGCTGAGTTTATTTTATGACTTCATTTATTTGACCAATCATGAGCTTATTTACCCTTGATTTTCTCTTGAATTCTTTATTATCTCTTTTCAAGAATGCATTCATATCTTCCATGGACATTACCAGGCACAATTCTGCAAGGATCCTTTCTCTCATCTACTCTTCTTCTATTCTAGCATTAAGTCTCCTCATTTCCAGAATGTCATATAGACTTTTAGGCAAATTAGGCATTATTTCAATCATCACTTTATTGAAAATATTCATATGTTTTATTGTTGCCTCCTCAAGAATTCTTTGAAAAGATTTACCAAAAGATTTATACCATTTGTAAAGTGGTTTTAGATTTCCATCCTTAACCAAAGCTTTTTCAACTGCTTCCACTGACATACCTGGTTTGTCAGTCTTTGTCTTCTTCTTTGCTTGGTCATATCGACTAGAGGGCTTTCCTTTTATGAAAGTTGCTGCCTTAGTGCCTTGATGCCTAATTTCCTTGATTCCTTCATCAGAATCTATCTCTTCATCCTCAGAAACTGCCACATAGACTCTTTTACTTTTATCTTTCTTCCTCTTTGCATCCTTACCGGATCCCTTGGATTCAGTTTTCATAGGAATTGATTTTGTTGCAGGGGCTGAATGAGATGCAAAGCTTCTAGTTGATCTAGCTCGGGCAGATGGTGTTGTCAGACCCGCTGATTGAGTTTTTTCTGCCTCCTTGGCTACTTGCTTTGCTGCTTCAACTTCTTCCCTTTTCTATCTAGCTTCTTTTAATTTCTCTACAGATATGCCCAAACTTTTTGCAAGAACTTCTACCTCTTTTCTGACTCTTTTGGTTACCACAGGTTTCCTGAGCTCGTTGTGCACCTGTATGTCCTTCTCTACATAGGTTATGAACTTCTCTTCTACCAGATCCAAAGGTTTACTTAGTAAGTGTTGTGCATACATATCTAGAATATTCTCTTCAAATCCATACCCCATAGGTATGATCTAGACTGTTATGGGATCAACAGCTTCCATCATACACTGATCAATATCCACCATGAAACAGATTGTATCTTTTTACTTCTCTACAATTGAAGTAGGAATCATTTCTCTAGCTTGCATCATAGTCTGAAATTTTTTAAAGTATCCCTAGATAGTTGCATTCTTTGTTTTGGTGTTTGCAAAACTGTGTAACAAATCTATGATCTGAGCGATTACCGACTTGTCCTTTTTCCAATGAATATTTCCAACTCCTAGAACTTCACCCATGAAATAGAAGAATAAGCATAAAATCAAGTTGCCATACTTGAAAGAGTTTTTCTTATCTTTCTTAATCTTCGTAAGATTTTCCATTAGCTGACTCCTCAGCAGTTCACAAAGATCATATTCTAAATTTTCTTTCACCATCTGATAGGTGGCATAAATTGATGTGCTAGACATAGAGTTGTCTTAGCTTGAGTGATAAATCTTGTACCCAATAACCATAGATGAAAATTTGACATCTACATCAACAATGTCATCAATTGTCATTGTCCTTTTGTCATATTGAGAATCGGTTGCATCAGTGACCATTTGGTTCTTCATCGATTTTAGAATAGGTAATCCACTAGAGGAACACAAACCTGTAACAACACTTATAGCTTCTCTTGTTATCTTGAAGGGTATGTTAAACCAAATGAATTCTACATGAACTCTGATAGGCTATTGTTAGGCCCCATTACTCTAGAAGATAAAAGTTCAATATGTCGATCAAATAGTGTCCAAGGCAATTTGTAATAGAAGAAGCCTTGACTATCTCCCTTAGATTTTCTAACTTTTTAGAGAAGCTAACATTAATTTCTAACCTAAGGCCACCTAACTATCTAACTGGAAAATAGTTTATCTTAAAGAAAGCTGAAAGTATATTAAACTAGAAAGCATAAAATGAATAATCTAGAAAACATGATAACTAAATAAGAAAACGTGCTGGTTGAATGCTTTTAAATGCAGCTTGATGACCAATTATTATCCTACAAAATACTCAAAACAACCCATTAAATCTGCATTGGAAAGATACTTCAATAAATCACAAGAAATAAAGTTTGTACAATTTTCCTTAAAAGACAAGCAATTATTTCTCCTAAAGTTTAATTAATTGGCAGAGGATAAGGATTTTGCATATATGAAATATGACTTTATTATGTTATTATGATGAGGTTATTTTTACCTCATTGTTTCCTCCCCTTCCTAATTCCTGGTAGGTCCTCTTGCCCCTTTGTTGTGGCTCTATCCTCCATTTTTGTTCCATTCTTCATACTTAGCACTAATATCACACAAATACTCTGTTGTTTTATCAAAATCTATAGGTGTATGGAGGAAGCCTCTATGAAAAGTAACTGTCTCTTGCCACTCATTGAATATTTTATCATCTTGATTTGTATTAATATGGAAAGTAGGGGGTGGGCAGAGTAACAAGGGAGGTCTATACCTCATCCCTATCCAATTTGTTCTGAGGTTTTTCAGGATTTTAGCCAAGGCATTTTCTCTTCTAAAGGACCATTTGATGTTAAGAGGGGAGATCACCTCTTTTATTTAGATATGTCGGTAATGGAGTGTATCTCTCTTCACAAGCGTGCTAGGCTTTACTGATCAATTTATGCCCGTGATCCATGAAATGGTTATAACAAAGTCGGAGGCTTCCATCATATATTTCTTTCATTTTTTCATCCACTATAAGAGCTAAAAAGGTTGCTTTAAAATATGTAGGTCTACTATTGGGGGATCTCATTTGAAGACCCATATTTTTCTCTGCTTGAGAATATTCCCTGTTGCACTCTTGCCAATGAACCTGATTATGCATGGTAGATAGCAAAGACCTCAATTTCACTTCTCCAACAAAAAAGTTAATAAAGAAATTAGTATGGTTTTCTAAAAGAAGACCATGAACAAAGAATTCGCATAGTATATCTTGCTCTTCAGGAGTTGATTCTATAATTTTTTTAACAAAATCTTTGTCATCAGAGTCATATGGTTGGTCATTATAAATTCTGAGCAATTTCTATCTTAACCATTGTTCATTTAAAAAAATTGAATATAGCCTCGATGGTCTTCTACATGATAATAGAAATTGTGCTATTTGGCATGCATCTTGCTTTCCCCTATAGACCTTATGAAATGACTCTTTCAATAGTACCATCTCCATTTTCAACTTGTAATTTTCAATCTGGGCATTTCTTAGGAAATAGCACTGGTCCATCCACTTCATTAATAATGGAGGAATTTGAACTTGGAACCACTCGGTTACAGTGGGTTCAGTCTGAATTCCTTTTGATTCCACCATTGGCTTATTGTGCTTTCCTGCAAATCCTGCTCTAGTTTCACAATCCTACTAAGAGAAGCATTCAGTTCTTCTTTCTATCTTTTCTTTTCTTATTCAAAAGCTGAAAACATGAGCATAAAATTATTTTTCAAACTTTCAATTTCTTTATCTTTATCAAACAGATCAGCATTGTATGTCTTGTTCTCTTGATTCCACTTTTGAATTTGTATCTATAATTCATTAATGAATGTATCCTTTTCTTTTATCTATAGTTTCAAATTTTGAATTTCTTGATCTCTTTTTCCTATTACAGTAGTATGTACTGTGTTTTCCTCTTGTTGTTGCACAATATGTTCCTTATTTTTGTACAATTTATTTCTTAGCTCATCAATTTATAATCTTAGCTTTTCCAACTTTGCATTAGCATTTTCATTTTCAACTGTCTCAACAACTTTATTTACAATGGGGGACAAATTTCCTTAAATATTGTCCTCAACCTCCATGGAAGGTGGATATTTCTCCTTTTCCACTTCCCGAATTTCCTCAACAAGGGTTTCTTCTTCATACTCTAGATGGGAAGGAATTTCTTCAACAGGGGTTTCTTTTTCTAGAAACTGATGAATTTGTTCCCTTGTTTCCCTCATTTCTACATCATCAATAGGATCAATGGTTTTTATGGGATTTTTCTGCTTCTTGGAATTATTTTTCTTTGAACCACTTCCTATACTCTGCACTGGGGTTTATGTAGACTCAGAGAATAATCTCTTGCTTCTCCTCAAGGGAGGAGTGTTTTGGAAAGTGACAGTTATTCTTATTTTCCTCTTCCTAAGGGGAATGTTGTCTACACTTGGATGAATAATTTCAACATCTTCTGACTGATTCGAGGTTTTCAATTATTTGGTTAAAGATTCTGGCACTTCCTCACTAGGGGTTGTGCGAATTTGGGCTTCGGGAGCTTTAGAGGCCTTAGGGGAAGTTTCTCTGCAAGGTGAAGCAACTTGTTTAGAGGATTCCCCTAGTTCTGATTTTCTTTTAGGCAAAGATTTTTCAAATCTCCAAAGAAATTTCTCCCACTTGCTTTCAGGTTTCTTTCGAAAATGATATTTGTAAATTAATTGAATTAACCCATGGTGCTTTGATGGCCATGAACCAGTCTTATATCTTTCTATGGAGGAATTAATAGGATCACTAAAAAAGTCAGGCAAATTAACCCTAAGGGTAGGGTTTTCTTTCCCATGATGCAAATGTATTAGCATACGAAATGAAGGTCCTACCACAGTAGTGAGTTGGCCTTCACAGGTATTTTATAATCCATGCAACCATTGTTCCCCAGGGCTCTAATATAGACGTTATTTGAAATCCTTTATTTTTTTCTCTAGTACTGATAACTATCATGGACTGAGGGTCTCCCTCTCTAAGGAACAATTCTAATAATTTTTGATCTATAACTTGAGATGTTTTAGATAATTTAATGCCAGAATTATCTAACCCTGAGAGGCAAGAGATGAATTTTGGACTTACCTTAAAGCGCTTCCCATAAAGTGTCACCTAACCATTGGAGTAATTCTCTGCAAATGCATTCACCAACTTCTCATTGTATCCCTCAATTTTTTTAATGAAATCTAACCATCCCACTTCCTCAAACAAACTGGAAATGTTGCTCAATCCTTGTAATTTTTCTGCTGAAGCCAACTTTGATTTCTTCTTTGTACCCCCCATTTTTTGTCTCCAATCTATCACTCAGCTAAAATATTCAACAGTGCGAGAAGCTTGTGCACAATTGTTTTTGAAAATATAATAAAAAAGTGATTATTTATTTTATCTTTTCTCAGAGCTTACTGTGCAATGATGCTAATTCGGATGGAGGAGTGCAAAACGAGTGTTGTACTAGTAGTTAATCATCGAGTGGCTCAAGTTACTAAATTAGGAAGGGAGAACTCATGCCAATTAATTATGCCTTATTCAAAAATAACTACTTACTTAAGAAAAAAATTGTACTTACTTACATTCTGTGATTGCCTGAAGATTTCATACCTTTACCGATTTAACAGGATGATGGAATGGTATTGGTTGAGGTGATGGCATAGTTATTATGACATGAGTGAGGAAGATTGCAAATGATAGAGTCATCAATGAGGACAGGCTGTCATGGTGACTTTTATTTATGATGAAAAGATGGTGGCTTTTATTTATGATGGAGAAAACTTAAAAAAGAAGGTGTGTGTACCGAGTTGTGACAATCAAAGCATTGAGGAGATTTCAAATTTTATGGAAAGAGGCGAGTAGAATGAATATGGATAAGTTCTAGAGAATGCTTTTGAACATGTGCTCAAAACCGATCATTAAGTTCAAGAGCATGCTTGGTGGTATGCATTCGAAACATGGAAGATGAATAAGTTTTGGAGCATCGCTGAAAGATGCAGTCGTATCATTAACCGAAGAAGATTCTAGAGCATCTTTGAAATATGCAGTTGGAGCAGCAACTGAAGGAAGATTCTAGAGAATCATCAAAAGATACAGCCGGAGCATCAACCAAAGGAATATTTTGGAGCATCATCGAAAGATGTAGTCAAAGCAACAACTGAAGGAAGATTCTGGAGCATCGTTGAAAGATGCAGCCAGAAAAAAGAAAAATGGCTATGTATGAATGGGATTGAACTTCAAGAGATTTTCTCTACAAATCACCATTCTATAGGAACAACCATCTGACATGATGAGTTGAGATGCACATTCTAGAGAATCTAGGCATCAAAGTCCACAAGTTCCAGAGAAGCTTCGCAACAAAGTTCATGCATTCCAGAGCTTCGTCATGACAAGAGGCAAGTTCGGGAGCACTAGGCATCTGTACTATCAAATTCCAGAGTATCTTGGAAAGATGATCTATAAGTTGTATCTATCTTTATGAGAAGTCCTTCAAAATGGGGAGAACATGTAGTTAAGTCCGAAAATAAGAACTAATAAAAAATGCTTTGAAACAAACTAGTACACATGTCTTTTTATTACAATTTTTCATGGTTTTTTTTTTTGAGAGAAAGATAAGGTGGACTCTGCCTTGGTAGAGTCAATGCATTGGATTTCTCCCTGCATTTCTATCAATTTTGTAAATTCTTCTTTGTTGATAGGCTTATGGTAGACAAGTAGGCGATGACCATTGACTAAGAGAGTTTGTGTATCACCATCAATGGGTTTCAGCGTAACTGTGCCATTCGAGAAGACTTCAAAAATTTCATATGGCCCTAGCCAATGAGTCACGAGTTTCCCTTTGTGATCTTTATATCTAGAATTGAATAGCAAGTTCCATTCATCATTATGGAACTCTCTCTCTTCAATGTGTTTTTCATGCCAAATTTTTTGCTAGTGTTGAGCCAGCACGGTTTGATGGACAACATCTAAGCGAAGCTCATCCAATTTACTTAACTATAAAAATCATTCTACTTGGGCTCATTTTAGATCTAGACCCAACTCCATAGCTGTTCGTAGAGTTTGGAGTTCAAACTCAATGGGAAAAAGAGGTTTCTTCCCAAAATCAAGCTCATAGGGGATGAATCCAGTTGTGGATTTCCATGTGTTGTACGCCCAAATAGCTTTAGGAAATTTTCTAGCCCAATCTCTTCTTCCTGAAGAAACCATTTTTTTCAATATGTTTTCTAACTCCTTATTAGTCACCTCTACTTGGCCATTTTCCTAAGGGTGATAGGGAGAAGACTTCTTATGAATCACTTGAAAATGGTTCATAAATGCTAGAAGAACTTTGGACATGAATTGGGGTCCCTGATCTGTAACAATGGTTCAGGGGCTCCAAATCTAAGAAAAATATTATTTTAGAGGAAGTCAACAACTTGTTCCTCTCTAGCAACACGTAGGACCTGAAATTCTACCCATTTATTCAGGTAATCGATGTAGACAAGGATATATTCTTTCCCTTGGGAGGAAGGGTCTATGGGACCAATGAAATCCAATCCCCATTTTTCAAATGGTTCAAGGACAACCTAGGGATGCAAGGGAATTTCTGTAGAAGTAGTTGGTCTTCCTACTCTTTGACATTCATCACAACGATGAATATAATTTTTAACGTCTTTATGCATTGAAGGCCAATAATATCCAATGCCCAAAATTTTATGAGAAGTTCTCTTTGTAGAGTAATGACCCCCAGAAGGATCATCATGACAGGCCCTCAGGATACTGTAAGTTTCATCAGCCTTGACACATCTTCTCAAAACCATATTGGGTCCACAATGGAATAGAATCCCATTAATCCATTTAAATGATGCACTCTCTCTAATAAGTCGCTTCCTTTTTTTGAGGTAAAACTAGGTGGTACTTCAGAAGTGGCTAAATAGTTGGCAATGCCAGCAAACCAAGGTGTCTTTATAGAAATAGTAAATAGATTTTCATCTGGAAACTCATCTTGCACTGGTGCACAATCACCATCTTCTTGTTTAATTCGAGACAAAAAGTCTTCCACTACATTAAATCTTCCTGGCTTGTCAAGTATTGTTACATTGAAATCCTGAAGGAGTAGTAACCACCTCATTATTCGACCATTAACTACAAGTTTATTCATTAAATATTTTATAGTTGAGTGATATGTATAGACTGTAACTTTATATCCTGTAATAATGGCAAAAATTTTTAATGGCATGAACCACAACCAAGAATTCTTTTTATGTTGTCGTATAGTTTTTCTTAGTAGATGTTAGGTTTTTACTAATAAAGTATATGGCATATTTACCCCCATTCTCATCTTCCTGCCCCAATACTGCACCAATTGTGTCATCCAAAGTATCGACATAGATATGGAATGGAAGATTCCAATTTGGCCCAGATAGGATGGGAGAAGAAACAAGCTTCTCCTTTATGGTTTCGAATGATAGTTAACACTTAGGTGTCCAGTTAAATTAAACATCTTTCGGGAGAAGGGAAAACATAGGGGCAACTATTTTACTGAAGGCTTCTATTAACCTTCAATAATAGCCAGCATGCCCAAGGAAACTTCTAACATTCGCTTGTGTCCGAGGAGTAGTTAGTTGTTGAATGACTTCAATTTTCTTAGGATCAAATTTTATTCCTTCTGAGGAGATATGATGACCTAAGACTATTCCTTGTTCCACCATTATTAAACACTTTTCATGGCTAAGGGATAGTCGATGATCCTCACAAACCTTTAAAACTTTATCCAATATTTGAAGGGCTTCATCATAGGTTGAACCATAGAAAGTGAAGTCATCCATATAAACTTATACACAGTCATTGACAAGCTCAACAAATATAGCCAAAATGGCTCTCTGGAAAGTTGCAGGAGCATTACAGAGTCCAAAGGGAAGAACACGATATATAAATGTGCCCCATGGACAAGTAAACATTGTCTTATCTTGGTCTTCTGGTGCTACCTGAATTTTGTTGTAACCACTAAATCCGTCCAAAAAGGAGAAATATTTCCTCCCAACCAAATTGTCTAGAACTTGGTCAACAAATGGTAAGGGAAAAGAATCTCAATGAGTGGCTTTGTTAAGTTCTCTATAATATAAATAGATTCTCCACTTCCCATTTTTCTTTGGCACAACCACCATAGGTGACACCCGCTTACTATCGAAGATATGATAAATAAATCTTGCACGAAGGAGCTTCTCAATTTTAATTTTAACAAGATCCTTTAATGCAGGATTGAGTCTCCTCTGTGGTTGACATATAGGTCTTATATAAGGATTAGTATAAATGTGATGCATACAAACAGTTGGATGCATTCCCCTCATGTCTATGATTTCCCAAGAAAAATATTCAGACTGCTTTACTAACACATTAAATAATCTATCATCTTCTGCTTCTATCACACAACTATTAATGTTCAAGGTTTTCCCGAGAGCAACATAATTGATTTGGTCCTTGGATGGGCCGAAGTGACAGTATGAATTGGTTGCAACAAGGTGTTAAGAGGACATCTATGAGGTATTAGTCGATGAAATATAGTAATATCCTAAAAAAAAATCTAGTTCTAGGAATCATATTGGCCAAAGGACATGGCATTCCCATAGTAGTATAATTCTATTCCATCCCATGTACATCGATTGGTTGCCCCAGAATTTCCATTGCATCAACCATTTACTTATTACTTGAACCTATGACAAGATGCTCAACATCACTTACTAACTCATCCTCTAATTCTTCTCCATGTTGTTTAATGACTACCATGGCTAACGAGGCCAAACTGTCTTGACTATTAACATCTTCTGGTTCATCAACCCATACTTTATTATATTCGGTGGGTTTAGCAAGAGGGTACAAGAATAAACGTTTACTATCTAGACCATGTGAAATGGTCATTCCTCTCTCTCTACAATCAATTTTAGCTGTGACAGTGGCCAACCATGGTCTTTTAAGAATTATTGGATAGCTATCTTTGGGTGTAAGTGATTGGATGACCTAAAATTCAACTAGGTATTCCCATCCATCAACTTTGACAAGAACATTTTCAATAACACCCTTTAGAATGGCTATGGACTGATTTTCCATCTGTAAGACTATAGTTGTGGGATGTAAATCAGTAAGACCTAATCTTTTCATCACATCCACAGTAATTATGTTAATGTTTGCTCCTAAATCCACTAATGCATTAGGTATTGCTACCTCATTAATTGTGATAGTTATGAGTGGACTATCGGGATCACCATATTTTGGAGCGATAGTCTTTCCAGAGAAAAAGTCAGCTAAATAGCCATTGATGTGCACAATATTTATTTTCTTTGGTTTCCTCCTTGGGGTTTTAATACATAATTGTTTGATCAACTGATTCAACTCAGGAATTTCCTTTATGGTTTGCAGCAAAGGAACCTCTATTTGTAGTTGTTTGATTTCCTGAATTAATGTAGTTTCAGAGGTCAAAGACATTTTTGGAGTATCTTTCGAAGTTGTTGAATTCAGATGCTCTGGAAATGGTGCTTGAATTTTCTCTTTTGGAGAGGTATCCTTTCTAAGTTCAGTCAGAGACTGACCTTCCTCCTCCTCTTGAGGTAAGTTAGCAACTCCTATTGATGAAGGAGGTACAATGTTATTTTTAGGGACAGTGTGGTTGGGTGAAGTATCCTTCTTAGGAGTTTTAGGAGCAGGCTCATCCACAATTTCTTCAATGGTTGGTGGTTGAATCATTCAACCCGAGCGCAACTAAACATTTCCACAATGTATGGCATTAAGTCTGGTAACATTATCTTGTTTAGAAGAGTATACCGGAGTATTCTATCGATTGTTCTTGGGATTGGGAAGTGGTTGCACTAGGAGATGAGGCTGATTTATTTGTTCACTATGAGGATGATTCTGGGGTGGAGGTAACAAATTTTGTTGTTGGTTCCTACCAGGCCTAGTATAGAATTGATTCTTCCCTTGATTCCATTGAGGAGTAGTATGTTGTGGATACCACTGTTGTTGAGTTTGGGTTGGCCACTGCTAAGCTCCCCATGATTGGTTCGACCATTCAGGGGGTCCTCAATAGGTAGTTCCCCAATTAGGTTGTTGAGGTAGTGGTTGTGGCCATGATAGGGCCAATTGATTACCAACCCAATTGTTTTGGAGTTTCCACACGGGATGGGAATTCTATCCATAAGGAAATTTCCCTCCCTAGCGTTGATTTACCACATTGATTTCTTCCTCAACATGTGCAATCCTTTTCTTGGAATTCTTGAGATCAATAAGGAGCTTACACTAGTTTTTAGGATGATTCTATTCGCAAAGTTGACAAACATTAATCTTCTCTAAAGGACATTCTCGCAACAAGTGTTTATTTTGGCATCTAGGACAGTAAATGGACAAGGTCTCAGGATTACGTTTCTTAGCTTGTATGCCATCCAGAGTAGTGTTCAATTGAATGAGTATGTCCATTTTGAGGTTTTCTATTTCCTCTCGGAGCTTGCTTATGTTATTAGACCCTTTAAAAAGAGTAGTTTTGTGAATTCCTCCATGGGTACGTGAGAAATTTTGACACAACCTACATATTTCTTCAAGGGCCATATGAGACACGTCTCCTTTTCCAATTAAATCAAGGATTTTCCTTACATCCTCGTCGAGTCCTTTAAGAAATATGGTCTTGAGAATCTCGTCACTGATGGTCTCTTCTCCACATCGTTTCAACAAGAAAAGAAACCTGTCTAGGTAGTCCTCCAGAATCTCATCCTCATTTTGTCTAAGTTTAAACAACTCCTCATTTCGATCACTCACCCCACAATAACTCTGGTATTTATGTAGGAAAGCATTTTCCATGTCATCCCAAGACGTAATAGATCCCACAGATAACCCATAAACCAACACATGGTTGTATCCTTCAAGGTAGAAGGAAACAACTTCAGTTTCTGGTTATCATTTTTATAGTCATAGGTTTGATAGAGGACCTTGAATTCAAAAAGAAACTGGTTTGGGTCTTCCGAGGACAAACCACGAAAGGTTGGCATGAAAAATGGAGAGATATTTTTCATCGTGGTATCATCATCTACATCTAGAGTAATAGGATACGTGAATGTTCGAGGTGGTGGAGGATCATTGTTATTACAGTTGGCATTATTTTGGTTAGGCTCAGCCCTATGGTCACCCATGATATTCAGAGGAATACATTCCTCTAAGATAATTTCTTCTATGAAAGGTTGTACTACAGGATGATCTTTGGGAAGATAATGGAATGCCTCAGGTAGGTTAGGCTCAAGTATTTTGTTAACCGAGTGGTCCTTTGAGCCTTGTGCCTCCCTATGTATGATTGGAACGTATTTTGGGGGGGTCTTTGGTATAAATCTTCTGTGAGGGCCTCTTTTCTTGACCATGTAGAAAAGGAAGCCGGAGAGGGTATTTTGGCCTAAAAAGAGGTATTTGAGGCATCTCCTATGAACACTCAAGCAAGAAAGTTGTGTCACTAACAACGGTGCCAAAAAGTGATAGGTTGTCGTTAGGTCCCATTACTTTAGAAGATAAAAGTTCAATATGTCGATCGGGCAGTGTCCAAGGCAATTTTTAATAGAAGAAGACTTGACTATCTCCCTTAGATTTTCTAACTTTTTAGAGTAGCTAACATTAATTTCTAACCTAAGGCCACCTAACTATCTAACTGGAAAACAATTTATCTTAAAGAAAGTTGAGAGTATATTAAACTAGAAAGCATAAAATGACTAATCTAGAAAACATGATAACTAAATAAGAAAGCATAGAAAAAATTAAACTAAAAAGCGTATGAACTATAGAAGTAGAAAAACTTGTAAACAAACTATGAAACATCTAATTTATTACAACAAATAAATAGTTCACAACAATTAACATACTACAGAAATAACAGACAGTGAGTGCTCTGGAACTTTAGACTCTACAACAACAGTGTTAATGACTTTTACAAGATTAACATGTGCAAGTGACTATACTCTTAATTATTATGCATGTAATAAAAACAATAGAAAAGAAGTACTCATCTATTTAATCTACTCTCCCTCGAGTGGCTAGCTCATGGGTTACTACTTTCATCCTTAGGTCACATAGACAACTGATTCAAAAATTCTTCCATTAAAAATAATTTCCATCCATAACTCAACAACTCAGAAATTGATATGTAATAATCTCTTTATTCATACATATATTCAGGAAACATGTCGACAACATAACATTACTATTTTGTGTTATCTTCTACTTTTGGAGATTACATATTTATAAGAAACTCCTAACTAAGTCCTATATTTCAGATGGCTTAGATTACCATTGAAAAAGTCTATAATAGATTACAAACAAACTTTATGTCTTTAAATACCCATTACATAGATATTAAAGAGGCTCGAGTTGAGCCATGAAGTCTTTAAACTTTAAAACATAACATAAATTAAAACTAACAACAACTATAACTTCAGTCCATCATCCTAAAGTTCTGGAGCATGTTTCCAGCGCACATCTTTAATCTTTTATGGAGCATGTGCTGGTTGAATTCTTTTAACTATAGCTTGATGACCGATTATTATCCTACAAAATACTCAAAACAACCCATTAAATCTGCATTGGAAAGATACTTCAATAAATCACAAGAAATAAAGTTTGTACAATTTTCCTTACAAGACAAGCAATTATTTCTCCTAAAGTTTAATTAATTGGCAGAGGATAAGGATTTTGCATATATGAAAAATGACTTTATTATGTTATTATGATGAGGTTATTTTTACCTCATGAAACTCTACTCAAGATATATTGGACCCATTCATTTTCTCCGAAGACGATAAATTTCACAATCTGAGTGAATGTCTTCTCTTCTAGGGTTTTGTATTCCAGTTTCACACAAAAATATTCACCTATGATGTGATTTTTATACAAAATTCAGCAGTTTTGAACTTCCTATTTCTTCAATATACATGTGAATATAAACCCTAATATCCTCTATGTGTAACACTTCATATGACACAGATGAAAATGTTCCTAACAGATTGGTCTCAACAGACTTGTAAGGATGCCATTTAAATTTGGGACGAGGTCTATCCTTGACTTCAACTACCAAAGGATTATTCATTTTGACCAAAACACAAACTCACAAAGTTTTTTGATAAATATCTTTTTCATCAGATCAAAGTTTTGATTGCCAAAATAATTTCACACTTGAATCTCGCCTCAATTCGCCAAAGTTCACATTAGAGCTCTCCAAACTTCTTTTCTTCCAAATGTAAAGTGACAAATGAAGAATAGAAATAAATTTTTATCACTTGCATACCTAACCATTTTGTCACAATAAATTCTTTAACCCTAATTCATTCGGTTATCCTATTTTGGAACACTGTGACAGATAAGCCTTCTGTACACCTCCAATATGGCATACCACTTCCTCCAATAAGTTCAACAACATTTGTAGAGCATATATGTACCTTCTGTACATATCCACATCTTGTTTCAATTACCAGTTAAGGGGTTAAATAATTTTCTTAATTTCTCCCCCTAGGCCAAAGGCCTGAAACTAATTCCCGGAGGAATTACTAGAAGTAGGTTCTGGTGTTGGCACGTTTTCTTCAACAAAGGGATCTTTCTTCACCCATTTCTTTTGCTTTCATTGCCTGACCACATTTGTAGTGACTTTACCTTTTCCCTTGATATCCTTCTACATGTTTTTCTTTTGATTTACTAGACCTTTTCTATTCCAACAAAATGTAGCAATGTGACCAAATTTGTTGCAATTATAACACAACATTTCTCTATCCAGACCAATTGTTCCATTGATTTCCTCTTGATATGCACTAGTTATTAGTATGGCCAAGTCTATTGCATGTATAACATCTAATATTTCTATGAAATTGATTCATCACATTTCTACATTCATTTGACTTATGACCAACCTTATGACAATTAAATCACTGACCTAAGAAAGATGGACCACTTGATTTCATTCTACTTCTACATTGAGTATCCATGTTTCCAAATTTATTGCAACTGAAACAGTATCCATTAAATCTTTGAGCATTAGGTTGCCTTACCGGTTACCTTCCAGATTTGTTCATTTGATTTCCTTGCTTGAATCTCCTTTGTCTAGCATTCCTTTGTCCGGATTTTTAACTTTCTCCTTCCTCATATCCAAGACCTCTACTATCACCATCAGTCCTTTGACCTTTAATCAGTTCATCAAGATTGATTGAGATAACTTTGAATTTCTCCTTGTATTCATTTGTAGCAAGAAGTTCATTTATGAGACCAGCCAACTATTTTTCAAATGCCTCTTTATTGTTTTTAGATTGTTCCAATTCATCATCAAATCGGGTACATAATTCTGATTTTTTTCAGGGACTATCCTAGATTCTCTCCATTCTTCTTTCTGTCTTCAACCTCCTTGGTCATTCTCATCATGATAGATTCCTTCTCATGCTTTAGGACAACATTTTCTTTGGTAATCTTTTCACATTATTTTGTCTTTTCCTTCAAGGCTTGACTGACTTGTTCATATTCAATGCTCTTACTGTCATTTTGCTTGATCTGATCACAGAGTTCCTTTCTCTTCTCTCTAGACTTATTGATTGTCTTTCAAAGACTCAATGAATTTCTCAACATCCATGAGGTTTTCTTGCAATTTTTTAACTTTAGCCTTTGACTGATCAAGATCATCTAGGGCCACCAAAAGCTATTGTTGAAGACTACTTGAATCGATTGAAACACCTTCCAAGATCTCCCCAAGTGGTTAGACTTCTTTCAAAGGAACTAGCTCTGATACCAATTGTTGGAAACAAGCTACACTGAGAGGGGGGTGAATCAATGTTGTGCAAAAATTAGCTTTATTAACCTTTATCTTCAAAGCATTAACAACATTCAACCATAATGCATAAACATGAGAAAAATGAACACAACACCATAACAGAAGGATTTTTACGTGGAAACCTTGTTAGGGGAAAAAACCACAGTGGATGGCCAATCCACAATTATGATCTGAGTATACTCAAATGAAGTTTAGAAAAAGGGGAATGCACTTGCATTTAGGCTCACTTCCTTATAAAGAGAAGCATATTAAAACCATTTTAGAGTTTTAACTGAGAAAAATATCATCTACATATGCCCGATTACAGTTCTGATTAAGCACAATATATGATCTACTATCCTACAGACTGATTCTACACTTCTGCTTTGTTTTTCTCACACTCGCAACATAGATCCTTTATGTGCAAGTGAAACTGCAAATTATCACTCTTCTCCTCTACTCTTATTCTCAATTCACATCACACACACTTCATACTTCTTCCAAAATGATACAGATGATCTTATATATATCCGCAACATAAAATTCAATTACACTTTGCCGACTTCAATAGAACACAAAATAATTACAACTGTCAGCTCAATTCGTGAATAATATGTAATGCGTATCCACAATATTCGGCCACAACTTTGCTAGGACCCAAAAAAAGATGTACGAACACAAAATTACTTAACTAATTATTTCTCATACATCCACGACATGATTCATTTATGAAGTCAGCTCCAATACTGATAAAACAAATAATTAGCCAACCGGGTCTTCTAATTCACACAAGAATCGATACGAGCCACTATGCTTTAATAGTAATATAGATAATATACCAAAAAAAATTTCCTGAGATGCACAACACAAAACACTAACATAAAATACTCATACAGATCGATGAACACTGAACTACCAGATGACCTATTCTTCCTTGTCAATCTTCAATCTATCTACTGGTATGATCAAATGATGATGTGTGTATATGATCATCGATTAGGGTTGCCATCAATGACAACACCAAATGATACTAGTAGTGTCTCTTGCCAACACATATTCCCTTAACTATGTTTTCACCTACATGTTTCACTATCGTGAAAATTAAAGTTTACATTCCTAAACTTAAAAAGCATCCATGTCTTAAAAACATAGAGTTATTTTTGAATTCAAATTCATCGGAATAAATAGGACAATAGACACCTACGCTTCTCCAACTTTTATTCTTATACAAGAAACTATATTTTGATCTCTAATTCCCAATTTCAAACTTGAACATTTGACAATCAAATTTAATAATTTTTTTAATTATTATTTAATATTATCTAAAATTTTATTTTATTTATAAATAAATGTACCATTTTTTTGATGAATAGGAAATTATCTACATAAATTATAAAGATAAAAATACATATTCACAAAAAAAGTGGGTGGTAAGAAGGCACACCCCGAGAGTCACATGGGCAACACCCAGTTAGCCAAAAAGAACCAGTCACATGGGCCTAGCCTAGAAGTCTATGATTATAAACATAAAGAAAAAAGGTCATTAAGTGGACAAAGCAGTACCAGTAGAGCCAAGAGGGTCTTTTTCATCTATTTTCTTCCCCTGTAAATCAACGGGGTTTGGAGTGACATCAAGAGGACCCTAGCCATCATCAACTTCTTTTTCTTTATCTTTCATTTCCTCGCGTTAAGGTGAAATTGCAAGTGCCAAATGTGGAAAAAATTTGCTAGTGTCTGGCCAACCGGAGTCTTTACTAGGAGCATTATTAGAGGGCCACTAGGAGCAACCACCATTGCTCCCCATTGCTTCTCCAGAGGGCCACCCCTAGCTAGCCCGTGGAGGAGGAGAATGAGATTACCGAGGAGGGAGGGAACCATGCCGAAGAGGAGGTTGAGAGTGGGGATGAGCAAAGCCACTCTGTCGCCGGCCCCGAGAGGGTGACCAACTGTGGGAGGAAGTGGGTGAAGCAAACATCCAAGCCATAGTACATGAGACATTTCCCCAATGATCCAAAAGTAATTGAAGGTGAGACACCTCAAGTGCAACTTTATTGGCTTGAACTTGAATTTGCAAAAGTACATTAGAGAAAATAATAGCTTTAGAATATAGAGAAACATTTTTATCCATTTGGCTATGAGAAAATATGTAGGAATTCCTATCTTTCTAGATATTGAAGAGGATTTCCACCCTAAAAGTGTTCCAAAGTTGGGTGTATTTAGCAAGAAGCTTGGGTGAATATCTTGGTAGAACCATATGCCAGGAAAAGGGCTCTGATCTGAAAGGCCAAAAGAAGTCATGAATCCAATTCCAAAATTATTGAGCTTTGGTACAAAACTAGAAGATGTGCTTAAAAAAATCAACTATCCCATAAAAAGGGCACCAAGGGTCTTGGACACCCAAGTGAACAAGGTGAGATCCCACAAGTAAGCCTTGGAAAATAATACACCAAGCAAAGTGGGCGAGTTTAGGCTCAACACTTGTAAACCAAGTGGCAAAGAGTATTTTTTGCCAAACATGGGTGGAGGACTGAAGATGCCACCTTTGGTTTAGACTTTCAATCATAGGAAAGTGCTGAAAAAGACACATATAACCAAGCCTAGGCTTATAATTCCTAAAAGGGGTTTCTGGGTACCACTTTCAGTCCTTCCACCAAGGCTTGGACCCAAAAATTCCCACCTTATGAAGCATATCTATAGGAATAAAATTCACTAGACCATTATAAGTATCATGACCCTAGTTTTGAAGATTGTAGAGAGCACATAAATCTTCCCACGACATAATACGCATTGTGGGTTTGTGAAACACATGTTGCAAAGTTTGAATGCCTTTCTTATGGAGCCTTAGTGCCTTAAGCCAAGGTTATTTTTCCAATGAATGATCATTACTAGCAAAGAGGGGCGACCATCAAACATTCTACTGATTAAGCAAATGCCCATCACAAAAACCAGAGCTTACCTAGCAGAGCCAAGGTTTAACCCCCTCCCAGACTCTCCAAATTCTCTTGGCCACAAAAGTTCCACAATTTGAACTGGATCCTTCATAACTAGAAGGGTTTGAAAGCTAATCCCCTTCTAGGTAGGTCTGTGAACAAGAAATGTAGATTGAATGCAATGCTTGAGAAGAATTTTCCAGGCTTCATCTCTAGTAAGGGCTCTAATTATCCATTTCACACACAAGGCAGTCCCTTGACGTTGAGTGGAGAGTAGACCCAGCCCTCTAGATTCTTTGGGTAGGCAACAGAACTCCTAGGAAACATGGTGAAACCCTCTACGGGTCTCCGCAGAGGCCCAAAGAAAGTCTTGTAATAGCTTTTGCAGCTTGGCATAAGTGTGTAGTAGCCAAGATCTTGGAGTACACTTGGAATTTCCTTTCCAAAGAAAGAGGCTTGGTAATCCAGTAGACCAACTTTTTCTCAATCTTGGAGAGAAAAACTTGCCACAACTCAATTGGAGAGGCTTGGAAGGCAAAGGGAATGCCTAGAAACTAAAAAATTTCCCCTGGCCCAATCCATTTCGAATCATACTGCTGAAACTAGTGAGGGGTGGGTAGAATAGATTGCCTGTAACACAAAATTTTATGCCATTGAATGGTGGAGCCAGATGCAAGACAAAATTTTTTAAGACATTCAAGAGTCGCCTTAATATTATTCTCCTCCTCTAGAAGGGTGAGGAAAGAGTCATCAACAAAATGGCCACTAACAAGTTGAGCCTGAGAATTAGGCAAGGAAATGCCTCTAATATGCCATTAAGAAACCATGTTGGAAATTAGATAGCCAAAACCTTCATAAGCAAGCACATAAAGAGGAGCAAGCATACATTCTTGCTAGATGGAGCAAAATAAGCCAAAGGAAAAATATTGGTGGCCATTGATGGTGATGCAAGCGAAGGCGTCTAAGAAAAGAATTTGGATAGCCTGAATGAAGTTAGGCCCAAACCCCAATGCTTTCAACATGGCCAGAATGAAAGGCCACTCAATGCGGACATGGGCTTTGGTAAAATCAATTTTGAGAAAAATGGCTTTTTGGTTTGATTGCTTGGCCCACTCCATACCTTCCCACACAACAATAATGTTATCCAGGATAAATTTAGATTTAATAAAGCCAATTTTCTCTAGGCGCACAACCTGAGGAAAAAGATGGAAGATCTTCAAAGCCAAAGCTTTTGCTATGATATTGTAAGAGACATTAAGGAGCATGATAGGCTGCCAGTTGCAGATATCCTTAGGATTTCCAGGCTTAGGTATGAATTTAATATTTCCTTTATTAATTATGTTACCAAGGGTCTTGGAATGAAAATCCTCGAGATAGACTTTGTGAAGGTCTTACCCAACATAGTCCCAAAGGGCCTTGTAAAATTCACACGGGAAGCCATCAACACCCAGGGCCTTATCATTTTCCATGGTATGAATGACTTCCTTCAAGTCTTTAATATTGGGAAATTTCTCACAAAAAACTTTCTGGACTAAAGATAGCCTATTTGGCACAACAACAAGACAATCCTGAAGGGCTTGTTGTCGCTCTGACGTGTACTCTTGGGCAATGAAAACTTGTGCATAATGCCTAACAAAGGCCTGGAGAATTTCATATAGCTTAGAAAGCACCTGGGTCCCTTCTTTAGTTTTTTTGATGCCATGAGAAGAGTGCTTAACACGCAGGGCTAGAAAAAACTCCTTGGAGGCATGATTGCCAATTTTTAACCAATGCGATCTGGCTTTGATTTGACATCTCCGGCGACATAATTTTTTGCAACTTACTTTTTTGTGCCTTAATTTTGTCACCCTAACTTGTAATGATGGGGAGAAAGTGTTGGCTACTAGAGCCTCGGTGGCTGAGCACATGTCAACTATGGTAGCCTCATAAGACCGATGATGGAAAATGGCCATCTAGCACCCATAAATGTGGAGAAATATTTCCTTATGAGTAATAGCATCATTCCACCAATTAATCCAGCCTATACTATGATGTGGCCTACACTCCAAATTCCAAGCCCTATGAATGTGGGCCATTGTGGGTTGATGATAGAGTATAGACATGTTAAAAAATAACTGATTCTTGTAAGTATGAGGTTGTCTTGTCTCCCATTCAATGCAAAAAGAAATGGGGAAATGATCTGACAATGTCACATCAACTAATGGCTTAATCAGGAGAGAGGAGCTATCAAAAGAGAAGAAATTTTGAGTGGAGATCATGGCATGATCAAGGCACTTAAGCCAACCCAGTAATTACACCAAGTGTGCTAGAGGGAATGAGAATGGCGGTGACCAATATTGCAATCAAAGAGCCCCAATTTATTATGCATGTAAAACCACACCTCCCATTTTCCAGTTGCCCATCTAAATGGAAGAGTGCCATCTTTATCATACACCATCTCAACCATATTGAAATCCCCACACAAAATCCATGTAGCAATTGACAATGAATCAAAAATCCAATGCCAAAGAAAAGAGCGTTCCACAACATTATTAGAAGCATACACATTAATAATCCCAAAGGAGTGATTATCAATGTTAATGAGGATCCCGATGAGCCGATGTGTGGGGTCAACCACACAAGTGTGCCATCATGGGGACAAAAGGGTGAAAGCTCCAGCATGTCCAACATCATGACTAGTACAAAACATTTGACTAGTTGGCCAAATAGAAGGAGAAGACGATGCGAGCAAAAAACTAGAGTTTTTAACTTCTTGGAGGTAAAGCACTTCAATACCAGTATACTTCTTCAGAGTATTCCTAATAGAATACTTCCTAGAGAGGTCTATCAGACCTTGAATATTCCATGAGAGGAAATTCATGAGTGAAACTCCTCCATATTGTCAGATTTTGGCTCCTCATTCAAAGTAGAGAAGCGATTCTACAAAAATTCTGGCGACACTGACCCAATTTGAATGTTCAGAGAGGCACATCTTCATTTCTCCTGCACATATTCTCCTTCTTCTAGAGGCGGGAAGGACTGAGAGACCTCTGTTGAGCTCCTTCCATGAGAGGAGAAGCATTTAGTTGTGTTATCATGACGACAACAGGCTGAGGCATAGCCTTAGGCTTGGGCCACGTCAAAATATTGTTAGACCCTATCTGGCCCTCTTTCCCCTTTGCCAAAGGGTTTGAAACATCTTTAGTTGGCTCGGGTACTTTGGAAGCCATCCCAAATCCACTAGACCCATGTTTACGGTTCATAACCATGGTCCATTTCTCATCAAGTTTGACAGCAAAATTATCCACCTGATGGGGCTTTTCAAACTCCCACGACGAAGGAGTACGAGGCACTGCCAAAGGGCAATGCTTGATCTTGTGGTTTGCAGACTGACATCTATAACACGTGTTTGGAAGATTAATATAAGTGACCTTCTGGGTATATCATAGGGATACAATCTGAATATCAATGTAGTCCTTCAAATCTTGTGAAAGGTCCACTTTAAAACAAACCCGTTTCTGGGGTCAGGCTTGAAAAAACCTATCTGGCTAAATACAAATGACCTTCCCCATAAAGGTCATAATATGATTCAAAAAAGGCACTCAAGGCAAAGGAAAACCTGGAAACTCAATCCAGACCGAAACTAGCAACTTGGTGTCATCCGAGATAGTGAAGTCCTAGGTCCACGACTGAAAAACCAACAAAGAAGACTGAACATACTAGGGACCATGATTCAGGATTTCCTGAACATGATTGACCTCCGCAAAACAAAAAAGGAAGAAACACTTGGTTAAATTTTGGACCATATCAAGGCAGACCCCATGACGGAGCCAAACCTTGTGTACCCATTCTTTAAGCACACTTTCAGGGTGAGTCCTCCCAACAAAATACCCAACAAGAGTATGTTTAAAGATATCAAGTTTCCACAATCCATCAATTATTTGAATGTGTTTTCTAGATTAGATTGTGTTGTTAATTTTTATCATCAACGTTTCGAATCACACTACGTGATCCATCATCAGGGTGAAGAGTATGTTTCTCAAGCCATTGACAAGAACAATCAAAATCAGGCAAAGGTAAAACCACATCAGTTGGGGAGTCAAAAGACTTACCTTGTGAAACACTTTCAAAACAAATTTTGGAGGTCATTTTTTTGAAGGAGTCATTGAGCAAAGCCGTCAAACTGCCAACACCAGCAAGAACTATTGGGATAGAGCCGGTTGAAGGCATATTAAAACAAGAAAATTGCAGTAAATGCGATCGTACACACATGAAAAGATAAAAAATCTTGTGCCAATGGCGCAGTATGACACAAAAGGAGCCAATGATGATCGAAGACATAAGAAAACCCTGGAAGAGCTCATACACCCTTCCCTAAATGTACATTTTAAACCTAAATAAATCCATCATTCCATTATTGGTTATTCTCTAGTAAGTAGTCCATTGAAATCATACACAATTCATTCTAATCAATTCACAATGAACACTAGATTCATTAACTATTCAAAATTAAATATTCATTAACTATTAAATATTCTATAAAGTCGTTTCACTCACAAGAATCCATAAAATCTAAATCTATAAAATCTGAGATGTCAAATGCTAGGTGTACAAAACTCTTGAGTTCAAAGGCACTTAAAATCCCCAAAGCTCTTCAAAACCTTGTGCATGTGTGAATGATAAAACAAAAGTAGTAATAGTATGTCCTCTCTTTTAAACTATTCTAGGTTTTATATATGACATTCCTAGATATTTTCCTTAAATTTAGAATTCACTAAACATAAAATATAAAATTTCTTATAAACATACAATTTAATATTCTAAATAAAGTCATGCACTCATATATATATATATATATATATATCAATTTAAACAATCTAAAACAAGTTTGGATGATTATATTGATTTCTAAGTTTCTTTCAAAACTAATTTTAGAAATGGTTTAACTACTAAATTTAATTAAAGAATTTGGCTTTATTCATTTTCTTTATTTTTTTCAATTTTAATTTTAAATTTTATGCAATGAATAATCTAAAATAAGAATTACAAATAAAATCTAATATTAAACCAATCCTGAAAAATAATTTAAGAGATATTTTATTTAAATTCACAAATAATAATAAATAATTATTATTATTTTAATTACCTTGAATATTTTAATTACTGTAAGTGTAGAATATGTGAATAAGGTTAAAACACTTCTTAATAAGACATTATATCAAAGATAACTCAAATTGAACTAAATCAAAATAGTAATCAATTGAAAGCATCATATTGTTCTCTATCTTCAAAGATTTATTAAATCTAAATTGCTCTCAGATTGTTTAAGCAAATAAGACTGTTAAAATGACTATCTGAAGAACGAGATGATGATAATGCAATGCTAAATGATAAATCAATTAAACTAGCATGATATGGATATGAAACAGATAATTGCAGCTATAGGAGGCAGTCATTGATGTGAAGCTTGATTGTTTAATTGCTTTGAATATTGATGCTTGATGCTTGATGTCTGGATTCCTGCAAAGTAAGAGTGCAAAAGCTTGATTATCTGGATCCTTTTTTCTTGGTTTAATGAGGCTTTATTTATAGATTTCTTGGCTGTAGAAATGCACAGGGAAAGCTTTGAGAGGCCTGGATTCAATCTGGAGAATTGAATGGTGAGAGATTGAGGAGATTGAGAGAAAGAGGGAGGTTGTATCTACCCATGAAAACACCAGGAAAGAGAAGAGGAAGGATTGATGGAAGAGGATTGAGAGATCAAATTCTAAATTTGTCTCCAATTTGTCTCCAAAACTTCCCGTGAAGTTTCAATCAATTAATTTGACATATTTTGACATAAATTAGACATGGTTTAGACGTAGGAAATCTAATTCATTTTTGAGAGAATATAGATTGGAATATTCCTTGTGCAACAATTCAAATATTTTGATTTATTTAAATTAGGAAATGGGAGATAAATAATTTAATAAAACGAACTATACGATAGTTGTTTATTAAATTAATCAGATGAATATGGTAATTAATCAATAAAGTGTTTTGATCTTTATTTAATTAATTTAAGATGGATGTGATAGATTGAAATAGGGATTTGATAATTAAATTGAACAAAATATTTATTTTTGTTTATTTAATTAAGATGAATTTAATGGTGAACTATATAAATAAATATTTCTATTTATTCAAAAGTAGAGGAAATTATGATAATTAATCAAATAACTTGTATTTAATTAATCAGATGCTCCAGACCAATTTTAGGTGTATACATTTTGCCCCTTTTCGAAGTGATGTGTTTACGCGTTGTTTCGAAGAAATATTTTGCTGCTACTGCCAGGATTGATGATTTTGAAAAATAATTCCGTATGCCCCAGACATGCCCCAGATTTTTATTTTCAGATGATTTGATGACAATATGCCCCCTCGGGAGATAAATTAATGATGTCATGATTGTTAGAAATTTTCAAAAATTTGATGATTTTCCAATGTTTTGATGATGTTTCAATAATAAAATAATTTATCTCTCGATAAATGATGAAGAAATGAGCCCTCAGATGAGTTTTAATTAATTTCATGGATAAAATTAATCAAAATATAATTAAATCCACCAAAAATACCTTTTCAAAAACTATAAATAGTGCTAAAAGGTCATTTTCAAAGTCATATTTGCTTTTTGAGTTCAAAATTCTTAGTGATTAAGACTTTTCTGCCAGCTGGAGTGAGATGCCTATCCCCTACCACACTCACCGATTCAAGCGGGTTCGACGCCATCGACGACCGCCTTCGTATGGACCTTCGGTATGTACCCCTCGACCCCCTTGTAATTCGTGCATTTCTATTTTTTATGCTTTTTTAGCGTCTAGGCGTGTCCAAGTGTGTTTTAGCGCTTTCAAGCCGTGTTGTAGCGCTTACATTCCGATGTAGCGCTTCTAATAGGTATTTAGTGCTTTGAGTTTTAGCGCTTGCATTTAAAACTCTAGCGCTTCGGATCGGTAAAGTAGCGCTTTCAGTGATTTAGTGCTTAGGAGTCAAGAATTAGTGCTTTGAAGCCGGATTTTAGCACTTTGAGACTTCGACACTTTGTTGAAACCGGTTTGACGTTTTGGGGATCATTTGTCGTTTCACTTGTGTTTCGGTTCTTTTGCCAAAATTTTGGCTTCTCACCACTTGAGTATTGATTTGAGGAGTTACTTGTGTTGTTTGTCTTATCATTAAAATGTTTGATAACTCCTCTCTTGATGAAAGCCTCTTCGATTTTTAGACCATTTTTGATCACTTTTTCAAATGTTGGAGGACATTGTAGTTCCAATCTATAACTCATTTCTTCTATCAAGTTTTCAATGAACAATTCCATCTTTTCCTCTTTAGGAATGGATCTAGGATATCTAGCGAACAAGTGTCGCCATCTTTGGAGAAAAGACAAGAATGTCTCTCCCTTATTTTGTTTGAGATTGTAAAGATCTTTGATAGTAACATCATGTTGGATGTTGAATGAGTATTGAGAGATAAATCTGTTGACTAGTTCCTCAAAAGTTTTGATACCTAGTTTTAACTTCGAAAACCATTCCATGCATGATCCTCCCAAGCTCCTTGGGAATAATCTCATTAAATAAGTTTCTTCTTGCGCAAACTCAAGACTCATTGTTTTAAACTCTTTGATATGATCTATGGGATATGTTCTTCCATTATACTTATCATATTTTGGGATCTCACAATGTCTAGGAAAAGGTATCAAGCCGACCGTTGCGTCGAAAGGATAAGGACAAATGTCCTGTATCACATATCACTTGGTAGTCCCTTTCATCATATCTTGTATTTGTTGCTGTAACATTTGCATCTGTGATGTTAAAGTAGCAACCAGATCTATTGTTTGCGTTGGTTGTGGTATCTCAGTCTCATTTATGTCTGGTGTTTCCTTCAAATGGTTTATATCAAAATGTTTTGGAAGTTTTTCCCCCTATTCGGCCAACATTAAAAGATATTTTTCCATGTCTTGTTCTAGAATTTTTTCCATGAATATGTGAAACTTGGGATCTTATTGAGCCACTTGGATATCTTCCGGAGTTACTTCATTTTTATCATTGTAGTTCAGATTATTCCAAGGATTTTCTTCTGCCATTTCTTGTGATTTTAAAATTTCTTTCTCTAAGAGTCTTTGTTTTTGGTACCTAGTTAAGATTGGCATACAAATTTTTGCCCTTTCTTCTAAAATGTTGATCTTATGTGCAAGATAGTGTCAATGGAACCTTTTTAAACAAAGTCGAATAAGATGACTAATCTTATTGATGAGACAATATTTAAAAAGTTAATTGCTATACTTTGTTTTGTGATGAAGGATGATGATATCCTGATAATGAAACTTTAGTATAGTAATTGGTTATGTATTTAATTTTGACACTTGTGATTTGTAAGATCTTGTTTCAGTTGATAAGTTGGAAATTTGTATAAACCTTTCTGACTTTGGTTCCTAGACAGTGATTCTGATAAGAAGAAATTTGATTCTAATGAAAAATGTGTATAAAATGACAGATTGATGGACTAGTAAAAATTTTGAACTCTTTGTTTTAAAAGCGCTAAAACAGTGACCAGAAGCGCTCGAACAGAGTGCAGAAGCGTTGAAACAGGTGACTGAAGTGCTATTTTGACAAAAGCGCTGAAACAGTGCCCGAAAGCGCTGGAGAAAATGACAGAAGCACTACTTCCCAGAAGCGCAGAAACATAACCTAGAAGTGCTGCAAAAAAAAGACAGAAGCGCTAAAATAGATCCCAAAAGCGTTGTTTCATGAAAGCGCTAGAACAGTGACCCGATGTGCTGAAACAGGTTTTCCAGAACGCCAAAAACAAGACTTTTTAAGACTTTTTACTGTAAAATTTGATCTGGTCTTGTGGCATACTGTATCAGAGATTGGGAAAGATAAGAAGGATGAATCCATTGACTATGGTTATGGAATTGAGTGAGAGCTCTTCTCTGGAAGAAGGCTCGTGAGTAGATTGGCTCTACTGTGTAATCTAATGTGTGACCCCTAGCAAAATCGTGATACCGGTGGATGAAAGTTCTATGTTGCAAAAGGAGTTTCCAATTTTGATATAGAAAACGTTGTTTTCTCAATTTGTTTCTATAACCGAGAGGTCTTTGGGGTTTTGTGACTTTGATTTTTCTTTTGAGAAACTTGGTGGACTTCCACTTTCGCAGCATGGATTTTCTGATTTGTTTTGACTTGACATTTTCAGGATGATCTTTAAATCTGATTTCAATGAATTTGTGAAAACATGGCAAGCAATTACGTTGACTCACACAGCTGTGTCACCCCCTAGAGGGTGCCCATGTTTTTGTTGTTGCCAGGTGCGTACTCAAAGTGATGAAAGTAGATACCGAATCCCTTGAGCAAGCGGTCCTTGGTAATTATATGGTGAGTGTCTTGGGGGCATATTCTTCCCTCCCCTTTCACCATGAGTATGACAATGTATGGATACTGACTCGGCGAGCAACTACTCTATGGTTCGTAGATAGGGTTCCATTCGGTGTGGCAAATAGATAAACTCCCTCAGGAGACCTCCCAATCTTTAGAACACAGATTTTGGGGATGGTTATCTTGCCTACTACCGTCAAGTTGGACTTTCATCAACAACTTTCATTTTTATTATAGTGGGTTGGATAACCTGGCTTTGGTTGTTCCCACTTAGGTCATTCCCATAGGGTGAGTACTTTTTTCCACTACGACAGGCCTATTAAAGGATTTAATAAAGCGTAAATGACATGAAATAAAAGTGAATCTGGCACTTTGGTCACCCAGTTAAGGGGAGAGCATAAGCTTAATCACCACAAGCACAACATATAAGTTTGTTCTGTTTTAAAAGCCCAAAAAGAAATTTTCTAATCTATGTGAAGGTGTTGCTTCATAGAAATCATGATGTTCTTTTTAACTTCTACTGTAAAAATGCGGTGACTATCCTGGGATTGATAGATTTGCTTTAAGAAAAACAAGAAAATGACTATCCTAGATTGATTAATTTTAGTCCAACTTTGAAATGACTATCCTAGATTGATCAATTTTAGAAAACTTTGAAGTGACTATCCTAGATTGATCAATTTTAGTCCAACTGTGAGAAAAAACTTAAAAAGCCTGGCCGCGGATGCGTCGGATCCAGACTGATTTTTACAAAAGTGTTGGAATATTGCACTGAAGCGCTAAAATAGTTACCTGATGCGCTAAAAATCGAAAGCACCGAAACAGGGTACTGAAGCGCCGAAGTTTGACATGGAAGCGCTAAAACACCCGATGCGCTAAAATAGTGACCGGAAGCGCTAGAACAGTAACCAGAAGCGTTAAAGTTGAAAGCGCTAAAAGAACAACCAGAAGTGCTAAAATAGGAACTAGAAGCACTAAAACTTTTAATGGAAGCGCTACAAGAAAAACACGTCAAAAACCTGCGTGACACTTTCCAGAAAAATGATAATTTTGATAAAATTGGGGTTAATGCCCCACGGTGGGCACCAAATTGTAAGTGTAGAATACGTGAATAAGGTTAAAACACTTCTTAATAAGACATTATATTGAAGATAACTCAAATTGAACTAAATCAAAACAGTAATCAATTGAAAGCGTCATATTGTTCTCTATCCTCAAAGATTTATTAAATCTAAATTGCTCTCAGATTTTTTAAGCAAATAAGACTGTTAAAATGACTATCTGAAGAATGAGATGATGATAATGCAATGCTAAATGATAAATCAATTAAACTAGCATGATATGGACATGAAACAGATAATTGCAGCTACAGGAGGTAGTCATTGATGTGAAGCTTTATTGTTGAATTGCTTTGAATATTGATGCTTGATGCTTGATGTCTGGATTCCTGCAAAGTAAGAGTGCAAAAGCTTGATTATCTGGATCCTTTTTTCTTGGTTTAATGAGGCTTTATTTATAGATTTCCTGGCTATAGAAATGCACAGGGAAAGCTTTGAGAGGCTTGGATTCAATCTGGAGAATTGAATGGTGAGAGATTGAGGAGATTGAGAGAAAGAGGGAGGTTGTCTCTACCCATGAAAACACCAGGCAAGAAAAGAGGAAGGATTGATGGAAGAGGATTGAGAGATCAAATTCTAAATTTGTCTCCAATTTGTCTCCAAAACTTCCCGTGAAGTTTCAATCAATTAATTTGACATATTTTGACATAAATTAGACATGGTTTAGATATAGGAAATCTAATTCATTTTTGAGAGAATATAGATTGGAATATTCCTTGTGCAACAATTCAAATATTTTGATTTATTTAAATTAGGAAATGGGAGATAAATAATTTAATAAAACGAACTACAGGATAGTTGTTTATTAAATTAATCAGAGGAATATGGTAATTAACCAATAAAGTGTTTTGATCTTTATTTAATTAATTTAAGATGGATGTGATAGATTGAAAAAGGGATTTGATAATTAAATCAAACAAAGTATTTATTTTTGTTTATTTAATTAAGATGAATTTAATGGTGAACTATATAAATAAATATTTCTATTTATTCAAAAGTAGAGGAAATTATGATAATTAATCAAATAACTTGTATTTAATTAATCGGATGCTCCAGACCAATTTTAGGTGTATACAATTACCTATTTTAAAATAACATTAGTTATTACTAGCATAATTGATAAATTCAAATAAAAGCTATTCTATGAATCAATTAATTAAGAAAAAATTCATAATTTAACTAACATTGCTAATTAGATATATTAATTAATTAATTCAAACACATATTACTTCACACTTTGGATGACGAGTTTATCATCTTCATGAACCAAACCTAGTTCATCTTCCCTAGTATATATTCATATCAAGCAACACAACTCAATACATACTTTATGAGCACTAATAGAATAACTTTTTAATCATCATCATCATCATTTATATATATATATTTCTAGTCAAAGGAGTTAAGGGTAATATAATTTATGTATTTCATGGGGAAGACAATGAAGAAGAAGTGAATTGGAAGTAGGAAGTACAGAGAAAGAAGAGATAAAATATTGTTAGGATAAGGTGACATTTATCTTACAATCCTATATCATTTTCATGTATCTTCATTTTCCTTGGAAGGTGTACTTTGATGCTTAAGGAAATGTTCATAAAATATATTGTAATTATTTATTTATGACATGTAATTACACTCATATAGGATGGGAACAATCAGTGATGATGGGGATATGACATAATGGAATAATATTCTTTAGATATGCATCCACTTTGGTGAGGAGGCCACTTGGACTTGCATATTGGTGCATATTATTTGTATGCCATCCATATTAGGAAACTGGGTAGTGCATGTCAGTTTTCAAAGCCATTGGGAGTAATGGAGCACCCAGAGTTAACCAATTCTGATTGGCTATGGGTTGGGCACCCATGTGATAATTTGTTATTTTTTATTATATTTATAGGTGGACCAATAAAGGGGGAATAATGTTTTGGAAGTAGTATTTTCCTCTAGTTTTGAGATACCATAGTGGTATTCTCACCCCATATTTCTTATAAATTGGCACCTTTGGATAGTAGTATTGTATCATTGTTTGCAAGTAACGAAGTGCTATAATATTTAAAACATAAGAGTGGTGGAAGTGAAATTATTATAACCTCATACATTTGAAGACAATGCATGCCTAGCCTCTCTTCCTAGTGGAGTTTTTTCTTGTAAGTATTTCTCCATGCAAATAATGTTTTGTTCAAGATGTTCTTCTTGTGTTGATGTTTTGTGCCATTCTTTTTATTACTATCTTATGGTGATATAATCTTCATTTATTTAATGTTTAAATTTTATCTAAGATAGCTTATTGAGCATGTCAAAATGGTTGATTTAAGAACAATAAAGAAGAAGATATCTACATGGTTTTTTTCTAAATTAAGGCAACTTAATTTTAGTTTTCCATATTATAACATGGTCTAATAATTGTATCTCAACCAATCTAATATTGAGTTAGAGATTGTTATAATTTTGATAATATCTCCTCGTTTCCCAAAATTTGGTTCATAGCTAGGTTTTTCCATGACTTTCATGTGAGTTGAATGTACTTTCATTAACTTGCATGTTGTTTGCATGCCATTGCATGTGAAGGATTCATTATAATTTGGTTATGGGTATTCCTTTATTTTGATTTCTAAGAATTTTGTGGAATTTATTAGAAGGAATTACAAGTTGTTGGAGGCTTGTGGAATATCGTGGATGTTTTATGTGTTAACATTATTTTGTATATTTTTCAGAATGAAAGCCATGAAATCTAACTTTTAGAAAGATATTGTCAATGAGATTTCTGGTGAGCATTGAAAGGTCATGGTTGTTCCTCATGGAGTTGGTCGTGTGTTTTCTTCTTGCATAGTGGCAACTTGGAGGTCCTATTTAGAAATATGTGACTCTCCTCTTATATGGTGGTTATGTTCATCTTCCTTGTGGTCATATGTAGTGAAGGGGTGCTCATGTTGGGTGTGTTCTTTTAGCCCTCTAGTCACATGTGAAAATACTTAGTATTTGGACTATGGTATAAAATACTTGTATTGGGTTCATGGTTTTAGCCCTTGGTTACATGGAAGAATTGGATGATTAGTGACTTATTTCTTGTGAGTTATGAAGATATAATTTCTATTTTTAAATATTTTGGACAATCTATTTTCATTTTTTTCATTGTGAGTTATGAAGTTGGTCATTTTATGGCCTAAATGCTCTTGGACAACATGGTAGGTTTTTTAGTTTTCATATTTCTATACATTTTTTTGTAGATCTATGGTATTTATATTATTTCAGATGGCATATTTGATGATTTTAATTTTTGGATGCTTAAATGGATTCAAATTTATAAAGATGGTTTTGTAGGTTTTACATGTTAACCAAAATATATGGTTTATATATTTGTGGAAATATTATGTTCAGACTCATATTTTTTGGATAGAAAAAAACTAAAAATTTGTAGGGTTGCTTGACTGGTTCTTATTTATCTATGGTTAGTATTATGTGGGTTTGTTTGTAAAATTAAGTCTAGCATTATCCTAGTGTTTGAGTCTTGGAAATCTATACATTATACTTGATTATCTCTATTTTGCACGTTACTAATATGGGGTTCAATCTATTTATTCAGTTATTTGAGATTGAAGCATTGATTATGTATTTATTATTTGAGATGTTGCATATGTGCATATAATGTAAAAATGTTTGATGTGGATTTTATTTGGTAGGCCTTATTCTTGGTCACTTTTATTATACTGGTATGTTTATTGTAGTGAGAAAAGGATTTTGTGGAGTACCTAATGTAGTTGTTCATTTTAATCTATAGAAGTGGTCTATGGTGCATGAGAATCTCTATTCACTTTTAGTAGAGTTTTAGAAATGATATTGATCATGATGCCATGAATAGCTCAATATCACTTTCAATGGGAGCTTTATGTGGATACATAATATGTTATATCTTCTTTGTTTTAATATTTTGGTTCTAAGTTGATTTTTATTATAATGTGTAGTGATACATGAATTATATTTAATTAGAATATGTATGGTATTTTGAAATGATTTTTGGTGTCATAAGGAGCTCTTGGATTCTACCTTTAGGTTGTAGTAAGATTTTATTGACATCTTGATTCTACTAATAAAGGATGCTTAATCTTCATGTTATTTGAAGAAATGTTGACATCTTGGTTTACCATGAAGGATTCTTGAAGTATTTGGTAAGGTTTCAGGTTAATATTTTGTTATTTTTAATAGATGATCCTTGGTTTAGAGGTGTTTAGTATTGTGTCTTGATTTACTCTTGATTCTAAATCTGAGTATTTACATGATACAAGATTTCTTAAGAACATGATGTGTGTATTGGTGCATGTGACCTCCTCAGAGGAGATGATATATCATGATGTCATGATATGTTCCTAATTCTATAATTGAAACTTTGACATTGGTCTTGTTGGTTCTCTTTGGTTTTGAGTATTAATCATTTTCTTGGAGCTTCATGATTTTGTAGGGTTGAATTTGAAGTTGGCATGGATTGATTGGTAGATTGTCATGGATACTAGGAATGCTTGGGTAAGGCTAAGATATCTCTTAATTTTGGAGATCATGTATTGATATTGTTACTCTTTGATGATATTTCAATAGGAAGACCAATGAGCCTACACCTAGTTATGGACGTGAGTCCATAATGGACTTGAAGATAATATTTCCCTTTATTGTAATATTTTATTGATTGGTTTTGTGTGCACATGACAATATTGTATCCTACTCTTGGTCTACTCAACAAGTGAATGATTTGAGAGGTATTTTTTGCCTAAATATCAAATGCGTTATTTAATTTCTATATTTTCTTCCCATATGAATTAGTATTCTTTAGAGGAATTGTTAAGAAGAAGATGCATATCTTTATGGATTTATTTTGTTCTCTTTATTTCTTGGTCTTAATCTATGGATATAGTTTTGAGGACTTATTTGGAGAAGTATAGGAAATGGTGTGTTTCTTTGGGAATATTCCCCTTATTGTGGGAATGATTGGTTTGTTTGATCTACCTTTGGTAATGATCTATTGCTATCATATTTTTATTACAAATTTGAACATTAGATGTTTATATCCTTTAAGTTTGGGAATGGTTAAGGATATTTTAATTTACAAAGCTTGGTGCATTTTAGTGTGGTATAAGGATATGGTTTGATTTCCAAGTTTTCTCATTTTTGGAAGATTTATTTTGAGGAATGGTAATAAAATATATTTTGTGCATATCCTTATATGATTCCTTAACACTATGTAATAGAGGAATTAGTCACATCCTTTATGTGATTTACTATAGGTAGACTTTGTATTCCCTTATCTATTTTCATATTTGACATTGCTCATGTAGTGGAAGTTTTTGGATATGTATGCTAGGTTATACTTTTTGATATCTCAATTTACAAGTTACTGATGTGATTGATGGGCCTGATTAATAGCTAGTTTTCTCCTATTTAGTTCATATCCTTTAACATTTTAAACTGCTTATTTTATAGACATTCCTGAACCTATATATCTTTTTATATATTTTATGCAACCTAAACCCGACTTTGATATGTGGAAATATGATTATGATATGATGATGTTTTCATGGGTAAATGTGAATGCGTGTGAACTTTAGTATGAATCTATGTTTAATTCATGGTTTTTAATGGTGTGTGTACTTTAGATTAAACTAACTTCTTATAGCTAGAAGAATTGTAACCCACAATAACTAGAAAACTTAGCCCATAGCCAAAGGATTACAGGTAGATTGCAAGGGAGATTCAAGAATGCTAGACAAGTGACAGTTGTAGAAAATGATGGAAGCAATCATTGAAGAGATCTATTGTGATTCATCATAACATCCAATAAAATGATGGGAGAACGAAGAATTTTGTAGTGATCAAGAATCCAAAGTGACAATTCTCACAGAGAGCATCTCTATCAAACCATTAGGGCAGAGTTTCGATCCTACTTGTCTTCTTCTATCTTTTTCAGTTATGGTTTCAGCTGCAAAGACTTTTTCTCTCTCTATTTTTCAAGGAGAGTGGAAATCTATATTTAAGTTTTGTTTTTAGTCCTTATGTAAATAAACCTCCTCTGAAACTATATAGTTGGATCTATGGTTGAGGAGTAGATCTAGTTAGAAGATATATGTTTTGATAGTTATAGTTTTCCTTCATAGATAATACTTCTTTGTTAGTTTTATATTGTGCACTCATGAATGAGAAATATGTGAAGAATCTTCTCGTATTGTAGAGTTTAGTTATATTCAATAAATATGTTCTAGTTTACTGTTATGGTTAGTTGATTCAAGTAGCACATATTTGATCTCCCGTGGGTATAAAAAATTGAACAAGGGTCACTCAAGGTATTGTTCACCCACCTTAATTTTTGTTGTTAAATTAGATGTTTACATTGCTGCATTCATTTTAAATAGAATTTTCATTACATACCCATGAATGATATCTTGTATCATGATTTATGTTTTTTAATGTATCATCGAGTTGTCCTCTTGAGTGAGTCAAGTAGTTAGAAGTAAGAATCAGTAGTGCTAGTGAATTATAGAGTTTAGGTTTAGTAGCTAACAGTTACATTGTTAAATTGAAGGTACTCACAACATCAATAGCAGATTAAGTTATTTCCCCTATTTTATAGTTTATACTTTATTCCCTTTTCTAGCCTTTATTGTTTTCCTAAACATGTGTAAACCACCTATACTTGACGCTATAGGTCATGTAGAATCTATGAATCCACAAATAGTGCTAGTATCATCAAAATATTACAAAGTCGTAGTTGATAATTAAATGGAGCCTTTGCAAGGGTTTAGTAGAATGTTTAGCTAGGAACCTCTCCTCTAAATTATGTGTTTAACACCAAGTTGAATGAGCATTAGTGAGGCCTTATAGTTTTGGCGTTGTTTCCAGGGATGGTGCTACATTCATGATTCTCATGTGTAATTTCAAGATTTCATAGTTATAATTTTGTTTTCAGTATTAGGATAATTAGGTTTTAGTCATCAATAAAAAATGATTTACTAACAATGTGCAAGAGTTGTTGATCCAAAAAGTCACAACTATTATATGCGGAGGTGATGAGACACTTTGGGAATATTTCTCCCCTCAACAGAAAAATATTTAGATGATACTAGTAATCATAGTGAATAAAGCAAGGGTATTCTTGAAGAAGAATCATCCCTAACACCAATATTCACACCAAAATAGAGGAGACTTCCACCTCACAAATCATCACCATGGATGATGTTGTAGTGGAAGAACCAAAGAAGCATGCAACCATGAAGAACATACCTCCTTTAGAATTACCTATCTTCTATGGGTTGGTCATAGAGGACCTAGATACGTTCCTATTTGAGTTTGATGTGTTATGGAAAAGATGATTATACTATAAATGCACATAGGCTCAAACTGTTTCCAACAACATTGAAGGTTGTTGCTTTGAGATGGCTCATGGGTTTAGGAAGAGATGTTGTTCCAAATTGGAGTTCCTAGATAAGTACCAGGATTAATATAAAGGAATAGACAAAAAGAGAGATGAAATATTCAGGATATCACAAAAGGAGGATGAATCCCTCCTCGAAGACTACATGGAAAGGTTTCAATTCCATCGAAACAAACTCTCTAATGAGTCTTTAAAGATGATATTATTAAGGGGGATCAATGAGGATTTTATGGATGCACTTAACCTCACTGGGACAAGAGATATCTCTCAAGCACCATTTGAGGAGATCTGCACGGCATGCAGGAACTATTCAAGGTCTTTCACAAAGAAGTTAGAGGAGATAGGACATCTTCTATCAAAAAACCATCTTATGGAGTCTCTAGAGTTTAATTGAGTAATATTCTATCCAATATAAAGGAGGATATTATCAGCCATTTGGATACACAACTAGTTACCTTCCATATCAAAAAGAAGAAAGAAGAGGTAGAAGCAACTTTATAGAATACTGCCCACATTGTAGACAAAGAAGGACAAATTGTAAATGCAAGAATGTGGCAAGAATCTCTAAAGATAATCAAGGGACATCATAATTTCATGCATTGGAAGGTGAATATGGACAAGTATTCTATATAGGTCAAAGGAAACCATGGCAACCAAGACAAAGTATGCCCCAAGATCCTTTTAATTACAACATGTCATTTCTTGGTAACAATTCAAATCTTCCTAATTGGAATCCTCAATCTTGGGCCAATAAGTAAAAATAACAATGGAAAATTCCTCAAAATAATTGGAATCAATAGTATTAAAACATGTGTCCACCAAAAAATTACCAAGGATATAATTCTCAATGGCCACTCCAACTAAACCAATGGAAACCTCAATGGAAAAGAGGTCATAAATGGAAAAACAAAAATATGAATTATCAAGGACCACAATAGCCCTTACAACCACAACATCAAGCCATTATGTCAAACCTAAAAAACCTAGCACCATGACCACCTAGAGCACCTCAACTTCCAGCCCAACCTACACCTAAACCCAATAACAAGCATTTCTAATAGCCTTATACTAACAAATCTATTCCAAACCCTACTTATGGGGTAGAGGTGAGTGATGCCCACCTCAGATCAGGGAAAACATTGGCTAGGCATTCATCTCCTCATATCACTAAATTGATTAATGAGGAACCCATAATAGAGACCCGGGACAATCAACCTAAGGAACCTGAGTCAAATCAGGTTAACCAAACCTATCCAAGTCTAGAGCCTCCATTCCCTGAAATATTAGCAGTTCAAAGGAATCAAACACAAGCTGAGACTGACCTTTTGGGATAACTTAAGGATGTTTATATCAAAATACCTCTTATCCAAGCCATTAAGGAAGTTCCTATATATAATAAAATAATGAGAGAACTATACCTTAAAAAGCTAGGTAGGAAGAGAAAATACCCTCGAACTCTACATGTCTTAATACAACTTGCAAAAATTATGTTGGGAAACATAATTGTCCCCAAGTATGCAAACCCTAGGATTCTTATAGTGGATGTAAAAATAAATGACACTCTCATTAAGAACACCTTAATTTAATTAATATTAGTTATTAATGTAATGAATAAAGAAACAATAAAGTTATTATAGTTGATAAAACTCAAACCTACACCTACTATTCTACAGTTGGTAGATAGGTTCACAGTTAAACCTGAGGCTAAAAATTGAAGACTTGGTAATTACACTAGATTCATGGGAGTACCTTGTGGATTTCATGGTATTGCATCCAAAAGCTAATCTTGCAAGCTACCCCCTCATTTTAGGAAGACCTTGGTTGGAAACAACAATTTCCTTCATAGGTTGCAGGTCTAAGAATATGATTATATCTAATGAAAATGTGACTAAGAAATTGGTCCTTTATCCACCATCCCAGCCACATGCAAACCTCGAAAAAACTATTTGGCCTACCCTAGATGAGGAGGATTAATACTCCTTGTAAACCCTGATGACTATTGAATGCAATCCATTATTAGAACACCAAGATGAAGAATTGATAATAAACATCATGAAAAATAACTATGGTAGGGACCATCGGCATCAAGACTGCCTACCATGTTTGTAGGATCCTCTGGAAAATTTTATCCCTGCTAGTTCATCTGAGTCAATTTCCCAAATCTTTCACAATTTTTTACCACACCAATGTATTCCAAACATAGTATGAATTGACATCTCATCTATACAAAAAACATACAAGACTTTAGAGATAATGTCAGGTAAAACATTGAATGTTAATAGTCAATTGATTGATTTACAACAAACCTCACCGATGAATGTGTTGTAAGCACACACAATAACCTTTTCATGAGATTATCATGACATAAAGGGGATAGACACAAAATTTTGCATGCATAGGATTTACATCAATGATGTTTTTAAGCCCATAAGGCAACCTCAAAGGAGAATTAACCTTGCAATCATAGACATAGTTAAATCAAAATTGAAAAAATTATTGGACGCGGGATTTATTTATCCTATCTTTGATAGTCAATGGGTGTCAACTCTAGTAAATTTTCCAAAGAAAGGATGGAAATTGAGAGTATGTGTAGACTACCGATAATTATATTTTGTAACTAGGAAGGACCAATTTCCACTCCCCTTCATTGACCAAGTACTTGATTTATTAGTAGGAAAAATTTACTTTTCCTTTTTGCGTGGATTTAGTGGCTACAAGAGAATTAAGATTTCCCTAGAAGACTATAACAAGACAACATTCACATGCCCTTGGGGGTACATATACTTATTATGTCCTACTATTTGGCCTATTTAATGTACCAACCACTTTCAAGAGGGTGGTACTGAGTATATTCTCATACTTTGCACATGATTCCACGAAGGTTTACATGGATGATTTCACAACATATGAGAATACATATAATGAAGCACTTGGCAATATAGAAAGGGTGCTAAAAGATGTCAAGAACATAACCTATCCCTGAGTCATGAAAAATTCTTCATGATGATGATACAAGGGATTGTATTAGGACATTTTGTGTCAACTGAAGGAATTCAAGTGGACCCTAATAAAATTGAGGTGATATTGACACTCCTTGTGCCTCAAAGACAAAAAGATGTTAGAATTTTCCTAGGAAATGTTGGGTATTATAGGAGATTCATCCAATACTTTAGAAAACTTGTAACTACACTATTTTTTTTACCATCTAAAGATGTAGAATTTGAGTGAACAACTGCTTTTCAATAGTCTTTTGAAGAACTCAAGGCAACATTAACCAAAACACTTGTCTTGAGAGGACCAGATTGGACCTTATCTTTTCATATCCATATAGATGCTTCTAATTTTTCTATACGAGCTCTACTTGGACAAAAGGAAGGAAATAAAGAGTATTCCATATGTTACATAGAAAAAAATCTACAAGGGAAAAAACTCAATTATATAATGATAGACAAGGAGATGTTGGCAATAGTATATGCAAGAAACAAATTTAGGAATTATATTATAGGATATCAAGTGTTCATACACACTAATTATACAAAAATTAGGTATCTAATGAACAAAATAGTGGTTGGTGGGAGGCTTGTCAGGTGGTTGTTGTTACTTCAAGAATTTGACATTACCATTGTGGATAAGCCAGGCAAAGAAAATGTAGTGGAAAATTTTCTATCCAGAATACTGGCCAAATTAGAAGATGTTGTCAATAATTCATTCCAAGATGAGCATTTATTTTCTCTATCTCTACATACACCTTGGTTTGTAGACATTTCCAACTATCATGTAGTAGGACATACACCACCTCACTTCTCACCAAGAGAAAAGAGGAAATTGGTTCACAAGAGTTTTCCTTACTCTTGGATAGTTGGATACTTTTTCTACATAGGCCTAGACAACATAATGAGGAGATGTATTAGAGAAGATGAAGTATATGACATCCTCAGAGCATGCCATGATGAACCCTGTGGAGGACACTTTGTAGCAAAGAGGAAAAATCTTAAAATTATTAACACTAGCTACTATTGACCAAATCTTCATAAGAATGTAGTGAAGTACACTAGGGGTTGTGATAGGTGTCAAAGAATGGGAAGGCCAAAAAAACTAGATGAAATACCATTGCAACCATAGTTAACAATATCACCATTTGATAAATGGGGATTAGAATTTGTTGGCCCAATATCAACAACATCAAACAACAAAGAATACATACTAGTATACACAAATTACCTTAGAAAGTGGGTGGAAGTTAAGGCTTTAAAATTTGCAAGGGATGGTAATGTGGAAAAGCTTCTCTATGTGGACATATTTACAAGATATGGAGTTCTAAGGAAAATTGTCATAGACCAAGGACCCTAGTTTACATCAAAACTGATCACAAAATTTGTTCAAGATTATGAGATCAGACATAGGAATTCTTCACCTTACCACACTCAAGCTAATAGAAAAATGGAAGTCACAAACACATAAATTAAAAACATTCTAACAAAAACAGTATAAATTTATAGGAAAGATTGGGCAGCTAGGTTGCCTGAGGTAGTTTGGGCCTATAAGACAACTTGGAAAACTAGAATAGGGTTTACACCATATGAGTTTGTGTATGGAAAGAAAGGAGCAATTCTTATTGAATTTAAATATAAAACATTGAGGATAGCAGTTACATTAGTCATGGACTTGTCAACAATATAGCAAGATAGATTACACAACCTTAATGCACTTGAGGAAATTAGAATGGAATCCATACACAACACTGAAGATGTTCAGAATCAAAGAATATGTTGGCATGATCAGTTCATCAATACTAAGGAATTTAATGAAGGTGATTGGGATCTGCTTTATGAATCAAGATATAAGGACTACAAGGGAAGTTACAAACAAGATGGCTTGGTCTATATGAGATAAAATGAGTGTTTCCCAATGAAGTAGTACAACTACAAATAATTGATGATTTCAGGTTCTCATTACTGGTCAATGGACAAACTAAAGCTATATAGGAAACCATTGCAGAAGGATGAATTCCTTCTTTCATTAATCCAACAATTTGAGCATTTAATTGAAAATTCAACTACATAAACTACAAGCTCTACACATGACTTGGTAGATGAGCTACACAACTCGCCTATTGATGTTACATGGGAATAATTTTCTAACACACTTTACAATTGCACAGTACACCAATGACAAAGAAAAACACTCATTTTTTAGACTATCAATGAAGTAGCTGGGATATGTAGCAACACACTTGAAGGTGACAAACTTTAGAAAGGGGCCTATTACTGGAGGAACTCATAGCACTTGTCTAAAAGTAATTTAAAAATTACCAGTTGAATTAATTGCATATCCATACTTTCAAACTCCATCCCTCTGTACATTTAGCCACATATATTTAATTTTATCACATGAAACCTATTACACCTACTCACATGTAGAATTTCCATCAAATCCCTTGATTACCATGTATCATGCACTTCATTTTATCTCACCTCTTCTGTACATATCGTAGCCTTTCCAAACTTTTATTCACTATGTACCATGCATTCATGCTTCAAATTACAATTAAGATAGGTCACGTCACATCCTGTTATGGGAAGTAATCAATAACTTCACATGAGTTAAGTTTCACTTCACCAGAATTATATAGGTACATGCATTAACTTCCCATAATTAACATACATGATCATTGATTTTTGCATTCTTTAACATTAATTCATGCATACTTCATATCTAATTTGATTTTCTATTGTATACCATTTAACCCTCCACCAAGAATCATACAATTAAGTGAGGATACTTAATACCTTTAGTTGGAGGGAGGGGTACTCTTCATTTTATTGATTTTCAAAAACCAAAACTCTACAATATTTTTTCCATTTTATTTTCCTCCATTTTCACAAAATACAAGCTCAAAGGAGAAGAAAAGGGTTAGAAGCAACTAAGTTGAGAGGATAAAAAATAGTGGAACTGGTGTAGTTGGAGTAATAAACAAAAAATGAACCAAAATGTTGAGTAGAATTAAGGAATTTTAGAATGATAATAGTATCACTGGAGGTGACATTATTCATAGAGAACCAGTAGCACATACCCAGCTGTTGGAAGGAAGGCTAGTATTACCTATTTTTCAACAATCTGGCTGGTTGGAGTACTTCATGAAACTCACTGAGTTCAAGGAGGTCATGACACAACAATTTTTTGCCACATTACAAAATGATGAAGAAATTGTAAGAGGTTTGATGGTGGATGCTTTAGAGGTGTCCATTTCCAAGGTATTAGGACTACCATGGGAAGGAGAAGATTTTCTAGTGAGGGAGGATGTTATTACTACCAGAAACAAATTCAAACAACCAAGAGAAAACTTGGACTCATCTTCTCAAGGTACAAAAAGATTATGTTTATCCTAGGTATGGGCTTCAATAGCTTCTTACATAGTCAAATACTTAACCTATGATGGTAGATAATCCTTGTTGTATACATTCCATTTAAACTTTTAAGTCATTTTCACCATGATAGTCGTGTTAATGTTCCAAATTTTCTATATAATTTGTTGAAAAGAATGGGCTTTAAGTATAAAATAAAAAGGAATAACATAACACTATCAAATTTATTCTGGTCACATTGCTAATAAAAATAAATTTGAGAACCTAATTTCCACATGTTTCATGGGAAAGTTTCCTAAATTACAACCATATCAACAATATTCTTGAAGAACCTATTTTCCTAGAAATAGTAGAGGAACTTGTTGTGTTAGAAAGGGAAATGCCCTCTGGCTCCCTTACTGCATCACCTACACACAACATAGGATATCCAAAGGAACATAGCCTGTAGGACACTCAACCTACGGCCTCTGAGCAACTCATAGCAAGGGGTACACAAGAAATCCTTGCCTCTAGAAAAATACCAAGAAATAAGAAAAGGAAAGGTGAATCTTCTTCTACACCTACATGAGGACAAAAGAAATCCACACAGCCTAGGTGGAAATCACACTGCCTAAAGAGAAAAGGTAAGAAGCAAGAAGATGTTGTGATGGTTGAGACAGACTCAAAATTGAAGGGGAATTCCCATAGAAATGTAAATACACCAGTTAAACAAACATGGTACTTCACAAATACCTTTGAATCTAATTTAGAGGACACATTTTTAGTAAGGAAAATGAGGAAAATATCCCCAAAGAACCCTGATTTAGAGGGTTTTAAATATACCATGAGGGATGATGATCAGTTCCTAGAAAAGGATGAAGAAATTTTTAAATATTGCAAGAGGCTATGGAGAGGATAAATTAGTTAGAAGAATTGGTAAAGTCATATCAATAAAGGGATAGTGAAAGAAACACAAAGATTACAAAATTAGAGGAGAAACTACATAAATTTGAGCATAGATCCAATTTGGAAATCCTTGCACAACTTGCCATGGTTGAGGCAAGCAATAAAGAGCATGGTCCTGCTATAGCGTACTTAGGTGTGGAGTTGTGGAAGAGAACCAAAGAATTCTCTTAGAAGAAGAAATATTGGGAGAAAGAAAAAGAAGAAATGATATCTAACCACACGAGGGCCCTTGAAAAATAGGAAACAAAAGTGAAAAGATGACAATAAGAATTAGAGAAATAGAAAATAAAGTTGTTCAATTGTTAAAATTTAGACCAACTACTATGCTCTATGCATTTTAAAAAAAATAAAAGTACTTATGCTTTCAATTCACTCATGTTGGAATGTGATGCTATTGATTGTTGTCATTAATGGTTGTCATTGATGTCAACATATCTTGGTTGATTGATTAAGGTTTGGTTTTGATGCTTTGGTGATCCAAATTGGCATGCTCCAGATGTTTTGTTTGATGATCTATCTTTTTTCATGCTTGTCCTAGTCCCATTCATTTTGCAACATAATAAGATACACTCTTATGGGTTCAGATTGATCTAGAAATTGGTTAGTGTGCCCTGAAACATTATTTGCATTGTAACATGCATATTCTATTCTTTGGTTTTAGATATCATTGTTAATATGTAGAGTGTTTATTTGAGCAAGGAGGTTCTGTATGGTCCATGTTTCATTCATTTCCACCACAGGAATGTTTTTGTGGTGACCTAATTCAAATTGTGTTTGGTCAACTTAGGAGTTTATGGAAGCATGGAATGGAATTGTGTTTGGCCAACTTAGGAGATTATGAAGGCATGGATTGGTATAAGTAAAATTTGATTCTATTTGATGAAAGAAAGTGTGGTGAATGTGAATCTAAAATCTATACTATGTGAAATTATACAACCGGAGGTAGTAGACAGTGATATTCTATTCAATGTCATTGTTGGTGGTAGTTATTTCAGCGGTGGATTCCTTTTCATCATTCTTTTGGCAGTGAGTCATTTTCTATTGGTAGTGAGCCTTTCTCTTTTGGTAGTGAGCCTTTCTTTTTTGGTAGTGAGCATTTTTATCTTTGCCTGTAATAGCCAGGCAGTGAACCTTACCTACAATGAGCAATTTGGCAGTGAGCCTTTATAAAATTCACCTTAACCAGTGTTTTATAATTGAGAATTAGCATTCTTCATGGTTTTTCCCTTCTTGGGTTTCCACGTAAATTCTAGTGTTTATTGTGCATTGTGTTGTTATGTGCTTTCATGTTCATATATGTTATCATTATCTAATTGATTTAAGTTTTGTCTGGATTAATTAAGGTCAAGAAAATTTTTTTATAATAACTGATTCACCCCCCTCTCAGTTATCCAGACTGTTCAAAATTTGGTATCAGATATTTGGTTCCTCGAAAAAGAGATTAACCGCTTGGGTAGATCTGATGGTGCACAAACTAACAATTCCTTTGTTTGATGGATCTAACTATAGTTTTTGGAAAGTGTAGATGAGAGATTACCTGATTTCTCTAGGGTACAAAACTTGGAAAGCTATTGAGACAAAATATGTTGAATTGACAAATGGTCCTTCTTCAATGGATGAGATTTCAACCTCTGAAGAGAATGAAAAAGAAAGGTATGCAATCTTTAGTGCTTTGTCTAAGATTGAGTTAACAAAATTTATTTCATTGGGAACTACTTATGAAGTTTGGGAAAATTTTAAATAAATCTATGAAGGAAATGATAGAATCAAAGTATCAAAGAAGTTGACAGCTAAGCACAGATATGAAAACTTGAGAATGGAAGAAGGTGAGGATATATCAAGCTACTTTCAAAGAGTTGACAGTGCAATAAATGAAGCCAAAAACCAAGGAGGCACTCTGAAAGATGAAGATGTTATGGAGAAGATTCTGATGACCCTATCGAAGAGCTATAGTGATAAGATCTCAACTATTGAGGAAGTTTATGATCCAAAGAAATTCACCAAAGAGAAACTATTTGGCACCTTGGCCATGTTTGACATGAGAAAATTTGGAAAAGAAAAGGAGAAATCTGAAATAGCCTTCAAAGCCACAAAAATAGAAGAAGATCTGGATAGTGAAAGTTCAGATGAGTTGGAAGAAAACTTCACAAGGAAACTAAAGAAAGGTACCAGCAAGTACAAAGGTATGTTGCCCCTTAAATGTTTTAGATGTGGAAAGATTGGTCATTTAGCAACTAAGTGTCCGGAGAAAAGAACAAGGCAGAAATTTAAAAAGATCAATAAGAAGGCCTATTATGTTAATGAGAATGCTAGTATTTTAGATGATGAATTAGATCACGAGGATTGTTTGTTTTTGGTGGAAAAGGATGAACCTAGATTTGATATCTCTAATATTTGTCCGAAATCTAATGATAACATTGAAGCTGCATTATTTTTCAAAATAAATAGAGATGAATGGTTGGTTGATAGTGGATTTATCAATCATATGACCGGTGACAAAAGTAAGTTTGTGAAGCTTGAAAAATATGATGGAGGTTCTACTAGATTTGGAGATGATAAAATGACACAGATTGTTGGAATTGGTTCTATTACCTTTGATAGAAAAAATGACACTGTTAATGTTTACTATGTGAAGGCTTTATATCATCATATTTTGAGTGTTGGACATATGTGCGAGAATGGCTATAATGTTGTATTTCAAGATGATGGTTGTGAAATCTGAAAGAGTTTCAGAACTATTATTGCAGTAGGAAAAAGAAAAAGTGGGAATATGTATCAACTGAAAGGAGCTACAAAGAGATGCTTCTTTTCTAAGAGCAATGACAGTTTGATCTGGCACTAGAGGATGTGTCACATACACTTCAACAATTTGGTAAGGATAAGTTCAACAAGAGCAATCAGAGACTTTCCAAGACTGACCAAACCAGACAACACTATCTGCAAAGGATGTCAAGAAGGAAAGTAGACCAGAGAAACATTCAAAAGAAAAGAAGAATCCTCTATCGGTTTGTTGGACCTTGTACACACTGGCCTATGTGGTCCAACCAGAACAAGAAGATTACAAGGTGAGAAATATTTCATGCTTTTAATAGATGATTATTCCAGATTAACCTAGGTTATATTTTTAAGAGAAAAATTAGAGGCTTTAGAAAAATTAAATATTTTCAAGGAAAGAGTTGAGAATGAAGTTGATAGGAGAATCAAGTGTTTAAGATATGATAGAGGAGGAGAGTTTACTTCTGATGAATTCAACAAGTTATGTGAGAAACACGACATTAAAAGACAACTATCTGCCCCTAGAACACCATAACAAAATGTTGTAGTGGAAAGAATGAACCAGACAGTTCAAGAAGCAACTAGAACAATGATCAGTGAAGCAGGTTTACCATAGGTTTACTAGAGATAAGTGATACACATAGTAGCATACACTCTTAATAGAGTACTGTTCCGGAGGAAATCTGGAAAGACATCATATGAGTTGTGGCATGGAAGAGCTCCCACAGTAAATTACTTCAAATTTTTTGGAAGCAAATGCTACATATTGAGAGATTAGGACAATCTTGGAAAGTTTGATAGTAGAGCTGATGAAGTATCTTTTTGGGTTACTCTACAAGAAGCAAGGTGTATTGGTGTTACAACAAGATACTTGAAAGTGTGCATGTGAAAGTAGATGAAGATGTTCAAAGAAATCTTGAAAGGCATATTGAATATGAATCAAATAACTCAGATGATAAAGGAGAAAATGATAATAAATAAGAAGAAGAGACAAAGGAGGCTCCAACAACCACAACAAAAACCACAAGGTATGTATAGAGCAACCATTCATAAAATCTAATTATTGGAGATAAGAATAAAGGAATCATCACAAGAAGCAAAGCTACTCAAGAACAAGTATTACTATGTTTACTCTCGAAAATTGAGCCAAAGACTATGAAAGAAGCATGCAATGATCAGAATTGGGTGAAGGTAATGAAAAAGAGCTTGATCAAATAGAGAAAAATCAGACTTGGGAACTTGTGCCCAGACCGACAGACAAAAATGTAATTGGAACAAAGTGGGTATTCTGGAACAAGCTGGATGAAAATAGAAAGGTAATGAGAAACAAGGCAAGATTGGTTTGCAAAGGTTACACTCAGATCAAAGGTATTGATTTTGAAGAGACATATACCTTTGTTTCCTAGATGGAAGTGATATGGATATTCTTGGCTTCTACAACTTTTAAGGATTTCAAAGTCTATCAAATGGATGTAAAATCTACGTTTTTGAATGGAGAACTAAAGTAAGAAGTCTACATTGAGCAGCTAGAGGGATTTAAGTTCAAAAATGACCTGGATGTTGTTTGCAGGTTCAAGAAAGCTTTATACAGACTGAAGTAAGCTCCTAGAGCTTGGCATGGTAGATTAGAAAAGTACTTGATTGGACAAGGATTTCAAAAGGGATATGCTGATAGTAATTTATACTACAAAATTCACTCAGATCAAACGTTGATTGTTGTGGTTTATGTTGATGACATAATTTTGTGAGGAAATGATGACATGTGCAAAAATTTTGCAAATGAAATGAAAAAGGAATTCAAAATTATGATAGGTGAGTAAAATTTCTTCCTTGGATTACAAGTAAATCAGAATAGAAAAGGAATTTTCATTTCTCAATCCAAGTATACCAAAGAATTATTGAAGAAGTTTGGATTGGAGAACTCCAAACCAATTTGTGCACCTATTGTTACCGAATTTAAGTTGACAAAAGAAGATGATTCACCTAAAGTTGATGCAAGTATGTACATGTCAATGATTGGAAGATTGTTATATTTGACTGCTACTAGGCCAGACATGTTGTTGCAGTAAAAAGGATTTTTAGATATTTGAAGGATACAAAAGATATCGAATTATGGTATCCAAAGGATTCAGATTTCACCTTGAAAACCTATACTAATGTTGATTAGGCTGGATGTTTTGATAAAAGGCAGAGCACAAGTCATGGAGCTTATTTCATTGGCTCTCGATTGGTTTCTTGGTCAAGCAAGAAACACAATTATATATCTTTATCTACCACTGAAGGTGAATACATTGCAACATCCTCATGTTGCACTCAGGTACTATGGATGAAACAAACACTGAAGGACATTGGCATATCATTTGATGAACCGATCTCAATTATGTGTGATAATACCAGTGCAATAAACATTTCCAAGAATATGGTACAACACTCTAGAACAAAACATATATCCATCAGATATCACTTCTTGAGAGAGAAGGTATTGGAGAATGAGGTAAGACTTGAATATGTACCTACAAAAGAGAAGATTGTAGACATTTTCAAAAAACCATTGAGCAAAGATACTTTTGAGTATCTCCGAAAGAAGTTAGGGGCTCTGCTCCCTCTGAGTCTACAATAATTTTCACTAGGGTGTGCATTGGTCCAGGGTATTATATGCTCACTCTTATCTAGATCAATGCTTGGTGACTTCCTCATAGGGGGAGCAGAGAAAGTTTTTTAGGGGGATTTTTTTCCCTTTATCTTTGATGTCAAAGGGGGAGAAGAAAAAGAGGTTCCTTGATGATGTTGATGTTGTTGTTGATGAATGTTGCCATCAATAACAAAGGGGAAGATTGTTGGAATGTGATGTTGTTGATTGTTGTCATTAATGGTTGTCATTGATGTCAACATATCTTGGTTGATTGATTAAGGTTTGGTTTTGATACTTTTACGATCTAGATTAGTGCGCTTCGGATGTTGTTCTATGATGATCTATCTTTGGTCGTGCTTGTCCTGGTCCCATTCATTTTACAGCATAATGAGATACACTCTTATGGGTCTGGACCGATCTAGAAATTGGTTAGTGTGCCCCAAAACATTGTTTGCATTATAACATGTATATTCTATACTTTGGTTTTGGATATCATGGTTAATATGCAACATTTTTATTTGAGTGAGGAGGTTTTGTATGGTCCATGTTTCATTCCTTTCCACTGTGGGAATTTTTTTGTGGTGACCTAATTTAAATTGTATTTGGCCGACTTAGGAGTTTATGGAAGCATGGAATGGAATTGTGTTTGGCTAACTTAGGAGGTTATGAAGGCATGGATTGGTATAAGTAAAATTTGATTCTATTCGATGAAAGAAAGTGTGGTGAATGCAAATATAAAATCCAGACATTGTGCAAAAGTATACAACCATAGGCAACAGACAGTGAGATCCTATCTAGTGTCATTGTTGGTGACAGTTATTTCAACAGTGGATTCCCTTTCATCATTCTTCTAGTAGTGAGCCATTTTATGTTGGTAGTGAGCCTTTCACTTTTAGTAGTGAGCCTTTCTCTTTTGGCAGTGAGCCTTTCTCTTTTGGTAGTGATCCTTTTTATCTTTGGCTGTAATAGTTGGTTAGTGAGCCTTACCTACAGTGAGAAATTTGGCAGTGAGCCTTAACTTGTGTCACCTTAACTGGTGTCACCTTAACCAGTGTTTTATAATTGATAATTAGCATTCTCCATGGTTTTTCCCTTCTTGGGTTTCCACATAAATTTTGGTGTTCATTATGCATGGTGTTGTTATGTGATTTCATGTTCATATCTATTAGATCATTATCTGATTGATTTAAGTTTTCTCCAGGTTAATTAAGGTCAAGAATTTTTTTTTATAATAACTCATTCACGCCCGCTCTCAATTATTTGGACTGTTCAACAAGTTTGTTAATCAGTGATTTACCAATTGCTATGAATAAGAAATTTGTGTTTTGAGAAACTTTCTTTACTTCTACACCGGATATGTAGGACCAATTATGTGAGTTTTACTTGCATAATTTTTTTCTACTAGATGAAATGGAATGAAATCCACTATTTTTTGTGGGGGACCTGCAAATTAAAGAATTGGCCTCTTATGTCAGGAATGGATATCAAAGGGGTGAGATCTTACAAGAATATAGTGAAAGGTAAAAATGTATTTCTTTGCAACTTCATAAGGAATCAAAGGATGCCAATAAAGTTATAAAATACTGGTCAGATCTCTTAGATTATAAAGGTGTAGGAAAAAAAATAATGAGCATCAGAGAAAATGACCATATCAGGATGAAGCAACTAGCTCTAGGAACCATCCATCAAGTCTTTAAGTTTGTAGAAGAGATGGAAATAGTTGACTCCTAATTTGAAAATAAGGAACCACATTCCCTATATAACTTTGTAGCCATCATTAGAAAGTCTCATAGATATATATATATATATATATATATATATATATATATATATATATATATATATATATATCAAGAGATAATAGACTTAAATGGTTTCCACTTACCTTCCATCCACCCATCCTCCTTTATCTAGTACCACATTGGACACGGAAGAAGCATGGGAAAGAGGAAGAGGAAAAAAATATCAGATTGGAAAATATTTCATGTTATGGAGGCTACTATCTAAAATAGGATAAGGGAGTTGATGTTATAGTTGATTCCAGGGAGATAACATCACAGTTCAACCTTTGTCCTTAAATATTTTATTGAGGAAAAGCAATTTCTCTAGTTGGAGGGAATGATGGGCCTAATTAATACCTAGTTTTCTCTTGTTTAGTTCATATCTTTGAACGTTTCAAGCCACTTATTTCATAAACATTCTTGAACACATATATCTTTTTATATCTTTTATGCAACCTAAACTAGAATTTTTAAGTGGAAATATGATTATGATATGATGATTTTTGCATGGATAAATGTGTGAATGTGTATAAAATTCAATATGAATATGTGCTTAATTTGTGTTTGTTAATGGTGTGTATACTTTAGATGAAACTAAATTCTTGCAGCTAGAAGAATTGTAACCTATAGCAACTGGAAAGCTTAGCCTGCAGCCAAAGGATTCTAGGTAGACTGTAGGGGAGATTCTAGATTTTTGGAAACGTGAAAATTGTAGAAAATGATGGAATTGATCATTGAGGTCGATTGTGAGTCGTCAGAACATTCAATAAAATGATGGGAGGAAGAAGAATTTTGTAGTGATCAAGAAGCAAACGTGATAGTTCTCACAAAGCACGTCTCTGTCAAATTGTTAGGGCAGTTGCAATCCTAGTTGTCTTCTATCTTTTCATGTTATGGTTTCAGTTGCAAAGACTTTGTCTCTCTCTATTTTGAAAGAGAGTCGACATATTTATTTAATTTTTGTTTTTCAGTCTTTATGCAAATAAAGCTGCTCTCGAACCTATATAGTTGGATCGATGGCTGAGGAGTAGATCTAGTCAGAAGATATATGTTTTAATAGTTATAGTTTTGTTTCACAAATAATACTTCTTTGTTAGTTTTCTATTATGGACTCATGAATTATAAACATGTGAAGATTCTTGTCAGATTGTAGAGTTTAGTTATATGCAATAAAGATGTTCTAGTTTATTGTTATGATTAGTTGATTCAAGTAGCAAATATTTGATTTCTCCTATGGGTACAATAACTCAAGAAAGGGCCACTCAAGGTATTGTTCACCCACCTTAATTTTTGTTGTTAAATTAGGTGTTTACATTGTTGTATTCATTTCAAATATATTATTCATTACATACCCATGAATGATATCTTGTATCATGATTTATGTTGTATAATGTATATTGAGTTATCCTCTAAAGTTAGTCAAGTAGTTAGAAGTAAGTATCAATGGTGCTAATGAATTATAGAGTTTGGGTTTAGTAGTTAATAGTTACAGTGTTAATTCGAAGGTACCTGCAACATCAATAGTAGATTAATTTATTTCCCTTGTTTTATAGTTTACACATTATTTCGTTTTCCAACCTTCATTGTTTTCCTGCACATGTGTAAACCATAGGTATACTTGATGATATATGTTGTGTAGAATCCATGAATGCACATACAATGCCAACATCATCAAAAGCTTATGAAGCCCTGGTTGATAATTAAATGGAGACTTTTTGAGGGTTTAGTGGAATGTTCAACTAGGAACCTCTCCTCTGAATTATGTGTCTAGCACCAAGTTTATTGAGAATTAGTGAGGCCTTATAGTGATTATGATATTGTATGCTTCATTGATTTTGGAACTTCAAGTTGTGTAGGTTGTGGATTAGCTACCCATTTTCTTATATTGGGATGAATTAGATGTGGACTATCTATATCCATAAGTATTTTAAGTGTTATTATAGATATTTAGTTTGTTTACCTTGACTATGGTTATTTGTGCATCAATATTCTATATTTGAGATAGGAGGAAGCATATATAGATATTGATTAAAATTTTGGATTGATATGTTGATGGCATGAAGCTCTATTTATAATGGTTTGTTTACCCTATTTTTGAGGTATGGTTAGATTAGATGAACTATTTTTTTTTGTGGTTGTTATACCAAATTAGTATGAGTAAGGAACCTACTCAAAGCCTTTGTTATCATTTGAATATAATGATTGAGCTCATGAATAGATTGGTTTAGGATTCAATGGAAGTTGGTTTGCTTCACCTTGGCATGTTCCTATTCCTTTCTTCTTCCATCTAGGTGGCATGCTAGAGGATGTGAGGAGCTCTTTCTTTATGGTGGTTACTTTGGTTGCTATTGCAGGTATCTAGTTGGAACATAGAATGAGGTTGAAGAATCAAGTGGTACGTGTGTGGCTAAGGGATGCATTTATCTTGTTGGTGTAGTAAGGCCATGCACCTTGATTATTGTAATTTATTATTATTTATGAACTTCCTTGTGGTTGTAATTGCAATACATAATGTCAAGTGGGAGAATGTTAGGATAAGGTGGCATATATCTTTCAAACCTAAGCAATTTTTGTGTATCTCCATGTTCCTTGGAAGGTGTACTTGGATGCCTAAGGACATGTTTGACAAATATTTTATAATTATTTACTTATGACATATTGTAATTACATGGATATGAGATGAGAATAATTAGTGGTGAATGGGATAAGACATAATGGTAGAATATTATTTCTAGGCATAGAATTTGGTGAGGGGGCCACTTGGAATTGCATGTTAGTACATGCAGTTTCATGTTATTTTCATATTGTTCAAAGTGATGCACTAGGTAGTACATGTTAGCTATCAAAGCCATTGAGATTAATGTTGGAAAATGTGACTCAAACTTATTGTCCTGATAATCTTCCCATGGGTTGATGTTTAACTAATTATCAACATGACAACTCCATTTTGGTGGGATGTAGTTCACAGTCTCATCGATGGTCCGAGAGCTCTTCATGAGTTTTGCGTTGTGTTTTGTCGGTGGGAGATGATCATGTCACTAAGATAGAATTATGTGTCACCCCGACATCCCTATGGATGGTGTTACCTTGGTGGTGTCGAAGGGATGGTGCTCTATCACTAGGACTTTGGATGGTGTCTCCTTGATAACCCAATTTTGTGTATCTTTTTCAGTGGAACTATGTGTCTTCAATGATACTTGGAGTGAAGTCTCCTCGATGAGTCGATGGTGTTGGTTAATGGTGCCCGATACCCCACGGTGCCTTGGTGGGACCCAGACTGTACTTTAGCTGGGGTATGGGGAATGGTTCGATAGTGATGACATGGATGCCACGTGGGCAGTAGGGACCATGGTTAATGCTATAAGCATCATCAATGTGACTCTCCCATTTCAGAGGAAGATACTAAGTTGTCTCCTCGAAATCCTAGTGGGATGAAGAAGAAAGTGAAGGACTCATATCGAAGTGACTTTGAGTGTTCGGTGAGACATGGTCTCGTGTCTCTTTTGAAATTCCGATGACTGAATGAATTGGTGAGTTGTATGCATATCAAGGTGACTAGAATATTTTAGAAGGACATGGTTCTTGGTGGGGCAGTGAATATCGACAGTTAAACTACTTTGTGACTATTCATTGTGGAAGTTGTAATGTTTGGCTTCCTAGAATGATTGGGAACTGTATGCGAATGCCATAGTGCATTGTATGCAATTGTAATAGTGAGATTATCAAAGATTGATTGAGAGGTTGATCAAGGAAATGTTATGCTATTGAAATTAAGACTGTGAATTAACACCAGTGGAAGTAGAAGTTCTACAACTTTGTATGTAATTTTTTTACTGTAATACAAAGTGAATATTGCTTGGTGTGTGGGTTTTTCTCCTGTAAGGGTTTTCCCACGTAAAACTGGTGTTCAATTCTATGTGTTGTTTAATTTTATATTCGGTTGCTTATGAATGTGCTTCTTAAATGGAACTATAACTGAAATTTGGATAAACTATCTGTATTACTCTTCTAAAAATTGGCATTAGGAAGGTGTTTCCACATTGAGCTTTCCTTACAAGTAATGGAGCACTCAAAGTTCACCAAATCTGATTGGCTATGGGTTGGGTGCCCACATGAAGGCCATGTAATAGTTTATCATTTTTTATTTTTTAAAAGTGGACCATTTAATGGGGTGTATGGTTTTTGAGGTGGTATTTTCCTCATATACCACAATGGTATTCTTACCCCATATTTCCTATAAATTTGTACTTTTGGATAATAATATGGTATCATTATTTGTAAAAAATGAAGTGTTGTTAGATTGAAGATACATAAGGAGTGATGGAATTGAATGTATTTTAATCTCATACATTTGAAGATAATACATGTTTGACCTCTCTTCTTGGTGGATTTTTTTCTTGCAAGGGTTTCTCCACGTAAAGATTGTGTTGTGAGATGTTCTTCTTGTCTTTTTTTGTTCCATTCTTGTTCATACTATATTGTGGTGATATTATCTTAATTTATTTGATGATTTAAGTTCATCTAAGATAATTTTCTTGAGCATCTTAAAATGGTTTTGTAGCGTCGTAAATGGTCACCCTTGACAATTTCACTTTACTCTCTACCCCCTTAATTTATTGGACCTAATTAAGCTCCTAATTCCTAAAATTATGCATCACAAGGCCCATTTTTACTATTTTTAAATAAATCGCAAGCATTGAACAAATGCATCCATTTAATGTGTTTCCTCGACACCTCATGTCCTAGAAAATGGGGCCGGGATTGGGATGCCCTAAGGCATCTAAGTCATCCTATAGTGTCGAGACCAATTTTTAATATTCGGTATTAGAATTTTAACATTCAAAACCCAACTTGCAAAGGTTGGCTATCATGATCTAATTTTAGGTAAATTGGATAAATGCCTATAAATACGTAGTCTTTTCACCATTTAAAAATAGAAGGAAATTTCTTGAGCAAGCATTATTGTCAAGAGCAGAATTTTAGAGCTTTATTACATCAATTCAAGATCCAAGAATCATGTCAATGTGTATGTGAGTTCATGTTGTCATATTATCATTGTTTTGTGAAGGCTAACCGCTTTTGTAAGTCTCCAACACATTCAAGAAAATCAAGAAAGAAAGATCAAGACCTTGAGGTGATGTGCATGACTTCAGTCCTTCAAGGAAGCCATTGAAGGGTGGTGAGTTGCAGGGCTTTGTGATTTCATCATTCCTTCCTATCCATTTATCATTTCCATTGCCATTGTGGAAGTGGAAACACTTACATGGGGTTTGACTAAGGTAGGCCCCTAAATGGCCCAACATTTTCCCTCTTTATGAATGTGTGGGATTTAGTTTTGAATAGGATTAAAGGGATCTTGAAGAAAATTTATTCATTGTTGCATTTAAAGCCCTATATCTTGTCAACTCATGAAAACTCACCTATAGAATTATTCGACAACTTTGCAAGAGAAAAAAGAAGTCTCATATATATCACCAGAGGACCTCAAAAGTTGAGTAAGACACCCATACAAGGAATCATATTCCCTAGGGTTCCTATGTCCTCCTATAGTGGTTGAAACCAATTTTTATGGGTAGGTACACAGTCCTCTGCACTTCCCAGATCTGCTTGCAAACTATTGTTTTAGTTGTGCATTGTCAGGATCTTACATTTTACATATTAAGGCACATAGCATTATTAGGTTAATCATAGAAAATTGGTTTCATTCCATTTCCAAGGCTCAAAAGGATTAGTTCCAGGTATGATTGACTCACCTTTATGGTTGAAAGTCAATCAAAACACCTTGTTGATTTGTATCCTAATGTACCTTTCAAAAAGGAGCAAAAATCAACCCTAGGTTTATACCCTAGACTTAGGGTTCCTTTTTTCATATGTTAAATTTTGGGGAACTCGATATTTTGACATCATATACCTTCTAAAAATTAACCCTAGATCTAGGTTTTTCTTTGCATTGCTTTTCATTTCTCATTTAGGGTTTTATTTTTACATCATAAAACATAAAAAATTCAAAATATTTACATCACATCTCACATCATAGATTGCATTAGGGATTATTTTAGCCATTTAGGTCAGATTTACATTCAAGATTGCATTCAAATTTTCTCTTTATTGGCGCATACTTGCATTTGAGTCACATTATCATAAATTGAGAAATTTCATAAACATATTCACTTGTAGAACTATTTACACACAAAACCAGAACCTTTAGACAGATTAATAAACATTTAACTTTTGAATTTTTAGAACACCTATCAAGGACTTAGATGCCCTAGGGCACATTAGTCCTTGTACACTTGCATCAACAAAAAAAATCACAATTTGATGTCTATGTTTTCTCTATCTATTTGTTCTTGCAAATCTTTGAATTAGAATTCATAATTGCATCTATTTAGGAATCATTGATATATTTCATAAGAGTGAAAGAAGGTGCATTGTTTTTCAATTTTGCATCAAATATCATCATTTTCAGGTCTTGGCATCTTAGAATCAATCATTTATTACATTTAAAATATGCAAATTTCATCTAAACTTGTTCAAATATCTTCAACATTGTTGCACACTTGCATTTTGCATCACATTGGCATAAATTCAATAAAATATGGAAAAATACTCAATGTTAAACCTATTTGCAAGCACACCCAAAATCCTTCAACAGTGCCTTACACAGATAAACTTTGAAATTTTAGACATCTTGTCCAAGACTAAAATGCCCTTGGGTGCCTCTGTCCTACTACTGGTGACTCAAAAAAAAATTGCATAGATTTTTTTCTCTATATTTTGAGTCTATTTTTGATTGCATATGTCTGATTTGAAATTTTGAGAAGATATTATTGCATGTGCAAGAAAGGTGTCATTTTACTTAATTTGTAGCTAATTTGGGAAAAATGTTTCATTTCAATAGGACAGATGTTTACATCATGTTCTCATTGCAATTTTTTTTTTCATAATTTGTGTTCTATTGTTAGATCTTATTAAGCATTTCAAGTATTTTTTATTACAAGCATGTGAGAATGAGTTCATTTCTCCATTTTTGCTATTTTTTATTGATCCCTCTCCCACTATCTCTCCTATGTGTGAGGTTATCTTTGTAAAAGAGAATACAATCATTAACAATCATAACAAACATGTTTATTCTTCTCCCGATATTGTTCCTCTTTATGAAGAAGCTATCTTGGTGTTCAAAGATCCAATCATGGAGCATATTGAGAATATTATTTGTTCCTCTTCACCTACCTCCCCTACTTGGGAAGATATTGTTGGACAAAAGGATGAAATCATTGATACATTTATGGATTTCATACATGAAGATGCTAGGGTGACATTAGATTCCCCCTCGATAGAAGATCATCAGCAAGAAGTTAAATTTGTTGAGGTTATGAATGCACAATTGGTTATTAGATCTCCTTTGATTATTAGACCTCCTAAAACTTATTTTGGATCTCCTAAAATTTCTCTCTATTGGACCTCCTAAGAGTCCTCTAATCATTGGACCTCCTAAAACTCCTTTTGGACCTCCTAAGAGTCCTCTCAATATAGGACCTCCTAAACCTCATGGCCATATCCTAATCTTTGAAAAACAACTTACTAGTAATCGTGTGTCACAACAACCAAGCTATCATATTGTTACTCACACATATAATACTAGGAATAATAAGAAACCAAAACAAACACCAAAATCCATCCCATTTCCTCAACCATACCTCTCACCTACACCTAATATCAAGTAGCGTAGTGGTAAAGAATATGATATTTTTGAACAACTTCATAACGCTCCTACTAAGATCTTGTGTGATTTAATTCAAACATCACATGCTTATCATGGCATGCTTAAAAAATATTTGTAGAAAGTTGTGATCCCTCCTAGTGCACAACCAAATGATGTGGTAGCTTTGATTAGGAATATGAATTCACCTAACTGATACATTTTCTTTCATCAAAATGAATTATCTCCTTTGGAAATATAAAAACAAAATGATGTCTTGATGATAATGGTTGTTATTAACAGGGTTGGGATTAGACATACCCTTATTGAAAATGGTTCAAGTATTAATGTTTGTAGTGTAAATATTTTAGATAAATTTGGAGCAGACAAAAATTTAATTCAACTCGTTGATTTATCAATCAAAGGTTTTGATAATGTGGAAAACAAGTTTCTTGGTGTGATAACGTTACTTGTTAAATCTAGTAAGGATGTGTTGCAAAATCTCATCCATGTCATGCCCCATGATCTTTCATATAATCTTCTCTTAGGTAGATCATGGATTCATGAAATGAATGGACTTCCTTCAACACTTCATCATTTAATGAAACACATATACAACAATAAGGTTTACACAATGAAATCTAATCAAAAATCTAAAAATTGTTTACAAATTGAAACAAGAATGAAGCACCCTCTTATAACATTGACACCAACTACAAAAGTGGAACCTTTACAAGTTAAGGATAAAGATAAGTGTCTTACATCGATGGAAAAGTTGTTAGATGATGTTTGGGGTTCATTAGATTTAATACCTACATTCATGCAGGGGGAATACAAGATTATACAATCAAAATCAAAGAAAGAGAAATAAGTCACAATTATATCAACGCAATCCACCACTAAATCATCTACAACTTTTAGAAAAGAGCAAAACACAAATTACACATCCACTTATGATGAATATGATCATGAAAATCAACCTTCAAAATAAAAAGAAGCTATTAATGGAAGAGGTTATGAAATTTTAAAACAACTTGGCTATAATGGAAAAGGATGTGGTGTAAAATAACAAGGTATTTGTGTCCTTATAGAGCCTAGCACATAAGAAACAAAAATAGGTCTTGGTTATTGTCCTTAAAAAATAAAAAAAACATAAAAAATAAATTCACTTAACCAATAGAATTAGTTGTTTCTCCTTTCCATCTGGTAGTTGTAGTATCACACAATACTCACTACCATACATGGGGGTATAAACTAGGTTTTATGCAATCATATTTCATTTTGCAAGGAGCAACATATCATGATCCATTTGGCTCACCTTTTTCCCTAGACTTGGGGGGCAAGGGGTTAGGTAGCCTTGTGTTAGGTGCATTCCTTCTTGGGATCCCTTTACATCTCCTTAAAATGTTAGTGTAGAAAGTACACTAACATTTTAAGGGGGTGGCATATAGTCCCCCACTTATCATTTGCATAAGAAATGGTCCCTTATTAGTGATGATAGCATATATCTCCTAGGAATTGTGACCTTGTCAATTAAATTGTGGCCTTCTTGATCTATGTGAGTGTCTCTTTGGTGGTGATATTGATCTTGATGTCCTCTAAGAGTGTGACCTTTTCTTGGCATACAATGTTCCCCCTTTATGGTAATACTATGGCTAGTGTTCCCTAAGGTGCAACCTTTTATTATTTGACTTGTCCTCTCTTAGTGGTGATGTAATGTATGATATTCCCTAAGGTGCAACCTTTTATTCTTTGACTTGTCCTCTCTTAGTGGTGATTTCATGTATTAAGCACAGTCCCTTGTTATTTTTGTAAATCATCTCTTGTGTGTTGGGAATTGGTGTCTCAACCTTCTATCCTATTTTTTAGGAGTTCCTAATTTATAGGATTATTTTTTGTGCCAAGAAATGAAGAATTAGGCTTCTCCTATTTTCTAGGAAGTGGGACCCACTTGGAAGTTTTCTACTTTTTAGGGGGTATGTTGATTGGTCAACCAGTGTCATGGGAGAATTCCACTTGTCACTTGGGTGCTCATTTTGGGCAAAGGAATTTGTAAAATTCCTAGGAGCGCTTGGATGCCAAGTGTTAGTGTGCAGTGAGCTTCGGGACCCGTTGTTAGCATATTCCTTTGTATGAGCATGGAGAGCAAGTAAGGGTGACACTTATCATCATGAGGGAACTTTGAGAAAACAATATTTTTAGAACCCTCAAGAAAGTGAGACATGATGCCATGTGGCATCGATTTGACTTGTGGACCAAAGCTTGGAAGGGAAAGATGCTTTGTGAAGACTCAGTTGTCACTTAGAGTGACTAAGAGTCTTGGATGAGTTCGAAGTTGGTGGTTGACATGATTTTCTCATGGTGGATGCCTAGCTTTATTGTTGCATGATTTATGGTGATTTTTATCTTACATGTGGTTGCATATGATTGCATATTGGTTGCATTTTCATGCATGTCAGTATATGATTGGTAGAATGCTTTTGTGGATAGTGAACCAATGCATGTTCTCCATTACAGTGTGCATGCATGTAGAGAATGTGGAGATGACACATGACAAGGTTCCCATATTGGAGATGTATAAATTTTTAATGACAGTCATTTGTCATGATGAGAGGATCTTTTCTTGTAGGGGTTATGCTGCTGAATTTTCTCTAGAAGAGCAAGATGTAATCTTCTAATATAAATTGGAGATGCAATCTCCATGATAAGGCAATGAGACTATAATTTTATTGTAACTAATTTTATTTTTTAAAATAAAATAATTCTATTCTTTGGAGGTGTGGGGATTTTTACCCAAAAGGGTTTTCCCCATGTATATCTATGTTCCTTCTCTTCTATCTATTCTTTTGTTCTTTAATTGTTAATTTAGATGTCGTTATGTTGCTGAAATTATCCTAGATCTGAAAATTAAATTTCTTTCCTCTAAGGATAATAGCTGAAATTAAAATTGTGTTTGTTTCCACTATAGTACATAGTTGTATGTACTTGTTTTGAAAAGAAAATGAAAGATACTGTATGTGCATACTATCTCTTAGATGGTATTCTGAGATTGAAGTTTCACTTCATTTGGTATCAA